>OX465281.1:129392853-130005353 GCA_949987705.1 Thereva unica
AGAGGATAGACTTCGGGCCACCTGGTGAAACGGTCCACGATCGTTAATAAATACGTGAATCCTTCTGCTGGCTGGAGTGGTCCAACTATGTCTATATGAATGTGTTCGAACCTTCCTGTTGGCGCCTTAAATTTTTCGACTGGGGATTTAGTATGTCTATAAATCTTGGCTTTCTGGCATTCTATGCATGTTTTCGCCCATAAATTAATTTCGCTGCTCATCCTAGGCCAAAAATATTTTCCTGTTATCAGCTTTCTTGTACTTCGAATACCTGGGTGTGCTAAATTATGTACAATGTTAAAAACTTCTCTTCGTAGAGTTTTTGGAATGAACGGTCTGTCTCTACCCGTTGAACATTCTAGCCAAATTTTATTACTTGTTGCAGGTACATCTTTTTCTATTAATATTATTCTTGAATTTCTACCAGAATCTTCCATTAAATACTTTAATTCTAAATCATCTTTCTGTTCTTCTGCAATAATTTCTAAATCTATTTTCTTTTCTTTAATCGCGTCACAATCCTTACTATCTGTCTCTACTCGGGATAATGTATCCGCTACTACGTTAGCTTTCCCTTTGATATATCTAATATCCGACGTAAATTGCGTAATGTAATCCAACTGTCTCGCCTGTCTTGGACTTCTTTCAGCTTTTGTCCATATTGCCGAAGTTAGCGGCTTGTGGTCTGTGAAAATTGTAAACTCACGACCTTCCAGAAAATGTCTAAAATGTTTAATTGCCAAATATATGGCTAAAAGTTCTCTATCGAAGGTTGAATATTTCGATTCCGCGGCGCTTAATTTTTTCGAATAAAATGCTAGTGGTTCAGGCCCATTCTTGCCTGTTTGCTCCAGCATTGCTCCTACAGCCACGTTCGATGCATCAACTGTTAAACTAAAAATCGCGTTCTCAGAGGGATGAACTAATAGAGTTGCTGAAGTAAATGCGTTCTTAGCTTTGACAAAAGCGTCCTCGCATTCCTTTGTCCACTCTAAATTCTTCACTTTCTTACCTTTTTTAAGCTCTTTGGCTAAATGACTATGAATTGGACTTAAAATTTCTGCTAGTCGAGGAATGAATCTATGGAAGTAGTTTATCATTCCTACAAACTGTTGTGCCTCTTTTACCGATTTGGGTGACGGAAAATTTCTAATTAATTTAACTCTGTCTTCTGATGGAAGTATTCCGTCCTTTGTAATTTTGTGGCTTAAAAATTCCAATGTATGAACACCAAAAAGACATTTCCCTGGATTAATGTTGATTCCAAATTTTTCAAGTCTTCCAAAAACTTTTTCCAAATGAGCTTTGTGCTCTTCTTCGTCTTTGCTTGCTACAAGAATGTCATCAATGTAAACGAAAATAAATTCTAGTCCGTTTAGTACTTGATCCATAAAACGTTGAAAAGTTTGGGCAGCGTTCCTAAGACCGAAGGGCATTCGAGTAAATTCGAATAAACCGAAAGGTGTAGTAATAGCTGTCTTGAAAATATCTTCCTCTGCCATAGGTATATGGTGATATGCTCTAACCAAATCAATTTTTGAAAATACCGTGCACCCATTCAAATTCAACGTGAAATTTTGGATGTGTGGAATTGGGTACCTATCTGGGATTGTTACTGCATTTAGTCTTCTATAATCACCACAAGGTCGCCAGTCTGAACAGTTCTTTTTCGGTACCATATGTAAAGCGGAAGAAGCTGAGGAAGAGGATGGTCTACATAAACCTAACTTAATCATATGGTCAAATTCCAATTTTGCTATTTTGAATTTATTGTTGTCAAGTCTTCTAGGTCTGGAAAAAGGTAACTGACCTTTTGTTTGGACAGAGTGTACTATGTTGTGTAGTACTGGTAAGTCATAACGAGGTGGTTGGGTTAGTGAGGGAAATTTTGATAGTATTTTGCCGTATCCACTGTCAAAGGAACAATGCCTGGGTGATGGACTGTCTGCCTTAATCATAATTCCGTTAACACTCAACTCAGTATCGCCGTCGATTAAACGTTTCCTTTTAAGATCAACCAATAAATTAAATTGCGTAAGAAAATCTGCACCAATTATAGGTTTATTGACACTAGCTACTATAAATGGAAATGTTAAATCTCTTCTTAATCCGAAATCGATTTTCAACAGTTTATTTCCATATGTGTTTATCGTCGAACCATTAGCTGCTGAAAGAATAAAATTAGGATCTTTCTTGTATTTGCCAAAATAAACGTTAGGAACAACAGATAATTCAGCTCCTGTATCTATCAGAAATTTAAATTTATTTTCTTTATCAAAAACAAATAGTCTACATGACTTTCTTGGAGTAACATTTTTACAACACGCTGAAGGGATACTTAGTTTTTTGAATTCTTATAACTACATGGTTTAACACATCTTTTGGCATTATCTCCAAATTTAAAGTGAAACCAGCAAAAAGGCTTATTATTTTCTTTATGTCTGCTATTTGAACGACTTCTACTTCTTGATCTAAATCCGTGTTGAAAATTATTATTTTTATTATTAATAGTAAGTCTCTTGATTAAATTTGCTAAATCTTCAATTTTATTCTCCAGTAAGGTTATTTTCTTTTTAACATCAAGGCTATTTATGCTGAAATCTTCTTTGTTCAGGAAAGGATTTGCCGAATTGTTACCGATTGCCGAAATGAATTTAAATTTAGATGCTTCGAAAATCTTGTCTGCTAACAAAATCAAATCTTGAATATTCTGCTTTCCAGATGCCATTAGAGCAATATTTATATCCGAAGGCAGTTTCCGCATCCATAACTTCTTGATTAATTCTTTCCCTAAATGTGTTGATGTTCCAGCCAAAATGTCCATTGATCTGTAGAAGTCTGACGGTTTCCTGTCTCCCATCTCCGAGTTGGATAAGAGTTGCTCCAACTTATTCTCTTCAGATTCCGTGAAGCGTTGAATCAAGGTCGATTTAAAGGCCTCGTACCTGCTTTTCTGAGGTGGGCTTTGAATGAAATCCAAAACATTCATAATTATTTCTAAGGGAAGCGCCTGGATGACATGCTCGTATTTCGTATCATCCAGCCTAACTCCCTTAGAATGAAATTGACTTTCCGCCAAAACAAACCATGCTTCTGGACACGGTGACCAAAAGGAGGGTAGTTTAACGGCAGAAGCGTTGATTTCACTATTTGCAAAAGTATCCCCCGAATTTTGCACACTCATTATTTTCACACTATATAGGCACTAACGTAACACGAAATTCTTTTAAAATCAAAGAAAAGAGTTTCGATTCACTTAAAATTCGCGGAACTTCTTATAAATTAATTTCGCGGACGATAGCGTTGACGGAGGACTCAAACTTTAAAACCGTCCGTTAAATAAGGAAAATTTCGACTTTTAAAAGAAAAGATCATATAAATCAATTAAAGAAGAGAAATTAAATCAGAAATTCACTACTACCAGGAAAAGTTTTGTATTTTAAAAAGAAAATTCTTGTGTTTTTTTTTTTTTTTTAAAGAAATTAAAAATGGTGAAAATTATTAATTTAAAATGAACTTAACTTCCCTTAAAAGTTTTATTGAATCTTCTTTCTTCTCCTCTCTTACGTGTATTCTTTCTTCTTTTTTTAAAAAAAACCTTCTTCTTAAAATTGTTCTTTTATTCTTTCTTCTTTCTTCTTATGAATTTTCTATTTTATTTTTGAATTAAAATCCTCTTCTTTTTTGTAATACCTCAATCTTCTTTTTTAAAATTGTAGGAAAAACTTCTTTCTTCATCACGTCGGGGTCACCAGATGAAGTGGGAGGAGCGACTCCTGAATGCGCTTTTAGAGTATAACGAAATTCCTCTCAACTTCATAAAAATTTGTAGTTAGGATAAATAAATTATAATTTTATTTAACTTATTCTTTCATTAAGCTTTTCCCGGATTCTCTTATTTTTTTTAAACATTTATTTAAGTTTTAAATTTAACGACTTTATTTTAAAACGGCGGTTAAATTATATAACCGAAAGTTTTTTTATTTCATCAATGGAAACTTATACTACGACAATTAATGTATACTGACAATGAACACAATATAATAAGACTATTCAGTTGGACTATTAACGTAAAACTAATACATTTCTATTTTTTATTTTTCATGTCAATGAATCAGTGTATCTATGTTTGAATACATTTAATACTTGTACAGTGTAAGCGTACGTGATTGTGATTTCCCTAGAGTGTATTTCCAAAGTAGTAGTGAAAATGACGTAACGCACACTGTACTCCAAAATTGTAAGTACACGTATTTAAATTAGAAAATTAAACTCGCAATAAGATAACAACAAAATTAATGCGTAGCGACCGCTACACGTCACATGCCCGTTTCACCGATTCTTCTATTTCCTCTGCACCTTCCCTGGCACCTCCTGCCGACCTCGCATCATGCAGGAATACTTCCTCGAACACCTCTGTGTCGAGTTTCTTAACGGCCCATCCTCTAGCCGTTCCGTACCTAGGATTCCTCTTTCCTATACCCTGGCCTACCTCGAAGATGATGGCTTGGTGGTCGCTGTGCGTGTACAAATCGCTCACCCGCCACTGTAGGTCCTTGGCCACTGAATCGCTCACGTAAGTGATGTCGATCACAGACGATCTCCCACCCCTTTGGAAGGTGTTTTCGCCTCCAGTGTTGACTAACACTACGTTAAGTCGCGACAATACTTCTAGAAGTATGCGCCCTCTTGCATTCGTTTGTCGACTGCCCCATTCGACAGCCCAAGCATTAAAATCACCCGCTAGTATTACCGGGTGATGGCGACTCGCGTCGGCGGCTAACCTTTCCAGCATCGACTCGTAATCGTCTAGTGTCAGGCTTGGCGCCGCATAGCAGCTGTAGACGTGTATTCCGCCTACTTTTGCCCGCGTGAAGCCATTCTCTGGGCTTCTCATGGTATCTTCCATGGCTCGGCTTTCACACGTCCATATCGCTGACGTGCCGCTGCTATCGCTTATCCAGACGCCACTGTGCAGATTTCTATACTGCTCGCAGACGATTGCGACGTCGATTTTTTCTTCGAAAACTGTCTGTGCCAGCAAATCTTGTGCCGCTTGACAGTGGTTCAAGTTAATCTGTATGAACCTTATCTTCGACTTCGACTTCTTTGGACTGCTGCCCTGTACAGTGGGCACCTATTACTCCCCGTAGCGTGAGCGTCGTGCTCGCCCTTCCCCTTATCTCCTTTACATAGGAGGCATTTAGGGCTCTTATTGCAGTCCTTAGCAATATGTCCCCCCTCCCCGCATCTCCAGCATAGCTCCTTCATGTCCTGAGCGCTGGTGCATTTCTTAGCGATATGACCTATCCCAAAACATTTGAAGCACTTAATTGGTGCTGTTGTCTCCCGTATCCGGCAAACAACCCAGCCGATGCGGACCTTCCCCACCTCAAGTGCCTTTTTTGCGCTAGCGACCGGAAGGCTTATTATGGCCGTCTGCGTACCACCATATGCCTTCCTTACTCTAACATCCTCTTCCTGCACCTCCGTCAGTTTCAGCTGCTCCCGCAGCGCATTGCAGACCTCTAGCTTAGTGGTAATCTCGTCCAGATCCCTGCACTCGATTAACACGCGGTTGGTACCTGCCCTAACCTCTGCCGCCTCCCCGATTGACGTCTTGATCTTTTGCTTTAGATCATCCGTCTTTCCCTCGCCAGCTGCCAGTTCCATTAGAAGATCGCCCTTTTGGGTTCTTCTAATGCGCATGACCCTATTCCCCAACTCCGTAAGGGAAGCATCCGTCCTGACTTTTCGTAGGATGTCCGCATACGACGTCCCACTAGTCGCTGTTATAATCAGCGCGTCAGGCCTTTCTTTTTTGTGGGACTTTCTGTCCTCTTTTTTCTTTTTCTTTCTTTTTCTTGCTTTCTTGTTCTCCACTTTAGTCCAAGCGGAGCTCTTCTTTTCTTTCTTTTCGGAGGACTCTTCTTCCATGGGTGTGCCCGCGGTTATCTTAACGGCCTCTCGCTCTTCTTGGGGTTTTCTTTCTTTATTTCCCCCTTTGTTTCTTTTTGGGGCGCTGTGGGTGGTTTGCACTTCCTCGTTGCTATCCCGTTGGCGTTTACGGGATTCCCCAGTTTTCTCGGCCGTGTGCGGGTCCTTAGCTTCCCCAACCTTCCTTTTTACGGCGCTTCTTACTTTATGAGCTTCTGGAGTTGTCTGTGTCGCTATCTCCATCTTCTCCTTAATCATCTTTATGGCCTCCTCCTTTGCCTCTAAATAATCAGCCCTGAGGTCCTTAATGTGTCCGTGGATCACATTTGATACATTGCTTCTAGAAGCAATGTAGTCCGACAGGGTCTTGATCGTTGTACCCAGCTTTGCTAGGCACCTTGGCAAGCACTCCTCTTTTTCGTTAGCGACTGCGCTAGTAGTAGCGTGGCCGCTATTTTCCCTCTTATCCTCCTCTTCGGTACTTACCAGACTTACCCTCAAAACCTCGCTCGGCTTACCAATCGAGCTGGTGTTGCTTGACCGCACCTTTTCTTTGGTACGGTCCTCCGCGGGTTTTGTGGGTGGTGACCTCACCACCCTCGCGGATCTTGCGAACGTCGCTTTTCTCTCTTGCTCTTTAGGCGCGATGAGTTTGCCACTGGCGACTGACCCCTGGCACCTACTGTTGCCAGTTTCCAGCCGTACGCCGGAGACCGCGGCCTCCTCCGACGTTGGGGCATATATCCCTACCCCGACTTTTTTCTCTTTGTTCGTACTCATCATTTTTAATAGTTTCGGGTGTTCTTTCAAGTCTACCCACCCGAAAAAAAGACTGAAGAGGTAAAAATGAGGATGGGAGGTAAGGACTGTAGGATGGGAAGACCGGGTTATGAAGGAAGACGACTGTCTGCTACGTGTTTGAAACGCATTGCCCGGAGTGAACCAGCGTGAGGGACAGGTCACGCATACTAGGAGGGTCGCCGTCGCTCACCCCAATATATATATATATATATATATATATATATATATATATATATACATATATATATATATATATATATACATATATATATATATATATATATATATATATACTAGCATAAAACCCGCGTGCCTTGCAACGCCTTTAAAAACTGTTTGTTATGTGCAATGTTTTCCTTAAAAAAAGCAACAAAAAAGTCAGCTGTTATTATCCCTAAAAAGGGTTTATTATAGTGCATTTTTTTAATAAATATGATAAACAAATTGCTGCGAATATCACCTCTGCTCAACAAATCTGCAAGTTTTGAAGCAGAGATTGGCATGTATATGTCATCAAGAAAAGTGACATTTTAGGGTTTGACGAACGTTCGTTAAGTTTGTTCGCCTATTTACGTGGATGTAAGAAATTATGAAGCAATCACAAATGAATATTAAATAAAGTGAATTTCGAGTCATTCATTTCTACGTGATTATAGGGAAGCACTGTCAAAATTGCAGCCCTTCAGCTTGAGAGGTTTGGGTTAACCCCATTTCATCCCCTTAGGGGATGCATTTCGAGTAATCGCCTCTTAGTGGATGTCCACGTCATTATAGGGATGCACTGTCCAAATTTCAACCCTGTAGCTCCAGTATTTTGGTAACCCCATTTCACCCCTTTAGGGGATGAATTTCGAAAAATCGCTTCTTAGTAAATGTCCACTTCATTATAGATATGCACTGTCAAAATTTCAGCCGTTTAGCTCCAGCGGTTTGGCTTAACCCCATTTAACCCCCTTAGAGGATGAATTTCGAAAAATCGCTTCTTAGTGTATGTCCACGTCATTTAGGGGATGCACTGTTCAAAATTTCAGCCCTATAGCTCCAGCGGTTTGGGTAAACCCCATTTCACCCTCTTAGGGGATAAATTTCGAAAAATCGCCTTATAGTGGATGTCCACTCCATTATAGGGATCCACTGTTAAAATTCCAGCCCTATAACTTTAGCGGTTTGGATAAATCCCGTTTCACCCCCTTAGGGGATGAATTTTGAAAAATCGCTTCTTAGTGGATGTTCACGCCATTATAGGGATGCACTGTAAAAATTTCAGCCCTATAGCTCCAGCGGTTTGGGTAAACCCCATTTCACCCCCTTAGGGGATGAATTTCGAAAAATCGCCTTATAGTGGATGTCCACGCCATTATAGGGATGCACTGTTAAAATTTCAGCCCCATAACTTTAGCGGTTTGGATAAACCCCGTTTCACCCCCTTAGGGGATAAATTTTGAAAAATCGCTTCTTAGTGGATGTTCACGCCATTATAGGGATGCACTGTCAAAATTTCAGCCCTATAGCTCCAGCGGTGTGGGTAAATCCCATTTCACCCCCATAGGGGATGAATTTCGAAAAATCGCTTCTTAGTGGATGTCCACGCCATTATAGGGATGCACTGGCAAAATTTCAGCCCTATAGCTTTAGCGGTTTGTAAAAACCCCATTTCACAACCTTAGGGGATGAATTTCGGAAAATCAATCTTTAGTGGATGTCCACGTCATTATAGGGATGCACTGTTAAAATTTCAACCCTATAGCTCCAGCGGTTTGGATAAACCCCATTTCGCCCGCTTAAGGGATGAATTTCGAAAAATCGCTTTATAGTGGATGTCCACTCCATTATAGGGATGCACTGTCCAAATTTCAGCCCTATAGCTTTAGCGGTTTGTAAAAACCCTATTTCACACCCTTAGGGGATGAATTTCGAAAAATCGCTCTTTAGTGGATGTAAACGTCATTATAGGGATGCACTGTCAAAATTTCAGCCCATAGCTCCAGCGGTGTGGGGAAATCCCATTTCACCCCCTTAGGGGATGAATTTCGAAAAATCGCTTCTTAGTGGATGTCCACGTCATTATAGGGATGCACTGTTAAAATTTCAACCCTATAGCTCCAGCGGTTTGGATTAACCCTATTTCACCCCCTTAAGGGATGAATTCCGAAAAATCGCTTTATAGTGGATGTCCACTCCATTATAGGGATGCACTGTCAAAATTTCAGCCCTATAGCTTTAGCGGTTTCTAAAAACCCTATTTCACACCCTTAGGGGATGAATTTCGAAAAATCGCTCTTTAGTGGATTAGTGGATGTAAACGTCATTATAGGGATGCACTGTCAAAATTTCAGCCCTATAGCTTTAGCGGTTTGTAAAAACCACATTTCACACCATTAGGGGATGAACTTCGAAAAATCGCTCTTTAGTGGATATCCACGGCATTATAGGGATGCACTGATAAAATTTCAACCCTATAGCTCCAGCGGTTTGGATAAACCCTATTTCACCCGCTCAAGGGATGAATTTCGAAAAATCGCTTTATAGTGGATGTCCACTCCATTATAGGGATGCACTGTCCAAATTTCAGCCCTATAGCTTTAGCGGTTTGTAAAAACCCCATTTCACACCCTTAGGGGATGAATTTCGAAAAATCGCTCTTTCTTTGTCCACGTCATTATAGGGATCCACTGTTAAAATTTCAACCCTATAGCTCCAGCGGTTTGGATAAACCCCATTTCACCCCCTTAAGGGATGAATTTCGAAAAATCGCTTTATAGTGGATGTAAACGTCATTATAGGGATGCACTGTCCAAATTTCAGCCCTATAGCTTTAGCGGTTTGTAAAAACCCTATTTCACACCCTTAGGGGATGAATTTCGAAAAATCGCTCTTTAGTGGATGTAAACGTCATTATAGGGATGCACTGTCAAAATTTCAGCCCTATAGCTCCAGCGGTGTGGGTAAATCCCATTTCACCCCCTTAGGGGATGAATTTCGAAAAATCGCTTCTTAGTGGATGTCCACGTCATTATAGGGATGCACTGTTAAAATTTCAACCCTATAGCTCCAGCGGTTTGGATTAACCCTATTTCACCTCCTTAAGGGATGAATTCCGAAAAATCGCTTTATAGTGGATGTCCACTCCATTATAGGGATGCACTGTCAAAATTTCAGCCCTATAGCTTTAGCGGTTTCTAAAAACCCTATTTCACACCCTTAGGGGATGAATTTCGAAAAATCGCTCTTTAGTGGATTAGTGGATGTAAACGTCATTATAGGGATGCACTGTCAAAATTTCAGCCCTATAGCTTTAGCGGTTTGTAAAAACCACATTTCACACCATTAGAGGATGAACTTCGAAAAATCGCTCTTTAGTGGATGTTCACGTCATTATAGGGATGCACTGTTAAAATTTCAACCCTATAGCTCCAGCGGTTTGGATAAACCCTATTTCACCCGCTCAAGGGATGAATTTCGAAAAATCGCTTTATAGTGGATGTCCACTCCATTATAGGGATGCACTGTCCAAATTTCAGCCCTATAGCTTTAGCGGTTTGTAAAAACTCCTTTTCACACCCTTAGGGGATGAATTTCGAAAAATCGCTCTTTCTTTGTCCACGTCATTATAGGGATCCACTGTTAAAATTTCAACCCTATAGCTCCAGCGGTTTGGATAAACCCCATTTCACCCCCTTAAGGGATGAATTTCGAAAAATCGCTTTATAGTGGATGTAAACGTCATTATAGGGATGCACTGTCAAAATTTCAGCCCTATAACTTTAGCGGTTTGGATAAAAGCCATTTCAACCCCTTAGGGGATGAATTTCGAAAAATCGCTTTTTAGTGTATGAAAACGTCATTATAGGGATGCACTGTGAACATTTCAGCCCTATAGCTCCAGCGGTTTGGGTAAACCCCATTTCACCCCCTTAGTGGATGAATTTGGAAAAATCGCTTCTTAGCGGATGTCCACGCCATTATAGGGATGCACTGTCAAAATTTCAGCCCTATAGCTTTAGCGGTTTGTAAAAACCACATTTCACACCATTAGAGGATGAACTTCGAAAAATCGCTCTTTAGTGGATGTTCACGTCATTATAGGGATGCACTGTTAAAATTTCAACCCTATAGCTCCAGCGGTTTGGATAAACCCTATTTCACCCGCTCAAGGGATGAATTTCGAAAAATCGCTTTATAGTGGATGTCCACTCCATTATAGGGATGCACTGTCCAAATTTCAGCCCTATAGCTCCAGCGGTTTGTACAAACCCCATTTCACCCCCTTAGGTGATGAATTTCGAAAAATCGCTTTTTAGTGGATGTCCACGCCATTATAGGGATGCACTGTCAAAATTTTACCCCTTTAGCTCCAGCGGTTTAGGTTGTGCGTTGTCTGTCAGTCAGTTACTTTTTATACAATAGAAAAAAAAGTAAAGATAAAAAATCCCCTTACAACTTATTGAACCCCATTTCACCCCCTTCAACCCTTTTTTTCTCCATAAAAATTAGCCTATGTCCGTCTCCAAGGTCTAAACTATGTCTGTAGCAAATTTCATCAAAATCGGTTTAGTGGTTTAGGCGTGAAAGCGTAACAGACAGACAGACAGACAGACAGACAGACAGACAGACAGACAGACAGACAGAGTTACTTTCGCATTTATAATATTAGTAAGGATATATATATATACAGTCAAACCTCGGTGAGTGAGAACTGGGTAAGTGAGAAAACTCTACAAGGGAGAGTAATTGCCAGCTCCCGCCATTTTAACCCTCTAAAACCTCTATTAGTGAGAATTAAAAACCTCTATAAGAGAAAGCCGCTTTTCTCTCGTGGACCTCTGTAACTGAAACTTATTTGTTTGTACCTCTATAAGCGACAGTTTAGCGCATGATTTGCTAGTTTTTATTAAATTTCGAAGAACTACAATGGCTGGGGTGACCGCACACAAGTCGTTTCAAATCATGTGTTTCGAGTTTTTTCGTTGAATTTTCCCATTTAAAACTCGTATCAAATGACGACCCATTGTTTTTCTGTTATTTTCGTGGACATTGTTTTTCTATCACATTTTATTCGTACGGCCAAATTGGCGTGTGTTCTGACCTACTTGCCGAACTTATTACAGAATAGTGTATCAATTGCAAGAAACGTGTAACACGCACCCAAAACAAACACGAAAAATCGAGTGTTGCCATTAAGTGATAGACCTTGAAATTAAGTGACGTTACTCTCAAAAACTGCATGAACATGACTGTATCAAAACAGATGAACATGACTTTCTGCTAGAGGAAAATGAGGTTGAAGTTGGACCTAGCAATGAGGATTGGGCCAAGCTTGTGTTTCACGAAACCAGTATGCCAACGCTAACTTTTGATGACTTAGTATAGATTGACGACGACGTGGCTACTGCCGGTGAACACACCTACGTGAATCGTGAGAGCACGTGTACTGACGAAATTGACAGTGAAGATGAAGCCGACCAATCAGAGATTTTGGATACAGAGATAATGAATATTCCAAAAAAGTCGGATTTTCTGTTTTCTTTTTGTTATGTCAAATTCTAATGAATAAAACCTATACAATATACATATATTTATTACTACATACATACTTGTATTTTCTGTATTATTTTAAACCTGTATAAATGAGAAAATCCACTCCTGAACCTGTAAAAGCGAAAAACTTGGATTAGTGAAAAACCTCCATAAGCGAAAAAGATATTGCGGTCCCTTGAATTCTCGTGTAAAATTCGGTCTTTCCCCTGCATTGGGTGTGACTACGATGCTTGCTTGCGGTTTGCGGTGGATCGTATTTAACCCTGGTTTTGGTCGTTGGTTTCATACGTTTGTATTCCTACGGTTGGTCACTCTGTCTGTCAATCTTCGTATTGACAAGTGTTTTATGTTTATGAACGTGTCTTGCTATCGGCGATAGGTTTAATGTTAAATGAGTGTTGTGCGCTTTAATGCTCTAAATTGTTTATCTCAGTAATCGTACCTCCGCGGTCCACGGATGTTTCTTCGAACGTAGGTTCGGTAGGTATAATTTATTTTGAGTTGATAATTCTGTTTATTTCCAGTGACCCCCTTTTGCGAGTTCATGTTCCAGTGACCTAGTTTTTACGTGTATGCTGTCCATGCCGGAACACAGGGTTTCCGATTGTCCAAAAGCACTGAAGATGTCTGTAAAGGAAAGGAAGTTGATGGTCGATAAACGACATGGTTGTTACAATTGCTTTAAGACGGGACATAGATCAGCGTCTTGTTGGAGTAAGGTAAGGTGCATTGTGTGTGGTAAAAGGCATAATGTTTTACTCTGTGAAAATGGAACATCCAATAACGCTCCTGTGTCATCTACGAATAAGGAGACATCTGTTAAGGTAAGCAAAAAAACTTTAACGAACATGGTAAAATCGCCGAAAGTATACTTAATGACATTAGTAGTGAAATTGAGAGGTAATGGTTGTGAGCGGAATGTTAGGGCTATTATTGATCCTGCATCACAACGTTCCTATATATTACAAAATACAGCTATCAATATGAATTATAAATATACATATTAGGAATAGTCCATTCAAAACGCGGGGGGGGGGTGTTCCAAAATAATTCCGTTAAGAAAATCGAACCCTAAACGTTTTTGGGGTCGCTGATCGCGAAAATCGAGGTCCCGCGGACCTAAAATTAGGGCATCACCCCTAAAAATGCAAAAAACACCCCTTTTTAGGGGGTTTTCGCGATTATTTTAATAATAATGAAAACTAATGCGATGAAATGCACTTTTTTTAATATTTATTTGCGAAGGTGGTTGATTTATACTAAATTAAGGTGAACTTTATGGTAAGGGGTAGTCCTAAAGGGTTGAAACTACCCCTAAATCGGCCAAAAATGGTAAAAATTGTAAACATTTTTTTTCAAGTTTATGCTTCAAATACGATTGTGAGCGTACTGTCAGGCAAAAATAAATTATTTTCAACCCTTAAGGGGCTAAAACTACCCCTACTATAATAAAAACAACTTTATATAAACAAAATTGCAAACATTTTTTTTGCTTTTTGTTTGAAATTTGGTTCAAAAGGTATTATCAGCAAAAAAATTAATTTTTTCTACTCTTAAGGGGGTACAACTACCCCCACATTAAAATTGTAATTGAAACAAATTAAAATTTATTGTTTTACATTTAAATTTTATTTTCCATTTGTAATGATTACAACATTTGGAACATTTCACTATAAACCCCTTTGTACAGAGGTTAAACCACCCCTAAAGAGAAAAAAAAATATATTGAGAAATATTTCATTTCGTGGAATCTTTAAATACCTAAACTCTGCATTTTTGTAAAAACGACAATCACACAGTAATTGCGAAATATGTACCCTAATTTATTTGAGGTACTTCTGAATAATGGGGTGGTCCGTTTTTTTACAATGATATTTAGGCAGGTAAAAACGGAGGCAAAGTAATAAAATTAAGATATTGCACCCGAATTTGTTTTTTAGTAAATTTTAATAGCAGTTACTTGGAAGTTGAAGTAATAAACTAATTTAGTGAGGTATGTAATGTGATGTACGATTGTACAAAAAGGATTTTTTTTAAAATGAAGTCAGAATCGAATTTGAAGCATAAACTTAAAAAAAAAATTATTCTTTACAATTTTTGCCATTTTTCGCCAATTTAGAGTTTAAACCCTTTAGGACTACCCGTTATCATAAAGTTCGCCTTAATTTAGTACAAATCAACCACCTTCGCAAATAAATATAAAAAAAGTGCATTTCATCGCATTAGTTTTCATTATTACTGAAATAATCGCGAAAACCCCCTAAAAAGGGGTGTTTTTGCATTTTTAGGGGGGACGCCTATGTTTTAGGACCGCGGGACCTCGATTTTCGTGATCAGCGACACCAAAAACGTTTAGGGTTCGATTTTCTTAACGGTGTTATTTTGGAACACCCCCCACCCCTAGTTTTCAATGAACTATATTGTAGGGGTAGTTTTAACCCCTTAAGGGTTGAAAATAATTAATTTTTGCCTGACAGTACGACCACAATGGAATTTGAACCATAGACTTGGGGAAAAAAAATTTTTACAATTTTTGCCATTTTTCGCCAATTTAGGGGTACTTTTAACCCCTTAGGAGTACCCCTTACCATTAAGTTCGCCTTAAGTTAGTATAAATCAACCACCTTCGCAAATAAATATTAAAAAAAGTGCATTTCATCGCATTAGTTTTCATTATTATTAAAATAATCGCGAAAACCCCCTAAAAAGGGGTGTTTTTTGCATTTATAGGGGTGACGCCCTAATTTGAGGACCGCGGGACCTCGATTTTCGTGATCAGCGACCCCAAAAACGTTTAGGGTTCGATTTTCTTAACGGTTCTTCGCGCGTTTTGAATGGACTAGAAAGAGGAAGTGCAGCACGAGTTATTTAGTGGTTTAAATACGAACTTGATAGAACATAAGGTGTATAAAATCCACCTCTCTGATATAGAAGATAAGTATAGATGTAATTTCGTAGCTCAGGAAGATCAGGAAGTGATTTGCAATAGAATTCCATCAATAAACAAAGAAGCATTAGTAAAGGAATTAAAAGATTTTAACATTAAATTAAGCGATTTCTCAGAGGGTCCAATTGAAATTTTGATCGGCGCAGATGTATGTGGCAAATTGCTTACGGGAAAGATACAATCATTAAGTTCAGGGTTAGTGACAATTGAGACGGATCTTGGCTGGACAGTGATTGGCCGAGCACCAGAAACTGTCTGTAGAAATACCGCAATGGGTGTTCCAACATTCAGAGCCGGCTTTAGGTATTTTGGCGCCCCGGGCGAGATATTTTTATGCGCCCTTAACTTTTTAGACATTTCTTTTCGGTAGATTACCTATGCACAAATTATACAATAACCCGAGTAAAAATAAAAGCTGGCATAACAACAACCAAACACTGGCCACTTGGGAGTACATAAGGGTTTGGGACGGCCAAGCGTAAGGTTTAAATGGCCGAGAACTGAGCTATTCACACGGGCATACGACGGCAAATTTGAACTAAAAAAGAATATGGACCTAATATATTGTTGAATGTGCTTTTTGTGAGAGGCGTGTATAGAATTTTTTGTTTAAAGGATTTTTTTTTGTTGGGTGAGAAGCATATACAACATTTGTTGACGGACTCGTTCTTTGCATATTCTGTCCGATGAGGGTATTCCTTAAACATTTGTATATGCCTATGGCATCGAACTTGATTCTATCGGACACGAACAAGCACGAAATAAGCACTTCCCTCCTTTGTGACAGCGGCATGAAATCCATTTTCTAGAATCTGTCCATGGAGGGCGGAAAGGGGCTAAAATCGCGCGGGTCGTGTAGGTTTCTCAGAGCGAAGAGGAGAAATTTCTCCTATACTGTTTTCAACCTACCACTACTTACCTGATTGGAGGATGATACAGGTCGCCTGCTGCCATGTTTATACTACATTGTCAACCGCTGCTTCTGAGCTTATAGATGCCAATTTCCTCTCAACCATGATGATTGCTCGTTCATCTAAGCGCTCACAGAGCTCTTTATCGGAGTCAGCCTCTTCGTTAGATGAAGCCGTTTTGGAAACCTTTATCCATGCCTATCTTAGTCCAAAATGGAGTTTATAATCAACTCTTCCGAGCCACTCTATGCACTCGTCGTTGAGTAGCAGTACCGGTGTTTTACTATTTCTTTGGGGTTGCCCGGCATTGAGTAAATTTTAGTTGTCCATAGGCATGTCCCGGTTGTGGCGTTGAAGCTACTCAGCAATTTGTCTGGCTTTGCTTCCATTTTTGGGAGCCAGATCCTCGCCCTTGGTATTTTGGTAATATCTCTCCCCTTTCATCCCTCCCTTTTGGTTATATCTCTCCCCGGAGTCAAAAGGGAGCAGCGGCACTTCTGACGACTCTTACCTCATCACGAACTCCATGAATATCCCTGATATTTTGGTCTTGATGTCGGAGAAGGTCCGGGAGTGTGCTGCTACTAGAATTGGCATAGGTTAGTGCCACTAGAAGGTGGTCCTTCACTACTTCGCTCATTGTCCTGATACCCGTTGAGCCTGATTGTTGGGTTCCTGAAGTTGAAACATCCCGAACTATTGTTGGTCTTGAGAGCTTTTTCCTTTTTGGTAATTATTTGAAGGCTCTGAGCTATCTTCACGGGAATGAATTAACACATTATTAGATCGCGGCAGCGCCCCTAGGACATGGCGCCCTCGGGCGATCGCCCGGGTTCGCCCACCCCTAAAGCCGGTACTGCCAACATTGTTGATTAAAGAAGCTGAGATTTCGGAACTATGGTCGTTAGATATAATCGGTATAGAGGATCCTGCTGAAAAGAAAAGGAAACGTGAGTTAGAGGCAGCGGCGGAAGAGCATTTTTTAAGAACCGTTGCTAAGGATGCAGAAGGTAGATATTTGGTGCACCTTCCTTTTATTGAAGATCATACTCCTCCGTCGGATAATTATAGTATGTATTGCGCTTAAGAGATTGTACACTACTATTAAGAAGTTGAAATCTGACGGATTATTAGAAGACTATGATCGTGTTTTGAAAGAATGGAAACAAGAGGGCATCATAGACGAAGTTCATGCATGTGAGTTAAAATTGCAGTCACATTATTTACCGCATCGCCACGTTGTGAAGGAAAGCAGCACTACTAAAATTAGGCCTGTTTTCGATGCGTCAGCAAAGGAAAAAGATGAACCCAGTTTGAATGATTGTTTAGAAAAGGGTTCTTCCTACTACTACTACCTACCCTACTTAATTGAATTAATTCCTTCCATTTTAATAAGATTTCGGAGTAATGAAATAGGTGTTGTATCGGATATTAAAAGGGCTTCCTACAAATTAGTGTTGTTAAACAGGGCAGAGATTTCTTAAGATTTTTGTGGATGGATGAAGGTGGTAAAGTGAAAATATATAGACATTGTAGAGTAGTTTTCGGTGTAACAAGTAGCCCTTTTTTAACCCGGTTCAGTGATTAATTTATCATTTAAATCAAACTATAAATAAATGTGAAAACAATGAAGAAAGATATTCTATAGAGATCATAAATAAATTACGTGACAGTTTTTATGTGGACAATTGTGTTAATAGCGTTAATAGTCAAGAGGAGTTGGATTCGTTTATAGAACAGGCTACTAACATTACGGCAGAGGGAAGGTTTGAGTTGAGGGGATGGGAGTATACCCATCAGCCCCTAATGGATGACTCTGAGGAGAAAACTAATCTCTTGGGCATAATATGGAATAAAAATCTGGATACATTGGAGGTAAATATACAAAGTTTCGACTCTTTTAATATCTCACAGGTCACAAAAAGAGTAATCCTGGCAGCTGTTCATAAGGTGTTTGATCCGGTCGGTGTAGTTTGCCCAGCATTAATGATTCCGTAGCTTCTCCTGCAACAGATTTGTGGAACAAAAGTTGGATGGGATCAGGAATTGGAGGAGGATGTTAAAAACAAATTTATTAAATGGTTTCTAGAATTGTCCTATTTAAAGCAGGTTAAGATACCAAGATGGTTTTTAGGGTATCGTCGGTTTAAAAATTGCTCCATTCACGTATTCTGCGATGCTAGCCAACATGCGTATGCTTCTGTTGTCTTTATAAGGACAGTTTCCGATGAGGATCAGGTAAATGTTCAGCTCATTCAGGCCAAGTCAAGAATTGCTCCTCTGCAAAAACAAAACAAAAATATGACAATACCCCGATTGGAATTATTAGCCGCGACTATTGGCGTGAGAGTGTACCAAAGTGTCGCTAGAGATTTGACGACACCTATTGATAGTGTTCTTTTTTTGGACGGATTCGACGACTGTACTGGCTTGGATTACAAGGGATGAACAAAGGGACGTTTTCGTACGCAATAGGGTGAATGAAATGCGACAATTTACGTCAAAGGATCAATGGAGTCATGTACCTGGCGTGAATAATCCAGCGGATCTCCCCTCAAGGGGATGCAGTGCGAAAAAGTTGGTTACTTCTCGGTGGTGGCTGGGTCCAGATTGGTTAAGAGCTTCGGGTGATTGGTCGTTCGATGAAAACTATAACGAAGAAGAAATCAATAAAGAAAAACGGAAATCGGTCACCTCATCATGCTCAATGATGTGCAACTCAGTAGACGCTGACTGGTATTATAAACATTTTTCCAATTACAAGCAGATTGTACGTTTAGTAGGATGGATAATGCGTTTTGTAAAGAACACATCCTTAAGAACAGAATCGCGGACTTTGGGTGACATATCAACGGCAGAGTTTGAATATGCAGAAAAACGTGTTTTAAGCTTTATTCAGAAAGATTCGTTCACTGGTCTCGAGGATCCGAAAATTAAAAGCTTAAACCCTTTTTTAGATAAAGATGGACTGATCCGCATTAAAACGAAAGTCTCCTATCGTGAAGATTCTGAGAATTTCTGTTATCCAGTGTTACTGTAGCAGTCGCTACTTGTATATACGCGTTTCGTTGTAATAAGTTTTATTCAAGTATCCACTCAGTTTCTGTTCTAATAATTTTAAGCACAGTGTTTTTGGTTACGTCACAATTTGGATTCTCACTACTACTATGAAATACACTTGGGGAATTTGGATTGTCATATCACGTATGTATACACTGTACACAGAATCAATTTTAAAAACATAGCCACACAAATATTGTGATATTAAAAATTATTTTGAATTTTTGTGAGAGTATTAGTTAGGAGTTTATTCGATAAGGAAGTCTCCTATAATAAGTTGTATAATTAAAAACCGTTATGTAATTTTCGGTGTGACATAATAAAAAAAATAGAAAAATCTTAAACTATTAAAAGCTACAACTATTAAATATAGTAATAGATAAATGTTAAATAAACGTATTAAATAAAAGAATAATATTAATATAAAATATGTGAAGTAAAAGTTTTTATTGGCAATATATATACATATATCACTTATATATTGCAATGAGATGAGGGAAGACGCAAAAATTAGTACGTCCCCCATTTCATATTGGTGACCCCGACATTAGAAGAACGAAGAAATTTTTCAAAGAAAAAAGAAGAAAGAAGAATTTAAAAAATTTTTATGAAAGAAAATTTATGAAGAAAGAAGATATGAAGAAAATTTTGAAAATTTTACGAAGAAAAGAAGAAGATTCAAGAAAGAAAAGCATTTGGTGAAATATTTTAAGAAGAGGTTCATTTTTTATTAAGGAGACCAAGTATTTATTTTAATTAATTATTTTTCTTTAATTTTAAAATTTAAATTGTATGGAATTGCTTACACTAAAAAAAGAACATTACACTTACATAATTTAGTAGTGGTGACAATTGAATTTACTTTCTCTTTCAAATATTTTTCCTCTAAAAATTTTTTTTTTTTTTTTAGGAAGTGAGACTTGAATAAAATTTTCGGGAATTTATTTAAGTTTGAGTATTAATCGACTCTTTTCGCGAACGTCCACGGGTGTTATTTTAAAGTATCGCGAAGTTTTTAAGTAAAGTCGAAATTTTATTGAACTTCTTTTTACGCGAGTTTTATTTAAAAAAATTGTGATTAATATGAGTGTCCAAGGTGGTGATAGTGAAAGAATGCACGTTGATCATGAGAATATTAGTGCATCGGCTGTTAAGCTACCAACTTTCTGGTCTCCATGCCCAGAAGCATGGTTTATTTTAACAGAAAGCCAATTTAACTCGAAAGGAATTAGACTGGATGAGACTAAATATGAACATGTCATCCAAGCTCTTCCTTTAGAGATAATAATGAATATATTGGATTTCATTCAAAACCCAACACCGGAAAACAAGTATGAAGCATTGAAAACAACATTAATTCAACGATTTACAGAATCTGGAGAGAAAAAGTTGGAACAATTATTGTGCAATTCTGAGATGGGAGATAGAAAACCATCAGAATTTTATAGATCAATGGAGATACTTGCAGGAACATCTTCGAATTTAGGAAAGGATCTGATTAGAAAGCTTTGGATGCGAAAATTACCGCCTAGTATTAACATCGCATTGATGTCCTCTGGTAAACAAAACATTCAAGATATTCTAACGTTAGTAGACAAAATTTTCGAATGTTCCAGATTTCAGTATACTTCATCCATCAATGATTGTTCTTCAAATCCTTTTATAAACCAAAAATGTATTAATATAAATAACATTGATTATGCTAAGAAGGTTAATGATTTAGAGAATAAAATTGAAAATTTAACAGATTTAATTAAGAAACTTACATTTAATAGGAATAATGAGTTTCATCATAGGTCAAGGTCTAGAAGTAGAAGCCGTGATAGATCGAAATACAATAATAATAATAATAAACCATTTTGTTGGTTTCATTTTAAATTCGGCGACAAGGCTAAAAGATGTATTAAACCTTGCAACTATAAGAATCAAAAAAACTAAATATCCCTTCAGCGTGTTTTAAAAATAATACTCCAAAAAAATCTAATAGACTTTTTATTTACGATAAAGAAAATAAACTTAAATTTCTAATTGATACAGGAGCGGAATTATCAGTAATACCGAATTCATATTGTGGCAAATGTAAAAGAAATCCAAATTTAATTCTTACAGCAGCTAACGGATCAATTATCCATACTTACGGAGAAAAACTTCTTAAGATAGACTTTGGATTAAGACGAGATTTAACTTTTCCGTTCATTATAGCAAGCGTCGACAAACCTATTATTGGCGCAGATTTTCTTTCTGAATTCAATTTGCTTGTTGATCTGAAAAATAAGAGAATAATAGATGGTAACACCGAGTTAACAGTTAATGGAATCATGATTAAAACAGATTCTCCTTCACCCAGGCATTGTACATTTGATAGTGAATATGGTAATGTTTTAGCTAGATTTCCCTCTCTAACTCAACCTCCACGCTATGATTTACCTGTACGACATAATATAGTGCATACTATTACCACTAAAGGTCAACTACCATTTTCAAGACCTAGAAGACTCGACACTAATAAATTTAAAATCGCTAAATTAGAATTCGAGCACATGGTAAAATTATGCTTATGCAGAACATCTTCATCATCAGTCTCATCAGCACTACACATGGTTCCAAAGAAAGATTCCACTGATTGGCGACCATGCGGAGATTACCGGAGACTAAACTCAATAACAATTCCAGACAGATAC
This sequence comes from Thereva unica, assembly GCA_949987705.1. Lineage (NCBI taxonomy): Eukaryota > Metazoa > Arthropoda > Insecta > Diptera > Therevidae > Thereva > Thereva unica. The sequence goes on from OX465281.1 coordinate 129,414,729, forward strand.
CCGATTCCTCACATTCAAAATTTTACGTTAAATTTGAATGGTTGTACCATATTTTCGAAGATTGATTTAGTGAGAGCTTACCATCACATACCTATGGCAGAGGAAGATATCTATAAGACAGCGATAACTACACCTTTCGGTTTATTCGAATTTACTCGAATGCCCTTTGGACTTAGAAATGCTGCTCAAACTTTCCAACGATTTATGGATAGAGTTTTAACTGGTTTGGAATTCGTTTTTGTCTACATTGACGATATATTGGTAGCAAGCAAAAATAAGGAGGAACACAAGAAACACTTAGAGCAGGTGTTTGGCCGTTTAGAAGAATATGGAATAAATATTAATCCAGGGAAATGTCTTTTTGGTGTACATGAAATTGAATTTTTAAGTCACAAAATTACGAAGGACGGGATTCTTCCTTCTGAAAATAGAATTAAATTCATCCAGGATTTCCCTTCACCTACTTCCATTAAGCAGATTCAACAATTCATAGGAATGGTAAATTACTTTCACAGATTCATTCCACGATTAGCAGAGTTGTTAAGCCCCATTCATATACATTTAGTTAGGGAGCTTAAAAAACCTAAGAGTTTAAAAAATTTTGAGTGGACGGAAGAATGCGAAGACGCGTTCGTCAAAGTGAAGAAGGTTTTTATTTCGGCAACGTTATTAGTGCATCCAGCGGAGAATCCTACTTTGAAGTTGACGGTTGATGCATCAAACATTGCGATTGGAGCAATGTTGGAACAAATTAACAACAATGAAAGTGAACCTTTAGCGTTTTATTCCAAGAAATTAAGCAATGCAGAAATTAAGTATTCTATATTTGACAGAGAGCTTTTGGCAATGTACTCAAGTATTAAGCACTTTAGACATTTTTTGGAAGGTCGTGAATTTACAGTATTCACGGATCACAAACCTTTAACATCCGCAATTTGGACCAATGCGGAGAGAAGTCCAAGACAAGCAAGACAATTAGATTATGTTACCCAATTCACCTCCGATATAAGATACATCAAGGGAGAATCAAATGTAGTAGCTGACACTTTATCACGGGTAACCGTAGAAAATAGCAATTGTGACGCGGTTAGCGAAAAGCAAATAGATTTAAGCATTATCGTAGAAGCACAAAAGGATGATACAGAGTTGAAACAGTTAATTGAAAACCCAAATAAAAGTTCGAAATTCATTTTAGTGGAAACAGATGTACCTTTCTTAGAAAGTAAAATCTGGTTAGAGTGTTCCACTAGTAGAGATCGTCCATTCGTACCAGAGATATTACGAAGAAGCATATTTGACAAAATCCATAACTTATCACATCCAGGAATACGAGGTACAAGGAAATTAATTACAAGAAGATATTTTTGGCCTAGGATGAATACTGATATTAATTTATGGGCGAAGTCATGTATTACGTGTCAAAAAGCGAAAATTCACAGACATACAAAATCTCCGATACAAAAATTCCAGATACCTATGGGAAGGTTTGAACACATCCATGTAGATTTGGTAGGCCCATTGCATCCGGTGGAAGGATTCGTATACTTGTTAACAGTAGTGGATCGATTCACCAGGTGGCCGGAAGTATACCCACTAAAGAGTATTACAGCCAGCATAGTAGTCAAGACATTATATGAGCAATATTTTCCGAGATTTGGGATTCCATTGACAGTTACTACGGACCAAGGAGGTCAATTTGAAGGAAAACTTTTTGAGGAATTTTCAAAATTATTAGGAACCCATAGGATTCGAACAACAGCGTATCACCCACAATCAAACGGAATGGTGGAGAGGCTACACAGACAGTTAAAAGCATCTCTTAGAGCTAAGATGTCTAATCCGAATTGGTTGTGGCACATACCAGCTATATTACTAGGTTTAAGAACAACAGTTAAGGAGGATCTTAAGTGTAGTCCGGCTGAATTAGTTTATGGTCAAACATTACGTATCCCCGGAGAATTCTTTGTGAGGGATCCACACCAAGTATCAGATCCAACAGACCTAGTAGAACAATTACGAGATCACATGAGGAACATCGTGCCAACAGATTCTCGGGATCAAAGAAGAAATTTCTATGTTCCAAAAGACTTAGAAGATTGCGAATTCGTGTTTTTGAGGACAGATAGAAGTAGGGGATCCTTGCAGGATCCTTATGAAGGTCCTTTTAAAGTTATTAAGAGAAATATAAAAAATTTCACGATTGACGTCAACGGAAAAATAACGGTAGTATCAATTGATAGATTAAAACCCGCCTTTATTGAAAAAAAGGAAGACAATGAAAAACAAGTAACTAGAAGTTCAAAGAAAAAGGTTTCATTTCGGTTATAAAATTAAAAATTTTTTTTTCGTTTTATTTGAGTAATTAAATATTAAAATAAAGTATGATAGTACATTCATGGACGCTCGCGCTGAAGGGGGAGTTATGTAGCAGTCGCTACTTGTATATACGCGTTTCGTTGTAATAAGTTTTATTCAAGTATCCACTCAGTTTCTGTTCTAATAATTTTAAGCACAGTGTTTTTGGTTACGTCACAATTTGGATTCTCACTACTACTATGAAATACACTTGGGGAATTTGGATTGTCATATCACGTATGTATACACTGTACACAGAATCAATTTTAAAAACATAGCCACACAAATATTGTGATATTAAAAATTATTTTGAATTTTTGTGAGAGTATTAGTTAGGAGTTTATTCGATAAGGAAGTCTCCTATAATAAGTTGTATAATTAAAAACCGTTATGTAATTTTCGGTGTGACATAATAAAAAAAATAGAAAAATCTTAAACTATTAAAAGCTACAACTATTAAATATAGTAATAGATAAATGTTAAATAAACGTATTAAATAAAAGAATAATATTAATATAAAATATGTGAAGTAAAAGTTTTTATTGGCAATATATATACATATATCACTTATATATTGCAATGAGATGAGGGAAGACGCAAAAATTAGTACGTCCCCCATTTCAGTTACTACCTGGCCAAGAGCATCCAGTTATAAAACGCCTTATAATGAATATACATAAGGATTCATGCCATGCTGGTATACAGTCTATGATGACTATACTGAGAAATCGTTTCTGGATTTTGAGAAGTCGTCAAAACATAAGGTCTGTAGTTAATGGATGTACGATTTGTAAAAGATATATTGCCAAGAGTTACTGTAAATTCTCCGCCATTACCGATTGATCGTATAAGAGATGCCAAGGTTTTCGAGGTCATTGGAGTAGATTTAGCTGGCCCAGTCTATATTAAAGAGAAAGATTCTGGAGCACATAAGAAGGGCTGGATCTGTTTATTCACCTGTGCGGTTTATCGCGCTGTTCACTTAGAACTGATTTCGGCAGTTTCCACAGATAGATTCCTGCAGTGTTTGCGCAAATTTATTAGTAGACGCGGCCGTCCAAGCATCATTTACAGTGACAATGGGACGAATTTTGAGGGGTCAGCTATTAATCTTTCTCGTATAAAGTGGGATGAAATACAGCTCGGTAAGAAGTATTCATTGGAAGTTTAATCCCCCAACTGCTGCATGGTGGGAGAGAATGGTGGGCTTACTAAAGCGCACGCTGAAACGAGTACTGGGTCGGACGTCATTGGATTGGGAAGAGATGGAAACGATTCTGTGTGAATGTGAGAATATTATCAATTCCGCCCGTTGACTTACGTTTCAGGAGATCCTTCTGAATTAATTCCTTTGACGCCGAAAATGTTTTTACAGGAAAATGCAGAAACTGGTACACCAGATTTGGATTCCGTGGAAATGTTGGATCTTAACCGAAGACTACATGTTTTGAAACAAAGATTTCGTGATGAATATCTAGGTCAACTTGTGCTGCATTCTAAACATATTACTTCTCGAAGTGTCAAGGTGGGAGATATGGTATTTGTGGAGACTAATGATCCGAAACGTTTGGATTGGCCTTTGGCTCGAATTGTAGAAATCGTACCTGGTCGGGACGAAGTGGTCAGGTTGGTGAAATTGGAAACGTCGACGGGTACATTGTTGAGACCTGTGCAGAAGATCTACCCTTTGGAAATCGAATTTTCGGAACTGAAGAATCTGGGAATGCTCAAGATTTTTCAATAAAGTTGACTCGTCAGGGACGGAGAGTGAAAGCACCGGACAAATTAGATTTGTAAGAATATTGTAATAAGAGTAGGTCTCGCAGTTCTAGAGCAGACGTTCATTAGCTTTGAATTTAAATTTGTTTTGACTAAATTTTCTTTGTTTAGTAATGTATTTAGTTTATGAAAATTTGAATTCCTTTTGTATTCATGGAAATATTGTTAATTTTATATGGAACATCTTAAACTTATGTAATCACATCTGAGTATCGGGGAGTCCATTTTGATGATTTTGTGAGTTAATTCATAATGGATTCTTTATAAACTCAGGTGGGAGTGTGTAATAAGAAGTAGAGAATTCATCTGAGTAGAACTTAAAACCATATAGTAAGAAGAAGATTAAGAGATTTTTTAACGAGCAGTGCGGACCTAAGCTGGTGACATATCCAAGCCGTACATGCATTGCATTCGTTGACAGATAATATAGAAGTGTGTGTATTCATATGCGAGCTGACGGAATATCCCGTGAATGGAAGGCATGCCACGCAAAGGTCGGGCTACTTTCAACTTTTTCTGCATTGCCGCATTCGAGATAGCACACACAAGCATAAGCACACAAACACATGAACACGTTACTTAGATTTTCGGGCTATGTGTGAAAGCCGGCACGGAACGCAACCATGTAATATTGTGTCAGAGGAAATTCGCCGGATTTCATGGAGCCTCTGAATGCAATGCATGTACGGCTTGGATATGTCACCAGCTCTAGAAAGAAACCCTGTAACAAACCAAAAATATTTTGTGTAATAAATCGAGGGAAATCTCTCAAAAAAGAGCCGTATTTAAGTTCAAAAATATAACAGTTGTATCTCACCTTTAGCAACTCGAGAGCCTTAGGGTAAGCTTTGGTAAGTTTGAAACTTCCACATTAGGCATGACAGTAGAGCTGTGAAAATTCATGCTGGCCTTTCGCTGCCCCCCAACGTCATTAATCTGGCTTTTTATCTTTAATTCGTTAGCGTCATCAGGGGGTGTTTTTCGATTTAGGTTTGATAGGACAAAATCGGCTTGAAATATGATTCTAAGATCCCTAAACGACATTCGAGCTCAACTTCCGAAAAGATTTCTGCTTTTGTATCAATGAGGGCTTTGATTCTCGAGATGCACGCTCGAGTTGTAGATCTTTGCGTATTAAGCTCCATTAATTTTTAGGGGACTTATTAGGCGTTGATTTTGTCATTTCGTGGCAACGAATCTGGGATAAGCCGAAGCCAAAGAATTTACAATCTGGGGCTACAAAACTCGTTGAAATATAACGCCGAAATTCAGTCTACGTGCTATCTTACACTAGCCACTTCACTCAGACAAGAAGCACGAACGATGGTTATGAATAAAATTTAATTAAATTTAGAAATAAATAAAGACATCAACAACGAAAGCAAACAAATAATTCATAACCTACGATCCGTACCAACAATGGGATTCAACTGAATTAATTGTAAAAATACTCTAGTAAATAACTGCAGTATCGGACTGAAATAATTGTGATTCCTTTCGTATAGATAGAGGAATCAAGCAGTTGATCAATCAAATAATTACACTAGCACCATAATAATAAGAACCAGGCAACCTTGTCGGCTGCCCAAAAATGGGAAATAACCAACTAAATTCCAATTGCTGACAAACCCAGCAATTACTATTGGCGAAGTTGCAAATACAGAGGATCAACAATTTAGAAAAACCAACTAAAATAGTAAAGTACCAACTAACCTAACAATTGGGTCATAAGAAAAAGGAAACTGCAAATGCAAACTATGAACAATTTTGAAAAAAAAAAAAAAAAAAAAACCAACTACCAGCTAAAACTCCAAATTGTAAAACGAATCGTACAAATAGAAAAATTGCACTAAGCGGCCAAATATGACTTCTAAGTGCACTACAATCAACCTCACAGAAAACTCAGGAAAAATTGTATATTATTCTCACTTAATGATTGACATAACAATAGAAATGTGTAGCACAACGAATGATCTTAATTTAATACTGATTCTGAGATTGCTATTTTAACGAATGTTAAAGTTAAGTTACCAAGAAGTAACTTGCTAATCCGCATACAAAAACAAGAATTAAACAATGAAATCGGCAATAATCGATTAAAGAAATAAGGCCGACGGAAACTAAACCGCAATTTTTTCCCTTAACTTCTGATATTAGCCGCACACTTCTTATATTTGTGTAACAAATAACAAAGCGAATGTTTTCAAAAATGCTAAATCACTGTGCGCGGTGTCAATAATTGAAATGCCGTTTAACGGTTTCTATTGGAGATGTGGATCTGTTGCGTTGTCGTCTTGGGTCCCGCTGGTCTCGTGATCTCGAACGTAGCTTCCGTATCTTTCTTGACAGTTCTTCCATCTTGATTCTTATGTCATCTGCACCGGTAGCACCGTGTCTCCTTCCGCTTGTTGAGGTTTGAGTCGTTATCCTCCCTACAACATCTCTCGTCTCTTCAATGGTACAGATGCGTGGTTTCATTACCTCCATTATGCGGTCTGCCTGTTGTGCCAGTGTGACGAGATCTTCCGTCTCGTTCATCGCCAAGATGCCTCTCGTTTGCTCAGGCAGTTGTTCCAGGCAAAGAGAGCGTAGAACTGCCGTATTGCATTGTCCTCCTGCTAGTCCCTTCATGCGTTGTAAATATAAGGAGGGTTATTCGTCAACCATCGGTTGTCCTCGGAGTAGCCTACGTAGTCATATTTCGGATGATTCTCCAATGCGATGATTCTTCCTTTTAGAGTGTTGTATTTTTCGTTCGATGGAGGAGAGTCAATCAGCTCCCCTACAACTCCTAACATCTCGCTGTCCAAGTTTATTAAGACATATCTAAATTTAGATGTATCCGATGAGATATGGTAGAGCGAAAACACTGCTTCAGCTACTGAAAACCATCTGTTTGGCGTCTCCTTCCAAAAAGGCTGTGGCAATCTTACCGTTGTTACCGCATTAACTTGCTGTGAACCATTCCCTCTAGTCAGTCCGGAAGTTGATTCCGGTTGCATGTGGCTCCTGCATCGCTGGGTCACACTTGGGGAATCCGTGTTTTCCATTTTTTTACCACTTTATATCACTGCAGACGTTACCAACTAGAACGGGAATACTCCCAAATTACTTCGGGAGGTTAAGAGAAGAGTCCGGCGTGATAAAAGGCAGCAGATAAATGAGCTCGCAGAAAAAGCGGAAAACGAGGCAAACACAGGCAACAGTAAGGTGCTGTACCAAATCACTAAACAGCTCTCGGGAAAGCACTCTACTAAAAAGCATGCCGTTAAGAGTGCGGATGGAAGGCTGCTGTGCAGCGACGAAGAGCAACTCCAAAGATGGAGAGATTACTTCTACGCCGCCCTGAATGGTACACTTACACAGGAACCTCAGGAAAACAGCAACAATGCACAGCCAATAAGAATCACAACCCGGGCCCAATCCAAGACGGAAATAGTAACCGCAATTCATGCGATGGCTAATGGTAAAGCAGCTGGGAAAGATGGCATCCCGCCAGAATTGTTGAAAGCCGACTCAAGCCTCATAGCCGATGCGCTTCAGCCAATCCTATATATAACATGGAACACCTGTACCTTTCCGGAGGATTGGACGGAAGGTATCATAGTCAAAATACCAAAAAAGGGGGACCTAAAAATATGCAACAACTGGAGAGGCATCTGTTTACTATCTACAGTGGGCAAAATTTTGTCCCATATATTACTATCTAGGAAAAGTGAGGCAGTTGACCGAACGCTTAGGAGACAACAGGCTGGATTCAGGAAGGGCCGCTCCTGTATTGATCATATTAACACCTTGAGAATAATAGTGGAGCAGTCTTCTGAATTCCGATCCCCCCTTTACCTTGCTTTCGTAGATTATGAGAAAGCGTTCGACTCGGTCAATAGAAGCTTTATATGGCAAGCACTACGGCGACGTTGATTAATAAACATGGAAAGTCACCCAATTCATCACAGGGCGCCTACAAGTCTTCATCAACAGATGCCTTCGTCGTATCCTAAAAATCCGCTGGCAAGATAGAATATCAAACGAAGAACTATGGCGCCATGCCGGCCAAGAAAGGATAGACGAACAAATCAGGGGAAGGAAATGGAATTGGGTTGGCCACACCTTGCGACGCGAAAACGAAAATATAGCCAAACAGGCCCTTGACTGGAATCCGCAAGGCTCCCGTCGAGTAGGAAGACCTAGAACAACTTGGAGGAGAACCCTACTAGAAGAAGCCGCAACAACTGAGAGATCCTGGTCGGAGCTAAGAGCTGTCGCGCAAAACAGAGTCCGCTGGAGGGCAAATGCTTCCACCCTATGTCCCATGAGGGATTAAAGGAGTTTAGATACATAGATAGATAGATATCACTACTTGAGACTTAAACGCGACAATTCGAACTTCGGACTCGGACCGTGAACTCAATTCGGGACTGGATCTTTTCGTTATACTTCCACCGTCTTGTGTTTCTGTGTATGTGTGTGTGGTGTGCAATTCAACTCTTAACTTTCTTTAACACACGTAATAAGATAATTATAATTATATAATGATACCGTTAAAAGATATTTTAAAAACTAGTTTTTATTTCTTTTATTTAATTCATTTACTTATAGGTTAAATACTTATGTTTTTTTCTTCCTGCAAGGATGTCTTCTTTCGTGCGTTTCAATTTCTTTCTTTTCTTTCTTCGGGGTCACCAATTTCTATGGGGTCCTCCTGTCGTCTGGCAACGCCATAGAATACTTCGTCATCCGCTCGTCCTTGCTTCTTCGTTACTCAATCAAACACAATATGTTAGTAAAATTCATAAACCTTTATTTGTGCATTAATAATTACTAAGCATAATTAAACTACGAAACTCTACAAACATTACTATTTACTACGTGCGAGGCTTAGTGCCAGCGAAACTACCACGATTGCTACACATTCAAAAAACTACGAGCTTCGAGTATTAGATTTGAAACAGAACTGAAATTGAAAATTATTTTTCTATTATTTACATTATTCAAATGTTACTTATCCTAATACATAATTTTTAGTGTACAGTGTTGGTGGTTTCGTGTTTTTCACATGTTGGTGGCTCTGCGATCGCTTTGTGTCGCCACATTGTGATGATTTATGCGCCATCTGTTTGTTAAAAACCTGAATCAACGATTGTATGTAATGACTTTGGTTGTTGTCTGAACTAACGATTCATGTGCTGAACATTGATTATAGAGCAAGTAGATATTGACAAACATCTTTCCAGCTGGTTTGTTAGATGGCGATAGTTACACTGATTTAAGTTTCATGGCTGCAAATTTCTGTTGTAAACCTCTAAAATCAATGGGAATGGGTTTTCAACATTAGTTTAATAATATTTTTTTTTTATTAGTGCATAATATTCATAAAAGACGCCAATTTTTCAATTTTGTTATTTTTTAGTAAAATATAAAATAAGCTGGTTTGCGCCTGAATTTAAAAAAGCATTTCAAAGCCCTTGACGCAAGTTGGAAGAAAAGCCAAAAGCTTCAGATCTAAAAAGAGATTTCTGTGCGGGTATTCCTTTTGTTTTGATTTGGAAGGGGTGGGTGGGCTGAAACTACGATGATTTCTTGGTCGGTGGCTGAAATTTAACAGCGAAGAAATTACTGAATGGGAAGAGAGATTTAATAGGAAATTTTGCATCGCGTTTTTTTTATTGTGGGAAAAATAAAATAGGTTTTTTTTGAATAAAAATTCTAGTTTTTGTGTTTTGATTTTATTATTGCTTATCAAGAAAATTTAAGTCATTTAGTTTGGGTAAACTTTCTCAAAATATAAATAGCTTACAATTATAGAAAACAAAATACATATAGCTTTCAATAATATAAAACAATAAAAAAACCCAGAATTTTCGTTTAAAACCCTACTTAATATTTCTAAAGAGTAGGTAGTCAAATCAATCAACGAAAAACAGCTCCAATTTTGAAAGTTTTTTTGAAATGTATTAAGGGTAATTGTTTTTTATCAGACCGCCCCTCACTCCTCCGCTCTGGGCGCAACAACAAAAAGCTCGCGCCCTACACCAAGAATATGGTAGAGATTACGCGAGGGAGTGGTTGGGGCGCACAATACAGAGTCAAAGTCATTGCTGAAATAACTATGTAGTTATTAAACTGCTATTTAACAAAAAAATTACTTGTAAAAATTTGTTGTCTGTAAAGAGAGTTTACGGACGATAGTTTAACGTGACAACGTCATGAGAAAACATTGATGAAATGATTGCATACTTTTATGAATAAAATTGAATCATTTATATTAAATTATCATTATTTTGTATGGATACAAAAAGGAGTGAAATGAAACATTCATTTTGATTGATAAATTAGCATTTGTTTGCACTAATGAATTCAAATATGTTTATTACTTTAATGAACAGATTATTTACAAGTAACAATGTGTAGTAACAAATTAATTTACAGCTTTTATACATGCCTGATATTTAACTTCTTGCAATCTGTGTTATTCTGTTAAGGATAGGTCGATGATAGGAAAAGTTTGAAATGAATGGGAGTGTTTCGCCTATTATGCACGTACGGAAAGAGTGCTTGGTGCAGCAATACACAAATGTTTGAGACACTTGCTCCAGGATGAATATACACTGCGCCAAGTACAATTTTAAACGTTGTATCAGCAGTGAAGCATGTAATTTCAGCCAAGCAGACCTCGCCTGTGTTTCTGATGAGACGAGTTGTGTCCGACAATTCAACGTGGAGAACTTTGGCCGTGCGTGGATGTTGATGTTAATTTTCGATAGATTGCCACTCCACCAGCTACGTTTGTATCAGAATCCGATCGATTATTCTGCCTGGTTATACATTCATAATTATTGATTGGAACTGGATCAAAATTGTCACGCATCCACGTTTCAGTCAATACCAAATAATCCGATCTTGGTATCACGGGATCCGTTTCAATATCGGCGAAGTGCGCAGACACACTCTGAACATTAAGGTTTGTCACTACAGTTTGCCCAGCGTTGTTACCGTCATCACAAAATTTCACTGCTTTCGAAGTGATTGTTTGAAGGGCGTGTCCACGGAGTCGAATGTATTCGTTACGGACATCTCGCGTAGTCTGTGAGTCGTTCCCATCCCGTCCGTGTTTGAAGATAAAAGGCGCATCTTTTTCCGTGATGATGTGCAAGCCGTCTATATTCGTTACCCGACTCAGCGCCACGTTGTGGTTGCTCCGAGGAGTATTTATAAACAATAACAGTAAACGTCCGACCTTGCGACTTGTGAATGGTAATACCACAAGCTGGAACGCAAGGAAACTGTTTTCGTTTGCATTTCACAGTTTTCGTCAGTGTTCACTATTTTCTTATACACCGGCACCCAGTTAGGAGACAGAGTGTTTGGCTTGCTTTGCTTATTGTTGACAATTTGACAAATTTAATCTAATTAAATATCGACAATTTTAATCAAATTTTTAAGATTACTACAATCAAATTTTTAAAATTACTACGGGACAATGAGTCATCATTTTTCGTGCATGCAGCCGGCGTTCATCGTTTTAATAGACGTTGTCACGTCAAAATTTCAAATTTCTACGAACTAAAATACCTGAGAAAAAAAATCTAAAAATTTGACATTTTTTCGTTAAAAAATTAAATAATCCCTGAAAACCCATTTCAATTTTCTCAACATAATAAAAAACACTTCATGCAAATTTCCCATTAAAGTTGTCTCGTCCATTCATTTTTCCCTCATTGTCAAATTTCACCCATCGCCCACGAAATCATTATCATTTTTTCATCCTCTTTGCCCTTCCCGAACAAAACAATAACAAAAAAACAGTGTGTGTGTGTACTTATGTACACGCATTAGAAGTTATACTTCTTTGGCGTGATTTTAAGACTAATTATTATCTAATTTCTTCACAAATAAGTATTTTATTGGATTCTTTCTATTCTCGTGCGTTGGAAGGTGCAAGCATTATGATGCCGACACGCTCAAGGCTGTCGGTTATACCGTATTCTAATCCTAACTAAAATCACCAACTAGTTGGGTCATTAGGCCTAATTACAATTATCTTAAGATGGGCTTAAGAGGCCTCATGAAATTCTCTTAAGGCTGGCTAATTTTCTACCAAAACGTAATGAATGTTAAGTTTAATATGCGTCGCAAAGCTGGATCAGCATTTATTTACCTGATAATAGAGTAACTTCGGGTATTGTGGTATAGGCGGGCAATGTGGTATATTCAATTATCTCGGAAACTAGGTTCATTCTGGCAACACAAATAATATGGAAAGATGACGATGTTAAAAGGAAAAGCGAAACATGTTTTGACACGTGCAAGCCCAGTTCTGATTTAGTTCAATTGCGTGAAATGTTTTGAACTGTTCAATCAACTTTTTTTGTGCTTAATTTAAAAGTGTCTATAATCTTAAGAAATAATAGTTTTTGAAGTGATTTGTCTAATAAATTACAACTATTAAGTATTCAATTTTGATACATTAATGTGAGTTTCATTATCAATATTTCAGTTTAATACATAAAATTAGTTTTTGGGAACGAGTTAAAATCGGCTAATGTGGTATAGCTTACGACGGTTAATGTAGTATAGTGTACCACATTAGCAGCAATAAATTTGTTTGAACTAATTTTTGTCAATTCGATACGCAATCTTTTGCAGAGCTAAGCTCCAAACAAGCCAAAAAAAGGAGTAATACGGAAATGGAATGTTGAAGATATGGAGAAAGCTATAATTGCCGTAAGAAGCGAGGAAATGGGTATTCTGCTGGCGTCAAAAACATTTTCAGTCCCCCACACTACACTACAACGCATGGCGAGAAGCGAAAGAACTGTGCAGGAGCTCCTGTCAACTAGATTGGGTCGTAAGCCAATTTTCAATGAAAATATTGAAAATGACCTGGTTCAATACGTTTTGGAGATGGAGTCACGCTTTTGGGGGCTTACCAGAATGGACATACGATCATTAGCATTCCAAATAGCGCAAAGAAACAACATTCCAAATAAATTTTCTGTTGCGGCAGAGTGTGCCGGAAAAGATTGGTTTTATGGGTTTTGTAAACGACACAAGAATGTATTAAGTTTGCGTCAACCCACTGGAACATCTTTTGATCGAGCGGCAGGTTTTACCCGTGAAAATGTAGAGACATTCTTCAATTTACTAGAAAAAGAGTATGATAAGCACAAATTTCCAGCAAGTCGCATTTGGAATGTCGACGAAACGGGACTCTCAGTGGTACAATCCAAACAGCCAAAAGTGCTGGCCCAAAAGGGAAAGAGGCAGATAGGAGCCATGACTTCTGCAGAACGTGGATCTCTTATAACCGTAATTACCTGTATGAGCGCTGGGGGTGCTTTTATTCCACCGTACTTTATTTTTCCCCGCAAGAATCATAATCCGCTTCTTATGAAAGATGCACCACCTGGATCTGAGTCGTCATGCCACATATCTGGATGGGTGCAAATTCCAATATTTACGAAATGGTTTAAGCATTTTTTGGCTTTTACAAAATCATCAAAAGACGAACCAGCTTTGCTAATTTTGGATGGGCATTATAGCCATACCCGAAATGTGGAACTTATAGATCTTGCACGTGAAAATGGTGCGGTAATAATTTCTCTGCCGCCACATTCGACACATAAAATGCAGCAGCCACTAGATAAAACTTTCATGGGGCCTTTAAAAACTTATTATAATGATGAAATTAGACGTTATTCCCGTGAACAAGGCCGGAAACTTACTCAATATGACTTAGTTGGAATGTTTACTAAGGCCTATTTGAAAGTTCAAACTGGTCAAATTGCTATAAGTGGCTTTAAAACCACAGGAATTTATCCTTTCGATAAAAATATTTTCTCAGAAGCGGATTTTATAGCTGGAGAGAAGAGCAATTTGGAAGAGCTGGCTCCAGCAATGGACGCAACTGCAGAGGCTACTACGCACAGGTCCGAAGAATCTCTCTCATCTACGTATGATTGCAGTGCTAGTACAAGTAAGCAGCCAAAAAATCGAGCCCTTAGAATGAAACAGACCTAACTCAAAATTCCCAAACCTTTTGAATTTGCTATAAACTCACCTTAAAACGCCTACTCTAGAACTCTGTAGTGAAAAAGAACCCGAATTATATGTAAAAATGGAACAGCGTAAATCACGGGTCACTTTTTTCGATCGCACTATTCACCTATGCATGAACACTGTACTTTCTTGCTCATTTCTCACAAATTGCAATTTTTGATTTAGGTCACTTTCATTCTAAGGGTGTGAAATAATCTAATTCACAATTTCACAGGTAAACACCACGTGACCCCTTGAGAAATATCCCCCCCACCGAAAATTAAGAGGGGTTTACCTGCTAACAGAGGAAGAAAATCAAAGGCAACTGTTTTGACTACTTCACCTTATAAAAGGGAATTGGAAGTTAGCATACAAAAAATAGTCAAGAAGCGAAACCCCATGACGAAGGAGGAGACCACTAAAATTAAAAAATCTTTAAAACAAATTCGTGGGCGTAAAAAAGAAATAGTTCTATCGTCCAGCGAGTCAGAACAAAGTCTTAACTTGCAAGAATCAGATGGCGAAGACGAGTTTGAGAATGTTCCGCCATCAAAAGAATGGGCGCTTTCAGTAATGTAGGATGCGTGCGCAAATGACTTATTCAGCAATTGAAGTGTGAAGCTTTCAATGACTGAATAAGTCAATTGCGCACGCATCCTGCATTACTGAAAGCGCCCAATCATTTTGCACTTTTGGCAATAAACGTTGGAATGAGGATGCTACAGTGGTCAGGTGGATTTCATGCCTACAGTGTGAAATGGTCTGGGCTCACGAAAAATGTGTACCTACCAAATAAAAGCGCTATATTTCTATGCCAGTCTTGCTTATAAGTGTAAGACCAAAGGGCATTTTTTATTATTAACGTAAAAAACATTAAAAAAAGAGAAGACTGTTTTCTTTAATTTTTATTTGTTATTTGTTTAATCAAGAAAGTATTTTCCGTTTTTTGATATTTGTAATAAAAATTACAAAAAAAATATCTTGTTTATCTAAACATTTCCAAACCCTTAGTTGAAAGGATAGCATTAACCGGTAATGTGGTATAGTATACCACATTAGAATACTTGCCTATACCGAATTACCCGCCATTTTTCCAAGATGACACTTTTGGGGTTAAGTCCGTTTTTCAAAAATATATTTTTTAATGTTCACTGGAATCATTTGACTAAAAGAGAATTTTGTAGGCATTACTCCAACGATAAACTCCTATCAATTTGATAAGATTTGGCTTCATACTTTTACAGTAATCGTCAAAAAAGGAAACGGTATACCACAATACCCGAACTTACTCTACTACTGGTACTACTAAGCCCAACTCACTTCTTTTTTGTTCATTTCCGCCTTAGCGTCTGATTGAAGAATTTAGCTTCTCCTCCACATTAGTCAGTAGATCAAACGATCGTACCATTATAGTCTAAGACGTTCGTTGCTCTTAGCCGTGCCTTTAGCTGTAGGTTACAGTGCAGCAGTTTGCTCGGCTAATCTCCGGCAATCCAAAAGGACATCGTCTGTGTCCTCTATCATAATGAGGAATTCCAGGCGTTGCGTAGACTCATTTTGCCGGTATGCTCTCGTAACTCACCTGTGGGTTCATCGACCTTGGGTAGATTCATTACGTCACTTCCAAATTCTGTTCACTTCCCCAGCTTCTTCTTTTAGTTGTTACTCAATTAAATTGAGTGGGTTAGGGTAATTGAAATATGATACGAAGAGTTTCATACTAAGGACATTAATGTATCGGCAAATACATCATCAACGCTTACAAAGTTTAAGTTACAACACTCCGAATCTGTCCAAACACCATCGTTGGACGCTTGACATTGGGCATTCGTAGTTCGAGTAGCGGCCACACAATGCGTTCTACCATCAAACGTCCAACGTTGGAAAGTGCTCATAGCATCGTTTAGAGCAGACTTTAGCTGAAAACTAGGATATGTAATTTATTTCCCTCCATAGCCTCTGGGTAGAGGAGATAGAGGAACAAGTCAACAGGTTTGAGAGGAAGGTGCTCAGATGCATAATAGGCCCAACGAGAGAGGATGGGATATGGCGAAGGAGATACAACAACGAGTTGTATCAAATTTTTGACGACCCAGAACTCTCAAAGTTTATAAAAATCAACAGACTAAGACTAGCCGGCCACGTAATCAGGATGAATGATAACCGTATCCCAAAACGGCTTATGGTGGCCGAAATTCCAGGAAACAGACCAGTAGGTAGACCCAGGAGAAGATGGATGGACTCTGTGACGGCTGACGCAGAGACAATGCTGAACATTCGGAACTGGAGAACTGCTGCAAGGAACCGTCAGACTTGGAGAAATGCCCTAGAGGAGGCCAAGGCTCGATTTGGGCTGTAGCGCCATTGGATGGATGGCATAGCCTCTGGGTAAAAACCTCCTCACCCATGGACATCGTCAACGGACTTTGGCTACGAATTTTCATATGCACATATAATAATAAACTTAATAGCTAAAGGATTGTAGTTGCAATACTTCCCTAATCTACCCCTTCGTCTATATCGTTCGCAGGCCGTATCAGAACATCAAAATTGGCAGCGTGCAGTAAATTAGGGCATGAGATAAAAATGCAGCACGCTGCAATCAAAAGTATTTCAATTGGCTCAGGCTGGTAAAATGACAAGCAAAGCAGCGTGCTGCATGTTCATATCATGTCTTAAACTTGCAGTACGCTGCATATTTGAGGTTCTGATAGGGCCTACAGCAAACCCATCGAAGCTACAGGCGTGGAAGCAGCCGGTGCCGATCCTACATTTGCTTGAATGGAGGACATTTCTCGTGTAATAACATAGTGGAGCCAAGTTTTTTAGTTCATTTTTTCAATAAAAAGTAATATTGTATTTTATCACTTATTTCTGCACCTGGATTACCAGTGATTAGTGTTTCAGTGATTGAATTAAAACAATTTCAAAAAATTTAGTGAACCAATATGTTTTAATGGTTTAATTGTGAAGGTGACCAATTTTGTTTACATTCGCTGTGGTTTTGTCGAGTTATTTTAGGGCAAAAATGTTGAATTTGTGTGGTTATTGAGTTAAAAGTGAATTTAAAGTGATTAAAGCTTGTTGAAGAATAATTTTTAAAAATATTAAAGCAGTGTAGGAAAAAGTTCAAAAGTTATTGTTATTCATGTTGTGTGGTGGTACTTGCACTTATGTTTTAATAACTATTCCGTAATAATTTTTAACCATTTTAAATTCACTTTTAATTTCATTACCACATAAATCCACATTTTTTCCCTAGATCAAACCCGAAAAAACCACCATGAATGTAAACAAAACTGGTCACCTTATCAATTTCATTCAATTTATTCACTCGGATCACTAACCAACTTATCACCGGTAATACACGTGCAGTAAAAAATGTTAAAATACAATATTTTGCCACTTTTTACGAGTTAAAAACTTGGCAAGTCTATGATATTACACTACGAGTTAGAGAAATTGCCTTCCATTCAGTAAAACCCCTCACCCACAAACAGCACACAATAAACACTACGAATCTTCCTTTCCTATGCCCACGAAAAAACAAGCATACGCTTAGCTGATGACTCGAACATGAAATTTATTTCCCTCCATAGCCTCAGCATAAAAACCCCCTCACCCATCGACATCGTGAACCGGCATCGGCTGCGAGTTTTCATATGCCCACAGTAATCATTAACGTCAAGCTAGCGGCGGTTGCACTGAAAAGCGGCGAAGCTAAAACTCAACTCTATTTAAAAATAAAAAGCTAATGTCCCTCATTTAAATTATTTGTTTTATGTATCTATATGTGTGAGGAAGATTGTGTAAAAATTTCAGGATAGTTCCATGGTTCTGAAGGAAATAGGATTAAAATTTTCCAGCCAGCGTTTTTGAGCTTAATTACAAAGTCACGGCCCTTTTAGTGCCACCGCCGCTTGCTTCGCCGCTAGCTTGACGTTCATACAGTAATCACGGTATTCAGAAACAAGGTAATGTAAAAGACTGTATACCGTATACGGCATTTTAGTGCTGATGTCACGTGGGGGACACTTCCCATATAAAATCGAAGCTGTTGTTGTTGTTTCAGCATTACGGCTGACGTCACCAGGCGCCCATTTTATACGGTATTCGAAGCTGCCATCGCTTTTACATTACCTTCGTTTTCTCTATACCGTGCATAATAATGATAATCCCAGTGCGCATGAAGAATGGAAGTTGAAATGCTTGCCCTCCACTGCCTCCACCCCTTCGCCCATATCCTCAAGTTTCGTTGCGTTGCGAATTCGTCAAAATTCACTCTCATAATATTTTTCAAAACGCGCCTAAAGAAGTATAACTTCAAAAATTAATGGTCTTGGATGTGAAGTATCACGTCCGTATTTTAACGTGACAACGTCTATTAATTTGAACGTGACAACGTCTGTTATTACGTATTGTACTATTTTCTCAATTAATAAATTATATATTTCGAAGCAAATTTTTTTTTGTGTGCGGGACATTTTCACACCCGCGTCCTATCTTAAACCGATTTAATAGACGTGGTCACGTCAATAAGGTGAATAAATATATTTTCCCGTGTAGAGGATAAATTAACGAAAATTTTGAGCCATTAACCACCCCCTAACATGTATGGGGGCGGAGATATGATTTTTTTTTGTGTGCGGGACATTGTGCGGGACATTTTCACACGCGCGTCCTATCTTAAACCGATTTAATAGACGTTGTCACGTCAAAAGCGCATAGGAATCTATTTTCAGATTCGCAGCTATTAAACCCAAAGCCGCAGCTTCTGATTTTATTTTCAAATGCGCAAAGGCTTTCACATAAACAAGAATCTACTTAGTATATAATCAATGGTGCCGAACTAAAATTGGAACGAGCGATAATTGAAGACAACTTCAAGCTTCTCAAAAACTTGCCATAAAAAGAACATACCACTAGGGGCTAGAAAATGGACGAAGGTTCCAGAAGCTAGATAAAGGTGGAGCTTGGATATAAAAGCGACTTGAGGGCGCTGAAGAGTCAGTTTTGATTTGAAAGGCGATGAAAGTGTTCTAAAGTGAGAACAGTGAAAAGTGGTGAGTTGAGGTTGAGTTGAAATGACACTTCAACTCAACGACTCAACTCTATGCGTTTCCATGGCTGACTTTTCTGCCTGTGTACAGACAGCTGAATGTGTACTTGTATTAAGCAAGCAGCTGTTTTTAAATTTGACGTAATATTTTTGTTATTATAAAATAGTGCTCATGGACCATAAAATTAATTTATTGTGTTCGTTGTATAACAGAAATGTTATAAACAGGCGCGACATTTTGGGTTTTAACCTTTGACAATCCCGTTTGTAGTTGTGTGCGTGAACTCTGTTCAATCTACCTATTTTCGTTGAGTTGAGCAGAGTTGAAAATCTTTAACGAAAACTCTTGACTGCGACTGTTTCCATGGAGTTCAACTCTGGTTGAACACTTATGGAAACTCAGTATATAAGGCGATAGATAGAATTTAATAGTGCGAGATATTAAATTGGAAGTGATTATAGTGAACTATAAGAATTGTATTTGTCATTAAATTGTGTTTTGGTTTTCAATAAATAAATTATTGTGTGGATAATTAAAAAGTGTATTCCTTAATTAATCCTACGAATCCATTAAGCCGTAAAAACGTAACAATTGGTGTCAGAAGTGGGATTAATTAAGAAATAAGTGAAGTTTTAAAATTATTGTGACCGGAGTTTAATTTTTGTAAGTGCGAACTAAGGACTTAATAATAAAATGGGTCAAAAATTAGTGGATTTGCGCACTGTGGAGTTGAAAAGAGAATTAAGTAAACGCTCGTTGTCAACGGTGGGGGCTAAAAATTCCCTAACCGCCCTGCTTCGAAAAGCTATGGTGAACGAAGGTAAGGATCCTGAAACCTACATGTTTGAAGGCTAAGTAGAAGCGGAACCAGAAGAAGCGACAGTGAGTATGGCTGGAGTATGGGGGATGAAAGAAGCGCAAGAACGGTCATCAGCAGAGATGAAGGAAGCGCGAGAACGGTCATCAGCAGAGATGAAGGAAGCCCAAGAACGGTCATCAGTAGAGGTGAAAGAAGCGACAGCCGAGATGAAGGAAGCGCAAGAACGGTCATCCGCAGGGCAAGAACGTGCCTCAGCAGAGATGAACGAACCGACAACAGAGATCAAGGCGGAAGTGTTGGCGTTAAAAGACGAACAGAAATTATTAGCAGTAGCTCATGAACGCTCGTTAGCAGAACTCAAAGAGTCTATGGAAGAACAGAGGAACCAGCTGGATCAGAAAATTGAATTATTCTCCCTTTCTGTCGACAACAAACTGGATAACATAAAAGAAAATGTAAGGAATAATCTGGAAAATCTCGAATCATCCATCAAGGCAAATGTAAAGAATGATTTGAAAAAGCTCGAAACTGAACTAAAATCGGTCAGAGCCGACCTAGAAAGAGTAAAGATTCATCACCCAGTGAGAGCATCTCACGAAGTCATCGGAGTTAGGAAACTACAGCCTTCAACTTTCGACGGACAAAGCCCGTGGTCTACTTAGAAGCTTCAATTCGAAGCAGCAGCGGCAGGTAATTTCTAGACCAAGGAGGAAAAAGCAATGGCCTTAACTTTGTCACTAAGGGGTACAGCAGCAGAAATATTGCAGTCAATACCAGCAGAACATCGCAGCAGTGACGGGTTTTTAGTTCAAGCGCTGGAAATGCGTTACGGTGATCAGCACATGCAAGAGGTTTATCGACTTCAACTTAGAAATAGACTTCAAAAGCCAGGAGAAACTTTACAACAACTGTGCGCCGATATCGAGAGGCTAGTGCATCTGGCTTATCCTAGTTTCGGTGAGGACTACATCAATGAAATAGCAAGAGAGGCTCTTCTTAATGCATTTGCTGACCGGGACTTGCAACAGGCAGCCTGATTGGCCGGGAAGAAGACTACCCAAGAAGTTTTGGCATATGCTCTGGCATACGAGGCAGCAAAGCAAGCAACAAGGAGTACGGTCCATTTCAGGGGAATCAATGCGACTGAGAACTTTTGCCATCGAATCAACACCTCGGAAGTGCGACGCCGTCTACGATGCTGGAACTGTGGTGAGACGGGCCATCTCCAAAGGACTTGCCGAAAGCAAAGGAGAGTGGAATCTCCAGGGAGTAGAAGTGGCTCAACATGCTGTGAAAAATGTGGACAACGGGAGAAGGGCGACCGGAGGGAGTTGGTGGGGAAAATTGAGACCTCTGATGTTTTCAACATCATCCAACTGCAGCGTAGCAACAACAGTCTTGTAATTTTTATAATTATAATAGAGTTTCCCTTCTTATGAAGAAGGCGCACTTCTCAGCTGGGCTGAGAAACATTTACCACGACCACGTGGGCTCGGCTGAGACATGCAAACATAAAAGATTAAGTACCAATAAAAATTGCATGCGAACCACATAAACAGTCATGAGAGAGCCAAGAGACTCCTTTTAAGGAGATCTTTGCTAGTGCTCACGCTAAAAACATTAATATTTTTATTTACATTAATGAACATGCGATTAACAGGCTCAAATCGGCTATAATTGGTGTTAGAGGAGTTGATGTGTAAGAGCGGTGGTCCTCTCAGATTGTATCGACTCTCTCTAAACGACGCACGGCGACTTAGAAAACCTGAGTCGACACGACCATTAAGAAGCTGGTGGACGAAAACAACATTGGCCTCCTCACGACGCTTGTGGAGAGTGCTTAAGTTGAGTAACTTAAGTCGGTATTCATATGGTGGAAGAATTAAAGGGTCTTCCCAAGGAAGGTGATTGTGGGGTGTTGAGGTTGACTCCCTTTTATTAAAACACCACACATGTTGTATAATAATATTTTATTAAGGCTCAGATGTATGTAGGACAATGAGGAGCGCGCGCTGTGCGTGCGTCTAGGCCGGCGGTAGAAACTAGAGTGAGTGTTGGTCGGGACTCTTGCATGTCGGCTCTTATCAATTTTTGATAGCGGGAAAATGTGCCGCTACATCACTCCCCCTCATCGAAAAAAAAGTATATATTTTTTTCGATTTGTATTTTGTTTTGTTGCTTTTAATTTCAATGCAGGAAATTTATGTATATACATATGTATGAATCTAAAAAATATAGTACTATAGTTTCAAAAATTTACTCATTTAATTTAATATAAAATATGTATAGATAAAATTGAAATAAATAACTGACTTGAATGAATCATTAAAAATTGTTGGTATTATCTTCTGTTCCATGTTCCTTTGTGTTGTGTGTTTCCGCAAGTATGTAGGATTTGCAAGGTTTTAGCCCACGTGTATAAAATGGCAATCTGACTATTTCTTATGTTAAATTGAACCATCCATCGTGCTGTTTTTAGTTACACCTTTTGTTCCGTGTTCTTCTTTATATTGGCGGGGTGCTTTTTGGCCTTTGGCGATATTTCGCTGATTTTGTTGCAGCATATGTTGCTGCTGAATTAAATGCTTGAATTAATGCACTTCTTTTACCGTTTTTATATGCGGCCACGATGTCACAAAAATTTATGTTTTTAATTAATCAATCACTAAACATTTATGATTTATGCATTAAATCTTTGTTGATTAAAATTTATTTCACTTCTGTAGAAATATTTTACGTGCATTGGAGAAATATGGAATTGATGACACACAATTGGACTACTGTTATATTTCTATTCATTACACACTTTTGGTATGCGAGTCCATGCGTTGGATGTTTCGGCACTTTTTATTGTTTAAAATCCACTTCAAATTAAAATTTGTGTTTTTTTTAATTGTTCTGTTCACTTTTTACTTTAAACTAATTTTAATATTTTAATGATAAAATCGGGTTCACCATTATGTGGGGTGTTGAGGTTGACTCCCTTTTATTAAAACACCACACATGTTGTATAATAATATTTTATTAAGGCTCAGATGTATGTAGGACAATGAGGAGCGCGCGCTGTGCGTGCGTATAGGCCGGCGGTAGAAACTAGAGTGAGTGTTGGTCGGGACTCTTGCATGTCGGCTCTTATCAATTTTTGATAGCGGGAAAATGTGTCCAGTGATTCAATGCGAATCGAACGAACCTACGTTGAACCGACTCAATTTTTCCAACATGCGAAGAATAGTGAGGAGACCAAACCTGGGACGCATATTCAAGTAAAGGTCTGACAAGCGAAATGTAGAGGTGTTTAGTGATCAGGGTGCTGTTAAATTCTTTGGACCACCTTTTTATAAAACCCAAGACTAAACTGCTCTTGGAAGAAATATAGTTGATATGAGTAGAAAAGTCCAGCTTGGTGTCAAATCTAATCCCGAGATCTTTGACAAAATTAACACGGGGGACACCCTCACTAAAAAATGAGTACTTATAAATTATAGGATCACGTCGCCTACAAAAAGTCATGACTTCGCATTTACGAGGGGAAAGTTGGTGATGAACAATGCACAATTACAGTGGATACAGGTGCTTCAAGATCTGTCATCCGGGCTGACTTGGTCGGTAGAAAGTGGCTGAAGAACGCGTACCAGTACACTTTGAAAACGGTAACCGGAACCAGTGAGATTACATGGGGAGACAATGATGGATGTGGTGCTTGGCGACATTGAGTTTACACATGAGTCATGTTACCACTTTCCAACATGACTACTAAAAATCTAAATTCTAGCAAAAGACAGAAATTTAAGTCGCTAAGAGAAACGACAACAGAAAACGTTTCCACCGAATCAGCAACTAACCAGACGATACCTGATTCCGAATTATTCTATTTTGATTACGATGCACTTTCCATGAGAACGACGACTTTTCCCTTTAACATAAAAAGAATTTTTAGTTTTTAAAAAGTTTAGTTTTTGATTATTATTTAAACCTGTCGCACAGTGCGGCCGATTCCCAAAAAGCTGGCCAAAAGTCGAAAAAACAATTTTCTTATAGGGGTTTCTTTTTTGTTCAGTTGGCTTTAGTACACCCACAGCCACCAGAAATCACACATAGCGTTGTTTCTTTTCTCGTACTTGCTCCAAAACAACAGTCGCAACGATAGCTGTTTTGATTTGTCAAAGTGCATTTAATAGAGTGTTGTTTAAACATTGTGTAAAAAATTAAGATCGTCGTGGATAGCCATACCAAAAATGGAATCTACTTCTGAATGTAAGTAGAATGAAGAAAAAAATAATAACAAAGAGAGATTTCCCATGCCAAAAATTTTAGTGACACCACGATTATTACTAATTTTTATCGCTTGAAATCAAATAATCTGTGTTAGTCATCATGCGAATAGAAAAAAGTTCCGCGTTGTTCTGCTCTGAAATTTGATGGAGGTTATTCCTTGAGGTATTAGTTACAGAATAAAACAAGATTTAGCTGCCCCAACTTGCCCGCTTTTTTTAAAGAAGGTTTTGAAAAACCTATAAATTGACATAAATCTTGATTATGTTGAATAATATACGCTATTTCACGCGAGGGGGTGGCCAATAGGAGTGGAAGGGGGTGGCTTTTCAAATTTTTAATATCAAATTAGTAATCAGCGACCCCGAAAACCTATACATTTACATGCATTTTGATTGTGTTGAATAATATATGCTATTTCACGCGAGGGGGTGACCAATAGGGGTTGAAGGGGGTGGCTTTTCTAATTTTTAATATCAAGTTCGTAATCAGCGACCCCGAAAACCTATAAATTGACATGCATCTTGATTATGTTGAATAATATACGCTATTGCTCGCGAGGGGGTGGCTAATAGGGGTGGACGGGGGTGGCTTTTCTAATTTTTAATATCAAATTCGTTATCAGCGACCCCGAAAACCCCCGAGTAAGAAATTTTGTATCAATTACTTGATTTATCGACTTTTGGCCAGCTTTTTGGGAATCGGCCGCACTGTGTGTCGGTTGGATTCTGAAGAATCCTCCTTTTTATTGATTTAACTTTTGGAAGTTGCAAAAGTTGTTTAATAGTTTTTATCATTTAAAATAAAGTTCAAAGTGTTATCACTATTTGTTTTGTTTTTGTTTTTTTATTAAAATAAAAAGGAAAGAATAATAAAAGAAAATAACTTATGCGTTCCTGGTAGCTGACATAGTAGACGAGTGTATTCTCAGTTTGGACTTTATGACAACACACGGAATACTATTGGACATTGGGGAAGGAATGATGAAACATCGCAACAGTGGAATTCCAATGGATACTGCACTGTCCCGGCGACCATGGAACCAGGTTTTAAATATCGTTGCCGTATTGAGGAAAAGTGTCAAAAGATGACTGCTGAGCCAAGCATAAAATATGAGAACCAAGGAATTCGAGATGCGCAATGCGACGACCCGGACATTCCTCCGATTTTATCATGGAAAGAACACGAGAAGTGAAATCCTGAAAAGCTATTGGGCTCAATGGGATTCATTGCATATCGAAGGAGGAGTATTGAAGCGCAAATGGGAAACAGCTGATGGGACCTCTCATCGAATGCAGGTGCTAGTCCCTCGTGCTGGAATAACAGATATTCTCGAGGAGTGTCATAATAGCCCGGCAGGAGGACATTTGGGAGTCAACAAAACTCTGGCAAAGATAAAGGAGAGATTCTATTGGGTTCATATGCGGGAGGATGTTACGAACTGGTGTCGTAAATGCACAGTTTGTGCCGGCAGTAAGGGTCCTCGAGTCAAAGCGGAAGAAGAAACGCGACAATACAACGTTGGGACCTCAGTTGAGAAAATCGCAAGGGAGAATCGCAAGACGGCCATAAGGCAGATTTACAATGTTGCGAGAGTGCGATGCGACAACGAGACGAGTCTCGCACGCACTGTCAAAACGTTTTCCATATCGTGTGTTCAAATGCCGCAATGTACAATGCAGCGATTTGCGATAATACGAGACGAGAGAATTTGGAAAAATTGAAATTTTAACGCTCCGAGAGGCGATGACAAGTCTCATATGGCAGATTTTTGAATTTTGAATTTTAAATAATTATTTCTGTCATCTGTCTTTCTAAGTTTAGTTGATTTTTGATACAAATAAAAATGCAAAGAATAAGCGAAACAGATGTTGAAAAAATGATTGATTTAATAAAATCAAAACCAGCACTTTTTGATAAAAGAGACAACAACTATAAAAAAATTTACCAAAAAGAAAAATATTGCATTAATATAAAAAATTAAATATAGAAAATTAATGTTGTTACTTTTGTCATATATTGTGTCAAAACTATAAAATTTGACATAGTGAACTAGATTCGTACTCGCATTATTGTAATTCTACCTGCGAGTTTCCAGCGATAGCGAGTATCGTCCGACAACTCGTCTCGCTGACGCACCGCAATCACGGAATATTGTAAATCAGCCTATAGACGGTGATTAGACTGTTCGTTCCTACGTACGTTCCTCACGAGCTTTTAGATGAACGGGGAAGTGGGGATGATAGGATGAAACCATGGTACGACCAAAGTCTAGTAATAACAAGTCTTTCATCTTCATACAAAATTTTCCCGCCGTTAGTTGTGTGCGTGCATATATGAACATCACTGCTGAGCAAAACTCAACGCATACTTCTTGAACTCGGCGAGACAAAGCCAGATTCTCTCTTTACGATAAAGTATGCATAACAGAAAAGAAAATTGAATCAGCTGTTTTCTTTCATAAATCAAAACAAACGAGCAAATATGCACCAATACATTAAGTTTATTCCCATATAAACTCATAAAAGTTTAGCTGTTTAGTTGTATGCAAACGCGTATAAAAATATTGCATTCTCTCTCTGATAGCCAGACATCGTCATTTGAAGAACTTTTGCATATAGCTGTTCGTCTTCCACTCATTAACTATATGAAGATGAAAGACTTGTTAATTTCTAGACTTTGGGTACGACCTCCGAGCGAAAAGTAATGGGTACAAGGAAGGTGACTTCGTTTGGCTGTTCAACCCCCGGCGACGGAAAGGCAAGCCTTCGGCACGAACAGTTCTAAGAAGGGGCAATGTGATGACTTATGCGCCATCTGTTTGTTAAAAAGCTGAATCAACGATTGTATGTAATGACTTTGGTTGTTGTCTGAACTAACGATTCATGTGCTAACTAACTAACTGAACTAACGATTCATGTGCTAACTAAAATTGGAACGAGCGATAATTGAAGACAACTTCAAGCTTCTCAAAAACTTGGCATAAAAAGAACATACCACTAGGGGAGGGACGAAGGTTCCAGAAGCTAGATAAAGGTGGAGTTTGGATATAAAAGCGACTGGCGGGCGCTGAAGAGTCAGTTTTAATTTGAAAGGCGATGAAAGTGTTCTAAAGTGAGAACAGTGAAAAGTGGTGTTTTAAAAGTGAATTATAAGGCGATAGATAGAATTTAATAGTGCGAGATATTAAATTGGAAGTGATTATAGTGAACTATAAGAATTGTATTTGTCATTAAATTGTGTTTTGGTTTGTAATAAATAAATTATTGTGTGGATAATTAAAAAGTGTATTCCTTCATTAATCCTACGAATCCATTAAGCCGTAAAAACGTAACACTATTTATTATCTATTTTACTAAAAACTACATTATCCCAGTCACCCATCGTCCGATCTTTGTGTGATAAGTTTAGGACAAATAGTTTAATTTCCAAAACATTGCAACAAATTTTGGAGTGAGTGCATATAAGTAACAATTAAATAAATGATTGGGTACAGGCTGAACATTAGCACAGATCTTCTTTTTAGGGGTTATAAAGTCTACCGATTTTCTACCCCGGGAAGCTTACTTTTTAGGGTCAAAATATCAGTTTTTTGCAAATGCAATCTTAAACCGTAAGTTCTTTCATAAAGTAATGTTCACAAAGTTTATAGATCATACATACGATTCTCAACAAAAAATGTTGTACATTTTCCTGTACGAATTGCCATTCATGAGATATCACGGTTTTAACGATTGAAAACACTCATATGCACAACAGGTTATCAGACATTGGACTACGTTGCTAATTTTTTTAGGGGTGGTTCCTGGATATATTTGAAGGAAACATGGGGCTATTCACTAAGGCAACAATGTATTTTTTTTAGTTTCCTTGGAGTTGAATAACTGAAAGGTGACATTATCAATTCACTCGCGGTTAATTTTTTTAGTTTTCGTTCATTTAAAGGTTCAGTTCTCCAAGTACCTTATCTTTTTTAGATTTCATTTTATTATGCAGGATTATTTTTCGACCTAACTAAATTTTATCAGCTGGATTCACACTAACCAAAACTAACCTACTTTTTCCAACTTTGAAGCTCTGTTATGTAAAAACCAAGCATTTATATGAGTTACCAAGAATATCAAAATTTAGGGGATTTTGGGTAGATTGGTCTTGGTATACAAAATTTCCCGTTTTTCCTTGAAAATAAGGAGAACGGCAAGTTTAAGCGAAAATCCCAAATTCATGCCTTGAAAATGCGAAATTAATTTGAAGACACTGCAAATTACGCCCATTCTTCTGAAAAAATTGGGGGCGCAACGGCCAAATTTTGGACCCCGGTGTACGAATATCATATCCATTTATATTGTCAGTGAATTTGAGTGATTTAAAGTATGATCGAGTCAAAGTTCATTGTTAAAGTGTTTTTTTATATGGTTCGAGGATTAAAATTGAATAACGTAGAAAGGGGACAAATGCTTGCATACATGGATGCAGGGTTGTCAAAAGGGGCAATCGTATCGAAAATTAGAACTGTCGTTGTTGTGTGTAATTTGCTCAATTTGGGTGATAATTACGGTATCAAGAAAGCCACAGGTGCTCCGACAAATTGACAACCCCTCAGAAAACCCGCATATTTCAAGAAGCAGCCGTGGGAAAACTTACGACGAATCCAATAAATTTTGCAAGCCAGAACTTTATGTACAAAAGGCCGGCTCAAAAACTCTGCTTACTGCAGAACACAAAATTCACCGCCTGGTTAGCAGAATGGTTCACAATGATTAGCAGAAGAAAACATCCCTTTAATGGAGTAGCCCGCACGAAGTCCTGATCTCAATCGAATTGAAAACTTGTGAGGATGGATGGCCCGGAAAATCTATAATAACGGAACTCGATTCAACAGTGTTCAGGAGATTAAAAGATCCATTTTGTCTACGAGAGAAGAAATTCCGATTATATTACTACGTTTATAAGCGGAGTTTCCCTCCGGATGGAAGTTTCGATCCGGAGTGAAACACCGCTTATAAACTGGGATTGAAAATCCAGAACTTGGATTTTCGCTCCCGAAGAAAAAGCTGGAGTGAAACTTCGATCCCGGTTTATGTTGTGCTTATAAACGCTGATTTGGAGTGAGATTTTTTTCCAAAGGGGGAAAACTTAGTAAAGAAGAAGCTGGGTGTTTTATTTTGCTACAATAGTTTTTTTCTTTATTTATTGATTTTTAAATACATTAAATTAAACATTGGGTTTACAATTTGTCTTTGCTATGATTTTAAATTTGAGCTTGGAGCTGTCATTTCAAACCAGAAAGTATTTTGGATTTTCACTCCCATTGCTTATAAACGCATCGGGAGTTTTACTTTGGACTGAAGATCCGGGAGTGAAACTCCGCTTGTAAACGTGGTATATAATAAAAAAATTAATTAATTCAATGCCAAATTGTTGTTTTCAGATCATAAATAATCAAGGTGGATCAACCAATTTTAAGATGCAAAAACAAATATTGTACAAATAAAAAATAATAGAAAAATAGTAGTGTCTTCGCATTTCCAAGGCATAATTTTAGAAGTTTGCTCAGATTTACCGCTCCCCTTCTAAAATTCCATGGAAAACGGAATATTTTTGAAACGAAGACGAATCTACACAAACATACCTAAATTTTGATATTTTTGGTAACTCACAGTAATGTTTGGTTTTTGCATAACGGAACCTCAAAGTTTGGAAAAGTAGGTGTCTTCAAATTAATTTCGAAAAGTAGGTGTCTTCAAATTAATCGTGTATTTTAATTTCGATTAATTTAATCGCTATAACTTAATCGATTAAATTTTTAATCTATTAGTTAATCGATTGACGAAATTAATCGATTGATGCCAACACTGATATAGACCCAACCTACCTTTCGAAATGGGAAAAAACGTCATATCCTTTCTTATAATGCTGATGCCGAGTGGGTCGTAAGGGAAAAAAACCCAAAAACAAAAATTGTAAAGGGTTCGGCGATTGTTTGCCGAAAAAATGAAAACTGGAAACACTGAACTGAAAAAACCAAAAATTTAAAGTAATGAACTTTATTGAATTCCATTTATTTAATATTAAAAACGAAAAATGTTAAACGAATATCTTAAATATAATGTCTTGCAAAGAACTAATATGAGAGCACGGCAATTGGTAATTTGTTAAATATCTAATCTAAAAAAGGATTGATATAAGAACACGGCGATCTGAAATTCGTAAGATGTCTCATCTAAACGAATACTGATAAAAAATCCCATCTGAAAAATCATTGATATGAAAACATAGCGACCTACAATTCGTTGAATATGCAATCTAATAAAGAACTGATATAAGAACACGGTGATTTTAAATTCGTTAAATACATTATTAAACACTTTACTTCTCTAGCAGCACGAATCAACATGGTTGTGAGCATAACCAATAAAATCGCTGGGTATGCATATGTGGTGGGTTACGTGACTATTGCACGGAATGTGTAGAGACGTAGCCATAGGAAATGTGTTAATAAATGATGTGAATAATTTGTTTCTCTAACATAAATTAGCAAATAAAATTTCTTATCGCTTAAGTAATGGCTTTGTCATACAACTTTATTATAATATCAAACTTTTTACCACCCACCACATATGCATACCCAGCGATTTTATTGGTTATGCTCACAACCATGTTGATTCGTGCTGCTAGAGAAGTAAAGTGTTTAATAATGTATTTAACGAATTTAAAATCACCGTGTTCTTATATCAGTTCTTTATTAGATTGCATATTCAACGAATTGTAGGTCGCTATGTTTTCATATCAATGATTTTTCAGATGGGATTTTTTATCAGTATTCGTTTAGATGAGACATCTTACGAATTTCAGATCGCCGTGTTCTTACATCAATCCTTTTTTAGATTAGATATTTAACAAATTTCCAATTGCCGTGCTCTCATATTAGTTCTTTGCAAGACATTATATTTAAGATATTCGTTTAACATTTTTCGTTTTTAATATTAAATAAATGGAATTCAATAAAGTTCATTACTTTAAATTTTTGGTTTTTTCAGTTCAGTGTTTCCAGTTTTCATTTTTTCGGCAAACAATCGCCGAACCCTTTACAATTTTTGTTTTTGGGTTTTATATCATCAGGTTTTAGGTTTCGAGATACGTCATTAAGAAAAAATTGTTTTTTCATAGCTAGGACAGAAAAGCTGTTGGTAACAAACAAATGTCCCCACACTTTTCTGCCCGCTCAATGAAAAATATCGTTCTGCACTTAGGGGAAAAGCGTTTTAACTTAATTTAATATACAGTAGCAGAGTTTGAAAAAGTGAATTGGTGTGCCTTTATTGCGGGGGATCCATTTTTTCTTTTGAGCCCTCTTCAGACGGCCGCCATGGATCTATAGGTATATTTAGTATTCTTCATTGGTAAATGTATTCAACTTATCATACCCTTTCATTTGATACCTATGTCGAGGTGGTTGTGAAGAAAGTGGTAATCAGCCCTCTTGAGATGGCCGCCATGGATCTAAAGGTATATTTAGTATACTACATTGGTTATTGTATTCTACTTATCATACCCTTTCATTTGATACCCATGTCAAGGTGGTTGTGAAGAAAGTGGTAATCCGCCCTCTTGAGACGGCCGCCATGGATGTAAAGGTATATTTAGTATACTGCATTGCTTATTGTATTCCACTTATCATACCCTTTCATTTGATACCCATGTCGAGGTGGTTGTGAAGAAAGTGGTAATCCGCCCTCTTGAGACGGCCGCCATGGATCTAAAGGTATATTTAGTATACTACATTGGTTATTGTATTCTACTTATCATACCCTTTCATTTGATACCCATGTCAAGGTGGCTGTGAAGAAAGTGGTAATCCGCCCTCTTGAGACGGCCGCCATGGATGTAAAGGTATATTTAGTATACTGCATCGCTTATTGTATTCCACTTATCATACCCTTTCATTTGATACCCATGTCGAGATGGTTGTGAAGAAAGTGGTAATCCGCCCTCTTGAGATGGCCGCCATGGATCTAAAGGTATATTTAGTATACTGCATTGCTTATTGTATTCTACTTATCATACCCATTCAATTGATACCCATATCGAGGTGGTTGTGAAGAAGGTGGTAATTCGCCCTCTTGAGACGGCCGCCATGGATCTTAAGGTATATTTAGTATACTGCATTGGTTATTGAATTCTACTTATCATACCCTTTCATTTGATACCCATGTCGAGGTGGTTGTGAAGAAAGTGGTAATCCGCCCTCTTGAGACGGCCGCCATGGATCTAAAGGTATATTTAGTATACTACATTGGTTATTATATTCTACTTATCATACCCTTTCATTTGATACCCATGTCAAGGTGGTTGTGAAGAAAGTGGTAATCCGCCCTCTTGAGACGGCCGCCATGGATGTAAAGGTATATTTAGTATACTGCATTGCTTATTGTATTCCACTTATCATACCCTTTCATTTGATACCCATGTCCAGATGGTTGTGAAGAAAGTGGTAATCCGCCCTCGTGAGATGGCCGCCATGGATCTAAAGATATATTTAGTATACTACATTGCCTATTGTATTCTACTTATCATACCCTTTCATTTGATACCCATATCGAGGTGGTTGTGAAGAAAGTGGTAATCCGCCCTCTTGAGACGGCTGCCATGGATCTAAAGGTATATTTAGTATACTAAATTGCCTATTGTATTCTACCTATCATAACTATCATACCCTTTCATTTGATACCCATGTCGAGGTGGTTGTGGAGAAAGTGGTAATCCGCCCTCTTGAGACGGCCGCCATGGATTTTTATATATATAGATAAAGAGGTGTCTAATGCTAAATTACAATTTTCAAAGGGGTCTTCGCCAGTGACACAATATTTCAATTTATTTTTTAAATTTTGGTTGCTACAAATTAAACTGAAAAACGAAATGTGCGCCTACAGCGCCACCAGTGGGGAATTTTTTCAGTTTTTTTTTCCTAAACCTTCACGTAGCAATTACGAAAAAAACCTACAAATAAAGTACACAATTTGGTAGAGCCGTTTTCAAGTTTTAAGCATACGAACACAAATCACGTTCCTTTTTTGTATATAGACTAGCAAAAACCCGCGTGCGTTGCAATGCCTTTCAATAAAATAAGATTATGGGGACACAGTCTGCGATAGGAAAAAGCTATAGTGAAAAAAGAACAAATCTGGGAAAATTGATTTTGGGAGACGACCGCAATGGACCAAATGATATATTGAGTATACTATATTGCCTATGGTGTTCTACTTATTATACTCTCTCATTTGATACCCATCTCGAAGGGGTTGTGAAGAAAATGGTAATCCGCCCTCTTGAGATGACCGCCATGTACCAAACGATATATTGAGTATACTATATTGCTTATTGTGTTCTACTTATCATACTCTTTCATTTGATACCCATGTCGTAGGGGTTGTGAAGAAAATGGTAATTCGCCTTCTCGAGATGGCCGCTATGGACCAAACGATATATTGAGTATACTATATTGCTTATATTGTTCTACTTATCATACTCTTTCATTTGATACCCATCTAGAAGGGGTTGTGAAGAAAATGGTAAACCGCCCTCTTGAGATAGCCGCCATGAATCTAAAGACATAGTCTATGGCATTCTTCTTATAATGCCCTTTCATTTGATACCAATGTCGAGGGGGTAGTAAAGAAAATGATCATCCTCCCTCTTGAGATGACCGCCATGGACCAAACGATATATTGAGTATACTATATTGCTTATGGTGTTCTACTTATCATACCCTTTCATTTGAAATCCATATCGAGGGGTGTGAAGATAATGGTAATCCAACCTCTGGAGATGGCCGCTATGGACCAAACGATATATTGAGTATACTATATTGCTTATGGTGTTCTACTTTTCATAGCCTTTCATTTGATACCCATGTCTCGGGTGTTGTGAAGAAAATGGTAATCCGCCCTCTTGAGATAGCCGTCATGAATCTAAAGACATAGTCTATGGCATTCTTCTTATAATGCCCTTTCATTTGATACCAATGTCGAGGGGGTAGTGAAGAAAATGATCATCCTCTCTCTTGAGATGACCGCCATGGACCAAATGATATATTGAGTGTACTATATTGCCTATGGTGTTCTACTTATCATACTCTTTCATTTGATACCCATGTCGAAGGGGTTGTGAAGAAAATATTAATCCGCCCTCTTGAGAGGACCGCTATGGACCAAACGATATATTGAGTATACTATATTGCATATGGTGTTCTACTTATCATACTCTCTCATTTGATACCCATCTCGAAGGGGTTGTGAAGAAAATGGTAATCCGCCCGGTTGAGATGAACGCCATGGACCAAACGATATATTGAGTATACTATATTGCCTATGGTGTTCTACTTATCATACTCTTTCATTTGATATCCATGTCGAAGGTGTTGTGAAGAAAATGGTAATCCACATTCTTGAGGTGGCCGCTATGGACATTTTCTCTCTTGAGATGACTGCCTGGACCAAACGAGTATACTATATTGCTTTTGGTGTTCTACTTACCATACCCTTTCATTTGATATCCATGTCGAGGGGTTGTAAAGAAAATGGTAATCCGCCCTCTTGAGATGGCTGCTATGGATCAAACGCCAGCTTTTCTGTTTAAATTTTTTTGCTATAAACCTCACGGAGCCCGAGACCTTTCCAACGAATGCAAAACCGTGGAAATCGGATCGTGCGTTCTGGAATTATAGCGTCAGAAAGGAAAACCCGACTTATTTTTATATTATAGATTTCCCGCGAGGGGGGGCCAATAGGGGCGGAAGGGGGTGGCTTTTCAAATTTTTCAGCGACCCCGAAAACCTATAAATTGACATGCATCTTGATTATGTTGAATAATATACGCTACAAGCAAAAACCCGCGTGCGTTGCAACGCCTTTCAATAAAATAAGATTATGGGGACACAGTCTGCGATAGGAAAAAGCTATAGTGAAAACGAACAAATCTGGGAAAATTGATTTTGGGAGATGACCGCCATGGACCAAATGATATATTGAGTATACTATATTGCCTATGGTGTTCTACTTATTATACTCTCTCATTTGATACCCATCTCGAAGGGGTTGTGAAGAAAATGGTAATCCGCCCTCTTGAGATGACCGCCATGTACCAAACGATATATTGAGTATACTGTATTGCTTATGGTGTTCTACTTATCATACTCTTTCATTTGATACCCATGTCGTAGGGGTTGTGAAGAAAATGGTAATCCGCCTTCTCGAGATGGCCGCTATGGACCAAACGATATATTGAGTATACTATATTGCTTATATTGTTCTACTTATCATACTCTTTCATTTGATACCCACCTAGAAGGGGTTGTGAAGAAAATGGTAAACCGCCCTCTTGAGATAGCCGCCATGAATCTAAAGACATAGTCTATGGCATTCTTCTTATAATACCCTTTCATTTGATACCAATGTCGAGGGGGTAGTGAAGAAAATGATCATCCTCCCTCTTGAGATGACCGCCATGGACCAAACGATATATTGAGTATACTATATTGCTTATGGTGTTCTACTTATTATACTCTCTCATTTGATACCCATCTCGAAGGGGTTGTGAAGAAAATGGTAATCCGCCCTCTTGAGATGACCGCCATGTACCAAACGATATATTGAGTATACTATATTGCTTATGGTGTTCTACTTATCATACTCTTTCATTTGATACCCGTGTCGTAGGGGTTGTGAAGAAAATGGTAATCCGCCTTCTCGAGATGGCCGCTATGGACCAAACGATATATTGAGTATACTATATTGCTTATATTGTTCTACTTATCATACTCTTTCATTTGATACCCATCTAGAAGGGGTTGTGAAGAAAATGGTAAACCGCCCTCTTGAGATAGCCGCCATGAATCTAAAGACATAGTCTATGGCATTCTTCTTATAATGCCCTTTCATTTGATACCAATGTCGAGGGGGGAGTGAAGAAAATGATCATCCTCCCTCTTGAGATGACCGCCATGGACCAAACGATATATTGAGTATACTATATTGCTTATGGTGTTCTACTTATCATACCCTTTCATTTGAAATCCATATCGAGGGGTGTGAAGATAATGGTAATCCAACCTCTGGAGATGGCCGCTATGGACCAAACGATATATTGAGTATACTATATTGCTTATGGTGTTCTACCTTTCATAGCCTTTTATTTGATAACCATGTCTCGGGTGTTGTGAAGAAA
This sequence comes from Thereva unica, assembly GCA_949987705.1. Lineage (NCBI taxonomy): Eukaryota > Metazoa > Arthropoda > Insecta > Diptera > Therevidae > Thereva > Thereva unica. The sequence continues at coordinate 129,451,278 of OX465281.1, forward strand.
ATGGTAATCCGCCTAAATCTAAAGACATAGTCTATGGCATTCTTCTTATAATGCCCTTTCATTTGATACCAATGTCGAGGGGGTAGTGAAGAAAATGATCATCCTCCCTCTTGAGATGACCGCCATGGACCAAATGATATATTGAGTATACTATATTGCCTATGGTGTTCTACTTATCATACTCTTTCATTTGATACCAATGTCGAGGGGGTAGTGAAGAAAATGATCATCCTCCCTCTTGAGATGATCGCCATGGACCAAACGATATATTGAGTATACTATATTGCTTATGGTGTTCTACTTATTATACTCTCTCATTTGATACCCATCTCGAAGGGGTTGTGAAGAAAATGGTAATCCGCCCTCTTGAGATGACCGCCATGTACCAAACGATATATTGAGTATACTATATTGCTTATGGTGTTCTACTTATCATACTCTTTCATTTGATACCCATGTCGTAGGGGTTGTGAAGAAAATGGTAATCCGCCTTCTCGAGATGGCCGCTATGGACCAAACGATATATTGAGTATACTATATTGCTTATGGTGTTCTACTTATCATACTCTTTCATTTGATATCCGTGTCGTAGGGGTTGTGAAGAAAATGGTAATCCGCCTTCTCGAGATGGCCGCTATGGACCAAACGATATATTGAGTATACTATATTGCTTATATTGTTCTACTTATCATACTCTTTCATTTGATACCCATCTAGAAGGGGTTGTGAAGAAAATGGTAAACCGCCCTCTTGAGATAGCCGCCATGAATCTAAAGACATAGTCTATGGCATTCTTCTTATAATGCCCTTTCATTTGATACCAATGTCGAGGGGGGAGTGAAGAAAATGATCATCCTCCCTCTTGAGATGACCGCCATGGACCAAACGATATATTGAGTATACTATATTGCTTATGGTGTACTACTTATCATACTCTTTCATTTGATACCCGTGTCGTAGGGGTTGTGAAGAAAATGGTAATCCGCCTTCTCGAGATGGCCGCTATGGACCAAACGATATATTGAGTATACTATATTGCTTATATTGTTCTACTTATCATACTCTTTCATTTGATACCCATCTAGAAGGGGTTATGAAGAAAATGGTAAACCGCCCTCTTGAGATAGCCGCCATGAATCTAAAGACATAGTCTATGGCATTCTTCTTATAATGCCCTTTCATTTGATACCAATGTCGAGGGGGTAGTGAAGAAAATGATCATCCTCCCTCTTGAGATGCGCCATGGACCAAACGATATATTGAGTATACTATATTGCTTATGGTGTTCTACTTATCATACCCTTTCATTTGAAATCCATATCGAGGGGTGTGAAGATAATGGTAATCCAACCTCTGGAGATGGCCGCTATGGACCAAACGATATATTGAGTATACTATATTGCTTATGGTGTTCTACTTTTCATAGCCTTTCATTTGATAACCATGTCTCGGGTGTTGTGAAGAAAATGGTAATCCGCCCTCTTGAGATAGCCGCCATGAATCTAAAGACATAGTCTATGGCATTCTTCTTATAATGCCCTTTCATTTGATACCAATGTCAAGGGGGTAGTGAAGAAAATGATCATCCTCCCTCTTGAGATGATCGCCATGGACCAAACGATATATTGAGTATACTATATTGCCTATGGTGTTCTACTTATCATACTCTCTCATTTGATACCCATCTCGAAGGGGTTGTGAAGAAAATGGTAATCCGCATTCTTGAGGTGGCCGCTATGGACCAAGCGACATATTGAGTATACTATATTGCTTATATTGTTCTACTTATCATACTCTTTCATTGAATACCCATTTCGAAGGGGTTGTGAAGAAAATGGTCATTTTCTCTCTTGAAATGACTGCCAGGACCAAACGATATATTGAGTATACTATATTGCTTTTGGTGTTCTACTTACCATACCCTTTCATTTGATATCCATGTGGAGGGGTTGCAAAGAAAATGGTAATCCGCCCTCTTGAGATGGCTGCTATGGACCAAACGCCTGCTTTTCTGTTTAAATTTTTTTGCTATAAACCTCACGGAGCCCGAGACCTTTCCAACGAATGCAAAACCGTGGAAATCGGATCGTGCGTTCTGGAATTATAGCGTCAGAAAGGAAAACCCGACTTATTTTTATATTATAGATTTCACGCGAGGGGTGGTCAAAAGGGTGGAAGGGGGTGGCTTTTCTAATTTTTAATATCAAATTCGTAATCAGCGACCCCGAAAACCCCCGAGTAAGAAATTTTGAATCTGATTTATCGACTTTTGGCCAGCTTTTTAGGAATCGGCCGCACTGTGCGCCTACTTAATTTGCTACTGATGTACATGTATTGTTAGGAAAAATTTTGGTTAGGAAAAAATGCCGGTTAGGAAAACGATTTTTTCACACTCTGAAAATGATAAAACCGTATAACTCAATCAATTATGTTGGTTTTTTTTTAGGAAAAATTTTATTAGTTAGAACATTCATTTCTACGATTTTTAAGCAATTTACTTTGGAAAAAATAGCATGTTTATTATTTTTTATAAAATTTTCAAATTTTAGTGATGTCGATATTTGAGTTGCTAGGAGTAAGTAAGTAGTTCGGTAAATAACAATCGCCGTCGTCGTTCTACCGAACGACTTGAAAAGTAGACCGCCAATAAATAGAATACAATTAGCTATGTATGTATGTTGTATCATTTAAACTTCAAAATGGCGCCCAAAACATTTTGAAGTTTGAATGATACAACATAGCTAATTGTATTCTATTTATTATACCCTTTAATTTGAAACCCTTATCGAGGGTCGGGGAGCACAATGCGAGGACGCGAGGTAATGATTGCGGCATAAATATTTTTCCCTCGCGTTCCTGCTCCAATTAAGAATTTGGCGGCACAAAAAAGTGCGGATATGTTTGTCCCGACCTTTAACAGTTCGGTGCAGCATTTCTGTATTCAGAGATTAACATACATATATCGAAAAGGAAGACATGTAGAAGGACACTTTTCATGGAAAGACTATCCTCCCTAAAGGAGGACGATTGGTCACCTTACTTATAGCCTTTTACAAAATTCAAATCAGTAGTTGGTTTTGTTCACAATAACGCGAATCCAGGCAACCTGTCTAATTTAAAGTCATAGCTTAAACAAAATTTTATGTGGTATTAATTAATTTTTAGCAATTTAAGTTTTAAACATACATATAAAAAAATATGAACAGCGACGAGTTTTTGGCAAGCGTTAATACAGTCAAAGATTTTATTATCAATTATAGAACAAATATTTCTCACCGCTCACTCTGGCCTAATGTTGATGAAGGGGATTTATTTGGCTCACTCCCAAAGGAAGCTACTGAAAATGGCGAAAGTTTTGATAAGGTATTCCAAGAGTTCACAGCTAAAATCTATCCGGGCATATTGCATTGGAATCACCCGGAAAACTTCTCTGTGCATCCTTCACCAAATACATCTACATGCATTCTTGCTAATATGTTATCATGTGCAATAGGGGGGGTAGGTTTCAGTTGGGTAAGTTGTAGGAAAAAACTTATATACAAAATAAATGTTTCAAAACGGTTTATTTTTTTTTTCAGAAATCGTGCCCAGTACTTACGGAACTTGAAATGTCAATGGTTGATTGGTATGGCAGATTATTAGGTATACCAGAAAATTTTCTGTTTGATCACCCTACTGGCGGTGGATCCTTTTATTCTTCCGCCACAAATGCGGCATACTCCTGCATTTTATCTGCTCGAAACAAATATCTCAATGATAATGAATGTGCACTCGCGTGCGAAGATGTGACGAAACTTGTCATTTATGCGTCTGATGAATGCAGCTCATTTATCCCAAGAATTTGCGCCATTGAGAACATTATTTTTCGTTCTATTGAAACGGATGTAGTTGGAGCTATGGATATTCATTCATTAAAAAGAGCCTTGCAAGATGATAAGGAGAATCACTTAATACCGCTTATGGTCGTTGGTACTTTGGGCAGCTTCTATTCGTTTGCTAATGACGATATTGAAGAAATTGGCAACCTTAGAAAAGAATTTAGTATATTTTGGGTGCATGTTGATGCAACTTTTGGCGGAAGTTCTCTAATGCTAAACAGATACAAGAATATGAGGTTGAACCTTTCACATGCTAATTCCATTGCGGCCGCACCAAATAAGTGGCTTCTAATAGGCACCGATTGTGCAACGCTTTGGCTTAAAAATATAAATGATTTTCAAAGTGCCTTCATTATTAATCCTACATACTTGGCACACGATATTAAAAATGGCGTAGTTGACTTGAGGCATTTTGGTATCAATTTATCTAGGCGCTTTCGCGCCCTAAAGTTGTGGTTTACATTTCGAATGTTTGGGAAAGATGGTTTGTTGGAGGCTTTGAGACGAATGATTGCTCTAGCAGCTAAAATGGCATATTTGTTAACAATGTCTGAATATTTTGAGGTTATCAATACTAAATACACGTTTGTAAATTTTGGTTTGAAAAATTCGAGTAATGAGCGTAACAAAAAATTTTTAACTGCTGTTCATGAAACAAAAAAGATTAAATTATTTGGTATGGATTATCGTAAGAGATATGTTTTGAGACTGTCTGTAATTAACTTAAATACAAGAACAAAACATATTAGTAAGTAATTAACTGCTGCTATTTGCGACTTGTAAACTTAATTAATTTTCAGTAAGTGCTGTAGAACATTTAACAAAGGTTGCAAAAAATTTCCCAATGGATGCTTAACAAAAATTTCATTACTAAAGAAAAACAAGAGGATTTAGGAACAAATAATATTACAACTTAAGGCTTAAAACTCAATTTATTGCTGATATCGAAAAATTAAAAAACTTCAATTAAAAAATATTGGTAAGTGTCTGAAGTCGCTAAAGATAAGCATGTTTTATGTAAATTCACTTCACGCGGTTTTCTAATTGGCGCTAATGAATATTCTCCTTAATCGGAATACCAGATCACTACTGTACGAACGAACAAAGGCGCAATGCGACCGCATTTAAGCTTTTCCAAAAATTGTTCGGGCAGCAATGCATAATAATAATAATGACAGCTTAGTTATAATCTTCTATATAAATATAATTGGAGTTTCTGTCTGTGATTTCAAAATATGTTGTTCTAAGTTCATATAGTTATTTATATGATATTAAAACAAAATCGAGTATTTTTAAAATTGTTGTCTGTATGTCTGTTTGTCCGGGCGAATCTCGTAAACGGCTAATCCGATTAGGTTGGGACTTTCACTGGCACTTTTTTTTTGGTGTGAAAGTGAAAACATCAACGTCCACAAAAAAAAAACAACAACATAATCAGTGGAAAAAAATATACGCGCGCAGTGTAAAGCGAAGGCCTCATCACCCTTCCAAAGACAAGCGACCGACGAACAGCACAAAGTAAGTTCCCTTTGCTCCCTACCCTCACTCGATCTGTCGGTCGATGAAATTTGCCCCGTTTCAAAAGGCATAACACTTTAACGCAGGCAGATTTCATTGACTCTGATGGTTGCGACGGTTGTAATTCCGGGAAATATCAATAAGAATGTGGCGATTGAACCCGCGCAACCGAAGTCCCGTTACAAGTCAAGCTTTGTTTTTGACATCTGTAACATCCGTGGACTTCATGCGAACTTTTCTTTTGTTGAGTGCCACTTGTTGACATATAAACCCCCAATCTTCGCACTTAGTGAAACCCAAATATCACCCGATAATGACTTAGGTCGTTACCAGGTGTCGGGATACACTTTAGTGCACAATCTCTCCCCCCATAGGGGTATCGCCATGTATGTTAGGGATGACGTGGCTTATTATAAAAAATATTCAATCGCGACGTCATATTCTTTTGCTTCCTATACAGAAGCCCTAACATACATAAGTAACGAAGCCTCCACTTCATCATTCGATTCTATTTCGGAACAAATCTCGGGATTTTTATCGTCCAATCCTGAGTGTGAAATCATCGTTGCGGGTGATTTCAATGTTCAGAATATAAACTGGCTGACTAACTCAAATGGCAGCAGTGCTTCTGGCAAGGACGTCGAGCTCTTTGCAGACATCAATAACTTGCATCAAATTGTGGATCATCTCACAAGAGTCCCTGATGCTGCTGATCAAGGAAGATATCTCCTTGATCTTTACCTTACTTCCCATCCAGCACGATATACCGTCACAGTTGATTCACCTCTCGGCAATTCGGACCACTGCTTAGATAGCGCTAGCTTCCCATTCAAATTTCCCACCCCTCCCAAACCAGTTAAAAGAACTGTATGGCATTATGGGAAGGCCAATTGGCTGGGGCTTATTAATTTTTTCAAATCTGCTGACTGGAACCTGTGTTTCCGAAACAAAAACGTCAACGCTGCCGCTATCCGTATCTCCTAGGGTCATACAGGCAGGAATGCATTTGTTCATTCCTCATATAACTAAATCTGTGAAGGCTAGGCCCAACAGATGGTTTAATCAGGAGTGTATGAATGCAATCAGAAATAAAGAAGCCGCCTTTCGGGCTTACAAGAGCTCCCCGAGTGAATCGCTCCGTTTAGAGTATATAGGTAAAACTGAGAAATTCCTGCAAAGTCACCATCAGGAATGTCAAAAATTCATTTGACCACAAATTGAGAAGTAAACTCCTTAATGCAACCTCTGGTAGCAAGAACTTCTGGTCCTTGGTAAGCTCCATTAAGAAGAATTTCACTTCATCCACAATTCCTTCACTCATCCACGATGAGAAGGTGGTAACAGACAGAAAATCCAAGGCCGATTTATTAGCATCTCTGTTTGCTGCCAATTCTTCATTACCCCAAACTGATATGCTACCCCTGGTTCTCGAGCACAGCGCTCATTTAATGAACAGGGTTTTCTTCAGAACTCGCGGGATGTACAGGTGCCTCAAGGAGCTCGATGTCAATAAATGCACTGGACCCGATAATATACCCCCTGTCGTCTCAAAACAATGCGCATCACCTTTGGCTAAACCTCTGCGCAAACTTTTTGCCCTATCATACTCCTCGGGAGTTTACCCAGACTCCTGGAAACTTGCCCATGTCCAGCCATACCGAAAAAAGGTAACTCCAGCCTTCCCTCCAACTACCGTCCAAGAGCAATTACTTCTATTCTCTCCAAAACCATGGAGACGATAATTAACAAAAAGCTAATAGGATACCTAGAATCCAACCAACTTATCAACGACAAACAATACGGCTTCCGACAAAAAAGATCCACTGGTAATCTTTTAGTTTGCCCTACAGAACACCTCAACCGAAGTTTGCATGGATCTGGTGAATCTAGTTTGGTTGCTTTAGATATCTCCAAGGCTTTTGATAGAGTATGGCACTCAGCCTTGTTAGCTTAACTCAAAGCTATTGGAATTGACTCGCTTCTGTATAAGTGGGTTGAAAGTTTCCTTTCCGGTCGTTCAATTAAGGTAGTATAGTCCGGGCGCTGGAGCATTTCCCGTGGTTTTGGCGTGATGTAGCGGACTTTTTTGGTGGAATCGATCAGAAATGATATCCTCAACAATATTTAGGGGGTGCGCAAGCATGAAACTCCCTGGAAAACTTTTGGTAGCCCAAAAACTGAAAAGTTCACTAAAAATTCCCTGTTTTTTGGCCTTTCTTGTTAAATATCTCTTAACGAAGGCTTCTAGGCGAAAAATTTGTTGAGCAAGTTTTGTTCGTTATTAGATTTGCTAAAACTTACCCTAAGGTGGATTTTTGAAATTTGAATTTTTGCATTGCAAAATAGCCGAAAACCGCGAAAAAAAGTACCTCACTTTAAAGTTAGCACAAGGAAAGGAGAGACCATTATCTTCCAATTTAATTTTGGAATTAAATAGTTAAAGGCATGATTAACTTATATCCAAAACCCGATCACGGTCGGTCAAATAGTTTTTGCATAATGAATTTTGCAATTAAGTGAATTTAAAAAGTTAAATTTGTTACTGCGCCAAAAGAAAAACTCCCATGTTGGTCCTGATTTTTTCACGTATGCTCTAAGACTCTCTTTACAATATCCAATCATTAAAATTCTGGTTTTTAAATTTTTTTTATGGTTTTTATTTTTTTAAGATTTTTGGCAAAAAACTGCAACTAAGGCGTTTTTTCCACAAAAATTGCTAACTCGGCGGCGCCAGGAATACCAGGCGCGTTTCAAATTCGCTCGAAAAAGGACTCTATTGAGCACAACTTTCAATAAAATATTGTTAAACATAATTTCTTAAACAAATTAGAAAAATTACCGAATTTTGTTTGAATTTTTTTTTTACTAGCTCGGACGCGGTGCGGCTCGCTGCACGGAACGTTAAAACATTTAAAATTAATCCAAACCTTCAAAATTAAACTCTTCATAACTAGTGAACAAGACAAAACTAATATAGTCTTGGCCTTAGTCTTGCGAGCACGGCTAAGCCTTGGTCTTGGTCTTGCGAGCATGGCTAAGTGTTGTCTTATTCTTGGTTTTGCTTAATGTACAAGCCGAAGACAAGACTTCAAGACCAATATAGAGGTAGGGAAGAGCTTTAAATATCTAGGAACAATAGTGTCGTCAACAAACGAAGAGCTGGAGGAAGTTAAAAGCAGAATACAACAGGGCAATCAAAGTTTTTATTCACTGCGTAAAGTACTTCAATCAAGATTGTTATACAGGAAAACTAAATTTGAACTCTACAAATCTCTTATAAGGCCTGAGGCTTGTTGTGACTCGAAGACGTAGACAATGACCTCCTCAAAAAGTCGCAAACTAATTTGGAGAAAAATCTTAAGACACATTATTGGACCATTAAACGTAAACGGTATGTGGAAAATCAGATACAATGACGAACTGTACCAAATCTACAAAGGAATAGACATCGTCAACTAAATCAAAATAAATAGACTACGACGGGCAGGACGCGAATGCAGGAAAACAGACCAGTGAAGAAACTATATAAGGTAATCATAATCTGTGACAGCAGGATGGCCGACGAAAAGCCGCCGTAGATACAGACGCTGAACACCTGTTGGGCGTACGAAATTGGAGGACTCTAGCCAGTGAGCGAGAAGCTTGGAGGAGAAAACTGAATGACCATTTTTGTACATCACTATTCTTAACTATTAACGAAAAACCAACTATTCCTTAAAAATTTGGGAACATTAGATTAAAAATGCATTTATTTGAAGTGGGACCAAAACTATCTGCGTATTTTGGTAAAGCCATGAACGTTAAAACATTTACAATTATTGCAAATAGCAGGACTCAGCACTCGAAATTCGAGGGCAATTTTCTATACCATTTATGAATTTAAATCTAGAAGTCATCAATAACAATTACTGCTACTCATGAGCAGGTATCATAAATGTCGACGAAAATCCAAGACCCTCTATAAGTATGGGGTAGGTACCTACGTATTTCTTATAATGACAACGTAATGATTATTTTTAAATCAAAACCTATTACAAACGAACTTTATTGCATTTAAGTCCTAGTTGAATGGTATGTTTGGGACGAGTCAAACGGTCATCGGTCAGTCATACGCAGTACGATGCCTTGGCATAAAATAATTAACCCAAAATCTTTTTTATCAAAGGGCACACCCAGAATGAGGGTGATTAGGCCCATTCACTCATTGAACGATATGTAAAACGTCAGTTTAAATTTCCCAATTCGAGCTGCAAAAAAGCAAGAAGACCCTTTCATTGTAAACGAGTCGTGCCACGAAGATTTTTACGATCTCAAGAGCTGTTTTATTTAATGAGCGGTATATCGGACCTTAGTTTATAATGTCGACCTTATATTTGAAGTTGTATAAAAATAAAATAGTTGTTGTTGTTGTTGTAGTTTTAAAGCTTTACTAGCCAAAGCTAGTGAACCCCACTCAGGGGTTTCTTACTGGTCCCAGCCTTAAGGCTATATGTATAGACCAAAATACGTAGTTTCAGTGGTGGAGAAGAATCTCCCTTTCTCATGGGATTCTAAGTGATATCTCCTATTCCACTCCTGAAGAACCTTGCACCTGACATTGAGAATAATGTCGTTTGAGCTTAATTTATGAGTAAAGACATCACCATGTGTAATTGCTTCACCAGCCAAGGTGTCCGCCCTTTCGTTTTCCGGGATCCCGCAATGAGACGGAACCCACATAAATTTAATACTCTCTAGTTTGCAGGCAATGGAGTAGATGGACGCCACAATATGGTTGTCCAGCTTTCTGTCTTTAAGGGCAAGGCAGCTGTTAAGGCTGTCGGTTAAAATGATGATCCTCTTTTGATTAGAGGTGGCAGCCGCCTTTAGGGCAAGTTCTATTGCTGATAGCTCTGCGGACAGGGTGGACATGCACCAGAAGGATCTAAACCTTCTGTCAGCCAAAGTCCCATTGAAATGAATACCCAGGCCCACAATTTTATTGTGGATGGACGCGTCAGTTGCGATGATGAGCGAGTCAGGTGGAAAAGTGTCTCTTTTTTCACACATAAGAGTCCTAATCGTGGATATGGGAACTTGTTTTTTATTGCCCAGGCCATAAAGGAAGGTAAGGTCGAAGGAAAGGTTGGTACAGTGGACAGGATTCTCAGCGCCAAGATGTAGAAGACTAAAAAGTTCATTGTATTTTGACAGTATTCTGTCAAAGGGAGATGTGGGTGCATTAAGGTCCAAAAGACCTAAAAAATTTTTGTTCACCTTGAGAATACGAGTCAGTTCCTTTGCAGCGATGATTTCCGCTCTGAGGTCCGTTGGGATCTCGTGAGCCAAGGCGTAGATGATGTAGTTGGGGGTAGAGTGCGTAAGGCCAAGACATTTTCTAAGGAAACCGTTGGTGATAGTGCCTATCTTCTTTTCTAGAGTCAAGGACTCTTGGAAAGAGAGAGTTCGTGCATATTCGAGTTTGGATCTGATCAGAGTGCGATACAGGAGGATGGTAGTAGAAGGCGCTGCTCCAAATTTTTTGCGACTGAGGATGGAAATAATTCTATAGTTGTTCTTCATAGAATCCAAGGCTTCGTTCAGTTGCAATCTGCTCTTTAGGTTCCGTGTAAAGGTCCAACCAATGAATTTGAGACTCGAAACATTTTGAACAATGTTATTGTCCAAAAGGAGGTTTATTTGTTTGGAAATACTAAGAAACATGGCTTTCGATTTATTAAAGTTAATGCATAACTTTTTTCTTAGAGCAATGTCATAAAAGGTGTTGAGGGCAAACTGAAGCTTGGATTCCACAATGAGAGGGGAGTCACCAGAAGCAATGATAAGGAAATCATCCGCAAATTAAAAAATATGTACATCCCACATAGCGGAATCATGAAGTGAAGCAGAATAAAGGTTAAACAAGATAGGACTAAGTGAGCTGCCCTGAGGTAGCCCTCCCGGAGCAGCGATAATGGCATCATGAAGGGTGAGGACTCTGTTACTGAAAAATTTGATCATCCATTGAATATAAGCAAGAGGGATACTGAAACCTAAGAGTGTGGAGTATAAGATAGAGAGATCAACTCTATCGTAAGCGTTATCTAGATCCAAAGCAGCAACCGCTACGAACTTATGGGTTTTCTTCAAGTGTGTTATAGTTTGTTGAATAGAGCCTAAACATGTAGAGGCTGATCTTCCTTTCCTATAGGCAAAGGAGTTCGCTGGAAGAAGATTATTGGACTCGATTAAGTTACAAATGAAATTTTTTATGAAGATGTTTATTAATTTAATGGGGACACAGATCAACGAGATAGGTCTGTAACTAGAAAGGGAGATGGGATTTTTGTCTCCTTTAAGGAGAGGGAAAATTTTTATTTTAAGCCATTCATCAGGTATAACGCCCGAGATGAAGGTGTTTTTAAGAAAGGAGGTTAGGGCACTCATACCACTGTGAGATAGGTTTTTGATCATCTGGAAGGTTATCCTGTCTTGGCCTGGCGCCGATCTACCAACTTTTTTCCTCAGAGTCTCAGTTAGGTCAGAGACAGACCAATCAACTGTGGAGCAAGAAACAACTTGGTCTAAATTGGGGACAAACGAGGGAGTAGAGATTTTACTGCAGAGTAACTCGAGATAGTTTTTAGGTGATAATTGGTTAGCCGAGAAATCGCTGTTGTGTTGCCTACCCTTGAATCTTTTAATGATGTTCCAGAACTTTCCAATTTGCGCTTTGTGACAGAGATCATTTATAAAATTTGACCAAGAGTCCTTTTTTGCCATCTTTTTGGCTCTCATGAAGAGGGCATTTAATTTATTGTGCTCCAACAGGTCAGTGGTGTTCCTAAATCTGTAGTATTTTGCCAAAGCTGCCGATTTTAAACGAAACAGCCTGTGAAGGTTGGAGTCCCACCACGATTTAGGGGTGAAGGAGGCATTTTTGCACGAGCGGGTGAAAGTGGCTTGATCTATGATGTCGGAAATCCTATTCAAAATGTCAGGGTACTCAGCTTCAGAAAGGTCCAACTTTTTTAAATTCATCAAGACCTTGGCTTTAGAGATTACTTGTTTAGAAGATTCTAAGATCCCAATCGCACATAATTCCATAGTAATGGGAATGTGTGGGCTTCCACAAAGTGAGACATATTTTGAGTTACTTTTGAAGTTGAAATCAGTGAAAAATAAAATAGTACTTACTGAAGTGAATTCCCCAATCTACAGCAGTATTTCTTCGGCAGTAGTAGAACCGGTATTTTAGGAATTAGCGTAAGGGAACTGTAATAACCTGCTCACGAGAAAATTTCGGCTTGACAACTTAAGGCTGCGGTTACTGAACACGCTAGTAATGCTAGCACTAGCTAGTATTAGCTAGCGCTAGCAAATATAATACATGTAAACAGTGCGTGGTGGTTATGAACGCACTCAAGTGCTAGCGCTTGCTAGCACTTCCTAGCGCTAGTCATATTCTGCAATCGATTGAAACATTGATACTAGCGCGAGTGTTTCAAAAGTAGGTAACTCACATTTTGCTTTGCTAAAGTACTTAGTAAAGATGGATACCGAAAAATTAATTTTAGAAGTGCAAAAGAGACGTCCATTATGGGACATGAAAATTAGAGGTTACAGCGATCGAAATTTGACTGGTAGATTATGGAATGAAGTGACTGATGAAATGAAAGTCACAAGTAAGTAGATATTCAATGTTTTATTTTTACTTCTTATTTCATCATTATATGAAATATTTATCGGTTAAAAGAAAGAAAGGAAAAATATATTATTTCTTAGAAACAAAATAAGACTTATATAAATTACGCAGAGTAGTTGCTTGGAAATTTTTTTTCTGTATTTATTGCATGTGTTTTCACTTTTCGTTTTAAAAAAAGTCTATGTTTTAATAATAAACTTTCAGATGCCATAATTTCCTCTGTTAAATATAAAGCCATGGTGATATTCACAAGTCAATACACAACTACTGAACAACGAGCTTGCTTCAGCTAGCTTTAATAATAACCACACAACTAGAGCGAGCTCGCGCCAGCGATACTAGCGCTTGCTAACGCTAGCATTACTAGCGTGCTCAGTAACCGCAGCCTAAAGCATACTATACTTTATTCGCTTTCGCCTACTCTTACTCGGGCTCTGCAAGTATAATTTATCGACACGAACATCGTGTAAAGTCAAGTAAGTCCCAGCGGGAAATGTAATGACTAGGTTTGCGAGGTGGTAATAAGCTGGTTACTTTTACATAGGGAGTCCTAGGGTGGTAAGTACATATCGTAGGCATTATAGACGAAGACTTATTTCAGAGGTGAAATGTATTAATTGAATACATACTCGTATATTACCATGTAAGGTATGCAGGATAAATTACTGCTACTCTTTTCAGCATTGCTTTCCGAAATTACCATTCCATTTCTGCTACATTTGGTGAGGATTTTACCAGCAAGAAATCTTTTTGACTGCACTTTGTCGGAATAAACTCAAGAAAAGAGGCTTCGACAAAACAAAGACAAAGAATAATAAAAGCACATTACATCTCCAACTAATATATTCCACAAGTCATTAGCTAGTTGCTTACCTAGCCATTACAAGGTAAAGACTTCCAATTTCCTAAATTTCCAGTAGAATTTTTCGATTACCATGCACGCCGTTACACAAATCATTAAAGAATTCTTGGGTTACAAGAGTAACCCCTCGCTAGTTTTCCCGCTGAAGTTACTCGCGATGAAAGAATACCAGTGTGGATTAACTTGAAGAACCGGCCCTGCTGCTGCTGAATGAATATTAGTCTAGAAACTCACAATGACATCCTTTGTATTGTACAATTGTACTAACACCACGCTCTAAGCACCTACTTGGCCTCTACTAGTCTGAACAAAATTTGTCCATATCGATTCATCCAGTAAAATTAAGCCTTTTTGATTCCTTTTTGAAATATAAAAAAAAGCAGCTAGATTGGTGCAATAGAAACTAAGTCCTTTTTCGAGCGAATTTGAAACGCGCCTAGTATTCCTGGCGTCGCCGAGTTAGCAATTTTTGTGGAATAAACGCCTTAGTTGCAGTTTTTTGCCAAAAATCTTTAAAAAAATAAAAACCATAAAAAAAATTTAAAAACCAGAATTTTAATGATTGGATATTGTAAAGAGAGTCTTAGAGCATACGTGAAAAAATCAGGATCAACATGGGAGTTTTTCTTTTGGCGCAGTAACAAATTTAACTTTTTAAATTCACTTAATTGCAAAATTCATTATGCAAACACTATTTGACCGACCGTGATCGGGTTTTGGATATAAGTTAATCATGCCTTTAACTATTTAATTCCAAAATTAAATTGGAAGATAATGGTCTCTCCTTTCCTTGTGGTAAATTTAAAGTGAGGTACTTTTTTTTCGCGGTTTTCGGCTATTTTGCAATGCAAAAATTCAAATTTCAAAAATCCACCTTAGGGTAAGTTTTAGCAAATCTAATAACGAACAAAACTTGCTCAACAAATTTTTCGCCTAGAAGCCTTCGTTAAGAGATATTTAACAAGAAAGGCCAAAAAACAGGGAATTTTTAGTGAACTTTTCAGTTTTTGGGCTACCAAAAGTTTTCCAGGGAGTTTCATGCTTGCGCACCCCCTAAATATTGTTGAGGATATCATTTCTGACCGATTCCACCAAAAAAGTCCGTTACATCACGCCAAAACCAAAAGTTATAGTTTTCACTGCTCTAGCGTCTGGACTAGTATTGGATGGCGTAAAATCTGAATCTCACCCCATTTCTGCGGGGGTCCCTCAGGGCTCAATTTTATCACCGGCCCTATTTCTCATCTTTATAAATGACGTACTTTCAATCCGTACTTTACGTTACTCGTACAGCTACGATACAAGACAGACTCATGCCAGATCCTGTCTTGAAGATCGGGAAATTATGTCCATCTCTGTTAATAACGACATTGAACTCATTCTAGAGTGGGGAAAGAACAATCGTGTTGATTTCAACCCCGACAAAACCAAGCACTGTCTTATTTCACAGAAAAAGATCAACACCTCACCACCCTTGAAAGTGGATGACGTGGTACTAAAGGCCGACCCATCCCTACACATCCTAGGTGTGACATTAGCCAAAGACTTGCGATGGAATGACCACATATTCCAAATCGCAAAACAAGGATCCCAGTGCTTGGGATTTCTTAAGAGGTGCAAGTTCCTCCTCCAGCCATCGGCCCGTGCTGTTACTTATAAATCCTACATTCGGCCTCTTCTCGAATACAACTCCCTCGTTTGGGGCGGCGCTCCAATAACCACCTTAGCATGGTTAGATAAGGCCCAAAAATCAATTAATTAATGACGATACCGCTTGCTCCACCATCGACCCCCTCAGCCACCGTAGGAATGTAGCAGCACTGACAAAATTTTATCGCTACTTTCATAGTGACTGTTCCTCCGAGCTAAACGCTCTCCTGCCTCCACGGCAATCTTATACCCGCAACACCAGATTAGCCCACTCATCTCATTCCCTCCACCAGCAACTCCCCCTTTCACGCACTCAACAAGATATGAATTCGTTTGTGAATAGAACAAGTCGACTCTGGAATGATCTCTCGCAGTCAGTATTTCCGAGCTCCTACAACATCCAAGAGTTCAAACGCAGGGTTCATCACCACCTTCTTCAATAGCCCCCCCCCGTACCTTTATAACCCCCCCCCCCTCCCCCGTATTAAGCTTACTGCTAGACATTGCACAATGACATGACGGACTAGTAGTACAAAGGGTGACTCCTGAGCTTAGCACTGCCACATAAAAAAAAGATTCAGTATTTTTGCAGGCTTGTTTTAGGCTATTTTGATAAGCTTTATATTAGCTTCACCTCTAAATAAGTGATCTGTTTTTACTGTTTTTTTATTTTTAAACACATAAAAACCGATCAGTGAGTGACATTTTTGAATTAGATATAGCAAACAAAACCAATAATAAAAGGGACCTTTAAGGACTTACTTTTTGAAATAGAGTGAAAAAAGTTTGAAAAATATCATTCTTTTCATATTTTCTTTACAAATAATTTTATTTCTGTTTTTTTCTTCAATCATACACTATTGTTTTTCTTATTGAAATGAAAGTCGCATTCCTCACGATTACAAAGATACCCTATTTGTGGATATCGAGAGTTGTTTCATTATCTTTTAATTCTAAAACATTAAACTAAATTTTTCCCCAAAATTAAGCTTCAAAACGCCCTATTTCGTAAACGAACGGAGATAGCTCCCCGAAATATAATGTTCGAATGTGATGCCGGTCGTCACCAACCTTCTCGCACGTTTTAGGCTGGTCGTCCACTGGAAGCGTATTTGAGCGGCTACGCGCTTCGGCTACATGAACGGCTGCATTTTGAGATATGGGTTTGGGAAAACTCGGGCATCTATGTCTTCTATCTCCACTTCTTCCATGCTGTCATCTTCATCAACACTCATTCTAGAGGAAAATAACGAAATGTGGTCGGCGTACTCAAAGCTCTTGACAGTGCTTACCGGGGGTAAGCTTTTCGTCTAGAGGAAGCTTAAATGGAGGAAATAGGAAAATATGAATAGGAGAACCGTGCACACTTTCCTTGTCTGAAATGGAACATCTTTCCTTTTATTTGTCTATGCTACTATCTAACATTGCCAAGACGGGACACCCTGTATATTTTCATGGGTGAGGGCAATCAGGTATCGCATTGCAAATTGGACTAAAATCGAATAACGGGACTTCCAATCATTCTCGCTTCGTTTTTTTATTGCTAATTAGAAACTATATAAAAAATAAAGTTTTTAAAGCCGACTTCAGGAAAAAACAATCCCGTGATATACAAAAAGGATGAAATCATTATTTGAAATTCTTAACAACAATAATCCAATCAGAATGGATTTAAAATGAAGAATCAGTTTTGAAGACGGTGCTAACACCTGTGGGTGATGTATTAAGGGCATAAGCCTAACAAAGAAATTAAAACAATTTTCGAAGCAAGAGTTAGTGCAATCAAAGTCAACTAACTACCTGGCACCGTCTTCTAGAGTGATTCTTCATTCTAAATCCATTCTAATTTGATTATTGTTCGTTCCCCACATAGCGAAGTATATTCTACTTGTCATACCCCTGTCGGGGGTCGGGGAGAGGATTGCAAAATTCGACTGCCATATTGGAACCGCCATCTTGATTTTTTTACAAAATGGTCAGATTGCATTGTTATGCGAACTATACAACGTGCAGTTGATAGGTTATATGGAAGTGGGTCAAAATCAAGGTTCAAGGTACACTACACACACATGCAGATAAAGATAGTATAAGGCGTATAAATGCTTAATTGCCATTGATATCGGCGAAATTAAATGTAAACAATAAAATTCTTTTTTCTTCACCTACCTCATGGCATATTTCTTCATAATATAATAAACAATAGTTTTTGAGCTGCAAATAAAAACTATATACCATAATTTCGTTATTATCGGATTTTGTTCTGGAAGCAAATTTACAGACGTATTCACGTCAGAAACTTGCTTAATATGAAACAAAATTCCCTGAAGGAGATTACATAAAAAAGAAGTTATTGTGACGATATATTGAAAAAAAAAAAAAACACTTCGGGCCGAGGAATCGAACTCGCAACCCCACAGAGCCCACGGACGAGAAGTACGTTATAATAGTACAGTCAATGTGTTATAACAATGGGACAAAAATTACCATAAAGGTCAAAGCTGGTAAATCGTTGGAGAATCATGCAAGGAAACTTACTTTTGGATAGCCACCTGCTACTTGCTGTAGTTTTTTAGAAAAATCAAAAAAAGTGTCAAAAAGTGTTTTTTAATTTTTTTTGGCCTTAAATAATTTTTTTCAGCTACGATGTACATAAATGGAAAAGTTGTTCCTTTTAATATTTACTACAACTTTTATTTGAACATTTTTTTTATACAACTTACCGTTTTAGAGCTACAGCTTGCTAAAGTTTGAAAATTCCAATATGAAAATTCCAACATGCCGGAGAAAGTCAAAATAGAACCGAGTAAATTACCGTTAGCAGCACTGCGTTCTTTACGCCTGTATTACACTATGACTTCCATCTTCCTTCACTCTTGGCCAATAAACAGCTTTCTTTGCTCTTGACTTTGTTTCATCTATGCCTAGGTGTGAAGTGTGTAATTAATTGAGTACATCTTTTTGCAATTTCTGTGGTACTATTTTTCTTTCGTGTAGGAAAATCATTCCGTCCTCTAAAATTATATCTTTTCTTGATTTCCAATAAAATTTTATGTTTACTTTGAGTTTTTCTTTTCTCGTAGGCCATCTTTCAATTAGCACATTTTTTCAGTTTAAGATGTTCAGTTTAACCGTCGACCGTTACAGTCTTGTTGTCCGGCTTCTCCTACCGTTTTTCGCCTCTATAGACATAATCTTTTAATTTAAACCTCCATTTTTATACATACATATAACGATTTAGTGACAGTGTAAAGTTCTTGTGTGTCCTATATTATCTAAAATCAAGAAAAAATAAGTTAAAATAATCAATAAATCATAATTTCTCATCGGTTGCCACAGCCATTAATTTCCTTTGGATTTTGAACTCATTTTACCATGTAATCATAATTATAACATAACATTAATTGTGTCATCATTTCATTCGTTCGACATGTACGAGGTGTGGCTATTAAATAACGAGACTGACGCTGCTACAGAAGAAGTGCGCATGCGCCAAACGCCAGCAACCAACAGCTGTTATCGTGAAGCCTTCTCTTTCGAATGTAGTGCCTCGCGCTTCTGTAAACAAATCAGTACAGCCGTAGCCTTCGTTCGCATTAGAGTTGTTTTTTTGTTTCGCCGGAAAAATCTTAAGTGTAACAGTAGAGCAACGCATTGTCGCAAGACATTCCGCGTTGTCTGTTAAGAGGTTTCTAGCCAAATTCAGCATCCCAGTGTTAGACCATCCGCCTTATTCGCCGGATCTTGCGCCGTGCGACTTCTATCTGTTTCCTAAGATGAAATCTGCATTAAAAGGAACAAGATTTGAGTCTGTTGAAGCTGTGAAAGAGAAAGCGGCACGCGTCCTGAAGGAGCTGACAGAAAAAGACTTCCAGCACTGTTTCGAACAATGGAAGCTTCGCATGGAGCGTTGTAGGGATAGAGGAGGGGTGTATATTGAAGGTGATAACAAGTAAAAATGTATGAAATAAAAATAAAATGTTTTACAGCGTCAGTCTCGTTATTTAATAGCCACACCTCGTATAAGTGCCAAAGTGATACGTGCCGCGCCGTTAATTCTTCTGCTGACGAAGGCGAATTAATAGCATGCAACGGAATCTGCAAATATTGGGCTTTCCCCTACTGCTGCAAGATATTTAAACGAATTTAAAAAATCTTTTAAATTCTTCTGTGCAGACTGCAAGTCAATAAACCTTACACATGTATTATTAGCAATAAAGACTAATAATAATAATCTAATTAGCTTGTCTGAGACGGTTAGATCACTTAATAATGTCCTTAGATCACTTAATAATGTCGACAATAGAAAGCCACCCACCCAAACAGAAGAAGCAATTGCGAACCCTGATCTCTTCTAGATGAACTAGAAAGAGTTCAACAGCCCAGAACAAGAACTAGCTGCAGCGATAATTTTGCACTTGGCCCTCCTAATTTAACCAATCTACATACTCAAACTCACTCTCGGAATCTTCCACCTATTCACCTTCCTTGAGAATATATACATCAATTTGTAACAACTTGGTCCGTTGATGAATGGAAAATTAGGTTGGATAAAATAAGAGCAGCAAATGCAAAAAAGAAAATGAGAACAGGAAAGGATAGGAAACAGCTCCACCAGGGGCGGCGCTTTCATAGGTGCGAATGGAGCACTCGCACCGGGCGGAATTGAACGAGGACGCTAGTTCAGAAGATTTAAAAAAACAGTGGGTGTGTGTACTTATGTACGCGCATTAGAAATTATACTTCTTTTCATACAAATAACTAATTGGATTCTTATAATTTTCATGTGTTGGAAGTTGGAAGCATCATGATGCCGACACGCTCTAGCCTGCAGGTTATACCTGACTCAAATTCTAAATGAAATCACCTACTAGTTGACTTATCAGGCCTAACTACAATGGTTTTAAGATGCCTCATCAAATTTTCTTAAGACTGGCTGATTTCCTGTCAACACGCAAAGAATGATAATATTCATATGCGTCGCCAGCTGGTTCAGCTCTTATCTACCTGATAATACTGCTGGTATTTCTAAGCCTTACTCTCTTCCTTTTGGTTTTATTCCGCCTTACCTACCAATAGAGGATATTTAACTTCTTCTTCACTTTATTCCATAGATCACACAATGGTACTATTATAGTCTTCTTTGTTCTCAGCCGTGCCTTTAGCTGTCGGTTACAGCGCAGCAGTTTCCTCGGATAATCTTCGACGCTCCAAAAGGGCATGGTCTGTGTCCTCTTTCACATTTAGGAATGCCGGACATTGCGTGGACTCATATTGTACGAGCCGATGGAGGTATGCCTTCATAACTCTATCGAGACCCATCCTTCCACGTTTGTTATGAGCCTGTGAGCTCATCGACCTTGGGTAGACTAATTTTACTTCCTTTGGCACTACTGAAATCAACGTCACTTCTAAATTATGTTTACTTCTCTAGCTTCTTCTATTTGTGGTTACTCAATTAAATTGAGCGCGTTAGGGTAACTGAAAAATCATACAAAGAGTTTCGGGCAAATACAGCATCATTTATGGTACCGTGTCGGGTATTTGAAACCAATCGATTATTATTCAGGGCTAGATTTACATGATCTTGGAGAAAGTTAATAGGTGGACGGGAATCTTCGCCTCTGCCAAGAAATTCTTTTCAGTCTTCTTTGTATGGCCATAATACTTGTTTCAAAAATTAGACTCCATTTTAGGCCCCAAGCTTTTCAATATATTTATACACGACTTCCCCAACATAATTCCCCTTCTTAACACAACTTGCATATAATACGCTGATGATACACTTGTTTGGAATACAAGTCTCACCTATTATTAGAAGAACTCCAAACACACGTCAACAAAATAATAGATAACCTAGATAAATGGAATGTAGAAATTAATCAGGGAAAAGTTTAATAATGTTTCAGGAAACTCTCAGGTAAAGGACATAGAAACGTGCAACGGTAATCAAAACTCTGGAAAATAATCGTTAATGGTCGCACAATTATTTTATGAAGTACCTGGGAGTCCAGATGCATCATAGAATCATGTGGAATCCTCACTTAAGACTCAAACTGATAAACACCCGTATAATAGTAACTAGCCTAAAGCCGTTAATGAAATCTAGGACGCAGCAACAGAAACTGAAAACTTGCGCTATAAGACAATAGCACCACCAGTACTAACCTAAGCCTTCCCAATATCCACAAAGGTGGCAAATAAGTTGCAGTTTTTGGAAAGGAAAATACTTAGGCACTGAACCTTCCTCTATATTGCAGCGGAAAATGGGCGAAAATTACACCAATCCTGATATACATGTTCCAGCTAATGCAAAATAGACTTCGCAATCATGCCCCCGAATGAATTGGTAAGAAAAATAGCTAGTGAAGGCATTATGAAAGCAGCAGAGTTACCAAGCAAATACACGCCAAACGAAATATAAATGAATAAATAGTAAACTTGAAACACCCAAAAACATCAGCCTACGGGCGAACTAGAAATTAAGTATACTAGTAAATAGCTCTGACAAATGTAAGTCAGCGATACAAAAATAAAACCACAGCCAGTTTGGCGCAACCAATCTGTTTTTGCCTAAAACACTACGAATCTTTCTATGCCCACGAAAATCCCAGCTGATGAATCGAACACGTTTATTTCCCTCCATAGCCTCGGCATAAAAACCCCCTCACCCAACGACATCGTGAACCGGCATCGGCTACGAATTTCCATATAGTCCAGTCAAATTAGAGATTTGACTGAAGATAATTCCGAAGTTGCTGAAAATTGGAACAGCCGTTAAAAACATTATTATACGTAAGCTGTAGAGACTGCCACGCGATTGGGCGGCTGCAAACTTTTTTATTCAAGGTCAAAGGGTCAAAATATCAGTTTTTTGCAAATATCTGCTAAACCGTACGTCTTATCAGAAAATTGTGTTTACAACGTTTGTAGATTAGGCGATTATCTACAAAAAAGTATATTATACATTTTCTCGTAGGAATTGCCATTTCTGAGATATTGTCGTTTTAATAAGTTAAAATACTCATATTCTATCATTCCCGACTTGTAAAGGTCATCAGAAATTTAATAAATCCTTTGTTGGAGTACGCGGCTAATATTTTCAGGGGTGATTCCTGGATATATTTGGAGAAAAAAATTGTTCTACAGAGGGCGGCTATCTCCACTATCCACTAAGATACAGGGTGATTAGGGAAAAAATTTTGTTTTTTTTTTTAATTTACTGAAATTTGAATAACTCCTAAAGTAATTATGATAGAGTAGCCTAATTAGGCTCATCTTTTAGGTAAATGTGTATTCTTTAATTTGGTGTAAAACATAGCAGCCTGAGTGACTCCGTTCAAAAAATATATAGGCTCAAACAATGCTTAGAATCTAGACCTGGCAGATTTCTTCGTTTTTCTCAGAAAATTCGTTACTAACAGTACATTTTTTTTTGCTTTTCTGATGCACCAAACTATTACCTACAATATTTCCATATACAATAAGTGTTTATTTTGGGTAGTTTTGTAGGTAGTAGTAGTAGTAGTAGTTTTATCGTGTTTTATCGTGAACAAATAAAAAGTTACTCGTCTTTCAACTGCGGCATAATAGCATTGGTTTGAGCCTACATATTTTTTGAACGGAGTCACTCAGGCTGCTATGTTTTACACCAAATTAAAGAATACACATTTACCTAAAAGATGAGCCTAATTAGGCTACTCTATCATAATTACTTTAGGAGTTATTCAAATTTCAGTAAATTTAAAAAAAAAACAAAATTTTTTCCCTAATCACCCTGTATCTTAGTGGATAGTGGAGATAGCCGCCCTCTGTAGAACAATTTTTTTCTCCAAATATATCCAGGAATCACCCCTGAAAATATTAGCCGCGTACTCCAACAAAGGATTTATTAAATTTCTGATGACCTTTACAAGTCGGGAATGATAGAATATGAGTATTTTAACTTATTAAAACGACAATATCTCAGAAATGGCAATTCCTACGAGAAAATGTATAATATACTTTTTTGTAGATAATCGCCCAATCTACAAACGTTGTAAACACAATTTTCTGATAAGACGTACGGTTTAGCAGATATTTGCAAAAAACTGATATTTTGACCCTTTGACCTTGAATAAAAAAGTTTGCAGCCGCCCAATCGCGTGGCAGTCTCTACAGCTTACGTATAATAATGTTTTTAACGGCTGTTCCAATTTTCAGCAACTTCGGAATTATCTTCCAATTATGGCGTTTTTTCGTCTATTTTGACTGGACTACATATGCCCATAATAATGATAATCCCAGTGCACATGATAGAAGAATGGAAGTTGAAATGCTTGCTCTCCATTGCCTCCACCCCTTCGCCCATATCCTCCATTGCGTTGCGTTGCTAATTCGTCAAAATTCACTCATAATATTTTTCAAAACGCGCCTAAAGAAGTCTAACTTCAAAAATTAAATAATTGGAAAAAATGAAATTACATGAACTTCCAAAAATTTTCAAGAAGTTACACAAATTCTGTCTCACTACTATCTCACGCGATAAAAAGCGGTGAAAATTTACTCCCCTTGTTCAGAAAGTTACACGAGATTTTTGCTTCGAGATTTTCATATAATTTCTGCTCAAAAAGTGAAACAAGAGAGCAAAAGTAAAAATTTCAGAAGAAAAATCCACCAAGGAGAGAAAATATCTCAATCAACTGTGGCTCTCAAATTTTAACATGAGAAGTAAATACAGAATTGAGCAGTAGAATGAGCGAGACGAAATACAAAATAATTTCATTTTCACGACGCTGGAGCACTTTATGAAAATTTTGTAAAATGCATCATATCAACTCACACAAAGAAAAAATTTTGTTCCGATGGCTCTGTGTTGCGTATTGTTGTTGTTGTTGTTTACTGTGATAGACATAAACTGCAGGGCGCGGTTGGAGCACTTTTAAATTTTGTTCCAAGTTTCGTAAAAGATGTAAATGAACGAAATGAGAGCAAAATATGTTGTGGCGAGAATCCTAACGATTTTTTTATGTTATGCGAGTTATTTATGGTACAATTTTAAATTTTGTGCCCCTGTAGGAATATAATGAAGAATATATGAGTGAAATATTTTTATTTGATTTCAAACTTTGAGTGATACAAGTGATTAATTAATTAAAATTAATGATAATTATTAAATAAGTAATGCGTTTTTAAAATGTGCTATTTATATTTATATGCTACTAGCATAAACCCCGCGTGCCTTGCAACGCCTTTAAATAAAAACTGTTTATTATGTGCAATGTTTTCCTTCAAAAAAAAAACAAACAAAAAAGTCAGCTATTATTATCCCTAAAAAGGGTTTATTATAGTGCATGTTTTTAATAAATATGGTAAACAAATTGCTGCGTATATCACCTATGCTCAACGAATCTGCAAGTTTTGAAGCAGAGATTGGCATGTATATTTCATCAAGAGATGTAACATTTTAGGGATTGACGAACGTTCGTTAAGTTTGTTCGCCTATTTACGTGGGTGCAAGTAATTATGAAGCAATCACAAATGAATATTAAATAAAGTGAATTTCGAGTCATTCATTTCTTCGTGATTATAGGGATGCACTGTCAAAATTTCAGCCCTCCAGCTTCAGAGTTTTGGGTTAACCACATTTCATCCCCTTAGGGGTTGAATTTCGAGTAATCGCCTCTTAGTGGATGTCCACGTCATTATAAGGATGCACTGTCAAAATTTCAGCCCTATAGCTCCAGCGGTTTGGGTAAACCCCATTTCACCCCTTAGGGGATGAATTTCGAAAAATCGCTTCTTACTGGATGTCCACATCATTATAGGGATGCACTCAAAATTTCAGCCTTATAGCTCCAGCGGTTTTGAATTGACCCCATTTCACCCCCTTAGGGGATGAATTTCGAAAAATCGCTTTATAGTGGATGTCCACGCTATTATAGGGATGCACTGTCAAAATTTCGGCCCTATAGCTTTAGCGGTTTGGATAAACCCAATTTCACCTCCTTAGGGGATGAATTTCGAAAAATCGCTTCTTATTGGATGTCCACATCATTATAGGGATGCACTGTCAAAATTTCAGCCTTATAGCTCCAGCGGTTTTGAGTTGACCCCATTTCACCCCCTTAGGGGATGAATTTCGAAAAATCGCTTTATAGTGGATGTCCACGCCATTATAGAGATGCACATTCAAAATTTCGGCCCTTTAGCTCTAGTGGTTTAGGTTGTGCGTTGTCTGTCAGTTACTTTTTATACAATAGAAAAAAAGTAATGAAAAAAAATCCCCCTACAACTTATTGAACCCCATTTCACCCCTTCAACCCTTTTTTTTCCATAAAAAGTAGCATATGTCTGTCTCCAAGGTATAAACTATGTCAGCAAAATTGCTACATTCTACATTCGATACTGGGCCTAAAATGAAGGCATTCTCCCACTCAAGTACTCACAGTATTGTTTATATTAAAGATTTATCGAAATAAAAAATATATGATATATTGAAAGGAAGTGGTTTAGTTTTCGCGAAAATGATGATTCTAAGCTACTATTTCCCATTATTATAATTTTCCAAAGTAGTTAAATAACATAAAATATAGATAATTCAGGGCGTTACATAAAATTCTAATTCATCCGGCACGCGAAACTGGCTGGAAGCGAGTTATTCGTCGAGAAGTGTCACAACCGTCGCGCTTGACTTCTCACCCGTCATGTTGCGGACATGAAACGACATAGAGTTTCGGTCAATAGCACATTTGAAAGATATTTTAATACCCGTATTTCTGCTGTTTACTACGTTATCATATGAGCAACATTTTGTAGATAATTTTATTCTCTAATGACTTTGTATTGATCATTTTCAGCTATCATTGCACACAACCGAGTTATTTGATATAAACTACCTCTACCTCTTTTTCAAGATGGCGGCTTTTCCCATCACACTGCGACCCCACAAACTTGGTTTTAACATTTTCAGATGTACCCGAACAAATTCCAAAAAAAAATTTTGTACATCATGAAATGCAATTTGATTTACTAATTGCACTGGACTAAGTCTGATGTAGTTGAAGTAAGTTAGGTTAAATACGATAGATCCAAGGTATTACAGTAATGGTAAATAACAGTGGTAAATTAGTTAATAGATTTTGGTTGGTTTATTAAATTTAAAAAAACTTCATCTTTTGTTCTTGTTTTTTTTGTAATCTTTTTCAAAACTAAAGGAAACTAAAGTTCACTTTGCTGTTCGGGATATACTGATTGGGAAGACTAGTAAAAAAAGGTGGCAAAGTTTTACGAATATGGAAAATTTTAAATGTCGGAAAGAAATAGAATTAACATTCAGGGTGAATAAAACAGTAGATTCTACGTTGCAAAAAGAAATGTCTGAGGAAGCTCAGCAGTGGTCAGAGATTTTAAGGCTAGCACAAAAGGCCTTTTGATAGATTTACGAAATGCTGTTCCCTTTCAGGAATTTATTGAAAAAAAAGAGGTAAATTGTTACCAAATTAGAAGTGCCATGTGCATATCTCGTCTTTTTATTAAATGTTTAGCTGATGGGGCGCAAATTTGCCTATTGCACCGGGCGCAAAATAACCACGCGCCGGCCCTGAGCTCCACGATGTATCCCGAAGCAGTAAGAGAGACACGCTTAAACAATCAAACACACGCGACGATAGCGTATCTGCCTATTTCCTGAGAGGAGCACCAGTCCAATCAGATTCCAGTTGGGTATACAATCTTTTCAAAACTCGTTTCTCTATTGAGCTATACAGTTGTGAAATTGTGCCGTCCCGTAAAATATCAATAAAAAACTTTAAAGTGTTCATGCCCAATAGATACGAATGACTGTTCTTCAATACAACATCGGACTCTTTCAGATGGAAGGATCTAACTCTTCGTCGGTGGAATTCCAACTCAAGTAGCAAATCTAAGATTTTTAGAAATAAGACACTAACAAAAACTAAAACTAAGTCTAAGTCTAAAACAACTCAGAGTAGAATTAGTCCAAGTGCAAATGTAAATAGCGCACATAATAAAACTAAAACTACTAACTTCTCTTCTTCTTCTTTCACGGCTCTACAACCGGGATCCGGTCCTGGCCACGCGCAACTGTTCTCTCCACCGGTCCCGATTCTGAGCCTATGTCATCCAGTTTGGCATTCCTAAACTCTGAGCGTCCTGGTCCACGCCATCCTTCCAGCGAAGGTTGGGCCTCTCTCGCTGTCGCAACCCATAGGTGTTACCGCAGAGAACTTTCCGAGCAGGCTCATCTTCACTCATACGAGCTAGATGACCTGCCCACTGGAGCCTACCGAGCTTTATTTTCTTCACAACATCTATGTCGCGATAGCGCTCGTAGATCTCGTCATTGTAGAGTCTCCGGAATCGTCAGGCCCGGCTCGAAGATATTTGGCGCCCTGGACAAACAAGTGTTTGCGCCCCCCCTCCCCTAAAGATATGGTACCATTGGTATATTTTTTTTCTTATCCGTATACCTTCTGATTGAGTGAATGTTTTTTCAGCATCAAAATCATTTGCCAGTAAACTAGCTTTTACACAAACATTTTCAAAACTCTCATCTGATCTAAGTTTCCTTAACAAATATAACGTTTTGTCAAGGGTTTTAACAGCCTCCGATACTGCGAATTCAGCTCCTTGCAATGATTTGCTAACTAAATTGATTTGATACAAAATGTTGTACCATAAAACAGTTAGACAACAAAATGACATCGTTTTCATTTTTTTAGCCAGGGATTCCGCTAAACATCTAGCTTCAACATCGAATGATTGGTCTTTACTCATTTCAAATAATGCATCATAAATTTCTTCCGATGTATAGCGGAATGGCCGAATCGCGTCGATTCTACTTTCTCACCTTGTGTCATAGAGAGGTTTAACAGTTAACAGCGGTTACTCCCCTTTTAACAATTTTTCTTGTATCACTTAAAAAAATATTGCTTTTTTTGGCCCACCCTAGTTTCTGGTTCCTGTCTTAAAAGCAAACTGGACTCGAAGCGAAGTGTAAACGTGGAAAAAGCGGGATTAGAAAGGTTACACAGATATAAGACGGATTCAGGGACCCCAATAGGAAAAACCTGGGTATCCAAAAGTCAACAAAAAAAGAATAACTATAAATGCCAGCTAAACAATTGAATTCGAATTTCATTCCTGAATGACTACTTGCTTTTACTTAGGAATAAATTAAAAATTTACAACATAAAAAAAATCGGTTGGTCGTCAGTGCCGCCCCCTTTCGACAGCGCCCTGGGCAGCTGCCCAGCTTGCCCGTGCCTTAAGCCGGGCCTGGGAATCGTCCTTCTTCACACACGGGGCCAACAATCCTCCGAAGTATTTTCCTCTCAAACACGCCCAAGAGGTTTGACTGCTTTTTGCTAAGCACCCACGTTTCGGATGCCTATGTGAGAACGGGTAAGACCATCGTCTTATTAGTCCAATCAATCTACGGATTCACAATGTTAATTTCCAGACAATTGAAGGCAGGAAAAAAAAAATATGGGCGTGTAGAACACTTAATTTGAAGAAAGATAGCATTTTTTTTTTTACGGAACTGCATTGGCGAACTTAACCTAAAAAATTCGCAAAAGTCAAAAAAAGGGTTTTTCGCCAATAAAACAAAAAGTTGAGCTCAGATCCGAAAAAGTTAAATGAGAAAGTTATAGGTATTAAAATTATCTTTCAATTGATGTGGTACAAAATATTGGTTAGTGTCTTATACATGGAGAAAAATGCTAAAAACGGCTAAAAATAGCGTCTTTTTCATTTATTTTTTGCTTTTTATTGATGCGACCTAGAAACTTTTTACTTGGTAAAAATGTTGCTTTTGGCAATCTGAAAACTCATTTTTTTTGGCTTGAAATTTTGCAAAATATGGGTGAAATTTCGATTTTTTGTAAAAAAAGGCGTTTTCGTAAAATCCTTCGTCTACAGCTCCTCGACCTCGTAGGAAATTTTTTCGAAGCTCTTTTTCTTCGTTAAGAGTTGTGCTATTATGCACTATAAGTTAAAATTTGAGTTTTTCAATTTTATATACAAAAAACTCCACCGCAAAAAAGACAAGTTTTTTTGCCGCAAAAAAGACAAGTTTTTTATTTCATTATTTTTCGTCTCTAAACTACTATTTAATAAAAGTTTATATTCTTTTTAGAGAATAAATAGGTAATTTGGTCATTCATTATTAATGCTCAGGACATCGTAAGAAATTCTTACTTATACATGCAAGTGCCAAACTTTATGAGAGCCTTCTTTGTGATGAGTCCGACAAAATTTTCTCTGCGAAAACTTTCGGCGAGGCGAATTTTTGGAGTGAGCGGTTCCTGAAATTGTCGTTCTGACGACATTTTGCTCTCCATACATGCAAGTTTTTTTTGCCCTTTAATCGAAAGTTTTTTTGATAAAAACGATGAAAAAAACTGTGTCCGACAAGAATCGCGCGAATTCCGGCGAGTCCGACGTCCCCAAAATGTCAAAATGAAGCAATGTTGTTCTCGATACATGCAAGTCTAATTTTTTGAACACTGGTTCTTTATTACGAATATAATAAGGTGACCACCTTGTCCGACAAAAATCACGCGACAACATTTGAGTCCGACACCTCCAAAATGTCAAAATTATGAAATTTTGTTCTCGATACATGCATGTCTGATTTTCGATTTTTTCACTTTGAAATTAATTGTTTATTAGGAAAAAAAATATGTCCGACAAAACTTGTGCGACAAACTCATTAAAAATTGAGAGAACTAATAAAAAAATTCCATTAAATATGAAATTTGAAACTTATACCCTTGATACACGGGCTTCATCGGATGATCATTCTTTCAAGAATGTTCATTCGCGGCCCGTGTATCACCTTAAATTAAGGGGCCTATTGTGGATATAGTCAATTTGACGACTTTGAGTCGATGTTAAAATTTCTTTCTGCGAAAGTCGTTTTTTGTCGAAATTAGTCGATAAAAGCATCATGAGTCGATTACATAATTGTCAAGTCGACGCCAAAAATGTAATCGGCTCATATTTATGTTTTAATCGATAAAAATCGACTTTCTCAGTATTAAATTTTAACGTCGACTCAAAGTCGTCAAATCGACTCGTTCCACAATAGGGCCCTAAGTTTGAATGAGCATTCGCAGCTTCATTCATCATTCGAAAGAATGAAGTGAAATCTACTTCATTTAATGAGGAAGCTGGAAGTGGGGAAATTTCCATCAACTTTCCATGAAATTTCCATTCTCTCATAACATTTTAAAAATCGAACTGTCAACCTGTAAACTGTCTGTTCGTTAAAGTTTAAGTTTGTTGTTGTGAGGGAAAAATGCCAATCGCTTTAATTTTTTAGATGTTCGTTTTAATAACATTATATTCACTAACAACCGTTTTGAATCCATTTTGAAAATATTTTGACGAATGAATGAATTGAAAATGAAGTACCGTGTGTCACTTCGAGTTTGAATGTTCATTCAAGGCCAATGAGTCTGGAAGAATGATCATTCGATGAAGCCCGTGTATCAAGGGTATTACGGCTGAGTAACGATCTCGCACGTAAAAACTTTTGACAACCAACGCCACGCCACCTTTGGAGACGAAGCTTTTAACGGTAAAGTTCTGAAAAGGGTTGATCACAATTTTACTTGTTTCCATGAAGAAGCGGACACAAAAATTGTGTTCCATATTTGCCAGTTAACCCAGAATTATCGTGTGCACTGCACCGATTCTGACATTTCAGTCATATTACTATCAAATTTCCAATTTAGAAAAGGTAACACAGAAATTGTAATTATATAATTCAAGCACCAGCAAAAAAAATCGCTCTTAGACATAAATGCTATACAGAAAAACTTGGAGATATGCTGTCGCGCAGTCTTGCCGTTTGTCACATCTTCACGGGCAATGACTATAACCCTTCTTTCTTTCGCAAAGGGAAAAAAGACCTTTCAACATTTTGAAGCGTAATCCGCGATTCCATGAAGCTTTTATCAATTTAATACAAATGAACCCTACACATATCAATAAGACTTCCGACGTATTTAAAATTATAGAAGAATTTGTATGTAGGATGTACTCGCTAAAAACTAAAGATGATGTTGACAGAGGTAGATTGGAGCTGTTTGAAAAATCGTTTAAAACAAAAAGTAACGATGAAAGGGTACTCAAAAAATCAATGAGATCTTTTGACGCAGCGACATTGCCACCAAGCAAAGAAGAAAGATTGCAACAAATTAAAAGGACGATATACATAAGTAGTATCTGGTGCAATGCACATTTGCGTGACCCGACTACCAGAGAACCGGAAGATTGCGGCTGGTCATTGATTGAGGGGAAATTTGAATATTACTGGTTCGATGGTCCAGCAAGTCCATTAATTTCTGACATTACATCACCAGAAAATATCGGTAAAAAAGCAATTTTTTTATGATGATTATTAAATATCCTGTAGGTACTTTATAATGTATTTTTCAAATTTTTACAGCTGAATCAGGTGATAGTGAAGTCGATTCTGAAGAAGACTGTAGCAGCTATGAGGATGAAGAATTGACAAGCGAAGATGAATTCGATGACGAATGAATGACAAATATATTATTATATTTTATTATTTTAATGATAAACATTTTTTTCGGATCAATTGTTGTAAGTTTAAAGAAAAAAGATGGAAACCTAAAACTATGTGCAAGAAGTTATTAAATTAAATTACAGTTATTAAATTTTATAAGTCAGAACTATTAGTTTACTTTTAACCGAGGTTAATTAAATAATATACACATTATCAGAACTAATATTTAAAAATTAATGAAAAACTTGAAAAAATACATAGTACACTACGATATGAGGGCAATATTACGTTTTATATGTCCAGCACAGTTTATTATTTCATGATTACATTATTTTTTGCTTTTTTTGTCGGACTAGGCATTTGCTTTAATATTTTTGTCGGACAATAGTGAATTTCTCTCTAAAATACATTTATTTATCATTTGCGTTTTTGTCCGACATGCATGTATCGAGAACAAAATTTCATAATTTTGACATTTTGGAGGTGTCGGACTCGAATTTTGTCGCGTGATTTTTGTCGGACAAGGTGGTCACCTTATT
Source organism: Thereva unica (assembly GCA_949987705.1). NCBI lineage: Eukaryota > Metazoa > Arthropoda > Insecta > Diptera > Therevidae > Thereva > Thereva unica. The sequence continues at coordinate 129,483,946 of OX465281.1, forward strand.
ATATTCGTAATAAAGAACCAGTGTTCAAATAATTAGACTTGCATGTATCGAGAACAATATTGCTTCATTTTGACATTTTGGGAACGTCGGACTCGCCGGAATTCGCGTGATTCTTGTCGGACACAGTTTTTTTAATCTTTTTTATCAAAAAAACTTTCGATTAAAGGGCAAAAAAGACTTGCATGTATGGAGAGCAAAATGTCGTCAGAACGACAATTTCAGGAACCGCTCACTCCAAAAATTCGCCTCGTCTTTTATTCACCAGTTCCACGTCACGGTTATTCAGCGCTGTTCGTTCAATGGTGTTTGCATTTATCCGCATTTCTTTAGTTTTAGTCGGATTTAGCCTTAAGCCTGCTGGACTACTTTCTGCTACTACAGATATCATCGGCGTAGTCGAGATCCTTAAGGCGGTCTACCAAACCCCATTGTATGCCGCCTGTTCTATTATCTAGAGCGCCGACAAGGATGTCATTTATTACTATAAGAAATAGTAATGGCGAAAGTAGGCATCCTTGTCGTACTCCTGAGCTCACCTCAAAGCTGTCGGATAATTTTCCATTATGGAGAACTCTGCATTTGGAATTGTTATATAGGGCTTTTATCAATTCTATTATTTTATCAGGCAGTCCACGTCGCCGTAGTGCCTGCCAAATGAAGCTCCTATTAACCGAGTCGAACGCTTTCTCATAGTCTACGAAAGCAAGGTAAAGGGGGGATCGGAGTTCAGTAGACTGCTCCACTATTATTCTCAAAGTGTTAATATGATCAATACAGGAGCGGCCCTTCCTGAATCCGGCCTGCTGCCTCCTAAGCGTTTGATCAACTGCCTCACTTATCCTAGATAGTAATATATGGGACAAAATTTTGCCCACTGTAGATAGTAAACAGATGCCTCTCCAGTTGTCGCATATTATTAGGTCCACCTTTTTTGGTATTTTGACTATGATACCTTCTGTCCAATCCTCCGGAAAGGTACAGGTGTTCCATGCTATTTCTAGGATTGGCTGAAGCGCATCTGCTATGAGGCTTGAGTCGGCTTTCAACAATTCTGGCGGGATGCCATCTTTTCCTGCTGCTTTACCATTGGCCATCGCATGAATTGCGGTTACTATTTCCGTCTTGGATGGGACCCGCGTGGCGATTCTTATTGGCTGTGCATTGTTGTTGTTTTCCTGAGGTTCCTGTGTAAGTGTGCCATTCAGGGCGGCGAAGAAGTAGTCTCTCCATCTTTGGAGTTGCTCTTCGTCGCTGCACAGCAGCCTTCCATCCGCACTCTTAACGGCATGCTTTTTAGTAGAGTGCTTTCCCGAGAGCTGTTTAGTGATTTGGTACAGCACCTTACTGTTGCCTGTGTTTGCCGCGTTTTCCGCTTTTTCTGCGAGCTCATTTATCTGCTGCCTTTTATCACGCCGGACACTTCTCTTAACCTCCCGATGTAATTGGGAGTATTCCTGTTCTAATTGGTGACGTCTTTCCGGGTCGTTTGTAGAGTTTACGTTATTTTTGAGGGCCCTTCTGCGTTCTATTTTTTGCCAGGTTGTGTCCGAGATCCAGTGTTGCTGGTTTCTTTGGACATAACCGATGCTTGTTTCCGCAGCCGTCAATATCGCGCCCTTCGTCGTACTCCACAATTCTTCAATATTTGTGTCTTCAGAAACGATTTGCTGGTTTAATAGGTCTTGTAGGTTTCCAGCAAATTCCCGCTTTTTAACGCTTTCCCGCAGGAGGTCTACGTTAAACCGTCTACGGGTTCTAGCAGTTTGTTGAACGTTTCTGATTGCGGCGATTTTAAGGCGAATAGTTGCTACAACCAAATGGTGGTCGCTTCCAGTATCCGCTCCCCTGAATATCTGCGGCTGACGGCCACGTGATCTATCTGATTTCTCGTTCTACCATCGGGCGATACCCAGGTCTCTTTGTGTATCTTCTTGTGACAAAAGTAAGTTCCACCTACCATGAGTTGGTGGGAACTACAAAAGTCAACGAAAAGCTCACCATTGTTATTGGTAACTTGGCTTAGGCCTTGATTTCCAATTGTTTGTTCAAGGCCGGTGTTGTCACGGCCGATCTGTGCGTTTAAGTCACCCATTAAAACAATGATGTCTCCCCTTGGAATAGAGCGAAAACCTCATTCAGTCGCATATAGAACTCGTCCTTGATGTCATCTTCTGCCTCTTCAGTTGGAGCATAGCATAGTACTTCTTAGTCTGGTACGCAGGCGCACGGTAATAATCCTCTCAGAAACTGGTGACCAGCTAATGAGGCTGGACCTGGCTTCTTTGGTGAGTATTACGCCAACGCCACTCCTACGGCTTTCAGTTTCGTTTCTACCAGAATATAAGAAGGACTCACCTATGGGCAGATATGTTCCCCCGCATCGGGCCATCTGGTCTCGCTAAGTCCCATGATCTCGATTTTATATCGATTCATCTCGTTGAGGACTTCATCCAGCCGTCCCTCAGCAAGCAGTGTTCTCACATTCCATGATCCGATTCGTGTCCTTGTTCGAAAAGCAAAGGTCGTCGTCGTGTTGTCCATCCGGTTCCGATTTGTTTGCCGATTCGTAGCAATGGTGTTTTTTATGGGAGCGGGTTGCTAACCCTCAGCCCAACCGACTTAAAACTGTGTTTTGTGGCGCAGAGAGCTCGCCATTCGCCCGTCTCCCGTTAGCTCCTTCCGAAGAAGAACCCCAGGGGGCACCGCGGGGAGGTGGGATTAGGACTTGCTAACAGGTCTGCTAGGTGTTCGTCTGGAGTGACTTTTCTCGGGTCTTGACAGAAGTGACAAATCGGGTGCCACCACTTTCCGAGGTCTTTGTTAGCCGTTCGCCCCCCAATTTTGGTCATAGTTCAAATAAATGTATTTTGGATCTAATGACTCCAACTTTTATAGGAATAATTGGTTTTTCATTATTGGTTGATAAACGTTGATTTTAGAAGCTTTGAATTGATTTTTAACGTTAGCTGCAGCGAGGCGCACCGGGTCCTAGCTATCCAAAATACAGAAAATAAGCAGTTCATTGCGACATTGCATCTGTGTATGAAAATTCATATCTCGAAAAATGATATTACAATGGATGGTTTTTATTGTCGCGATCAACATGTCAAATCCCTAATTGTTTCACATTTTGTTATTTGGAATCAAAAATACCAAAAAAAATGCCTTTTTCAAACTCCCTACGGTATATTAAAATGCTTCACCTGATTACTACTATTGGCTTATGGGAGCAGCATAGGCGCCCCGGGTCCCAGCTAGTTTATTTATATAATAAAAATTAATTCGAACAACCAGAAATTACTAAAGCGCGAAAAGTTAGAAGTGGCCGCTCACCAAGTAAACATTCTACGTAAAAGATGAAATTGCACATGATGCGTACTGTTGAGACGTCAATAACAACTTGTATGTATGTAGTACAGTAAGTATTGAACAACAATATGTCTCAAATTCACAGGTATTTAACGAAGGAAAAAGGCTCCGTAATTTAAAAAAATGTCTTCGCTGTTGACGGTTGTACGGTTAATTTTTTTTATTTTTAAATTAGTAAAACTGATATAAACTTTTATTAAATAGTAGTTTCGAGTCGAAAAATAATGAAATAAATCAAAAATCATGCCAAATATTTCACAACAACAACATCGCCCGGTTTATTACGTATTTTTTGGAGAAAAAGGTGGTTGAACTGGAAATTATCGCAATAAAAAGTAAAAGTGGGGGGGGGGTACCTCTTTTCGTTTTCGAGATATGGCGTTTTGAAGTTTTTTTGGTAGAGGTTTACATATTATCCTGTATTTTTGTCACCTTTTTAGATATTTTAATGAATAAGACATCAATCTACGCAGAATACTTCCACCTATCTAAATCTGTAAAAGTCAAGGGGTCAACCCGCCAACATCCAGAGTTATGAGTCATCAAAGACAAAATTTTGTTTTTTTCCACTAAAATTTCCACTTCAACCACTTTTTTCTCCAAAAAATACGTAATAAACCGGGCGATGTTGTTGTTGTGAAATATTTGGCATGATTTTTGAAATATTGTGGTTTTCAATGTTGCGGTAAATGACGAACATTCATATCGTGTGACAAAGTACCCTCACTATTCCAACGTTCTGAACATCAAAGATATTGTATTTCCGATGACAATGAAGCAGATCCCTAGATTTGAGGGGCAAAATAATCTGTCGGTGAATGTATATATTTTAGAAAAGGTGCAGAAAGAGTATTTCAAAGTCCTACCAGCATATTTAACTGCGGAGAAGAAGGAGAAGCATGTAAATCTCCTAATGATACAGAATATATATTACTCTGAAGATGATGATGGGGACGAGGAACCAACCAGATACCACTTTGTCTGGATAAAGAACCTCTCCAGGCTTCTTTCATCACAGCTAGCTATTCATCACAGCAGCAAATACTTCTGTGACCGATGTCTCCACTACTTTTATTCACAAGAAAAATTGGAGCATCACTTGGAGGATTGTAAGCAGTTTAACGACTGTAGAATCCAACTACCAACGGAAGACCGGAAGGATCTTAGATTTAAGAATTTTAGTAATAAGGTAGAAGCCCCCTTCATAATTTACGCAGATCTAGAATGTTTATTAGTAGAATGTACGGATAGAAATAAGTATCAAAATCATGTACCATCTAGTGTAGGCATTTATGTTAAGTGTTCATATGACCCCACGCTATCGTTTTTCAAGTCTTATCGTGGTGAGGATTGCATTGAGTGGTTTGTGCGTGAATTGAATCAGTTTGCTGAAGATGTAGAAACCGTTTTTCCTTGTCCACTATCCATGGAGCAGATGACTGTTGAAGAGCTGAATTTCTTTGAGACCGCTAAACTCTGTCATATATGTGAGAAGCCGTTTACCACAGATGACAAGAAGGTGCGCGATCATTGTCACTTATCAGGTAAGTATAGAGGTCCAGCACATGAGGGGTGTAATATTAACTTTCAAGATAGTCACACCATCCCTATTATTTTCAACAATCTTAGCGGCTACGATTCGCATTTTATCATTAAAAATATAGCTTCCCAAATAAATACAACATAATTCCAATAAACACCAACGGAACACCAAATCAACACCAAAACCAGTACTATTAGCACCAAAGCAACACCAAAGCAACTCCAATAACACCAAAGGAACACCAATAACACCAAAACCAGTACTATTAACACCAAACTCCCTCCTCTTCCTCCTCCTACTCACCTCTTCCTCCTTTCTCTCCTTCTAATCTCCCTCTTTCTATATAAGTCAAGGTACTAACTGATTTTATGATAAAAGCATATACACTGTCACACATGATGGAGTGTCCTATCTGCGGTAATTTTTTTACTCGTCGGGATAACTTTTTACGTCATAAAAGAAATATGCATAGTATGGAAAAATCTATGGGGGATAATAATGAAACAGGTACATTAAAGACTGTTTTGAAGACTGAATCTTCAAATTATGATAATGAACGATTAAAGGCTGTGAGCGAAGTTTTACAAACCAAACTTATGGCTTTAAGAGGATTCTCTGAGGAAGAAGAAGACAAATCAGCTTCAATTGAGACGCTTAAAGAAGCTGCATGCAGTCCTTACGAGAAGAAACAGGTCGACTATGAAATTTCTCCCGGTTTGAGAGAATATAAAGAAGATAACAAAGCCTCGGTCGACCGTAACACTAATGGACATATATCTATAGAGTGTAATAAATCGTTTAGTCGTAGAGATAGCCTTCGGCGTCATAAGAAGCGGTTGACGCATGCATTCAAAAGTAAGAGTTGTAACAAAATTACATCGAATGGAAAGACCCGTTTAACACCCTCTAATGAGGATGATGAGCGCGAACCTATGAATAAATTTTCAAAGTTGAGTGAAAATAAGACATATTTGAACACCCAAGCACAATTGAATAACTTTTTAAAGTCTGAAAGCGAAGACCAAAGCTATGATGATGATGACACTCGAGAAACTACAGACCCTAATATATTAGTGGATAAATTAAGATTGGAATATAACAATACATCTGGAAGAAGAGCTTTAGAAATTATAAAACGATTAAAGATTCTCAATGTAATTAGCTAAACAAAAAATATTTGAAAATAAAAACTAAATTCAAAAATTATTTATATTTTTTTTATTTTTCGCTTTGCTTATTCTTATTCCATACAAGAGTTTTTAAATTCGGTTCATCTAAATGTGAAAAGTTATTTTTAAAATTAGAATGTTCCTTATCTGAAATTTAAGCGAATTCTTTAACACGGGGTTTGTGGCAAACTTCAATTTATTTTCATGAGCACTTCACATTTTTAACAACATAAATAAAAGAACTGCAAACCTCCTCCAAAAGTAGTTATGATTCGTTTTAGATGTTGGCGGCTTTTATTATGTTTACATGCATGAATGCGACAAGACATTTAGCTGCCGAAACAGTTTCTTGTGACATAAAAATGATATATATAAAAAAATCTTCCTCCACAAAAAGACTTTTATATACAAACTGGGCACTACGCCCTCACTTAAGAAAGAATCATTTTCTTACGTTTCATACAAACTCGGGACCTTGGTCTAGAACTTCCACCAATTTTTTCCCATACAAAAAAACACCCACGAATTTTTTGACGTGACAACGTCTAATAAAACGGTTAGCCGGGATGCCCAAGCGACAAAGTGTCGCATAACCGTGTGAGTGGGCGTGGCTTACGCTGCATGTAGTAGTGGCAATGAGTGCCGCGTATCTATATTGTGTTTATTATATATTACTGTCATTGTTACATTTGAGAACGAATAAAAAAATAAAAATACTGCAAAATTATATGTATATTGTGTTTATTATATATTGCATGTAATGAATAACAGATAACGAGCAACATGATAGTTGTCACGTGATAATCGCGGCCCGGGGCACCGGTTTTTTCTTTCTATCTGACTACCGCTTATCTTGTTTTCTTACGTTTCATACAAACAGGGCACTACCGCTTATCTTTTCTCCTATGGGTCATACAAACTGCAGATTACCGTTTATCTTCTCTCCTACGTTTCATACAAACTGGGAACTTTGGTCTAGAAATTCCACCAACTTTTTCCATACAAAAAGGGATATATTTTCTTACTTCTCTTAAAATCACTTTCTTACGTTTCATATAAACTCGGGACCTTGGTCTAGAACTTCCACAAATTTTTCCCCAAACAAAAAGGGCACCCACACATTTTTTTTACATGACTAACGCTTATCTTTTTTCTTACGTTTCATACAAACAGGGGGCCTTCTCTTACCTTTCATACAAACTGGGGCCTTGTGGTCCAGAATCCCCAATTCTCAGATGCATAATAGGCCCAATCAGAGAGTTGAACATTTATCGTACAATTATTGATCAATTAATCAATTAATTATCAGTAGATTACCATCAACTTCACCATTTTACTCAGTATTCCACCCGGCGATCATAAATCAGCAGCAAACAAGGCGCTTGCCCAGATAAAAAATTTTACCCAGTCGATCCCCTTAACAGAAAAACCCAGACCTATGTCAACATTCGTTTTCGTTCTTTACAGCAACAACAACAACAGTAAACAATCCAAAGCTTTTCGCTAATGACAATTTCAGTCATTCAAAAATGCTTACTTCTTATCAGCTTTTTCACCCCGTGGACATTAAAGCTTCAATTAATTTCATGAACCGCCTGTGGGGCTCGGAATCAAATCCTACTCGGGCCCAGCACTTTTTTAAAATTAACATTTTCAACTTCAGGAATAAAAAAATAAAAACATATAAAAGCGATCACGTCATCTCAACATCATCAAGTTTCAACAAGATACAAATCGCTCGGGCACTACTGACATAAAACTTCGTCGATGGTGACGTCACAAACTGTCTGGGGTCAACCCGCCAACATCCAGAGTTATGAGTCATCAAAGACAAAATTTTGTTTTTTCCACTAAAATTTCCACTTCAACCACCTTTTTCTCCAAAAAATACGTAATAAACCGGGCGATGTTGTTGTTGTGAAATATTTGGCATGATTTTTGAAATATTGTGGTTTTCAATGTTGCGGTAAATGACGAACATTCATATCGTGTGACAAAGTACCCTCACTATTCCAACGTTCTGAACATCAAAGATATTGTATTTCCGATGACAATGAAGCAGATCCCTAGATTTGAGGGGCAAAATAATCTGTCGGTGAATGTATATATTTTAGAAAAGGTGCAGAAAGAGTATTTCAAAGTCCTACCAGCATATTTAACTGCGGAGAAGAAGGAGAAGCATGTAAATCTCCTAATGATACAGAATATATATTACTCTGAAGATGATGATGGGGACGAGGAACCAACCAGATACCACTTTGTCTGGATAAAGAACCTCTCCAGGCTTCTTTCATCACAGCTAGCTATTCATCACAGCAGCAAATACTTCTGTGACCGATGTCTCCACTACTTTTATTCACAAGAAAAATTGGAGCATCACTTGGAGGATTGTAAGCAGTTTAACGACTGTAGAATCCAACTACCAACGGAAGACCGGAAGGATCTTAGATTTAAGAATTTTAGTAATAAGGTAGAAGCCCCCTTCATAATTTACGCAGATCTAGAATGTTTATTAGTAGAATGTACGGATAGAAATAAGTATCAAAATCATGTACCATCTAGTGTAGGCATTTATGTTAAGTGTTCATATGACCCCACGCTATCGTTTTTCAAGTCTTATCGTGGTGAGGATTGCATTGAGTGGTTTGTGCGTGAATTGAATCAGTTTGCTGAAGATGTAGAAACCGTTTTTCTTTGCCCACTATCCATGGAGCAGATGACTGTTGAAGAGCTGAATTTCTTTGAGACCGCTAAACTCTGTCATATATGTATGTGAGAAGCCGTTTACCACAGATGACAAGAAGGTGCGCGATCATTGTCACTTATCAGGTAAGTATAGAGGTCCAGCACATGAGGGGTGTAATATTAACTTTCAAGATAGTCACACCATCCCTATTATTTTCAACAATCTTAGCGACTACGATTCGCATTTTATCATTAAAAATATAGCTTCCCAAATAGAAAATTAGTGTATCTAATTTATGTTAATGTGTTTGACCTCCAAAGATTTTTTTGTTTTTTGCTCTCCCTTTATGAGTCTTTTTAGTTTACGTCTCTCAGTATTAAAGAATATAAAGTAGATAGAACATATATAAGCCCTTTAGGGCCGTTTTCACAATCTCCAGTTAAACTTTAACTGCAACAATAACCAGCAGTTAGTTAAAAATGCCGTTTCACAATCTCTAGTTAGAGTCAATATTTCAGTTAATTTACAACTGGAAGTTAATTTAACCGGACGAATTTCTCCTGGTTAAGTAATTTAACTGAAAGTTTCACATTGGCCTTGACATTTTTGCACTTTACAAGTGTATTTTAATGAAAAGGAACACTTTTGACATTTGATGTACTGTAAATATATGAAAACTAGTACATTTTTACTTTAACTTCAAGTTTGTTAACTCATAGTTGTGAAAATGAAATTTTTTTACTGGCACTTTACGGTTTCAGTTAGATTAACTATCAGTTTAGAAACTGGAAGTTTACTGACAGTTTAACCGAAGATTGTGAAAACGGCCCTTAATAGAAATTACTTATCACATTACACAACAGCTTACCTATTAAATTAAAATCTCGACCTTACCTGCTGAGCTCAAGTAACGTCCCATGCGCCTAGACAGATCTTCCTTTACTTACACCTTATTCTAAATTAAATCAATTTACCTGCTATAATTCTAACATAAACATATTAACTCAGCACACCCTTATAACCTCACATAATATCAATCGTATATTAGGTCGACTATAATAGTCAAAATATAATTAACAGCACTCATTCTATAAAATCTGCCATTATCTTGTGTTACTCTCGCCCATGCCTTCGGCTCTGTAATATGTAATAAGCATTTTTAAACTTAAATACGGGGTCTAAATATCCTCGTGGTTCTCCTCCCCTCATACATCCTGCTAGTATTTACTCTGACTTGTAATTCCTCAATCCACCTTAATACTCATCACTCCCTTTCTCTAATCCTAACATACTAATTAAATCTATGACAGAAGCCTTTTTTAGTTTATCTGCTTAAGTTTTCCTCTGCAAAGTTGACATTTTTTCTTATCCGCATTGATATATATTATACAAGAAACTCTCAAACATACACATTCACCCTTAGATATTTATCTTATGAGCTCATTACCGGTCGATTCAATTACCATTAACACAACCATTAAACTACTTAACATTTACCCACAGCTGATTAACCTAGTTGCCTTTTATCCCACTCTTCCACCTTGCATAATTAAACCTAATTACTCGCGTTACATACTTGGTTACATTTCCTCTAAATATCCACTTTTAATCTGGTCTTTCTTGGACAATATCAAATGCTCATGTTAGGCCACCTTTCTTTCAATGTAGTTTCAAACCCCCTTTAACACGATAGTACAGCTATATTCGGTCAATACTAATATCCAATGCCAATATATAACAATTACTACATACTACATAAAGAATAAGTGCTTAATTGACAACACACTGATCTTTCCGTCTGTATCTGACTTCTCTCTCACAATTCTCGCCTTTGCCGAAGACTCTGCTGTTATCCAACGTGGAAATCTAAGTTTTAATACCCAGGTTGAATAACTTGTGGAGTCTACTCTTATCCCCCTTTTCCTCACTTTAATTTTCTAAACAAACCCAAATTTACTGATTATCTTTACACTCCCTGTCTATATAACCAATTGTTTCAATTAAACTAATTAAAATACCCACCTTACTACTAAATTTAAATTTGGATTGTCCTCTTCATGATTATAGAAATATAAATCATTTCATCTTCAAACCATACATAAACCAATTACATTCATGAACGACATCACTTCTATAAAACTCCCAAAATTAGATATTACAGCATAGCTATACAACCACATATCCAACTACAGCTTACCAATCTGTTTACTTTGATATTTACCTGCTACTCCCTTTCACAATCAAGTTCTATTACTCAGAAGATATCATAGTTTAACCTTCCCTGTAACTCCTTCCCCTTTTAAAACTCTCACAAATCTGAAATATCTAATCTTATAGTTCATTTATTTTATTACTAATGCAGTATTGACACCCAATCAATACTGTAATCCACTCTCCGTTTGACATACTCAACACTCTTATATTTAAATATCCTAAAGTATAATAGTATAATACCTTATTTCCTTAAGAATCACGTCTTATATACTACTAACATATCAATGCTTCTATCATTCTTCAACTGATACAACGCGAATTCCAATTCTAATCCATACACTTAATAATTACAAGTGTTTTTCCTTTATCTAAACATTATATTGCACTTCTGTTAGTATCTCCAGCTTGTTTTAGCTTTTTTCTCTAATTTTTTTAACAACAATAAATAAAGCTATTCTTCTGATTAAATTTAAAATCCTTTCGGTTGTTGATTCACATACTGTGTGGCGGGGCCGACTGGTGAGGGTGACATTCTGATTGGCATAACAACTCTCGTGTTGACTGGCTGTGCTTTACCCGACTCCTAATCGCCCCTCTCCTCATACGAGTTTATAACAGTCGCTTGACTGCACTTCAGATCATGGCTGATTCAAAGGTTAAAGGATCTTCTCAGAACTCCACTCTTTCCAATAGAACTTCTCTACGTCTTCGTAGCAAATCCTCTGACAAAGAAATATTAACCCTTCCCAATAATGACCAAATTGGTAAAAAAATCAGAAGCAACTCTAAACAGAGAGAGCCTATGAAAAGATCAACTATTAAATCACCACAAATTTCAAACTCTATTAGAGAAGAAGAGTCAAATACTTCGAGTAAAGAAGTCATCAATACCATCAACAATCAACCATTGGCTGAACCTACATCAACTCCTGAAGTACATAATCTCACACCTTCCCATAGCAATAACTCAAACAACGAAGTGTTAAACCAAATCCTTTACGATGAAAGTGACAATGGTCCCTTTGCAATATCCATTAAAAAAATCAGGTTAGAGTCCAAAGAATGGCTTCCATTAAATCCCATGAAACTTGGCATGAAACTAACATCAATATGTGGAGTAGACCAAATTTTCAAAGTTGCCTATGACACCTGCAAAATTACCTTTAATTCAGCTCACCATGCAAACAACTTTATTTTAAATCCGCCTCTTTCAGAAGATCATAAAGTCTTCATTCCCCTAAACTCGATTGCATCTCCAATCTTCCTACAGGGAGTAGATGAAGAAATAACGGAAGATCAAATCTTAGAGTCCTTAAACATTTCCAACCCAGAATTCAAATTTATAAAGGTATTCAGGATCAAATGGCACAAATATATTGATGGAAAAAAAATACTAGTCCCCACAAATAAAATTAAAGTACATATTCATAAAAGGCCCTAAAATTCCTTCCTCTCTAAAAATTTTATATCTCTCTTTTAAAACCAACAAATTCATCAACTCCCCCCTAAGATGTTTCAACTGCCAAAGATATGGTCATGTTGCAAGATCCTGTAAAGTTAAGCACTCCATATGTGGGAGATGTGCTAGCAAAGATTGTGGAGAAGGCAAATCATGTAATAAAAAAAAATTTTTTGTCTGTAAAGATTGTTTACGGACGATAGTTTAACGTGACAAACGCTTTCAATTGGCCCGTGTAGTCCTGTTCGGGATGTTTTGCATCATTGTGGTAAGCTCACGACGTAGGTTACCCATTTCACGGGCTGATTTATTTACGTACTCTGCGCAGCTGTACTCATCCAAGATGAATTGAATGTCGATGTTAGAGTTGACTTCGACAGCAACGTACGGATTGAACTTGTTTGTCATAAGCTCGTTGAAGTTTCGTCTGAACAGCAGAGGTGGTCTGCGTAACGTTGAACGCACAATGTCGAGGTATAAAGCATATGTATGTCAAACTATTAGCTTCAAGAAAATCATCCATGCATGTGTCACCGAGAGAAATGCGCGGATCCTTGGCCTTCTGTTGCAGTGTTTGGCGGCGCCCATCAGATTGAGGCATTGGAACCAATACCCGGGTCGTGGACATTGGCCAGTACGAGATCCCGAATCTGCAAGTCGTCTCGCTTCGTTTTGTGCAGGTGAAAGTATGTTTGTGTATCTGGTTGGCGTAGATAAAATCGTTGGGGACATCATCTCGGGAAACGGAACTTAGTTTTTCCACGAGTTCGATGGTTCTTGGCATATTTTCCGACACGGTCTCATGAGGGTCGTCGTTCAGCCACAATAAAATATGAGCGTGTGGACTTCCTCGGTGCTGGAACTCAATACGAAGGAAGTAGTCTTTAACGAAGTACAAGTTTTTATAGAAAGAAACTGTAATATTATTGTTGACAATTTTTGACAATTTAAATCAAATTTTTAAGATTACTACAATCAAATTTTTATTAAAATTACTACGGGACTTACGGGACTAACGGGACTAACGAGACATAACGGGACAATGAGTCATCATTTTTCGTGCATGCAGCCGGCGTTCATCGTTTTAATAGACGTTGTCACGTCAAAAAAATTTGTTGTCTGTAAAGAGGGTTTACGGACGATAGTTTAACGTGACAATGTCATGAGAAAACATTGATGAAATGATTGCATACTTTTACGAATAAAATTGAATCATTTATATTAAATTATCATTATTTTGTATGGAAACAAAAAGGAGTGAAATGAAATATTCATTTTGATTGATAAATTAGCTTTATTTGCACTAATGAATTCAAATATGTTTATTACTTTAATGAACAGATTATTTACAAGTAACAATGTGTAGTAACAAATTCATTTACAGCTTTTATACATGTCTGATATTTAACTTCTTGCAATCTGTGTTATTCTGTTAAGGATAGGTCGATGATAGGAAAAGTATGAAATGAATGGGAGTGTTTCAAGCGTAATGTGCCTTGAAAAAGTCAAATCGAGGGTTGTTCCTCAAGTCGCCACAAAGAAGAATTGGTACATTGGTATCAACTTGCATGATCGGATGCACATACTGCCTGTTATGCACATACGGAAAGAGTGCTTGGTGCAGCAATACACTAATGTTTGAAACACTTGCTCCAGGATGAATATACATACACTGCGCCAAGTACAATTTTATGCGTTGTATCAGCAGTGAAGCATGTAATTTCAGCCAAGCAGACGTCGCCTGTGTTTCTGATGAGACGAGTTGTGTCCGACAATTCAACATGGAGAACTTTGGCCGTGGATGTTGATGTTAATTTTCGATAGATTGCTACTCCACCAGCTGCGTTTGTATCAGAATCCGATCGATTATTATGCCTGGTTATACATTCATAATTATTGATTGGAACTGGATCAAAATTGTCACGCATCCACGTCGGTCAATACCAAATAATCCGATCTTGGTATCACGGGATCCGTTTCAATATCGGCGAAGTGCGCAGACAAACTCTGAACATTAAGGTTTGTCACTACAGTTTGCCCAGCGTTGTTACCGTCATCACAAAATTTCACTGCTTTCGAAGTGATTGTTTGAAGGGCGTGTCCACGGAGTCAAATGTATTCGTTACGGAAATCTCGCGTAGTCTGTGAGTCGTTCCCATCCCGTCCGTGTTTGAAGATAAAAGGCGCATCTTTTTCCGTGATGATGTGCAAGCCGACTATATTCGTTACACGACTCAGCGCCACGTACACCAACTGTTGTGGTTGCTCCGAAGAGTATTTATAAACAATAACAGTAAACGTCCCACCTTGCGACTTGTGAATGGTAATGTAATAGCACAAGCAGGAACGCAAGGAAACTGTTTTCGTTTGCATTTCACAGTTTTTGTCAGTGTAATGTTCACTATTTTCTTATACACCGGCACCCAGTTAGGAGACAGAGTGTTTGGCTTGCTTTGCTTATTGTTGACAATTTGACAAATTTAATCTAATTAAATATTGACAATTTTAATCAAATTTTTAAGATTACTACGATCAAATTTTTAAAATTATTTCGGGAGATAACGGGACATAACGGGACATAACGGGACAATGAGTCATCATTTTTCGTGCATGCAGACGGCGTTCATCGTTTTAATAGACGTTGTCACGTCAAAAGAGCTGCATAAATTGCAAAGGTAACCATGCATCATATGACACAGCATGTCCATCATGGATTAAAGAAAAAGAGATTATCAAAATAATGCGGCAAGGTAACTTTTCCAGAGGCGATGCCTGGAGAATCATTAAATCGAGATCCAGATCTGCAGTCCAATCGAGCCATACTCACATTCACAACTTAACAAATAAAAATCAAAAAAAAAAAAAAACACCGGGTGCGACTGATGGGGCCATGGGGAGTCCGAGCTCGCCGAACAAAAATCTGTCCTCACCAATAAAAAAAAAAAGAAAAATACTTTTAAGTCCCCACAAAGAAGAACCCCCTCCCCAACACCTAAATCACCACCCCATCATGGAAATGAGATAAGCAAGTTTGTGAAAACCCTTAAATTAGAATCAATTAAATTTCTAAACAATGTCTGCATTAATGAAAATAATAAAAAAATTGCTCATGAAATAACTGATGAAACCCTGAAATCCTTGATTCTCAAACTGCTCCCAAAAATAGATGGCACCAAATTTACGGACTTAACTGAAGTAACATCTAAATCAAGATAATCCAAATCTTACAATTAAATATACAAAGTATATTAAAGAATCTTGATGAATTGGAGCAGTTTTTAACATTGTCCAATCCTGACATTGTAGTAATCGCGGAGACATGGCTCAAGCCATCTGACCATGTTAAACTGCGGAACTATAATATTGTCAGAAAAGACAGAGCTGATGGTTATGGCGGTACAGCCATTGCAATACACAAAAGTATTCACTTCAGGGTACATCAATTTCCTAACAAATTAAATTCATGTTCAATTACCACTACCAATCTAAAGTTTAACATTAATATCTTTTCAATTTACTCTAGTCCAAACTGCAGCAACATTGAATTTAAGAAAGAACTAAGCAATATTCTAAAGTTGGTGAATACATCACAAAAAACACTCATTCTTGGTGATTTCAATTCTAGAAATACTATGTGGGGTGATACTATTACAAATAGAAGAGGCGTGATTCTCGAGGGGGTTATGTCAAGCGGAGGTTTTGTCAATGTTAACAATAATAACCCCACCTGCGTTACTAGAAGAGCTAATCCCACTACCTCGATCATAGATTTATGCTTTGTTAACTTTATGGACTGCCTTATTGAATCTAAGATTAGGCATGTATCAATTAGTGGCAGCCCTCACATTCCAATATCCATCAATTTGGGGATAGATCGCCCTGTAATAACTAAAATTATAAAAATATCTTATAATAAGGCATTATCTGAAATTAAATCCTTAACCTTTGATGAACATGGTGACTCTGATATACTTGACACTCTCTATCACATAATTCATAAAGCCTCATACATTACACCTTCTTTAAAATACAATCTCATACCAAAACCCTGGTGGAACTCAACCTTAAATAAACTTTATAGACTCAAAGCTATAGCCCTGAAAAAATTCAATAAAAATAAGAAAATCTCTGATCTCATCCAACACAATAAAATAAATGCCTTATTCAAAAAGGAAAAAAAAGTAAGTCTGACTCATGGAATCAACTTATTCAGGAGGTATGTCATAAAAAGTCCATCAGTAATTTCTGGAATATTTTAAATAAATTTAAAGTTAATAAAACAGTTAGTAAATTCTCTGCCTATCAACTTTCCTCTACGGAGTATCTAAACCTCATAACAAATAAATCTACATCCAAAAACCAAATTCCCTGCTTAAATCCAATCTCACCGATTGACCATACTCCTGGACAGTTGATAATCTCGACAACGTTCTTAAGTCCAAAAACGGTAAGTCAGCTCCTGGCATGGATCTATTGAACTTTGAAATGATTAAAAATCTCAACTCTGTTACAAAAAAGGCCTTCATTTCTAAACTTAAAGAGATCTTTACTACAAGTGATATTCCATCCAAATGGCTTGAGAACAAGATTGTTCCGATACTAAAACCAGGTAAAGATCCAACCAGTTTAAATAGCTACAGACCCATTTCATTAATCTGCACCCCTATGAAAATTATTAACATGTTCATCAAAGAATTTATTAACTCCAAAATTGAGAGACAAAATATACTTCCTAAAAACTCGTTTGCTTATAGGAAAGGTAGATCCTCGTCGACGTGTCTATCAATCATCTCTCAAAATATTAAAAATAAAATCAGAAATAGCAGAACATTTGGTATGCTCACTCTTGATTTAGATAATGCCTATGACAGAGTTGATATAAGAAAATTATATATGACGCTCTTGGAGGTTGGGATTCCGTTAATCTATATTAACCCATTAACGGACACTTTTTATAGCATGCCGCTTGAAATAACACACTTTTTTTTATATGTTAATATATTTATAGATTTTCGGTATTTGAGGAATTTTTTTATATTTAATGTGTTCGGAATGTTATTGGATCGGTTTAATGTAGATTAGGGCCTAAAATATTGTGACGGCTATTCCCGTCATTTGCGCAGCGTTTTTTTCAAATATAACTTTTATCCCATGACGGCAATAGCCGTCAATTGTTTTTGAGGAGGTAAACTTATGCCGCAATTTCCGTCAATGCGTTAACTGGATTATGAAGTTTTTCAGCGAGAGGAGTCTCATTTTAGAAAGAGCTTTGGTAAAAGTGAATGGGGGGATACCTCAGGGTAGCTCTTTGAGTCCGATTCTTTTCAATCTGTACACGAGAAACCTCCATGATCTCTACATAAGTAACATTGAAGTTTTTCAATTCGCTGATGATTTCTGCCTCTTAGCAGAAGGCTGTGACAAACTGGAGGTTGAATCTTATCTTCAGCTGGCCTTAAATCATTTTCATAATATAGCTTCTGACAGCAATCTTAATATTAACATAAATAAATCAAATGTAATGTAATGCTTTTAAAAAAAAGAGGGTCCTTATCCATCTTTCTTGATGAATCCTTAGTACCAAATCCAAATAAAATAAAATTTATTGGCTGGACATTCACTAGTAATTTAAATAGCAGATTGCAATATAGAGAAGCCGTAGATGCACTTCAAAAAAATCAACGAGTAATTAACATCCTTAGTAAAAAAAAATTTGGGGCCAATCCCTCCAGCTGCCTATTAATGTATAGATCTCTAATAAGATCAAAAATGGAGTACTCTAGATCATTATCGTTTAATGAATCTAAATCTCTGGAAAAAAAAATTAACACCATCTCGAACAGATTTTTAAGAAAATGCCTAGGTTTAACGCCATCTACTCCAAACCACATTATATATGCCTTGGCCAATGAGCTGCCCCCTCACTGAGAGCTGAACTTATCACTTCAAAAGACACAGCAAGAATTAAAAAAATTGACTCCACTCTGTTAAACACCTTGAATGTTGATAATCCAAACACACCCCTTGAAAGGGTATGGATTAAATACAGAGAAATCTTTGAACTAAAACAACACGAACCCTGTTGAGTTACCCCCAACCTCCAATTTAATAGTTGACACCTCCCTTCTTGATGGTTTTGGAAATAAAGGGAATTTGCCTAATAACCTCATACATAAGTTATTTAATGAAAAGAAACACTCTTTTCCGAAAGAAGCTTTAATAATCTCTACTGATGCCTCCATCTCTAATAATATTGTCGGGTTGGGTATCTCCTTCTCTAATCCATCAGATGATATTATGTTAAGATCCTTCTGGTCTTTGTCCATTCTATCTGCTGAACTCTATGCGATTAAATTCGCTCTTGAATTGGCACAGGACTACTATCACAGAGATATAGTCATATTAACTGACAGCCTTAATAGCTGCAAAATATTAACTAATAAAAAATCAGATCATGTTGTTGCTCACATTCTATATAGTATCTTGTCCTTCAAATCTGTAAGGATCATCTGGGTTTCATCACATGTAGGTATCCCTGAGAACGAAAAAGCGGATGCTCTGGCCGCTAGTGCCATTGAGTTTGGTTCAATCTTCCCGCATGATCTTAACTTCAAAGATCTCTCGCTAAACATCACACATAAGTTAAAGGCTGAATGGAACCGATCTTATCATCTTCTGTCCACAAATAAAGGCAAATTTTTCGCCTCTATATTCCCGGACGTTCCATCCAAACCTTGGTTTAATAACATTAAATTAGAACCAAAATATTTTCGAATGATGAATAGAATACTCTCGGGACATTCCTATGATGATGCCAGACTGGCTTCATGGAAAATGATACCAAATGATCAATGCAACACATGTAATTCTACTAACAATCCGGATCACATTATCCTTAAGTGCCTCAAATACACAAATATCAGATCAAAATTCTCCATTCTAACTAATAAAAATTCTCTCCGAGATATACTAATTCCCTTTCAAATATCTACAATTTTGGAGATTTCAAAATTTTTAAAAGAATCTGGGATCTTAATATAATGCCTGATGTGGGGTTAACGTGTGCTGATGTCTTGATGTCACTCTTATGAGTCTCATTCTCATCTACCTGCATACCTTAAAAACACCCTCAACTTTAACATATAACCTGATACTACATTATATCTAACACCTTCTAATACTCACTCACCCTTAAATTATATCTGCCTAGGCGTGTGTGACCTCTCTGAACTCCCTAATGTAAATAAAATTTTAATTCTTAAGATTTCAAGGGCACTGGAGGTCAACACATCCCTCCTATGATATTGTTGTATAATTACATATGGTGACCACCCTTAGTTTTCACTGTTAATTAATTTTAAGTAAAATTATATGTCCTTTTGACACACTCTAAGGATGCAGCTACCATAGAGAGAGAGTACAACTATAACTGACCTCAATGGCAATGCAAGATGCATTATCAACTCATCACCGTGACTAAATCCAATTTATTGGACTAATATTTAAATTGTGCCTCAAACTGAAGCTATTCCTGGATCATAACTCAATCTTGACAACCGTGCCCTTTGAGGTCCTGGACAAACTGGCCTTTCTCCAAGGATTTACACAGCATATGTATCATTCACACGGCCTACATCAACTTATCAATCAGACAAAGTACATCAACAACTGACTTCTTTGAAAAGCAAGATGCTTTATTAACTCACCTCAGAGATTAAGTCCAATTAATTTGACTAATATAAAATCGTGCTCTAAACTAAGCAATTCCTAGATCACCATTAAAACTAAAACCATAGTTTGCCTCTTCAACTTCGAAAACTGTACTTAGCGAAGTCCTGGATGAATCGGCCCATCTCCAGGATTCAGATTCATCAGCATCACACTTACGGCCTCAATCAAGTGAATCTCTACATACAAAGCTTAGTCTCTTATATCTCTAAATCAGAGGTCAGATGTCTACTTGAGTCAGCTCATCAACTATGATTTTTACATCAGATGTGACAAGTCTTTGAGCTAATACAATTTTAAACTAACAAAGAATCAGTGGTTGATATGGTTGAAAAACCTTATACCAGTTATAACCTTGGGTATACCATCCCTTTAGAGATGGAAAGTTTAAAAATACAACAACAACAACAATAGGTCGCCTCAATAAAAAGCAAAAAATAAATGAAAAAGACACGATTTTTAACGGTTTTTAGCATTTTTCTCCATGTATAAGACACTAACCAATATTTATTTCAATTGAAAGATAATTTTAATACCTATAACTTTCTCATTTAACTTTTTCGGATCTGAGCTCAACTTTTTATTTTATTGGCGAAAAACCCTTTTTTGACTTTTGCGAATTTTTTAAGTTAAGTTCGCCAATGCAGTTCCGTAAAAAAACATGCTATCTTTCTTCAAATTAAGTGTTCTACACGCCCGATTGATTGGACTACATATAGTAAAAGTTTAGAAGTAATGGTTAGATATTTGGATTTGAAGAGCCTTGACAGACTATAGTAGGCTTTGTTGGCTTTTAGCAGTCGTGCGCGTATTTCTGGCTCCATGCTATTGTCGACTGCTACTATTGATCCAAGGTAGGTAAATGATTTTACTACGTCAAACTCGTGGTTCGGCTACCTTGATTGTGGGACCAATGTTAGGTGTTCTTCCAGACGAGGCCACCATGTACTTTGTTTTGCTTTCGTTAATGTGCAGTCCCAGATTTCCTGCCGCTTGCTCAATCTGAGTGAAAGCTTCTTGTAAAGCTGTTGTTGTTCTTCCAATGATGTCAATGTCGTCTGCGTAAGCCAGTAATTGGGTGGACTTGTGGAGGATTGTACCCCTTGATGTCACGCCCGAATCTCGGATCACTTTCTCCAACGCCAGGTTGAAAAGGAGGCAGGCCAGACCATCCCCTTGTCGAAGTCCATTATAGATGTTGATTGGTCTGGATAGTGTTCCGGATACCTTTACTTGGCTTGACACATTGATAATGGTCAGCCTACATAGTCTTGTCAGTTTGTTGGGGATGCCGAATTCTCTCATGGCTTTGTAGAGTTCTACCCTGGCTATGCTATCATAGGCGGCTTTAAAGTCTATGAAGAGGTGTTGATTTGAGTTTTGAAACTCTAGACATTTTTCCATAGCCTGCCTCAAGGTGAAAATCTGATCAGTCGTTGATTTGCCTGGGCTGAAGCCACACTGGTAATGGCCTATGATGTTTCTGGCGTATGGGGTCATCCTGTTTTGTAGGATAGCGGAGAATATCTAACACACGGTACTCAACAACGTTATACCGCGATAATTAGTGCACGCTGTGATATCTCATTTTTTGTGTACCGGACAGAGGATGCCTTTTCTCCAGTCTTCTGGCATCACTTCCTGCTCCCATACTTACACAATTAATTCATGAATCGCTTGGTGTAATGTAGGCCTTCCATATTTAACCAGCTCCGCTGCGATGCCGTCTGCACCCGAGGCCTTGTTGCTTTTGAGCCGGCAGATGGCTCTGCTAACTTCTTCTATGCTTGGTGGCGGCAGCATAGCATTGTTATCAGATATTGTTGGAGCTTCCGAATCCTCAGTTAGCTCGCCATTTAGCAATTCATGAAAGTGCTCTTCCCATCGCTCCAAGATGCCTTTAGGATCGGTGATCAGATTCCCTTCTTTGTCCTTGCAGTATGTGCAACGTGGTGTGAATTGCGTCATACTGCGGACTCTTTGGTAGAACTCCCGTGCTTGGTACGGCCGTCGTTCTCTGTTCTGTTCTAGCTCACAGACGAGATTTTTTCGCAGGCTTCCTTTTTTCGTCTGTGAATTCTCTTTTCTTCTTTTCTGAGCTCTTTATAGTTCTCTTCGCGTGATCGTGTTCTCTGAGACTGCTGCATGGCTCGGTACGCAGCATTCTTACGTTCAGTTGCGAGCTTGCATTCATTATCGAACCAGTCGTTCCGATCTTTACGACTTCTGCCTAAGATGGAATCAGCAGTACTTAATGAAAAAACAAAACTACCGTTTGTGTTTGCTTAACTTTATTTCATGAAGGTTTACAAGAGACTGGAGTAGAAGTTCATGTTAAAAGGATTAGAGAAACAGTTGACTGTGGAATTGCTCGGGTTGTCAGAATACCATCACTCCCCTTCAATTCCGCAATAGTCCGTTTATTCATTAGAACTCCATTCCAAGTTTCTGGAAACATTTACGGTGCGCCGTCGCTGTTGTCGGCTTAGTAAGAGCGTCAGCAGGCATCTCTTCCGATCTCAGAAAGTTGATTTGGATTTGACTATTGGTTATTGCCTCACGTATGTAGTGGTACCGAATGTCGAGGTGTTTGGTTCTTCCTTGCGTATTCAACGAGCTTGCAATGCTTTGAGCGCTTTTGCAATCATTAAATATTATGACCGGCCCTTGGTGTAGGTGTAATTCAGTCAAAAGATTTCGGAGATAAGCTGCATCTTTCGCGACTGATGATAGAGTGATATATTCAGCCTCGGTGCTAGAGGTAGCAACAATTTTTTGCTTTTTCGATCCCCATGTTATAGCTCCGCCTGCGTAAATGAACGCGTAACCAGTTTGGGACTTCCTATCATTAATGTCTCCAGCAAAACTTGAATCCGCAAAAGCGTGCAGATTTACTTCAGTCCGTTTGTAAACTATTTTGCCTTGTTTAGATCCTTTCAGGTATTTGAGGACATGCATTCCAGCATTCCAATGTTGTTGCCGGGGGTCCTCGCTATATTGAGATAATGTGTTCACTGCGTATGATATGTCTATTCTACTAAAGGTCGATAGGTGAAGAAGACTTCCTATCAGTCGTTTGTATTTTGTTTTGTTAATAGATTTCCTTTCCTCCTGTATGGTAGGTTCTTTTTCGAGACTGATCCCAGTTGGTAGTGGGGTGCGACTGGGTTTGCAATCATCCAGGTTGTATCGCTTTAATAGGTTTGTTATATAACCACCTTGACTAATACTTAATCCCTTTTCAGTTTTGTTTACCTCCAATCCTACACATAGCTCAGGGAAACCTAGGCAGCGAATGTCAAAGACTTCCGTCAAGTACGTCTTCAAAGTTTCGAACTCGGCAGGTTCGTTGGTTGCCACCAGCAAGTCATCAACGTATACTGTTATTATTGTTATTTTGTTTTTGGCCAGTTTGTGATACATGCATCGATCGTACTGTGAAACTTGATAGCCTAATGTTCTTAACATTGAGTCTAGTTTGAGGTTCCATTGGCGACCTGATTGCTTCAGTCCGTAAATGGCTTTATTTAACTTACATACCTTATGCTCATCCTGTATGAAGCCCTCGGGCTGTTCCATATAAACTACAGTGTCTAATTCTCCGTTGAGGTATGCAGCCGAGACATCAAGGTGATGCAACTCTAAATTTCTTTCAACAGCAACTGCCAGCGTCAATCGTATTGTACTGATATTCGCAACGGGTGAATATGTATCGGTGTAGTCTATGCCATACACTTGATCAAAACCTTTTGCAACTAAACGAGCTTTCCTTTTATCTATGGTGCCATCTGTTCTGTATTTGGTCTTGAAGACCCATTTTGATTCTATTATATTCCTCTCCTTTGGCCTGTCTACTAGATCCCAAGTGCTGTTTTTCATTAATGATTCGTACTCTGATTGCATGGCATCCACCCATTTATCCGCATCATCCAAATGCATAATCTCTTTTATTGTCCTGGGATCTCTTTTTACCGAGTTGACTTCGTCTATTGGCCTCAAGGTGTTGTCTAAATCATCCCATTCTGCCGTAACTTCATCATCTTGCTCTGTTAGTTGCTTCATTATAAGTTCATTGTTTGATGTCGCTTCTGAATTAATATCTGAAACGTTAGTTGATATCACTGGCGTTTCCGCACTGGTAGGATGATTCTGAAAATAATATGTACAGTATCCTTCTTCTTGATCTTCCCCTTGGGGTTTTTTATTTTGAGATTGAATTTGATTTTCTACAAACCTGACATCTCTGCTTTTTATGATCGTCCTGGTTTTTGGGATCCATACCTTGTACGCTTTCGTATCTTCTGCATAACCTATAAGTATGCCTTCCTTACTCTTGCGATCAAATTTTCCAAGGTTTTGGTCCTTAATTAGTACGTATGCCTTTGCTCCAATAACTCTTAAAAATGACACGTCCGGTTTTTTATTCGTCCACAACTCCTCTGGTGTTGTGTCGCCATTAATTTTTGTAGGACAGCGGTTTCTAATAAATGCGGCGGTATTGACTAATTCGGCCCACATCATTTTGGGTAAATTCGACTCAATTAACAGGCACCTGGTCATGTCGTTTAGGGTTCTATTCGCCCTCTCAGCAATTCCATTCTGCTCAGGGGTATGAGGGACGGTCTTCTGGTGTATTATTCCACAATTTCTTAAGTACTGGTCAAATTCATTACTGCAATACTAAATTCAAAACTAAATTCTTGAATTCTTTAAATTTTTCGAATGCTTCACTCTTCTTTTTCAAAAAATAAACAAATATTTTCCTAGTGTAGTCATCAATGAATGTTATAAAATATTTTGCCTTACCCATTGATTCAGTTCTCATTGGACCACATATATCGGAATGAATTAATTGCAATCTCCTTTTTGTTTTCTTTTCTCCACTTAGTTGAAAAGGCAAGCGTGTCTGTTTTCCTTCAATGCAACTAGTGCAATCAAAATTCTCTTCTCTGAATTTGTCCGGTAGTCCGCGAACCATTTGTTTTCCAAGTAGTTGTTTCAAAGCTGAAATATTTAAATGTCCCATCCTCTTGTGCCATTTCATTAGGGAATTTTCGTTTGAATGACTATTGCTGATATTATGCTTCATGTTTAGTGCACTTTCCTTTAATTTTACAAAATATAAACCGTTTTTCTTATCAGCTTCAATTAATAATTCTTGATTGGGGTTGATGATTTGAGCACCATTTTTTTCGAAGATCGATTTATAATCTGCATCTGTGGCCTTGCTAACTGAAATTAAATTTTCCTTTAGGTCAGGTACAAAAAGCGTGTTAAACAAATGAATTGTCCTAATTCTTCCATTTATAGTAGAGTTCAATTGAACTGTGCCCACTCCTTTGACTTCCAGTAATTCATCGTTGGCCAAACTCACATAATTTGGTTTAGCAATTTTTCGAAATGTCACAAATTCCTCTCTTTCCGCACACATGAGAAGTGGCACCGCTATCTAGGCACCACAGTGTTTTAATTTTCGATTGCGGAACTGATTTTCCTTGGTTTATTGAGTGTGCGTATTCTTTTACGGTAAAACCATGTTCAAATTGTGAGTCGCTTTCTTCTGATTGTGTACACTGCACTTTATCCGCTTTTGAATAGCAATTTTTCGCCATATGGCCACGTTTTCCACATTTTCTGCAATTGAAGGGAAAATATGTTTTGCCCTTTTGTCCACGGGCTTTATTAAACGGTTTACTATATTTTGCACTAAAAACATTACTATTACTTTCCCGTTTCCTTTCGCTGACCTCTGATAACCTTGTGTACACCGTCGTCAATTCAGGGTATTTGCTTTGTGCATCAAAGGCTGCTTGCACCTCTTTGTAATCTTCAGACAAGCTATCCAGGAGTAACACTACTAACAAATCTTCGTCCAGTGTCGCTCCCAGCTCTGTCAACCTGTTGACGTTCGCCTTGAATTCACAGAGATAATCTGCCATTGTTTGACCAGAAGTCATCCGAAAATTTATTAATTTGCGGAATTCCTCCGTCTTTTGTCGTGGGCCCTTTTTATCGTAGGTTTCTGAAAGAAATTTCCATACATCATTTGATGTTTTCATATTTTTTACCAAAGACACAATATGAGCTTCCATGGATAGTAAAATCTCTGCACGGGCATCTAGGTCCTTGTCATCCCAAGCGGTCTGTGCTGCTGCGTCAGTCGTAGAGCGCGTGATTTCGCCTTTCACGTATGCAAGGAGTCTCCCCCGATGTAGCACAGCTTCCATCTGCGCCTTCCAGGTAGGATAATTGTCACCATTTAAATATGGAATTCGTACATACGTATTATTTGACGCCATTTCTGAAATGTTTCCTTTTTCCGTACGCGTTACGAATTTTTTCTTTTAAAAATAATTTCCGCCACTAGCGTGCTGGGCCCATAACCTAATGAAAAAACAAAACTACCGTTTGTGTTTGCTTAACTTTATTTCATGAAGGTTTACAAGAGACTGGAGTAGAAGTTCATGTTAAAAGGATTAGAGAAACAGTTGACTGTGGAATTGCTCGGGTTGTCAGAATACCATCAGTACTAATGACAGTATTTTTAAGGCGGGTCCAGTTCTCGTCGACGCCCGGCATTTTATCCCCAGGACTTAGGGCGAGTTCTAAAGGATGACCGTAGCTGTTTCTGGCCATTTCATTGCGTAGTGCAGCTGTGTTGATTCGAGCCTGATCAGCGGATACAAAGGTTTTCAGCGTTGTAATGCGCTCTCGGAGCACCATACCAACAAGATAGTGATCCGAGTCGAAGTTGGCTTGTTTCGCTGGCCAAAAGTCGAAAAATCATGGTTTGAATTTTCGTGTTTTACCGCCACAGTCCTCTAGGGGGGACTCCAGTGCATCAAAATCCGGAAGGAACTGGTCGAAAGGTTGTATACCTGGGGCCCTTCGTCATTCACAAGTTGACGCTTTGAAACCTCCACGTGCGACACTCAACCGCCATTGCGCGAACGTGAAATTGTATAGTGTATATTTCTGGAACGGATTGTTGAATTCGACTTCTGTAAAATGGAACGTGATGACGAAGGTATGTACAATAGAGATATATAGTTACAAAAATGAGAAACGTGTAATTGTTTATGTGGCTACTTAATAATAATTACGCTGCAAATCGAAAAAATCTAATTTTTTTTTTAGATTCAAGTAGTGATAAGTTTTTTGTTCAGTGTTGTTCAGTCACGGTTTTTGCACGAAAATGTTCGTTAATGCTGTAAACATACTAAGGGCGACGGCGACGGTGCACACAAATTAAAAAGCACACACAAGGAACGCGCACAGGAACATACGAGAATAGCAACACAATCCCATGTCACACCGCCCAGGCAACTTTGAGGGGCGACGGCTACGAAATTGAACTTGGATTGATTGAGTCGCCACTCTCGGTGACCTCGTCGTCGAGTGGTCTGCATATTGTGCTGCACCCTTCATACTCATAGAAAAGCTGTGTGTTCTATTCGTTTTTGCCAGTCGCTGTGGGAACTATTTTCGCCCTTAGTATGTTTACAGCATAAAGTGTCTAGTTTTAGTATCCTGAATATCTCGTTCCCGATCTCTCCCGAAAAAAAGTTATAGTAGAAAGAGTCGCGCGCGGCAGATTACGGCGTGCTCGAATTGCTTCATTGCATACCTGGATTCGATTTATGGAGTAGTTGGAGGCAGTGGAAAATGGCAGGCTCATTCTGCTGAAGATAAAAACCGAGTATCTGATTGAAAGGCTTATATTCAAAATGAATTCAGAAAAACTTTAGGACTCAATATAGATGCTCCGAAGCAGGCTTCAGGTAATACCAATGATAGGTATACTGCTCGGCGCTTTGGCAGCTAAAGTTCTCAATATTAACGAGCAATTATTAGCAAGTTGTAAAATAATTTTACAAAATATATCGTGCGGTTTTGCTATTGATATTGGGAATTTTAAAAAATATTGCTTGGACGTTGCAAAGTCATACCTCCAGTTGTATTCCTGGTACCCAATGCCAACGTCGGGGCACATTGTATTGATGCACGGAGCTGAGGATGCGCAAGAAGCAAGAAATAAAGATATTCGTCGCTATCGTGAAAATTTTGCAAGAAAATGTTCTTGGGAGAAAACTATGTCCGACATGTTTCATAAAAAGTATGTCACTTCCGGTCCGCCATTTTGAAATTTGAAAATCTGATATCAGATTCGTAACCAGCGACCCCGAAAACCGTGCAATATCAAGTTTCAAAAGAATTCATCAACTTCTCGAATTTTGGCCAGCGAAACAGTATGTTCGCCCCACTGTGCCTCGGTACGTTCGTACCGTCATCAGACCCGAAAGGTGGCGGCGGTCTATCAACACATGATCTATTTGGTTGCGAGTGGCTCCATCAGGAGATACCCAGGTGGCTTTATGGATATCTTTACGCGCAAATCTAGTACTTGCAACGACCAAGTTCTTACTTGCTGCCATCTCTACAACTCGCTGTCCATTGTCATTAGTGTCATGCAAGCTGTGGTTGCCGACATATTGCCTGTATATGAGCTCCCGGCCTACTTTGGCGTTCAGATCTCCCAGTATGATTTTTACAGCATACCTGGGGCAGGCATTAAGTTCCCGTTCAACTAATTCGAAGAATTCTTCTTTATCATCATCCGGGGACTCTTCTGTAGGTGCGTGAACGTTTATGAGGCTGATGTTCTTAAATTTACCTCGCACACGAAGGGAGCATAGCCTTTCGTTTATTGCTTTAAAGCCGATAATGGTAGGCTTCATTCTTTCGCTAACCATAAAACATACTCCTAGAACATGGTGTTTTGTATGACAGCTGTAATATACGTCATACTCAGGTTTTTGCAAAACACCATTCCCTGTCCACCTCATCTCCTGAATGGCGGTAATGTCAGCTTTATACTTTGACAGGGTATCGGCTAGATGTTTTGAAGCTCGAGTTCTGTACAGAGTTCGAACGTTCCATGAAAAAATTCGTAAATCGTTTTGCCTTTTTCGTTGCCGTGGTCGTCGTCGTTTATTCCAGTATCCGAGGCATGTTGCTCGTTCCGTAATAATTGTTTTTTACGGGTGAGGTTATTAGCCTCACGCCAACCTTACTTGGAAGGGACTAGCCCGATCATATTAGTCTATCCTCTCTCATAGAATAGTTACCAGTGGCCACCGCTAGGAGGTTATGATCGCACTTCCATCACTCCGAAATAGTTACGGCACGTGCATGTTATGCTACATGTTATTCCCCCTATTCCGCTGATGACTGACCACCAAAACTACTAGCACCACTACTAAAATTAACGTTCCTTTTCTATAACCTACTTCCCGCAATATTTATAATTCCACTCCTAGTACTAATACCACTACTACATCACCTCATGTCGTCACTACAGCAATAAATAATAAAAGTCCAGGTCCATATCCTAATTTTTCCCGTAGCCACATTATCGTAGGCGGTCGTTCTTATGCCGATGTGAACGAAATTCCTAACAACAACCCTTCTGTCATTATTTCGGAACCAAGTACAGCCGCAAATAATACATGGATCTAGGCACGTTCTTCTAAAAATATCATCACAGCCGTCAAATCTCACTTCTTGAACCCTTTCCAACCTCCAGTTGTGAAAACCATTTTGATTTCTGCAGGCTCAACAGAAGGTCGGTACTTACTTTCTCGTCTTAGAAAAAGGAGGGCCTTCGATAACGTTAGACTCTTTCTAGCTTATATGCACGATAAACCCGACTCTACATGCATTAATGGTAAGACCAGGACGAGCCTCATAATTTCTATCCAGGAAGAAGATGTTCCTACGGATCGTAACACTCTGCTCAAACTATATACTACGTATCATGAGCAATATCAGGTAATGCCCCAACAAGTATGAAATGATCTCTCCAGTTATGCTTCATTTGATCATGTTTTCATACGAGTCAAATCGGACAACAGACATATCGTTATCGGCATGTTCTACATACCCCCAAACTCTGACGAATCTGAATATGACGATTTATAGTATATTTTAGATGATATTAATAATTCTTTACACCAAAGCGATGAAATTTTCGTTTTAGGAGATTTTAACCGCCCTAATCTCTCATTCATTCCTGACGTGGAAGATAATAATTTACTTCCGATCAATGTCATAAATTCTATCGATATAAAGCTTATTGACACTTTTTATGGCAACGGTCTACACCAAATTATCAGAACCCCTAATTCTTCTGGAAAATGGTTAGACCTAATTTTCATTAATTCACATGAGGAGCTAAACCTGCTGCCTTCATCGCCAGAGGAAAACCTTTTAGCAATTCTGTCCACCACTCCTCATTGATCCTCGAGATTAATTTCACAATCTCTAAACACAGCACTTCATACATTAATTCAATTATTTATGATTTTAAGAATGCGAACTTTAACAGCATCAGCTTCGAATTATTTCTAGTTGACTGGGAAAATAGGCTATTGGGTAATGAAATTGACGAGATAGTGTCTTCATTTTACACTATTATTTTCAACTTTATTGACAAATATGTGCCAGAATCAAAGAAAGGGATAAATTATCTGAACCATGGCTGGATAAAAATATTCGAAAACTTCGTAATCAGAGAAATAAATTATATAAACTGTTAGGAACAACCCTAATGTAGATGCGGAACAGAAATTAGCATACACTAGGTTTGCCTCAGAATTTACTCTTAGGTAGCGTGAGGCCTATACAACATATCTTGACTCTGTCGGGGATAACATCATCCAGAATCCTAGAAAATTTTTCGATTTCGTTAACATAAAACGAAAGACCCTAGGCTATCCAACGACTATGACAAACGGCAGAAAACAATCCTCATGTCCCCAAGAAATTTGCAACATGTTTGCTGACAAATGCATTGAAGTCTCTATCCTTTGACGATGTAATGACTGGTATAAACAATCTCGACATCAATAAAGGTCATGGTCGTGACAACCTGCCTCCTTTGTTTTTGCAGGGCTGTTCAAATCAAATTTTGGTTCCCCTGAATATTATCTTCAACAAATCGTTATCGACAGGAAAGTTCCCTAATATATGAGAAAAATCCTATATTACTCCATAAAACATCTAATAAGCACTCGGTGGAAAACTACAGGGGTATTGCCTTCTTATCAACGATTTCTAAACTTTTCTAGAAACTTGCTTACGATAAGATTGCCCCTCTTATCGACCCATGTCTTAATGCACAGCAACAGAAAGGGACGATCGACTACTACAAACCTTATTATTCTAACCTCCAATCTGCTATGTGCTATGAAGAAGGGTCATCAAATAGATACGGTCTATACTGACTTCAGCAAAGCTTTTGATCGCGTTGATCACCATATTTTAAATAAAAAACTACTAAAATTTGGAATATCAGGTCCTGCCCTGGAATGGATTAAATCATATCTCAGGTTGTCAGATTCCAAGGATTTTTGTCAAAAGAAATCGCAGTATCTTCCGGGGTCCCTCAGGGTAGTCATCTAGGCCCTCTGTTATTCAATATATTTATCTCAGATCTGTCGGATACACTAGAAAATATTCTGCATCTCTTCTATGCCGACGACCTCAAAATTTATAATGTCATAAGGTCCCAGGTCGACGTAACT
This sequence comes from Thereva unica, assembly GCA_949987705.1. NCBI lineage: Eukaryota > Metazoa > Arthropoda > Insecta > Diptera > Therevidae > Thereva > Thereva unica. Next base: position 129,515,699 of record OX465281.1, read on the forward strand.
TTCTTTCAAAGAAAGCAAAACGCGTTGCAAGCCTGGTGTACTACCAATAAATTAGAACTAAACATCAGCAAATGTCATGTTATTACCTTCTCCCGCAAAAGAAACACCCAGCTACAGCAACATTATCTCAACGACAAGGCATTAGACCGTGTCGATCAAGTTGTAGATCTGGGTATTGTTCTAGACAATAAATTAAATTTCAACTTGCACTACGATAATATTGCTGCAAGCGGCAACAAGCTTCTGGGCTTTATAAAGAGAAGAGCGCGAGAATTCAATAACGATCGGGTCATAAAAACTCTTTTCTGTTCGCTCGTCCGCCCTATCTTGGAATATGCGTGCCCGATCTGGGACCCTATATTCCAGGTAAGCAGCAGGAGGTTGGAATCAATACCGCAGAAATTTCTCCTCTTCGCTCTGAGAAACCTACACGACCCGCGCGACTTTTTGAACTTACCGCCCTACACGGATAGACTCAAGAAGTTAGAACTTCTGCCGCTGTCGCATAGGAGCTTATCTCGTGCTTAACTTTGGACGTCCTAAACGATAAAGTACAGAATATGCAAAGAACGAACCCGTCAACAGATGTTGTATGACAGTTACAGTGCTTGCTTCTCACGCTTGCTTAACAAAACATCCTTTAAAGTTTAAACAAAAAATTATATCCCTCCTAACATCACAATTACTACCATAAATAAGCATAGACTTAAGCCGACTTTGTACCCTAGTCATAAATGCATTGTATAATTTTGTAGTAGGTTTAAGTATGCCTTGTTTGGCAAATAAATAAATAAATTCTTTAGTATGGGATCATTTGCTGTTTCTACTACTTACATGTACATCGACCATACGAACTATAAGGGTGTTTCTCTGTAAACTGGTGAACTTTCACAAGAAATCTGTCCCAGCGATTTTTTTACGTGGATATAAAAAACACTTATCAATTAAATATAGGTATATCTGCCTGATGGATAACAAACAGTAGGGGAACAAACTATATTTGTTTTATTTTAGAACTTATTGAGCAAATTTAAAAATGTCGACACAGAAACTGTTGCATAGGTCAGAGCACTGTATATATAAGTGAAATAAGCATTTATTAGTAGAGATATACTTTAAAAACATTCTTTATAAAGCATATATATACAAGTATATATATTGTGATGATTATGCGCCATCTGTTTGTCGAGAGGATGAATCAACGATTTTCGGTTGTTGTATGAACTAAGAATTTATGTACTAAACTAACGAGCAATAAGCGAAGACAACTTCAAGCTGGTCGAAACTTAACGAAATAAAAGAACATACCACTAGGCTCGAGAAAAGGGACTCGAGAAGGTTCCAGAAAGTAGACAAAGGTCGAGCTGCCTATATAAAAGCGCCTGGCAGCCGCTATCGAGTCAGTATTGATTTGAAAGGCGATAAAAGGGTTTTAAAGTGAGAACAGTGAAAAGTAGTGATTTGAAAGTGAACTATAAAGCGATAGATAGAATTTAATAGTGCGAGATAGTAAATTTAAAGTGAATTGTGTTTGTAATTAAATTGTGTTTTGGTTTGTGATAAATAAATTATTGTGTGGATTATTAAAAAGTGTATTCCTTAATTAATCCTACGAATCCGTTAAGCCGTAAAAACGTAACAATATCTTTGGTAGTGAAGGAGCGAAACACTCGCCTATTTTTGTTGAATAATATTCTAAGAAAATAGGCGAGGGTTTTTGTTTTTTATCAGACGTTAGTCCGTTTTCAGAATCTGCTCCGAAAAGATTTAGTATCTATTAAAATTATAATTTATTAATGGTATCTCCCGTCGGAGTGCATGTTTTAATAGTTAATGTTTCGTGAAACAATATTGTAAATATATTGTAAGGAAAATAAAGTTGTATTGTCGGAATCCGAACGTGTGTTAATTAAAATTTAAACTGACCGACCCCACTGGTTCAAGAAGCCCCCAACATTGGTGACCCCGCATCGGGAACACGAAAGAAAAGGTTTAAGAGAGCAGATCTGCCACACAGCAAACCACGAAGAGTTGGAACGTCAAAGAAAGCTGGAAGAAGATGGAGCATAAAGAAATTTCCTACATAAAGAAAACAAAGCAGCAACGGAAAAAAAATGAAAAAACAAAAAGATAAGAATAGTGTAAGCTATTTCTTTATTACAGCCAATCGGGTTTTATTTTCTCGTTACAACAAATCTCAAAAATATATATCTGATTAAGAAAGAAGAGGAAAATTTTAGTGGAGCAGAGGTCCCTGACGCTTTAGCAAATAGCGCGAAAAGAAGACTTTCCATAATTTTCGATCATCATGGATCATTTTCAAGATTAGTTTTTGTTTAAAAAATTTTGGTTTTTTGGTTTCTTGTTGTGTTACTAAAATTAATCAATTTGTTTCGTTGATATTATTTGTTTCTCTCTCCTTGTTGGTACAAAGATACTTTGAATTGTTGTTTTCTCCGTTCTTGTTCTGTGTCAGTATGAATTGTTTCACTCAAGGCGACGTGAGATAGTCATTAAAAAAAAAAAAGAGTTTTTTTTAAGAAAAGAAAAAAAGAATAAAAATGGAAGCAGAAGGTGAATCGGACATACGTCAGGGAGAAGAGCGGAAGCCTACCGCTGGTGTGAGTGCCGTCGGGGCAAAACTACATCTGCAAGGGTTTTGGGAAGATGACCCGGCAGTTTCGTTTTGCCAGACGGAGTCACAATTTGCACTGGCAGGAATTCGTGACTGTCGTTACTGCACGTGATCCCGGCACTCACAAAGGATGCGATTTCTTCGGTGCTACATGTCTTGCGGGACATTACGACCGCAAGATACGACGAAGTGAAACGTCTACTCTTGGACAAATACGGCCTATCTGAGACGAAACGTATCGAACAACTCCTATCCATGCAGGAACCGGGGGATAAGAAACCTTCTGACTTCCTCCGGTCCTTGCAAGGATTAGCAGGTACCAGTACCGCCATGACGTCAGAATTGGTGGCGAGACTGTGGAAGCGCCGTCTTCCACAAGCAATCCAGGTAGTGCTTGCTGGGTCGAAAGACAAACCTTTCGAACAACAGGTGCAGCTGGCAGATAACGTGTGGGAGGTGCTCCCACACGCTGGTGTATATGCATCTGCAGTAAGCGCCTTTAAATCTCCCGGACTGACCTTGGAGTCACTACAAAGTGACGTCAATCAGCTTAAAGCTCTTGTTCTCAGGATGAACCAGCGTCAGAGCTCAAGTTCACGGCGAGGGCGGAGCACAACACCGTGATGGCGTAAGAAATCCGGGAGAGATAACAGAGTCACATTCGTAGCTCCATCCAACGGTACCAGCAATCAAGGGAGCACGATGTGTTGGTACCATAAGACTCATGGCCCTAAAGCTACTAAATGCGAGAGTCCCTGCTCATTTAGTAAAAAGGCCCCAAAGGCCACTCATCAAAAAAACTAAGTGGTCAGGGGACCGTTTCAACATTGGGCGATCACATATCGGGTCGCTCATATCGTCTCTTCGTCCGAGACAATAATAATGGTATCGATTTTTTAATCGATTCCGGCTCGGACGTTTCACTTGTTCCTGCATTATCATTTCCAAAACACAATGGGTGTCCAAATCTGCTTTTGCGAGCGGCCAATGGAACAGTTATCCGCACTTTCGGCACCAAGCTGCTTGAACTTCATCTCGGCTTTCGCCGACGACGTGTTTACAGCTTTATTATTGCCGACATTTCCAAAGCCATACTCGGTGCCGACTTCTTAACGAAGTTCGAGCTGTCCGTCGATTTTAAATATCGACAGCTAGTCGACTCACAAACTAATTTTCGGATTAACGTTTGTTCTAGAATTGACTATCAACCCGAGTCAGTAAAATGCCAAATTAAAGGCATTTATAAGGAGCTTTTAGCGAAGTATCCTTCGTTAACTAAACCTCCGAATTTTAACCTTCCGGTTAAGCACAATGTCCAACATCACATTGTAACAAATGGGCAACTTCCTTTTATCACCGCCCGGCGACTCCACCCAGAGAAGCTGAAGATGGCGAAACTAGAATTCGAATATATGGTTCAATTGGGAATTTGTCGACCTTCGTCGTCCCCCGCAGTATCTCTACTTCATATTGTTCCCCTGAATGCAGTCACAGTGCCGGATAGATACCCTTCAGCAAGGTGTTTGAAATAGTGATTAATAGATCATTATCCATATGAGTTGAGGAAAAAAAGATAATTCCCGATAACCAATTCGGATTCAGGGCAGGGCATGACACTATTCATGCCGTGTCGAAATTGGTTTCAGACATACACTGGAACTTTATGGAAGGCCAGTGTATCGGAGCATGCCTGATCGATTTTGAGAAGGCATTCGATACAGAATGGATCGAAGGTCTTCTCTACAAACTGGTCAGACTCGGCATGTCAGGCCCCCAGCTATACACGATTTATAATATGATCTCAAAGAAGAAGTTCGTCGTCAAAAGTGGCAACTTCACTTCCAGTAGGGTCTTTGACATTAAAAATGGTCTGCAACAGGGTGCAGTAAACTCGCCGCTCTTATTTAATATCTTAACAATGATGGACAAGCATTAGAAAAGAAATCGGAAGTGAAATACCTTGGGCTTTGGCTGGATCAGTACTTTTATTTCAATAGAAATGTAAGTGCTGCTCTGGACAAGGCAAACAAGGCGTTTCACATGACTAAAAGGCTTTTCTACAGCAGACACTTAAGCTCACGGGTAAAGGTGATCTGCTACCAAGCCTTGGTCAGACCGATTTTAACTTATGGTTGCCCAGTGTGGTTCAACATATCTCCCTTTTATATGGAAAAGCTTCGGGTTTTCGAAAGACAATGCTTAAGGTTGTATCGGACACCCGAATCTCGCTTCACGAAGTTTCACGCCAACAATGTTCTTTACGACAACTAGGATCGACAACTTCATAATCAAGTTGATTCGAGGTCATATTCCTAGAGTGACGGAGAGCGACAATCCTCATTCGGCTTGTGCACGCGGCTTTATTTCTCCAGAGACATTTCTACCACTTGCATCGCAGGGCGTGTGACAAGCGATATACTTATACCGAAGAGGATGGGAATGTTCAGGAGCTCTTGAGGTTCAGTACCAGAATCTCAGAAAGAGACAAAAAAGATGCCGCCAACGCTTACTCATTGAACTGGTGGTTGGGCGACTAACTGCCAATCGCAAATAGATCATAAAAAAACTGCCAATCGCAAATAGATCATATTTAGCTCAATATGAACTATAATGCCTGCTGGGCTTGGATGTCTCCGGTGGTTCTAGTCAGAAAGAAAAATAGCAGGACAAGGTTTTGCGTGGATTATCGGCGGTTAAATGACATCACTAAAAAGGACAGCTACCTATTACCTCGTATCGATGACACACTAGATACTCTCCCTGGAGCTCAATGGTTTCCTACCTTGGACCTTAAGAGCGGCTACTGGCAAGTCGAAATTCACCCCGAGGACCGAGAAAAGACAGTCTTCCTTCTTTGTAAGCCTGTGGCAGTTTAAAGTTATGCCGTGTGGACTGTGTAATGCTCCAGCAACATTCAAACGACTAATGGAATGCGTCTTGCGAGGACTGACATGGAAGACTTGTCTGGTTTATTTGGACGATATCATCGTCGTTGGAAAAAGTTTCGAGGAACATCTGGGCAATCTACGAAAGGTTTTCCAAAAGTTGAGAACTGCCCAACTGAAACTTAGCCCTAAAAAGTGCGTACTATTCAGAGACCAAGTCAACTATCTCGGACATGTGGTTTCATCCAATGGAGTTCAAAGAGATCCTGAGAAAACAGCAGCAGTTAAGAATTGGCCGACACCGAAGGATAAACATGAACTTCGAAGCTTCTTGGGACTTGCCACCTATTATAGGCGTTTTGTCAGGAATTTTGCCGATATAGCTAAGGAATTACATAAACTGACAGAAAAAGGAAAACCATTTATCTGGACAGAAAAGTGCGACGAAAGTTTCAAGACAATAAAGCGAGGACATTGTCAAGCACCAATACTCACATATAGTCCAAAGTCCCTGGGCCATTTTTTTAGTGATTAGTAACAAGCTGAAATTTCGTGAGTAGCTTCCTTTTAGGAAGACGCCCAACTTTTCTCTCTGCGAAGATTCTCAATGTGGTGTCAAATGAAACGAAATTTTATTAGTAACAATTTGTTTGTTAGTTAAATCAAGAGATAATGTAATGCAGAAATCAAAAAACCGTTTGTCCTACAAAAATGATGGTGCAACCAAAGGGTCGCCCACCCGCAACATGTGCAAATAACGAGGTCATAAACAATTATTAGTAACAAGCTGATTTTTTCAGTGTTGGTTAGTATTTGTGCCTATAATAAGACGGCCACATTGTCCTCCAAATTAGGTGGTGCAATTTCTCAGTCCTACGCTCTGCAATTGTTAGTTTCATGGAAGAATTTTTATCATTAGTAACTGTAGGATAAGGACGTCACTTAAAAGATTAGTGTGCGTTTAACCTAACTACAACAGTGTCTTACAAAAATGTTGGTGCGTATCGCTTGTCCTACAAGAAAAGATAATTTCAAAATGTGGGAAAGTTATCAGAAAACATTTTTATGGAAAACATTTATATATTCTTTCGAAAAGTCAAAAGAAATATGCCTATTGATATTTTGGTAACCTGACATTTGACCATTTTTACATTTGTAACCTTTTGCAAATAGTTCAAACCGCCCTTTATTAATATCGTTAGTTTTCAAAGAATGTACCCGGCATACAAACTCCTGTATTATTTTAAACAACTCACTCGATGTTGTCAATTTAGTACGAGGAAGTTGCGCAAAGGCCTCTTGAAATTTTTTGCTTTTTTTAAAATATGAAGTGCTTTTTTCCTTTTCTGTAGAAAGCAGGGTTATAGTCATTTCCCGTAAAAATATGGCATACAGCAAGTGAACATGATAGTTCTCCCAGGTTGGCATAAATGTTATTTATATTTAGAAATGATTTTTTTTACTTGTACTTAAATTAATGGTTATACATATCTATTTTATCTTTCAAGTATTTAAAATCAGCAAACATTATTACTGGTATATCGGAATCAGTGCAATGCACTTGCACACGATAATTGGCGTTGAACTGACAAATATGATAAACAATTTTGGTGTCAGCATCTTCGTGGTATCAGATTATAATCAATCACTCTTTTTATCTTATTGCCACTAGAGACTTCAAACACGTAGCATTGATCATAATTGAGCTTTACAATTTTTCCTCTGATCAAGAGAACAAAGTCATCTCTTTTCCAATCTTTAATTAAAAATTCAACAAATTTTTCTTTAAAATCAGAACTTCGTAGTAATTTGTCAAACTCTGCAGGACGTTTATTGTTTGTGCGTATATTATAATATTATGTCTCCTCTTCACCTCGTAGATCATGTTCAAAATCTTTAATACTGGGTTTTTTATATTTATCGAAAATTATGTGAACTTCTTTTCTATTAAATGTTAGAATTTAAAATAAATGTTTGGAAATTTTACCATAACTGTCGGGAAGATTTTTTAATGTGTGTAATAAATAAAACCCGTCTACTAAATGAATATCAGCTTTCGGAGGATCGGAGAATTCAGTTTGATGTTCAAGCAACTCACTAATAATCACAGATTTAGGAGTCTTGCAAATTGTTCCATTTGTGTGACAAAATGAAATTGGAGCCAGAGGATAGCTCAATGCTTTTTCTACGTCAATTTTATTGGCTAGTGACGCATACAATAGACGGCCGAAAACATCTCTCTGAATTTGTACTTCCTTTATTTTCCCATTAATTTTGAGTTTGTGTGTGTTTTTATACTCAAAATTAATTATTTTATTTTTGCTGATGGGTTTATCAAATTTGTCTGGTGTCTCTCGAGTCTCTGCAATAAAATTGATTCGTTGTTCTTCGTCCTTGACTTCCACTGATGACAAAAATTCATATACTTCATTGCTTACTGATTGCCCTTTTGTTATATTTAAAGTGACCATTCGTCCCATATTTAAAGGGACAGTCCCGTATTTTGAAGGCTTGTGTCTTATTTTAAAAAATAAAATACGGGACGCAAAATGTACCGTATTTTAACTTTTGTCCCGTAAAATATCCCACAAGGAAAAGGAAACATACAATCATGAATGCCGGAAACCTTCCGAGGAAGTTTGGAAGCATTCCCTTCCGTGCTCTAGTTCATATTCTTTTTATCCATCCATGTCATTGGATTTAAGACTAAGAATGAAGCTTTTGCGGAAATAAAATTCAAAAAATTCTCTATACCTTCTCTGGGCAACGAACAGGAAGGCTTCCTTATTCCTACCAATAGGAAGCATTCTCAATTTTCCTTGTGGGATTCAAAATAAAATACATATTGAAATATTCAAAAAACTTTATGAAAAAAGTTCATTCGACAACCCTAATTTACTTCAAGGTTCAGGGCATTACCGTGTATAAAACTCTGAGCGCACACAAACGTGTGTTTGGCAAAGTCTCTTTCTCCAAAATAAATATAAAAATTTTATGAGACAGAGTGAGAGGCAAATGGAGGTGAAGTAGCGCGTTCATTCCTATTACATTTTGACATTTCAGTTTACAGTATTTCCTTTTCCTATGTTAACTGAAAATGCCTCCTAGAAGAAAGTGTGTTTTTAATAAAGAATTATCAGTTCAGAAGAACTATTTGATGAAGTTACCTTTCTGAAATGTTATTCATCAGACAAAATACATGAATGGAAAGAAAAAATTAAATCGACGGAAGAAAAGTGGGTAGAAATTTTTAATCACTTTAATCGATAAGGAAAAAATTCCTTTCCACAACTTGTTGAAAGTAGTTTAATTTGGTCTATGTTTGCCAGCTTCAAATGCTTCAACAGAGAGGCTATTTTCAGTAATCAACAACTACTGGTCTAGTGAAAAGACTCAATTAAATACAGAAACTTTAAAATCATATTTATTAACTAAGTTCAATTTTAATATGAATTGTTTACAATTTTATGAATTTTTGAAAAATTGAATTATTGAATTATTGAAAAAAATTCATTCATCGGATAAGTACCAAAAATGATACTTTAATTTTAATATTTTAATACCCATCTAACGACGTAAAAATATTTTTTGTAACGGGCATGAAGCAATTTTTTTTGTTATGTATTATTTTCGAAATAAATATTGATGTTTTTTTTTATTTGAAAATATGATTTTTTTATTTTTCCCACATAATTTTTACTTTTTTTTATATCCTGTATTCTTGCCTTTATGTCCCGTATTTTAACTTTCAAAATATGGTCACCTTAGTTATATTATACAGATGGTTTTCCGATAAGTCTGATGCAAAAGGGTTGGTGCACTGTTTTATTAATTGTAATAGTATTTCCAAGTTTTTTGTAGATTTTTTGATTGCCGACTTCTTCAGATCTTTCGTTATATCATCTAAGGACTTCATATCGCACAGCTCCAGTACTTTTGATATAACACTCGTACGTAGTGAATGAGTTACAGACCATTTTTGTCTGGCTGAGAATGAGTTCGTGATGTTAATTACTCCGGAAGCTTTCGAAGCGGCATCGGCATTTATCGTTTGCTCAAGTGCAAATCCACCGGAATTCTTCAATAAAGTTTCGCTGTTCTCCGGATACCCAAGAAACTTCTTTTGCAATCAATTTCTCAACTTATCATAATATATAGACATGTACCTTGCGTAATTGTGGTGGTTCATTGAAAAAAAAAAAAAAAAAAAAAAACAGTGGGTGTGTGTACTTATGTACACGCATTAGAAGTTATACTTCTTTGGCGTGATTTTAAGACTAATTTTTAATTTCTTCACAAATATTTTATTGGATTCTATCTATTTTCGTGCGTTGGAAGGTGCAAGCATTATGATGCCGACACGCTCAAGGCTGTCGGTTATACCGTATTCTAATCCTAACTAAAATCTCCAACTAGTTGGGTCATTAGGCCTAATTACAATTATCTTAAGATGGGCTTAAGATGCCTCATAAAATTCTCTTAAGACTGGCTAATTTTCTACCAACACGTAATGAATGTTAAGCTTAATATTCGTCGCAAAGCTGGATCAGCATCAGTGTTGCCACTTTGCTACGATTGTAGCAAAATGCTACAAAATTGGAATTTGTGCTACAATGTTACACTGCACACTAATTTGCTACAATTCCTGTGAAAAGATTTTTTTTTATTTTTCACTAATTTTATTTTTAAAACCGACATTAAAATCAACGCAACCTTATCCAATATTTAAAAAGAAAATATCGCCTACTGTGAATTGTTCATCCGAAATTCATCGGAAAGGAATGGAATGGAATTGGAGATGTCAAAGCGGCACAATTCTCCATCCGTATGTATTCTTTAGTTTCAAAAAAAGGTCGGCGCCAACTATCGTGTTTTTTCTTTGTGATTTTTAAGAAACATTAAAATCATAAAATGGAAAGGTTTGTCTAGTGAATAATTAAATTTATCAATTTTAACTTTGCCTATTGCAAATTGTTATTTTCAGATTTCTAATTACTTCGAAGGGAAAGAAGGAAAATGCTGTAGAAGTGGGTGGTAATGAAAGCGATGCTAACGCTAACGAAAAACTACAAAACGTTTCAATTTCTGCAACGAAGAAAGATTTAAAGAAACGTAGATTGCGAAATGAATGGATAATAGATTATCCATGGCTAAAATTTATAGACAACGATGTAATATGTGAGGTGTGTCACACCAGAATTTCAAAATCAAAAACCCATATTACTCGACACCAGGCATCAAATCTCCACCAAAACAAAATAAAAGCCGCACAAAAAACTCCAATTATTTCGGAAATGATGAAAAGTGTGAGGAAATGTAACTTGGGGAACCATTGCGCTGAATTAAAATGCCTAGCTTTCTTGGTGGAGCACAATCTACCGCTAAAACTTATGGATCATTTACCTGGGTTTCTTGGTATATTACAAAGTATTTGAAATTTATTTTTTGTAGTAATCAAATATTTTAGGCAATGTATGTTCTGACTCATTAGTACCACCAAAACTAAAATGTGCGAGGACTAAAAGTACAGAGGACCTCTGTAAAAAAATTTTACCGTTTGTAATTGAAGAAATGATGGTGATTTTGAGGGAAAATTTTTTTGTAATTATTATTGATGAATGTACCGATATTTCTGTGAAAAAATGTTTCGTAATTGTAGCTAGATACTATGATAAAGTTTCGTGTGCAATTGTCGATAGATTTATAAAGTTAATTGAAATAGAAAACTCAACCGCGGATGGAATATTTACAAGTTTAATGGAATTTTTTGAGTCTCATTCGGTTCCAATTACAAATTTGTATGGCTTTGCTTCAGATCACGCAAGTGTTATGACTGGTTGTAGAAACAGTGTTCAATCCAAATTAATTGCAAAAGTGCCTGACATTTTTACTATGGGATGTACATCGCATTCCCTTCATACATGCGCTTCTTACGCCTGCAAAAAGCTGCCTAATGATATAGAACAGCTTGCTAAAGATATATATGGTTTTTTGAAACACAGTAGTAAGCGCCAAGCAGAAGTTAGAACATTTCAGGAATATCTTGATATCAAACCACACAAAATTGTTCAACTGGCTGGAACACGCAGGCTTTCAATGCTGCAGGTTGTCGTTTGTTTATTGAAAAACTGGGTTCCATTAAGACTTTATTTTACCGCATGTTTTTATGATGATAAAATAATGTCTTCAGAAAAAATTTTAACTTCACTGTGCAGCAACCTTTGCAAAACTTATTTTTTATTTCTTAAGTATATTTTAGATATAATTGTAAAACTTAATATAAATTTTCAGTCAGAAAGTCCAAAAACTTATTCAATGCTGAGAGATATTTCACTTAAGTTCAAAATCATTTTAACGAACTTTTTAGAAGGGAGCTATGTTGACCAAACTCCTTTACATCTAATTGACCCTTCCAATAAAAATTTTCAGAAAAAAGATATCTACTTCGGTGCTGAAGCTTATTCAGAGTATAAAAAATTGGAGCCAGACGAGCAAAACACTTTTATTGTAGATGTTCTTAGTTTTTATGTTGAATTATCAGAACAGCTACGAAAACGCATTAAATTTAATGATCCTGTCTTAAACGCTTTAAAAATAGTTGATCATGAATATTTGAAATCGAAAAACTTTTTCGACATTTTGCCAGATTTATCCTTTTTAGTTAATCGCTTTAAAAAGCTATACAACTGTGAAGTAGAGTCCTTATTTACAGAAATGCGAGAACTTTTAGAATTAAATGTTTGTTTTGTCAAATTTGACTCAGAAAATTCAGTAAATTTTTGGGAAAAAATTAGTGATATGAAGAATATGGCAAATGAAATAATGTTTCCTAATTTACCTAATTTGATGTTTCATTTAATGGCACTTCCTCACAGTAGTGCTTCAGCTGAAAGGTGCTTTTCACTATTAAATGATATAAAAAATAAAAAAACTAATAGATACAATTACGAAACAATTAATGCAAAAATGGCTTTTCATCAATATATAATTAATATTAAGAAGCAAACCTGCCAAAACTTTACTCCTGAATTTAATATTCAAAATTGTTTGAATTGAGCGACATTAGTTATTTTGTTTATTTTTCTTTTTAATTGAGCCACATTATTTATTTTATTTATTTTTGTTTTTTTTTTAATCGGATTATTCTATATTGTTTTTGTTTCTTATTATTTTGTTGTCTGTTTTGTTTTTTGTGAAACTACATTTGAATTATAATCTATTTTTCGTTACAAAAAGGTTTTTTTTAAATCATAGTGTTTTTTAATCTGCATTTCTAGTTATTATAAAACTACTCATTAAATTTTAATGTTATTACACACATACGAGGACAGAGTTTGAAAATGTTACAAAGAAACCTTTTATGCTACGCCATTTTAAAAGTGTGCTACGCTTCGCCCAGTGGAAGTGCTACAATTTTAAAATTTCAAACGGTAACACTGATCAGCATTTATTTACCTGACTATACTACTGGTACTTCTAAGCCCAACTCACTTCTTTTTTGTTCATTTCCGCCTTAGCTTCTGATTGAGGAATTTGGCTTCTCCTCCACTTTAGTCAGTAGATCAAACGATCGTACCATTATAGTCTAAGTGCAGCAGTTTTCTCGGCTAATCTCCGGCAATCCAAAAAGACATCGTCGGTGTCTTCTGTCACAATGAGGAATTCCAGGCGTTGCGTAGACTCATTTTGCCGGTATGCTCTCGTAACTCACCTGTGGGTTCATCGACCTTGTGTAGATTCATTCAACTTCCTTTGCCACTACTGAAATAAACGTCACTTCCAAATTCTGTTCACTTCCCTAGCTTCTTCTTTAATTGTTTTGTTACTCAATTAAATTGAGTGGGTTAGGGTAATTGAAATATGATACGAAGAGTTTCATACTAAGTACATTAATGTATCGGCAAATACAGCATCAACGCTTCCAACGTTTGAGTGACAACACTCCGAACCTGTCCAAACACCATCGTTGGATTAACGTCAAGCTAGCGGCGGTTGCACTGAAAAGCGGCGAAGCTAAAACTCAACTCTATTTAAAAATAAAAAGCTAATGTCCCTCATTTAAATTATTTGTTTTATGTATCTATATGTGTGAGGAAGATTGTGTAAAAATTTCAGGATAGTTCCATGGTTCTGAAGGAAATAGGATTAAAATTTTCCAGCCAGCGTTTTTGAGCTTAATTACAAAGTCACGGCCCTTTTAGTGCCACCGCCGCTTGCTTCGCCGCTAGCTTGACGTTCATATCGTTGGACGATTGACATTGGACATTCGTAGTTCGAGTAGCGGCCACACAATGCGTTCTACCATCAAACGTCCAACGTTGGAAAGGGCTCATAGCATCGTTTAGAGCCGGCTTTAGCTGAAAACTAGGATATGTAATTTATTTCCCTCCATAGCCTCTGGGTAAAAACCTCCTCACCCACGGACATCGTGAACGGACTTTGGCTACGAATTTTCATATGCCCATATAATAATAAACTTAATAGCTAATGGATTGGAGTTTCAATGGTTGCCCTTTATAGCCTCTACCCCTTCGCCACATCGTCCGCAGGCCGTATCAGAACATCAAAATTGGCAGCGTGCAGCGAATTAGGGCATGAGATAAAAATGCAGCACGCTGTAATCAAAAGTGTTTCAATTGGCTGAAGCTGGTAAAATGACAAGCAAAGCAGCGTGCTGCATGTTCATATCATGTCTTAAATTTGCAATATTTGAGGTTCTGATAGGGCCTCCAGCAATCCAATCGTAGCTACAGGCCTGGAAGCAGCCGGTGCCGATCCTACGTTTGCTTGAATGGAGGACATTTCTCGTGTAATAACATAGTGGAGCCAAGTTTTAAGTTTATTTTTGCAATAAAAAGTTGTAAAATTTGTATTTTATCACTTTTTTCTGCACCTGGATTACCAGTGATTAGTGTTTCAGTGATTGAATTAAAACAATTTCAAAAAATTGAGTGAATCAATATGTTTTTATGGTTTAATTGTGAAGGTGACCAATTTTGTTTACATTCGCTGTGGGTTTGTCGAGATATTTTAGGGCAAAAATGTTGAATTTGTGTGGTTATTGAGTTAAAAGTGAATTTAAAGTGATTAAAGCTTGTTAAAGAATAATTTTTAAAAATATTAAAGCAGAAAAATGTGTAGGAAAAAGTTCAAAATTTTTGTTATCCAAGTTGTGTGGTGGTACTTGCACTTATGTTTTAATAACTATTCCGTAATAATTTTTAACCATTTTAAATTCACTTTTAATTTCAATACCACATAAATCCAACATTTTTTCCCTAAATTAACACGAAAAAACCACCATGAATGTAAACAAAACTGGTCACCTTATCAATTTCATTCAATTTATTCACTCGGATCACTAACTAACTTATCACCGGTAATGCACGTGCAGTAAAAAATGGCGAAATACAATGTTTTGCCACTTTTTACAAGTTAAAAACTTGGCGAGTCTATGATATTACACTACGAGTTAGAGAAATTGCCTTCCCTCCAGTAAAACCCCTCACCCACAAACAGCACACAATAAACACTATGGGTCGCGGTCGCGCCAAAACAGCTGATGCCGGAGCGCGCAGCTGGAGAAATTAAAGCTGCACATAAATAAATATTGCGCACATATCGATAAGAAATGCGCTTATGTATTTTCAAATTTCCCCTTCGAAATTTGTTGCGACTAGGCAAAAGGGACGGGAACGGCATGCGGGGATTCTACTGCGCATGGAAAACGCGACTTTCTCGGCATCAACTCTTTTGGCGCGACCCATACGAATCTCCAAAGCCCACGAAAAACCAAACATACGCTTAGCTGATGACTCGATCGAACATGAAATTTATTTCCCTCCATAGCCTCAGCATAAAAACCCCCTCACCCATCGACATCGTGAACCGGCATCGGCTGCGAGTTTTCATATGCCCATAATAATCATGAACGTCAAGGTAGCGGCGAAGCTAGCGGCGGTTGCACTGAAAAGCGGCGAAGTTAAAACTCAACTCTATTTAAAAATAAAAAGCTAATGTCCCTCATTTAAATTATTTGTTTTATGTATCTGTATGTGTGAGGAAGATCGTGTAAAAATTTCAGGATAGTTCCATGGTTCTGAAGGAAATAGTATTAACTTTTTCCAGCCAGCGTTTTTGAGCTTAATTACAAAGTCCAAAAAAAAAATTAGTTTTTATCAAATAAAAAGCTAATGTCCCTCATTTAAATTATTTGTTTTATGTGTCTGTATGTGTGAGGGAGATTGTATAAAAATTTCAGGATAGTTCCATGGTTCTGAAGGAAATAGTATTAACTTTTTCCAGCCAGCGTTTTTGAGCTTAATTACAAAGTCCAAAAAAAATTAGTTTTTATCAAATAAAAAGCTAATGTCCCTCATTTAAATTATTTGTTTTATGTGTCTGTATGTGTGAGGAAGATTGTGTAAAAATTTCAGGATAGTTCCATGGTTCTGAAGGAAATAGTATTAACTTTTTCCAGCCAACGTTTTTGAGCTTAATTACAAAGTCCAAAAAAAAATTAGTTTTTATCAAATAAAAAGCTAATGTCCCTCATTTAAATTATTTGTTTTATGTGTCTGTATGTGTGAGGAAGATTGTGTAAAAATTTCAGGATAGTTCCATGGTTCTGAAGGAAATAGTATTAACTTTTTCCAGCCAACGTTTTTGAGCTTAATTACAAAGTCCAAAAAAAATTAGTTTTTATCAAATAAAAAGCTAATGTCCCTCATTTAAATTATTTGTTTTATGTGTCTGTATGTGTGAGGAAGATTGTGTAAAAATTTCAGGATAGTTCCATGGTTCTGAAGGAAATAGTATTAACTTTTTCCAGCCAGCGTTTTTGAGCTTAATTACAAAGTCCAAAAAAAATTAGTTTTTATCAAATAAAAAGCTAATGTCCCTCATTTAAATTATTTGTTTTATGTGTCTGTATGTGTGAGGAAGATTGTGTAAAAATTTCAGGATAGTTCCATGGTTCTGAAGGAAATAGTATTAACTTTTTCCAGCCAACGTTTTTGAGCTTAATTACAAAGTCCAAAAAAAAAATTAGTTTTTATCAAATAAAAAGCTAATGTCCCTCATTTAAATTATTTGTTTTATGTGTCTGTATGTGTGAGGAAGATTGTGTAAAAATTTCAGGATAGTTCCATGGTTCTGAAGGAAATAGTATTAACTTTTTCCAGCCAACGTTTTTGAGCTTAATTACAAAGTCCAAAAAAAAATTAGTTTTTATCAAATAAAAAGCTAATGTCCCTCATTTAAATTATTTGTTTTATGTGTCTGTATGTGTGAGGAAGATTGTGTAAAAATTTCAGGATAGTTCCATGGTTCTGAAGGAAATAGTATTAACTTTTTCCAGCCAGCGTTTTTGAGCTTAATTACAAAGTCCAAAAAAAATTAGTTTTTATCAAATAAAAAGCTAATGTCCCTCATTTAAATTATTTGTTTTATGTGTCTGTATGTGTGAGGGAGATCGTGTAAAAATTTCAGGATAGTTCCATGGTTCTGAAGGAAATAGTATTAACTTTTTCCAGCCAGCGTTTTTGAGCTTAATTACAAAGTCCAAAAAATAAATTAGTATACTTCGACTCTATGCAAGTCACTCTTCCAACGGAAATTATAAATGGTATTTTAACTGTTTGGAAAATTATAGATTCTAGCTTCGAAGCTAAAGACTTTAAAATTTATACTCCTACAGATACTTCACAAAAATTACTTTCTAGAGTTGATGATGTGCAAGGAGGGAATTGTGGAGTACACATTTGCGCTTGGGCCTACATGATAGCTTCTGGCAATGTCATAGAATTTAAAGAAGACAATATGGATATAGTAAGAATAAGCATAGCAAATATACTGTACTCAGCAATGGAAAAAGTACCTGAGACTAACCAAAATATTAATTCATTAAAACAACAAAATATTAAAAATGATGATGATCCGTTAATATGTTATGAAATTGATGATGGTATTGAAATTCCAAATAGAATACCTATAATAAATTTCATGCCAAATATTAACGTTATTAAAGATAAACCTCCTATGCAATATGCCACTACATTTAATTTTATCAAAGTTTTATATTTTATACTAGTCACAGAAAAGAAATATTTAAGACATTAAAGAAATATATTTATTTTATAATACCTACTAATAGGTATATAAAAAAATTGTTAATTGCAATAATATACAAAACCAAAACGTCCTGCTTTAAAATAAGCGTATTTAATTGTAAGTGCATATATGTAATATTTAAAAAGATTATATTTTACAATTAATAATACATTAACTTATTATTTCACTTAAATTCGTTTATAAAATTATTCACTCCTTCTTTGAAATAAATGTTTTTATTTATAGTAAAATTTTCGTTCTATTTTATAATTAGCCCAGTCACTTTATACAAAAAAAGGGCCAAACCTCTGAATAAATGCAACTGGAGATTTATCAGCGGGATTCTCTTTATTCTGGGCTCCCAAATTATTTCTCGTATAGGACATTTTTATGAAGTTTTTTCTCCCGAACAATCTTTACTTAGCCAAAAATTGCATAAAACCGATATTTTACGAGATTTTTGAGAAAAACTGATTTTCGTGACCTTTGACCTTCCATAACTCGAGTAGCCGGTCAGTTGGCTTTATGGACTTTTGGGAAATTATTTGTAAGCCCAAAATAAAGAGAATCCCGCTGATAAATCTCCAGTTGCATTATTTTTTCAGAGGTTCATGTTTAAAGTGACTAGGGTAAATTACGCTCGAAGAAAAATTAAATCGTATAACGCTCAGAACCATGGAATATCCTGAAATTTTACACGATCTTCCTCACACATACAGATACATAAAACAAATAATTTAAATGAGGGACATTAGCTTTTTATTTGATAAAAACTAATTTTTTTTTGGACTTTGTAATTAAGCTCAAAAACGTTGGCTGGAAAAAGTTAATACTATTTCCTTCAGAACCATGGAACTATCCTGAAATTTTTACACAATCTCCCTCACACATACAGACACATAAAACAAATAATTTAAATGAGGGACATTTGCTTTTTATTTGATAAAAACTAATTTTTTTTTGGACTTTGTAATTAAGCTCAAAAACGTTGGCTGGAAAAAGTTAATACTATTTCCTTCAGAACCATGGAACTATCCTGAAATTATTACACAATCTCCCTCACACATACAGACACATAAAACAAATAATTATAATGAGGGACATTAGCTTTTTATTTGATAAAAACTAATTTTTTTTTGGACTTTGTAATTAAGCTCAATAACGCTGGCTGGAAAAAGTTAATACTATTTCCTTCAGAACCATGGAACTATCCTGAAATTTTTATACAATCTCCCTCACACATACAGACACATAAAACAAATAATTTAAATGAGGGACATTAGCTTTTTATTTGATAAAAACTAATTTTTTTTTGGACTTTGTAATTAAGCTCAAAAACGCTGGCTGGAAAAAGTTAATACTATTTCCTTCAGAACCATGGAACTATCCTGAAATTTTTACACAATCTCCCTCACGCATACAGACACATAAAACAAATAATTATAATGAGGGACATTAGCTTTTTATTTGATAAAAACTAATTTTTTTTTGGACTTTGTAATTAAGCTCAAAAACGCTGGCTGGAAAAAGTTAATACTATTTCCTTCAGAACCATGGAACTATCCTGAAATTTTTATACAATCTCCCTCACACATACAGACACATAAAACAAATAATTTAAATGAGGGACATTAGCTTTTTATTTGATAAAAACTAATTTTTTTTTGGACTTTGTAATTAAGCTCAAAAACGTTGGCTGGAAAAAGTTAATACTATTTCCTTCAGAACCATGGAACTATCCTGAAATTTTTACACAATCTCCCTCACACATACAGACACATAAAACAAATAATTATAATGAGGGACATTAGCTTTTTATTTGATAAAAACTAATTTTTTTTTGGACTTTGTAATTAAGCTCAAAAACGCTGGCTGGAAAAAGTTAATACTATTTCCTTCAGAACCATGGAACTATCCTGAAATTTTTACACAATCTCCCTCACACATACAGACACATAAAACAAATAATTTAAATGAGGGACATTAGCTTTTTATTTGATAAAAACTAATTTTTTTTTGGACTTTGTAATTAAGCTCAAAAACGTTGGCTGGAAAAAGTTAATACTATTTCCTTCAGAACCATGGAACTATCCTGAAATTTTTACACAATCTCCCTCACACATACAGACACATAAAACAAATAATTATAATGAGGGACATTAGCTTTTTATTTGATAAAAACTAATTTTTTTTTGGACTTTGTAATTAAGCTCAAAAACGCTGGCTGGAAAAAGTTAATACTATTTCCTTCAGAACCATGGAACTATCCTGAAATTTTTACACAATCTCCCTCACACATACAGACACATAAAACAAATAATTTAAATGAGGGACATTAGCTTTTTATTTGATAAAAACTAATTTTTTTTTTGGACTTTGTAATTAAGCTCAAAAACGCTGGCTGGAAAAAGTTAATACTATTTCCTTCAGAACCATGGAACTATCCTGAAATTTTTACACAATCTCCCTCACACATACAGACACATAAAACAAATAATTTAAATGAGGGACATTAGCTTTTTATTTGATAAAAACTAATTTTTTTTTGGACTTTGTAATTAAGCTCAAAAACGCTGGCTGGAAAAAGTTAATACTATTTCCTTCAGAACCATGGAACTATCCTGAAATTTTTACACAATCTCCCTCACACATACAGACCCATAAAACAAATAATTTAAATGAGGGACATTAGCTTTTTATTTGATAAAAACTAATTTTTTTTTGGACTTTGTAATTAAGCTCAAAAACGCTGGCTGGAAAAAGTTAATACTATTTCCTTCAGAACCATGGAACTATCCTGAAATTTTTACACAATCTCCCTCACACATACAGACACATAAAACAAATAATTTAAATGAGGGACATTAGCTTTTTATTTGATAAAAACTAATTTTTTTTTGGACTTTGTAATTAAGCTCAAAAACGCTGGCTGGAAAAAGTTAATACTATTTCCTTCAGAACCATGGAACTATCCTGAAATTTTTACACGATCTTCCTCACACATACAGATACATAAAACAAATAATTTAAATGAGGGACATTAGCTTTTTATTTTTAAATAGAGTTGAGTTTTAACTTCGCCGCTTTTCAGTGCAACCGCCGCTAGCTTCGCCGCTACCTTGACGTTCATCGTTTTCTGTATACCGTGCATAATAATGATAATCCCAGTGCCCATGAAGAATGGAAGTTGAAATGCTTGCCGTTCATTGCCTCCACCCCTTCGCCGATATCCTCGGTTGCGTTGCGTTGCGAAATCGTCAAAATTCACTCTCATCATATTTTTCAAAACGCGCCTAAAGAAGTATAACTTCAAAAAAAAAAAAAAAAACATTTGTTAATTTGGGCAATATGTGTAAGAATAAATCGAAGTCGCCAGTACGAATACTGTATTCTAATAAAAGATAATACTCAACTAATCTCGTATACTAAATAAATTTGAGGAGTTTTACCATGCTTTCCTTTCAAGGTTTCAGTAGTATACTTTTCATATTTGTCAAATAATTCAATGAAGGCTTCATACATTATTTGGGGATTATCAGTTGGCATTTCATTGAATACTTGTACATAAATACCGTTTAATATTCTCCAGATCTTGCTCTTGCGATTGTAAAAACTAACCCTACCCACATTGGCGTGTTTAAAATTTGCATTTTGCGGGAAAGTACCCATGCAAAACATATTTGCTGAAATTTCTTTAAATTCCGAGGATTTTCTATTGGCTGCACTTCACTGTGCCACAACTCTGGACTGCGTTGCTTTGCATACAGTAAAATTTTAGATGTTTCTGGCTCAAAGGACCGCTTTCTACGCCCAGATAAACCGCGAACATTACTTGAAAGACTCTGTGGAATATCTGTGGAAGCATCATCAAATCTTTCAATATTATCCAATTCTTCTTCAGTCGGGATATTTTGATAAATAATACCCACAGTATCATGCAAAGTGTTTTTACCTGAGCTTGTCTCCACAAATCTATTATAGTTATCCCACGCTACTCCAGATGATAATATAGAAGTTGGTTGAATACCGAAGGGGCATAAAAGATTATTGGAAGTGCAAGAGTATGCTGCCGACGTTTCCAATTCTAATATACTTGGGTAGCTGATACAATAACGTAATCTGCTCAATATATTTACAACTTTCTGACTTCCCGTGAGACTTTTCATGGCAATACCTAATGCAATATGTTTTCGTGTTTTGATGTTTCCTCTTGTTATGCTGCAAATGGAGTCCTGCGAGTAGCACGAAGACAATCTTTGAACCCGATTACTGTTTTTCCCACTAACACCGTTCAACGCAGTTGTCCAAAATATACTTAACCATTTTGGAATTTCACATTCTCCTTTGTCCAATACTTCACTATCAATGTAATCCGGTAAACCTTCTTTTTTAATTTGAAGTATATGCGCTCGATATTTTAAGGCAAAATCTTGAGCTTCTTGTTCAAAGTGTATATTTTGTATTTCCTCATCAGTGGCTGTTTCTATATCTATTTTTGCTAGTAACGATTTATTAGAAATATTTATAAATGAAATTTTATTTTTCAGTTGGCTTTGCATGTATTCCTTAAGAGCAAGAGTACTAAATACGCTACCTTCAAGATCAGCAATTTTGAACCTTTCGCTTGAAAACTGCGAAACAATTTTTCAAATGTGCCATAGATACCACTCGTAAATTTCCGATAACTTCATCTTCAATATAACGAAGTAATCTTTCTCGAGCAAATTTATGGTTATCTCTTTTTAGTTTCCAATCATTAGTTGGTGGTTGATTGACTTTTTTCTGATATTTACCCGGCCTTTACACGGGACAGTAATACTGTTACTGTCGCTGTCCCTCTGTCTCGTATAAATGTCTACAATCCCGTCTTTTTTACTGTCGTGACAGTCCTTTCAGGATTGCAATCTCGACAATGCTGTCAAGAAAGTAACTGGACAGCTTGTAAAATCAAAACGTCGAAAAGTGATTTTGAAGTAGTAAGCACATTTTAGAGGTCCTCTATCGGTTTGATTTGAAGTGCTCATTGAATGTGTTATTTTATTATTTCAGGTTGATAAATAAAAATTTATTTTCAGACCACAATAATTCCATTCAATATCAAAATCAATGCGCTCTGAAAGAAACGGTTTTACCCAATATTTGATTTTGCTGCGTCTTCGTTTTTCTTCATTGCACATTAAGAAGATATACTGCAACACCCGCAACGTTAGAAAACATTTTTAAAATGAACTGTCTGCCAGTTGATCGAACGCTAATCGGCCAGCTGGACAGTATTTGACAGTTCCAGACAGAACTGTCCGCCAGTAGCACTGTCCCGTGTAAAGGCCAGGTTAGAAAAATAATCCAAACTGCAATTGTTATGATACGATAAGCACGTATCATCGACTGCGGTCATCTCTTCCTGAATTTTATTTAGCATGTCCATATCACCAATATCTGTTTTTTTATTTTATCAAGAAATTCTTTTTTATTTTTTATTTGACGACAAAATATCTGCCGCATTTTGCGGTTGATACGAATTTTTAAACAAAAAAAGCATTTTTTGCCAAACTTTTCATCTATAAAACTCTGCAAATTTGCATTGCAGTCGATGTCATCCACCTCAACCGTATCGTTCGAATTTACAGTATTGTCAATTTCTCTATTCATTGATCTCTCACCAATCCTTACTAATATTATAAATGCGAAGTAACTCTGTCTGTCTGTCTGTTACGCTTTCACGCCTAAACCACTGGACCGATTTTGATGAAATTTGCTACAGACATAGTTTATACCTTGGAGACGGACATAGGCTACTTTTTATGGAGAAAAAAGGGTTGAAGGGGTGAAATGGGGTTCAATAAGTTGTAGGGGGATTTTTTTTTCTTTACTTTTTTTCTATTGTATAAAAAGTAACTGACAGACAACGCACAACCTAAACCACTAAAGCTAAAGGGTTGAAATTTTGACAGTACATCCCTATAATGGCGTGGACATCCACTAAGAGGCGATTTTTCGAAATTCATACCCTAAGGGGGTGAACTGGGGTTTATCCAAACCGCTAAAGCTATATGGCTGAAATTTTGACAGTGCATCCCTATAATGGCGTGGACATCCACTATAAAGCGATTTTTCGAAATTCATCCCCTAAGGGGTGAAATGGGGTCAACTCAAAACCGCTGGAGCTATAAGGCTGAAATTTTGACAGTGCGCATCCCTATAATGATGTGGAAATCCACTAAGAAGCGATTTTTCGAAATTCATCCCCTAAGGGGGTGAAATGGGGATTATCCAAACCGCTAAAGCTATATGGCTGAAATTTTGACAGTGCATCCCTATAATGGCGTGGACATCCACTATAAAGCGATTTTTCGAAATTCATCCCCTAAGGGGTGAAATGGGGTCAACTCAAAACCGCTGGAGCTATAAAGCTGAAATTTTGACAGTGCATCCCTATAATGATGTGGACATCCACTAAGAAGCGATTTTTCGAAATTCATCCCCTAAGGGGGTGGAATGGGGTTTATCCAACCCGCTAAAGCTATAGGGCTGAAATTTTGACAGTGCATCCCTATAATAGCGTGGACATCCACTATAAAGCGATTTTTCGAAATTCATCTCCTAGGGGGTGAAATGGGGTCAACTCAAAACCGCTGGAGCTATAAGGCTGAAATTTTGACAGTGCATCCCTATAATGATGTGGATATTCACTAAGTAGCGATTTTTCGAAATTCATCCCATAAGGTGGGTAAAATGGGGTTTACCCAAACCGCTGGAGCTATAGGGCTGAAATTTTGACAGTGCATCCCTATAGTGACGTGGAGATCCACTAAAAAGCGATTTTTCGAAATTCATCCCCTAAGGGGGTCAAATGGGGTTGCGCAAACCGCTGGAGCTATAGGGCTAAAATTTTAACAGTACAACCCTATAATGATGTGGACATCCACTAAGAAGCGATTTTTCGAAATTCATTCCCTAAGGGGGTGAAGTAAGGATTATCCAACCCGCTAAAGCTATAGGGCTGAAATTTTGACAGTGCATCCCTATAGTAGCGTGGACATCCACTGTAAAGCGATTTTTCGAAATTCATCCCCTAAGGGGGTGAAATGGGGTTTATCCAACCCGCTTAAGCTATAGGGCTGAAATTTTGACTTTGCATCCCTATAATGGATGGCTGCCAGAAACAAACAGGCTGCAGCTGACATTGCAAGAGGAACGATGATGTCATCGTCTTTATCCATACTGCCATACTTTATCCATTTGCTTTAAGAAAATTTATTTTCTGTAATTGTGTATATTATATATATATATATATTTAAAACTTCACAGTTCTGAAAACGCAAGGTTGTACAAACGTTCATGTCAAGCACTAAATTCGAAATGAAGCACACGAAACTTGGTTGCGGAATTTTGGAACGATAAATAAATTAAAACACAAATGAAAACTCAAATTAAAAGTTAAACTAAACTTTATTAAACAAAATCAATAAACTTTATATTTGTTACAAAAACGTTTTTTTATGTCCGACAACTCACAATAGACTCACTTTTAATTCTCTATCTATCTATGTGCCCCTTAATCCCTCGTGGGACATAGGGCGGAAACAGTTGCCCTCCAGCGGACTCTGTTTTGCGCGACAGCTCTTAGCTCTGACCAGGATCTCCCAGTAGTTGCGGCCTCTGCTAGTAGGGTTCTCCTCCACGTTGTTCTAGGTCTTCCAACTCGACGGGATCCTTGCGGGTTCCAGTCAAGGGCCTGTTTGGCTAGATTTTCGTTATCGCGTCGCAAGGTGTGGCCAACCCAATTCCATTTCCTTCGCCTGATTTGGTCGTCTATCCTTTCTTGGCCGGCACGGCGCCATAGCTCTTCATTTGAAATTCTATCTTGCCAGCGGATTTTTAGGATACGACGTAGGCATCTGTTTATGAAGACTTGTAGGCGCCCTGTGATGAATTGGGTGACTTTCCATGTTTCGCAACCGTATAAAAGAACTGCCTTAACGTTGGAGTTGAACAGCCGCAATTTGGTGTTGGTTGAGATCTCCGTTGATCTCCATATGCGGAACAAGCATGCATATGCGCTTCGTGCTTTATTTATTCTGGAACTGACATCTTCTTCTGCACCGCCATTTTCGGTAATAATACTACCGAGGTAGCAGAATTTATCTACCAGTTCCACGCCACGGTTATTCAGCGCAGTTCGTTCAAGTGTGTTTGCATTTATCCGCATTTCTTTGGTTTTATTCGGATTCAGCCTTAAGCCTGCTAGACTACTTTCTGTTGCCAAATTGTTTAACATGTTTTTTAGCTCCTGATGTCTGTGGGCCAGCAAACAGATATCATCTGCGTAGTCGAGGTCCTTAAGGCGATCTAGCAAACCCCACTGTATGCCGCCTGTTCTACTATCTAGAGCGCCAACAAGGATGTCATTTATTACTATAAGAAATAGTAATGGGGATAGTAAGCATCCTTGTCGTACTCCTGAACTCACCTCAAAGCTGTCGGATAATTTTCCGTTATGGAGAACTCTGCATTTGGAATTGTTGTATAGGGCTTTTATCAATTCTATTATCTTATCCGGCAGTCCACGTCGCCGTAATGCCTGCCATATAAAGCTCCTATTAACCGAGTCGAACGCTTTCTCATAATCTACGAAAGCAAGGTAAAGGGGGGATCGGAATTCAGTAGACTGTTCCACTATTATTCTTAAGGTGTTGATGTGATCTATACATGAACGGCCCTTCCTGAATCCGGCCTGCTGCCTTCTAAGCGTTTGATCTACTGCCTCTCTTATTCTTGATAGTATAGTGTGGGACAAGATTTTACCCACAGTAGATAATAGACAGATGCCTCTCCAGTTGTCGCATATTGTTAGATCCCCCTTTTTGGGTATTTTGACTATGATACCTTCCGTCCAATCCTCCGGAAAGGTACAGGTGTTCCATGCTAATTCGAGGATTGGCTGAAGCGCATCTGCTATGAGGCTTGAGTCGGCTTTCAACAATTCTGGCGGGATGCCATCTTTCCCAGCTGCTTTACCATTGGCCATCGCATGAATTGCGGTTACTATTTCCGTCTTGGATGGGGCCCGGGTGTTGATTCTTATCGCCTGTGCATTGTTGCTGTTTTCCTGAGGTTCCTGTGTGAGTGAGCCATTCAGGGCGGCGAAGAAATAATCTCTCCATCTTTGGAGCTGCTCCTCGTCGCTGCACAGCAGCCTTCCATCCGCACTCTTAACGGCATGCTTTTTAGTAGAGTGCTTTCCCGAGAGCTGTTTAGTAATTTGGTACAGCACTTTACTGTTGCCTGTGTTTGCCGCGTTTTCCGCTTTTTCTGCGAGCTCATTTATCTGCTGCCTTTTATCACGTCGGACACTTCTCTTAACCTCCCGATGTAATTGGGAGTATTCCCGTTCAAGTTGGTGACGTCTATCCGGGTCGCTTGTAGAGTTTATGTTATTTTTGAGGGCCCTCCTGCGTTCTATTTTTTGCCAGGTGCTGTCCGAGATCCAATGTTGCCTGTTTCTCTGGACATAACCGATACTCGTTTCCGCAGCCGTCAATATAGCGCCCTTTGTTGTACTCCACAGGTCTTCAATATTTGTGTCGTCAGAAACGGTTTGCTGGTTTAATATTTGCTGCAGGTTTCCAGCAAATTCTCGCTTTTTAGCGCTCTCCCGCAAGAGGTCAACGTTAAACCGTCTACGGTTTATAGATTCACGTTGAAAGTTTCTGATTGCAGCGATTCTAAGGCGAATAGTTGCTACTACCAAATGGTGGTCGCTTCCAGTGTCCGCTCCCCTGAAGCTCCTGACATCTTCCAGAATGGTTCTCCATCTGCGGCTGACGGCCACATGATCTATCTGATTTCTCGTTCTACCATCGGGCGATACCCAGGTCTCTTTGTGTATCTTCTTGTGACAAAAGTAAGTCCCACCTACCATAAGTTGATGGGAAGAACAAAAGTCAACGAAAAGCTCACCATTGTTATTGGTAACTTGGCTTAGGCCTTGTTTTCCAATTGTTTGTTCAAGACCGGTGTTGTCGCGGCCGATTTGTGCATTTAAGTCACCCATTAATACAATGATGTCTCCCCTTGGAATAGAGCGAAAAACCTCATTCAGTCGCATGTAGAACTCGTCTTTGATGTCATCTTCTGCGTCTTCGGTTGGAGCATAGCATTGAACTACCGTAGTACTTCTTAGCCTGGTACGTAGGCGCACGGTAATAATCCTCTCAGAAACTGGTGACCAGCTAATGAGGCTAGCCCTGGCTTCTTTGGTGAGTATTACGCCAACACCACTCCTACGGCTTTCAGTTTCATTTCTCCCAGAATATAAGAAGGACTCGCCATTTGGGCAGATATGTTCCCCCGCATCGGGCCATCTGGTCTTGCTCAGTCCCATGATCTTGATTTTATATCGATTCATCTCGTTGAGGACTTCATCCAGCCGTCCCTCAGCAAGCATTGTTCTCACATTCCATGATCCGATTCGTGTCCTTGTTCGAAAAGCAAAGGTCGTCGTCGTGTTGTCCATCCGGTTCCGAGGCACTGTTTGCCGATTCGTAGCAATAGTGTTTTTTTATGGGAGCGGGTTGCTAACCCTCAGCCCAACCGACTTAAAAGCTCTGTTTTGTGGCGCAGAGAGCTCGCCATTCGCCCCTCTCCCGTTAGCTCCTTCCGAAGAAGTACCCCAGGGGGCACCGCGGGGAGGTGGGATTAGGACTTGCTAACAGGTCTGCTTGGTGTTTGATTGCAGTGGATCTCTTCGGATTTTAATAGAAGTGACAAATCGGGTGTCACCACTTTCCGAGATCTTTGTTAGCCGTTCGCCCCCCCGTTCTCACCTTTACAATTTTCAACAGTTGTAGAAATCGAATAAAGTTGCTAGGATTGCATTTCTTTTCTAGGCCTTGAACTTTTGTTCGAGACCGAAGTTACTTGAACTTGCTGAGTTCATTTTAAATTTCGAAATTTTAGATAAATGTTTATGCAGACGGAAATTATTGAAATATGAGGTTTTAAAAGAAACTGTAACGGAAATCGTTTTGCTTACGCGAATTGAATGGATGGGAATATGACTCCTCCCTCCTTAAGCTTAATGTCCTCCTGGACATTACTTGTAGTTTTAATTAAGTTCAAGGTCCCTTTATTCGATTTAGTTTTTATATAATTGAATGCTATGGCAATCGTTATTAACATTAAAAATACTCCAACTAGTAGATAATTTATAATTTCATTTGTTTTTGATACATTTTTAACTTCTTTTATTTCTTCAATATTTTTTATTGTTTTCAACTTTAACTCATCAAAAGTTAATTTCTGGCTAACATTGGTTATATCAAAGTAATTAGGAATGACAATATGTTGAAAATAGCTAACCTGTGAATTCTTGAATTTGTTATTTCCTATTTCTATACTACAGTTATCATATGTAATGATATAATTATTAGTTAAATTATACTCTAAATTATTACATGTATTGGTTACTTGAATTCCTCTGGAGTTTTTAACAACTATTATGTTTGAGTTTATTTCATCTATTTCAAATTTAGAATTTTTTATCTTTTGGCAATCTTTAAAACTTTTATTAACGAGATTTTGTATGCATTTACTAATTTGTCTAAGCGTTTTGACATAGGTTTGACCGTCATCAACATAGCTTCTATTTTTAAATACAATAATATTTCTTTCTTCTATAACAATTTCTTCTTTTCTTTCATTTGGTACAGGAATAATTTTGTATTTCTTTCCTAACTCTTTATCGAACCTGGGGATACATATCACGAAAATTAATTTTGTGTTTGCTTGAAGCAGAGAGCTTTTAATTTCTTTCATTTTGAAAATATCTATATTGTAAGACTCTATTTCCTCTGAAGTAAGGAAGGATCTACCCATTATATTATATTTAGCAAATATGACATTGTCTTGAATTTTATCAATTTCTTCATTAAGTATATTAGGGTCTATTAGCATTTGCAACAAATGTAATTGTTTTATAGTTTCGTCGTTGGCCATATTAGAATTCTTAATAAATTTGTTAGTCAGCTCTTGGTTCCTATTAATTCTTTCCCTCAAAGTTTCTAAACTTACTTGTAATTCACTGTTTATCCTAATTTGGTTGTTTATACAATTTATGGTATTATGGGTATTTGTTTCAATTGTTTTAAGATGTTCTTCTATTTCTTTCTTATCCTCATCGTCCATTGTGCCAAATGCCCATTTGAGGACCGTTCCTCCTAAATTTATCAAACCTCTCCTTTGCCTATGGGGTAAAATAGTATCTATCTTATGTCTAGTTTTCGTCGTTATTGTTGTGAGTTGTTTTAGAACATTTTCGTCATGTAGTGGTAGAAAAGTACGGTTCATGCTTGTTTCAATGTCCGTCAGAGTCTGTTTGATTTCGTCTGTGTCTATTATATGTAATATCTTGTCATATCCTTCAATTATTTGTAAGTTGTGTGTATGTATCAGTGTGAATCCCGCTGGGGTTTCTAGTTTGTTGACGTTAATCGTTGCTTGGGTCAGTCCTGTCATTAGCGTCAGCATTATTAGGATAACCTGAAAAATATTTGTATTTACGTTTTATTCGAGAGGGATGAATTCTACGATTTCTTTCGTCAACTAAATTTTTATTAGTTATTTTTGTTTTTAACTTAATATAACGGGGCTCTGTCTTGTGCCTTTCTATTTTAGGATTTTGAACAAGAATTTCCTTATCGTTTTCTAACTTAAAACTTTGTCTAGATTTATTTAATTTCTCTATATTTTTAGTTTTCTTACTATGGATATTATCTCTAATCCTTTTTATATCTAAAACCTTATTGAATAGGAAGTCGATGGGCCTAGAGTTAGTTGTAGAATGAATGGTACTATTGTAATTTTCTACTGACTTCAGAACTTTTTCCTCCGGCGTTAGTTTTACTTTTTCGGCTTCGAAGATTCTCAGATGTTCATTTAAGGTGCCATGAGCTCTTTCGATATCTGAATTTCCCGTATGGGATCGAGGGGATGTGAAATGGGTTTCGATGTTTTCTTGCCTACAGAACTCTCGTAGATTTAAACTGTCGAACTCATTATCCAACACTAATAGTTTTGGCTTTCCAAAGAGTGAAAATCTAAATTTTAATTTTTCAATTATTGTAATACTATTTCTATCAGGGAGCTTTAATGCCATTAGATGTTTGGTAAATTTATCGATTGTTGTAAGAAATACTTCCTTATAGCAATAGAAGAGATCACCATGAATTATTTCATTTTGATAGTTAGAGGTTTCTGAAATATTAAATTTATACTTGACTGGGTTTCTATCATATTTGGCCAGATTACAGACTTCGCAATATTGTTAATATACTTGTGGATTAATCTTTTGAGTTTCGGATAGAAGTAATTATTTTTCAACTCTTCATAATTTTCGTTTATTCCCCTGTGATTTGTTTTTCTATGGACCTTTTCAATTATTTTTACCATTTCCTCTTCATTTTCAATATCCATTGCGTTAATGGTGCATTTGATAAATCGGATATTATTATTGTTGCCGAACAGTTTAATCAATATCTTTTGTAACAAGTTATATTTCGCGTCTTCTAAAGCAGAGTAAATTCCTGTTACACACTTTTTTATTTCTCTTCTTAGCACATCGTTTAAGTAATTTCCATCATACAGTTCCTTTTCTGTTATAAATAACTTTCTGTATCTTCTATGTTTTATTAATATTTCCTTACCCTTTGTTTTTATTAAATGTATTTGGTTATAATATTTGTTTACTGTGCCTTCCTTTATGAAAATATAATCTCTTTGGTCTTCGGCTCCACTGTGAATTGTGGTTTGATCGCTATTTTGGTCCTCTTCTTCTACATTGTTAACTTGATGGGTATCGTTATTGATTCTACTTAGGAAGTCTGCGACCCTATTATCTTTTCCCTTTAGGTATTCGATTTCAAAGTCGAATTCATTTAATTTAATTCTCCATCTCTGTAGTTTGGAGTTTGGTTCCTTAAGAGAGTTCAACCACACTAAAGGTTGATGGTCCGTCTTTATTGCAAACTTTTTGCCAAATAGGTAGGGCCTAAAATACTTAGTAGCCCAAACTATAGCCAGAAGTTCTTTCTCTATAGTTGAGTACTTTACTTCATGTTCGTTCAATGTTCGACTTGCAAAACAAACAGGGTGATTTTCTTGTGTTAAGACAGCACCAATCGCATATTGGCTAGCATCTGTTGTGAGAGTAAACTTCCTTTTAAAATCAGGGTATCTCAACACGGGATGCTCTGTAAGAAGTTGTTTAAGTTTCTCAAAGGCTTCAATGTACCGTGAATCGTTTTCATTGATCCTTTTGTCTTTTTTCAAGTAGTATGTCATTGGCTGTGCTACTTTTGCATAGTCCCATAGTCCTTAATGAACTTTCTATAGTCGCCAGTGACACCAAGGAAGCTTTTAATTGCCTTCCTAGTCTTTGGCAATCGGAGGTTTTTAATGACATTTATTATTTTTTTCGTTCGGTTTGATTCCTTCGCTGGTTAGAACATGGCCCAAGTATTCAGTCTCTTTACAAAAAAATTTACATTTATCAATCTGAATTTTGAGATTATATTTTCTCAACCTATCAAAAATTTTATAGATCGAGTCAGTATGCTCTTGAATAGAGGGACTGAATATAAGTATGTCGTCGAGGTAGACAACGCATATTTTGTTAATATAGTCTCTGAGTACATAGTTCATCATTCTCTGAAATGTTGCCGGGGCGTTTTTAAGCCCGAATGGCATTCTTATGTACTCATAATGGCCTTGGGGAATTGAAAAAGCCGTTTTGACTCTATCTTTTTCATCGACAAGGATTTGGTGGAACCCCTTGGCGAGGTCTAGAGTGGTAAAGTATTGGGCTCTGCCCAGTTTGTCAAAGATAGATTCAATATTGGGGATGGGGAATTTGTCATCCACCGTCACTTCATTAAGTCGTCTATAATCGACAACTACTCTCCACTTTTGTTTTCCAGAGTTATCCATCTTTTTGGGTACCACCCAAATAGGAGAATTGTAGGCGGCGTTACTGGGTCTTATTATCCCCTGTGAAAGCATTTCTTTTATTTGCTTCTCCACCTCCTCCTCGTGGACCTTTGGAAATCTGTATATTTTACTATAAATGGGTTGGCTGGTTTTGGTAATTATTTGGTGCTTTATGGAAGTTACATTAGTCAGCCTTTGCCCTTCTTGATAAAAGAGATCTTATTTCTTTTTAAAATTTGTTTTAAAGATGCAAATTCTTCCGAGTTTAAATGATCGGTTTGAATTTGTTCGAGGGGGTTGAAGTCGATTACTTCATTGGAATCTAATTGAAAAATTTCTTCATATGAACAAGTATTTTTAAATTTTATGGTTTTTCCCTTAACCTCTATTGTATCGTTTCCCAGGTCGATTTTCGTTCCTAGCGGCTTCAAAATGTTTTGCCCTAATAATGCGTCAAAGTTTTTGTTTTGGAAATTTAATAATTTCCAGCTCATGGTCGCTTGCTGATTGAATTCTGTAGGTATTTCTGTTATGAGTTCATAGGTTATGGTTTTTTACCGTTAAGTGTAATTAAGCCTATGGGTTTGTTTAACTTAGATCTTTTGAAGTTGGGGAATGTTTCTTCATTCAAAATTGAGGGTGCGGCACCAGTATCGATAAGGCAGTTAAGTTTTTTTCCGAGGACTGTAAGTTCTACTATCGGTAATGGACAGTTCGAGGCTGTACAGGAAAATTTTCCAGAATTTCGGCATGATCTACGACCATAGGTTCTGGTGTACTAGGATTGTTATTGTATGATGGTCCATTTGGGGAATTATTTTGATGATAGTTCCCGGAATTTCTAAATCTACCGCTATCGTTTCTGAAGTCATTAGTTTTGAAAGCATTACTACTCCTATATCTGTTGTTATTTCTAAAATCATTATTATTATTATAGCCACCGTTATTATTGAAATTTCTAAAACTATCATTGGGATTGGGTCTAAAGTTTCTGTTATGTCTGAAGTCACTATAATTCCTAAAATTGTTAAAATTTCTTGAATTCTGAGGATTATGGCTTGAGATTCTGTTAAAATGATTTCTTGATGAATGAGGTTTATTCTTTGGCAGATTATTTTCTCTTACTTCAGGATTTTGCTCTAGACCGGTTTGCATTAACTCGTGATATGCTTCCTCAATAGTTTGAACATTTTTTATTCGAAGGTACATACTTTCAGACCGTGGGAGCTTATTTAAAAATGTTTCTAATATACTATTCTCGTTGTTATCTGGTTTAAATTCTACGGGTTTATCACTGTCTAAGTTGTATTTCAAATTTAATTTATCTAAAACTACAAGTAACTCATTATAATATTGACTTACAGTAAAGAATTTGATGCCATCAGCTTTCTCCTTGAGTTTTAAGTATGTTTCCTGGATTCCGAAAGATTTTATTAATTGCGACTTAACATCATCCCACGTCACTGTTTGATGCATTAGCCTCCTGATAGATGTAGCAGCTTTTCCCTGTAATTTCGTGATGAGGATCCTAAAGATGTAGGCCTTTGCCGCATCGTCGGGTGCCATTCTGACCAATGTTTCCACTTCCTGAATAAAATGGCTTAATTCATAACTGCCATCGCCTTTAAATACTGGAACAGCCCTAGCTTCATTAATTAGCTCCTTCAGCCCTATGGAGTCCATTGTAACGTCACGGTATGTTGAATATTTTCACTGTTATTTACAAAACTGTAGAAACTGTGCCACTCGAACTTGATGTTCTTTATTTGATTTATCACGAAAATATTTGTTCCAAAAAAAATAGACAGAACTGAATGTTCTTAATTTTCCGCAACACTATATAAAATAGAACTTTATGTTCGTAACTGTATCACACCGATAAATCCTTTAAAAAGGAACAGGATTCTTTAATAGCCGTAAATCGCGATTCAGAATACTGTCGGTATCCTACCGACTGCGCCAAACTTGGTTGCGGATTTTTGGAACGATAAATAAATTAAAACACAAATGAAAACTCAAATTAAAAGTTAAACTAAACTTTATTAAACAAAATCAAATTAATGGTTTAAACTTTATATTTGTTACAAAAACGTTTTTTATGTCCGACGACTCACAATAGACTCACTTTTAATTCTCACCTTTACAATTTTCAACAGTTATAGAAATCGAATAAAGTTACTAGGATTGCATTTCTTTTCTAGGCCTTGAACTTTTGTTCGAGACCGAAGTTACTTGAACTTGCTGAGTTCAGGTAATTTCGGTTCTCGTGCGAAATATGAATGCTGGGAAATTTTATTTGCTGACTTTGATTTTTCATTTTAAATTTCGAAATTTTAGATAAATGTTTATGCAGACGGAAATTATTGAAATATGAGGTTTTAAAAGAAACTGTAACGGAAAACGTTTTGCTTACGCGAATTGAATGGATGGGAATATGACTCACGCACACAATTAAGTACTTAATCCGAATATGAATGGTTACGCCGCTGCAAGAATACAGGTGTGGAAATCGCGGTTGTTGTCAATACAGTTTGCATACTGCATACAGAATACTAGTGTGGAAAGGCCCATTGTGCAGCAATAAGCATGTTTGGGACGACCAGACCTAGAAAGCACAGACGAAGAAAAATCTAGAATAGAAAACTCTAGTATGTATAAACTAGTAGAAAATTAAAGGATCTTCATGATCTTCAATATCACCGCCGCTGGAAATGTGCTCATAAACATTCCGTCGACATTGTGCGAACAGGCATTCCGTCGGCCTTTTCAAACATCAAAGTAAGACGGACAAAAGCCTCTTTCGTGTTGACCCATTATTAAACACCAAATCCACATAATCTCTCTAGTTCTATAATACATATCTACAATATTTTCAGTCATTTTTAATATTTTTTGGGTTCAAAGGTAAACAATTATTTAATGCTTGTGACTTTCTTAAAATTTGTTGCTTTGCAAATTACTTAGTTGATTGAATGGATAGAAAAGCCGCCCCTCTTTAAAACTACATACATATTTGCAGAAACTTGAAACATTGGACGCCTTCTGTAAAACTGCACCTGACTAACTTAACTTACATCTCGTGGTTTGAGAGCTTTGTTTCTGGCCGTTCAATTAAGATAGAACTGAATGGCGTTGAAACTCTGCGGGTGTTCCCCTGGGTCGATTCTCTCACATGATCTCTTTCTAATATTCGTTAATGATCTGCTCTCAATCCCTTCCAACCCACGTCATAAGACACTCTGCGTTAGGCTGGTCGTCCACTGGAAGCATATTCGAGCGGCTACGCGCTTCGGCTACATGAGCGGTTACACGCGGCTATGCCCGACAGATCCAACATAAAGAATTTCATACAAACATCGTCCACTGCAAGCGGCCTTGAGCGGGCGGCTATTAGTCCAATCAAGCTACGGAATCGCCATGTTAATTTCCAGACAATTGAAGGCAGGAAAAAAAATATGGGCGTGTAGAACACTTAATTTGAAGAATGATAGCGTTTTTTTTACGGAACTGCATTGGCGAACTTAACCTAAAAAATTCGCAAAAGTAAAAAAACCGTTTTTTCGCCAATAAAACAAAAAGTTGAGCTCGGATCCGAAAAAGTTAAATTATAAAGTTATAGGTATTAAAATTATCTTTCAATTGATGTGGTACAAAATATTGGTTAGTGTCTTATACATGGAGAAAAATGCTAAAAACCGCTAAAAATCGCTTCTTTTTCTTTTATTTTTTTCTTTTTATTGATGCGACCTAGAAACTTTTTATTTGGTAAAAATGTTGCTTTTGGCAATCTGAAAACTCATTATTTTTTTTGGCTCCAAATTTTGCAAAATATGGGTGAAATTACGATTTATGTAAAAAAAAGCGTTTTCGTTAAATTCTTCTTCTACAGCTCCTCGACCTCGTAGGACATTTTTTCGAAGCTCCTTTTCTTCGTTAAGAGTTGGACTATCATGCACTATAAGTTAAAATTGGAATTTTTCAATTTTATGTACAAAAAACTCCACCGCAAAAAGACAAGTTTTTTTGCCGCAAAAAAGACAAGTTTTTTATTTCATTATTTTTCGACTCTAACCTACTGTATGACCAAATTACCTATTTATTCTCTAAAAAGAATATAAACACGTTGTTGAAAATAGTTTTGGAATCCTTGCATCCAGATTTCGTATATTCCATACTCAAATCAATTTAGAACCAGAGAACATAACGAAAGTGGTGAAGGCAACGTGTGCATTGCATAATTTTTTGATGGAACAACAATCAACCTTTTACGCTCCCCCAAACAGTACCTATCAGGAAAATTTCGATGGAACTACTGCTATTGCAGG
The DNA here is from genome assembly GCA_949987705.1 of Thereva unica. Taxonomy (NCBI): domain Eukaryota; kingdom Metazoa; phylum Arthropoda; class Insecta; order Diptera; family Therevidae; genus Thereva; species Thereva unica. The sequence goes on from OX465281.1 coordinate 129,552,640, forward strand.
TTTGGATACCTCGGAATCGAATATGACCGCATTGAAACGTCTGAACCAAGGGAATATAACTTCTGCTGCTAAACAACTTAGAAATGAGTTCACTTCCTACTTCATGGATGAAGGCAAAGTTCCATGGCAAGAAAATCGGGTTCTTCGAAACAAATAATAAATAAATGTATTTTAATTAAATTGTACGAGTATTATAAAATTTGAGTACTTACTTCATCGATTTCATTTTCATCCGCGTCTTCCAAGTTTGACACAGACGCACCAGGGGTATCTTGATCGCCAAGAAAATCAAACAACTCTAAGTACCACAATTTTGATGTGTAGATGTTGTCGGCTGAAGCCCCGGATTTCTTTGACAAGTCACGTTTCTTCTTTTCTTTACGTGCATTACTTCTTAAATTATTAATTTTTTTAACTACACATGTTTTTGTAGCTTCGGGTTCTATCTCTTTTAATTTAATTATCAGTCTTCCATAAGCTGCATCTCTCTTGTCACGGTCGTGGTACTCTTTGCTTTTCACCCGCCACAGACAAGGTTCCGACCTATATATTTCTATAAATTCCTCTATCACTTGGTTCCGTTTTCGGCTGGACATTATGAACTCAAAAGTATGGTACCCGTAGTCACCAGTTAACACTACGTAAATATAAAAGCGGCCGACGCTCTCTACTCTACTACGGAAATGAAATATCGGACAATTTCACATGAATTAGAAAACAAAATTAATAGATTTTAGAGAAAAGTAAAAGTCATAAGCTTCTTAGTATGCTCTTAACGAAAGTAGTAGTGCTAACAAAGAAGTAGATATAATGACGAATTACATCAAATATACATATCTATAACGAAACTGAATTAGCCATCTACATTTAGATTAATATAATAAGGTAAGCAGGACAAGAATGGACCAGAAAAACTAGTATTTGTGGATATGCTAGGAGATAGACCAGCAGGTAGGCCGAGAAAGAGATGAACAGACGTCTAATGCTATGAAGCCGTAACTGGAAACAAGTCACTAAAAATCGTACAAACTGGAGGAAATCTTTAGAGGAAGTCAGAGCTCCATATGTGCTGTAGCACCATAGGAAGGAAGAAAGGATGAACTACGAAAAATGCAGACCACGGACACTGTTGACAAAGTTTACAAAGTACTATCACGTACATATTCTGTAAAGCAGCTTGAAACCATATATGGAAGTAGGATATCCTTTCTTTCTTCTGGTAAGATGTTGGGTCCAAAAGCACCCCGGTCACTTCGCTAGGACTATTGTACTACTCTAGCTAGCCACAACTAACCTAAAAACTGTACAGGCGTACCGGAGTGACCCGTACACACGCTCAGTCTACATGCCTGCACAGGTAGAAAGAATTGAATTTCGATTCTTCTCCGGTCGCCTGTGCAGGTCGTTATGCCTGTGCAGGTTTGCCTGCAGCGACTGGCACACACGCTCCGGTTTACCTGTACAGGTCACCTGTACCGGTAAACCGGACCGGTATACCGGAACGTGTGTACCCGGCCTAAGAGTGATAGGAATATACTCAAACTTTTCTTGGCTGAATTTTAAGTGTTATAAAAAGTCTAGAAAACTGTTATAAAAAGCATTGGAAAAGAATGAAATTCATGTTATTTTTTCTATGCTTTTTATAACAGTTTGCTACATCTCTAGACTTTTTAGTAAGAATTAAATTAAATTGAAGTAATAAATTGAAATAATTATAATTGAAGTGGCAGCAAATATAGTAATTATAATTGAAGTGATATGTGATAATAAATAATAGATACATATGTTATTGAAGGGTAAATTTAGTAAAATCGCTCCAAACAATTTTTGATGTGTTTAGTGTGATTTTTAGTTGCCCAAAGTAATTTCAAAGTGGGGGAGACATATTTTTGTTATTACAACGGGCGGGCGCGCATTGCGAATTGGGGGGAGTCTAAAAGAAAAATATTTTTTTATATATAGTTTTCCACTTTTGAAATTTGAAGTTGTTGAAGTATTTTTGAAAATATTTGAAGCTATTGTTTTACTCTGGAGTCCCAATTCTAAACATTTATCATAAATATAATTGAAGTGACAATAAAAATTTTTACAAGAGTAAAGTGAAAAGTCTCCATGTATGAAAGGATTTAATAGTCGGGAAACCCAACGGTGTGAAACAAGGACTCAGGTCAAACTAGATTTTTAAATGAGGAAGTAGCAAATTGAAAGGAAGTGGACAAAGAATTTTAATTTACCTGATGTTTAATATTAAATACAATAAATTTAAATTAATTTAATTCATAATAAATTTTAATATTTCAAATATTTTCAACGGATTTCTTCTCCCCTCACAACTATCTGTAATAATAATCAGATAATCGTTCTTATTCTCACGTGCTATCTCTGTCCCACAGTATATTTCGTCATTTTCAGCCTAGCCAAGACAGCATTTTCAGCCTACGTTAACACCAGTGTCATAAGGCTATTATTGTCAAATTTCACTCATCGGCCACGAAATTCATCATTTTCTCATTCTTTTTGCTCTTCAAAACAATAACAAAAAGCGCATAGGAATCTATTTTTAGATTCGCAGCCACTAAACCCAAAGCCGCAGCTTCTGATTTTGTTTTCAAATGCGCAAAGGGCTTTCACATAAACAAGACAAAGTTTATTTCGGAAACTAACCATATAGCGGAGCATAAAACCCTGCGATATTAGCGCCCCCAGCTCGTGGTGCCGTAACTGGAAGTTAATTTGACTCGCGTTTGTCCATATCTACTTAGTATATAATCAATGGTACTAAACTAAAATTGGAACGAGCGATAATTGAAGACAACTTCAAGCTTCTTGCCGAAAAGGAAAGAACATACTACTAGGAGCTAGAAAATGGACGAAGGTTCCAGAAGTTAGGTAAAGGTGGAGCTTGGATATATAAAAGCAGCTTGCAGGCGCTGAGAAGTCAGTTTTGATTAGAAAGGCGAAGAAAGTGTTCTAAAGTGAGAACAGTGAAAAGTGGTGATTTAAAAGTGAATTATAAAGCGATAGATAGAATTTAATAGTGCGAGATATTAAATTGAAAGTGATTATAGTGAAATATAAGAATTGTGTTTGTTATTAAACTATGTTTTGGTTTGTAATAAATAAATATTTGTGTGGATAATTAAAAAGTGTATTCCTTAATTAATCCTACGAATCCGTTAAGCCGTAAAAACGTAAAAATATGATGAATAATATAGGGAAAAAATTATAGTAAAATAATCCCTCTTGTTCTAAACTAGTGAGTTTCAGAGTTCCACCGACGACGTCTTCCTTCACGGGATGCGGTGATTCCTTATTATGTTGTTAGTTGGCAATTCCAGCGATGTCTTCTTAAACAAGTTAGTGATGGGTATTCCAACGATGATTGAATTGGTTCAATAACACTGCAATGATGTCTTCTTCAACTACGGCTTCACTTTTCTCTTTTTGTTGATTACAAACACTCGGGTTCTGTTTTCGCGAATCTTTTCCAAAAGAAAGAAAGTATATCGCTTGTTGAAGTATTAAAATACACGCGTCGTTGGTTCCATCTTAAACCCCGTTTAAATTCGACACTACCCGCGATACTACCGGCTGCGCCACTGAAATAATTGAGCGTTTGAAACAAGAAAAAAAAAACAGATAATACACTTGTTTAGATTTTAACTTATTTATTTAACAAAACTTTCTACTTTGAATAAAACAAATCGGAAAAACAAATCTGACCGCGCCGCTTGGAAATTAACTCTGAACTAACTTTAATGAAAAGCTAGTTTTCCGTTGGGATGCCTATCTATTCTCACGGTGAGGACATTAAATTCTTAGGAATTGTATGTTCCACCGGAAACTCGTGTAGAATGTGTTTACTGCATGGCTAACGCGACATGGGAAATTGCAAAATTGTTCTAAATAAATTTAACTGAATATGAGAATTGAAAAATGAACTTTAACTGGAATTTTAGGTTCAAATAAGAACATTAACTTCAGATAAAAATGAATGGGATATTACAAGATTTTGAATGGGAGATCATATGAGAGGCTTTACCGTAACAATTTATCTCACGAGCAATTTTTACTTGGCCAAAAATTACATAAAATCGATAATTTACGAGATATTCGAGAAAAATGATTTTCTTCACCTTTGACCTTCCGTAACTTGCTTTTTCAGTTGGCTTTATGGACTTTTGGGAAATTATTTGTGAATCCCGCTGAAAAATCTCCAATTGAATTTTTTAAGAGGTTTATGGATAAAGTGACCGGGGGCCAGTTCACGCAATTCGACACTCGACGTCGACATCGACGCTTTATGAAAACGACATTAATTTCTACAACGTTGAATTTGGGTTCACGTAAGTCGACGTGTCGAATGTCGTTTTCCCAAAATAATTTCTCCTAAAGGTGTGCTAAATCCAATGAAACCGCTGCACTTTTCACATTATCCACAAGGGGGACAAGTTGCAAATAATACTAAAACTTCAATAATGTGAGTAATTAAATTAATTAATTAAACAAATTCATAACAATATTGGAAAATATCAACGCTGAATTTATTTTTGTACATCTAACTCTTCTTGGAGTAGTTATAATTGTTATTTTTCAACTAATAGTTTTTCTTTTTCTATTGCATTTTGCTCGTTCAGAACTGTAAAAAGTTTTGTGTAAAATTATTTCTGCTCTGCTCTAATTGCCACCACAACTCGTTTTTAATATAACAATAAATGAATTCCACGCCACATCTGGCGTCGAGAAGATTAACGACACTTTTAAAACGTCAAACATAAAACGTCGACTTGCGTGAACCCAAAACGACATTTAAAGCGTCGTTTTCAGTCGACGTCGAATTGCGTGAACTGGCCCCGGGACTGGGCTATTTGTAAAATGAGAAATGTTATTGTTTTTGGTTGTTATTAGTTGTAAAAGTTAAACTATCAAATGCCATACTAGAGATGGTGCTAAGCTGAAGGTGGCAGTTTTAACGGCACGGGTAAAATTGTACGGGTAAAGCGGTCGGTGTATGGCCAAAAACCGTCCCTCTTGCCAGTGTTCAAAAATATCTGCTGCAGTTTGATTTTAACCGTCCGTTTTCAATCGCGCTCGTTCAAGTCGGCTCGTGTGTGTGACGACGCAGTTAAAAAGGACTGATTTTGTCAGTTTCGACTTCCTCGCAGCTTATTTTTTTGTTTTGATGCTAATAGATCCATCATAGCAGATCAGATGATGATGATAACGCTACGATTTCAGAAAAACTGAACGAAGCAACGCCTAGTATGTGGAAGTGGTCGTTGTTCGTGTTTATCCGTACAGTTTTACCCATGCGGTTGAAACTGCCAAAAAGGAACGACGTATATGGCCACCTTAACAGCGCTCATTGAACAGAGTTAAACTTACTCGGGCCTGAATGCGCTCAATGTAATTCAGGCTTTATATTACATAAACAATCAGTGTCTAAAGTTAGTATACATCGGGCCTTTCCTGCTACTACTACTAGTATAAGTAACAAATAATAAAGCGCAAAAAAAAAGAAAGGTCCAAAAAATGCAGTCAAAAGTTGCACAACCGTCACAGCTTGCACATCCGTAGTATAGTTAGAATAACAAGGTAATAAAACAACGGTTTATTTTCATGGGTATCTTTTTATACGCTTTATCTGTATGTTGTATGTTGTTTGTTGTATGTTCTATTTAGTATGTAAACAAATCTTACAAATTGATTGTCACCCATATTCAAATAACCGATCAACATCAAATTTCGCACATAATGTATATTTCACTTGACAATGCAATCTGACCATTTTGTAAAAAAATCAAGATGGCGGTTCCAAGATGGCAGAAGTCGAGTACAATTAGCTAGTCATTCGAAATTCAAAATGGCGGCTACCTTTTTCTTTACAACCCACACTCGCATGGGTATGAAATGAAAGTGTATGACGAGAATAGTATAGTAAGTTGTGTGACGTCATTTTAAATCCAATATGATGGGCACCACAAAATCGCAGAAGAGTTTTAAGAAACTAAAAAGTACAAAATAAAAAATATAGTTTAAAAAAATAAAATAAAACTTTTACTTTAAAATTAACTATAAAGTAAAAAATAATTTTGAATGTGAAGTTGGTATTGCTCCAGCCAGTATTTTTTAGTTTTTTAAACTATATTTGTTACTGTCAGAAATGGGGTTTTTATTTGATTGATAAAAACAATGGTGTATGATGGGAAAAAAGAGAAATAAAGGGTATTATTTGTAAAGAATATGAAAAAAAAAGTTCTCACATGCAATTCAAAAAGTCGATGGATAAGGTGTTTTTCTCAACCTTTTGAACCATGGAGTATACATGGCTACGTTGAGGAGCTTTCGGCTTCGGCAAAACTGCGAAATGGCTACGCTTATTATAATCCAAAGATCAAGGGTAACTTCTAAGGTATGATTTTTCCTCACAATAATCTTTTTAAATACCATGTACATTTTATATACACTATGACATATCTACTGGTAAAATAAAATATAAACGTGTTATTTTATGTTGATTAATATAACAATTACTACAATATTTTCTTTCATTTTTCAGTAATTATACACCTGAAGAACAAGTTAAATACAAGGAAACCTTCTTTGGCTACTTTTATTACTAGACAATTAAAAATGTGCAAGCTATCGCGATTTATACTTTTAAACAAGCAATTTTTTACGCAACATATGTAGATCTATGATAGAATTAATTGATAAGGATTAAGAAAAATCATTTTGGCTTTTGAAATTGTAATGAAATATTTTTTTTGTTCTTGGGGTTGTTAATGTAAAGTAAGAAAGTACGCTGTGAATTAATAAAAATTCCAAATTGAATTGGCTTTGTTAACTCAACAGCAGAAGCCTTGGGGCCTATTTTGTCGGTAAAATTTTATCATTTTATGTTATGTTATGCCATAAAATAAAAGAATTCTCTAAAATCTTATTCTGTTCGGCCATTTTTATTTTCTTTGATGCATCATAACATAAAATATTTCCTGTTATGCTTCATAACTCATAAAAGAATCTCAGCAGCACATTTTAGGGGTATTTTGACATATTTTATGAAAGTAACAGGCGTGAATTGACACTTGTTGTGCAAAATCCTGTCAATTGAGTTTTTAGTTTAATTAAAAATTAATATGCCCAGGGCACGCTTTGATTTTGTTTATTTACATTTACAATCGATTAGCTGTTCATTTTCAACCGAACTGTTCAAAGCGTAAAGGTGCCGGCCCATAGAACGCGTTAACGCTATGCGCGCGTAAGATGCGTGTGACATTTCAGTTAAAGTAAATGCTATTTAATGGAACCAGTCCCAATGACTGCCGCGACACACGCAAGTAAAGCTTCAAACGCTTCAAGTTGACCAATTTTCAACTTTTGCATGCGATAGATGCGTTTGACGTTTGTTTGTTGTGTACATAATTTGAAATTTCAGTCTTTTATCAATCTAGGTGTGCGAGGTTAAAAAATACGAATATGAAATACAAGCCAACTAAGGATTCGATAATCTGAAAACGTAAAAAAAATGAAATATCATACACGTACAACGCGTTCATTGGGTCTGTTGAATGTTTCGCGTCTTGGACTGTCATACGCCTCTTGCGCACGCATCGCGCTAACGCGTTCTATGGGCCGGCATCTTAATAGAACTCAGACCGGATTATACTAAATCTTTTATGTTATGTGTCCAAAAAAGATTCCTTAAAATAATTTTATGAAACCATGACAGAATAGGAATTTCGAAAATATTTTATTTTCATTTTATGAAGAAGAAATTTTATCATCATAACATAACATAAAATAATATTTTATGAAAAATTGCAGAATAGCCCCCATTGACTGAAGTCTGAAATTGACTTTTTGTGACAAATTGTGTAATGAAATGAAAATACAAATGTGGGTTTATATGCTATTCAGAATTTAGAATATTTCAGATATTAAAAGCATACGGAAAGCAACTAAAATAAATGGTTCGTAACTATTCCCGAATCCGTCGGCAGAAAAGTGATTGCAAATTTGATAGTTTGTGATTACCGAAAATATTCGTAGTGGAAGTGAACGGCGCTTCTTATGTTGAATTCAATATTCACTCAACTGCGATATGGATATCCGTTTCATCGGACTCGGGAATAGGGGACATTATGCATTGGGGTAAATTACACTCATCTAGCTGTGTACAATCGGGAACACCCCAAACTTTGTATTTCCGAGCACGCAGAGTTTCTAAGGTTGAAAGGAAGTATTCGTCAACGGTACGTTTTAAAGTGGAAAACTAGATAGTACCAGATCAAGTGTCCTTCTCGGACCATCAATTAATATGCTTCAGGGTAAACTGGCAGACTGAAGCTCCCCAACCGAGAAAAACCCCAAGAAGGACTGTGGACTCGGTCGGGTCCTGAGAACTAAATTTTCTAGAGAGTGCCCACAGAAAGAATAGACATTAAAAAGAAAATGGAAGATAGAATCAATACTTTCGAAAACGCTATACACTCGGTGTATAGGGTATTCTGCCCAGTAAGTCCGATTCAAAAAACTGTTCCCCCAAGGTGGAATGAAGATCTCTCGACACTGAGAAAGTTAACACGAGAGATTTTCAATAGTAGTTGCAAGCAAGCCTTTTGGCAGCTTTGCAAAGACTGGATCAAACCATAGAAGGAAGCCATTGCTTCAGCTAAGAGAGATACCTGGGAGAGGTACCGGATATCGGGAAGTGGTCGGAAAGTCGATCGATCGCATGATTTCTCCCTCACAGAGAACGGTGAACATACTATTTGATATTGTCTTCAGAACCAAATGTAACTAGTTTTTGTAACTCGTAATAGAAAAGTTAGTTAACTATCAACAATTATCTATTTTACATCACCTGACCTGAGCCGGCGCGTTGTTTTTTTGCGCCCGGTGCAGTAGGCCTTATTGCGCCCCATGAGGCGATCATATAAACAAAAATTTATTTCATCTGAACTGCAAGGTCGGGAAATACACAAGACATTTTTAATGCCAGTCCTGTCAGTATTGGTTTTGACCTCTAACTAAATGTAGACTCACTATTTTTATTTTAAAACTAGTCTTGATGAGTAGAATATGTTACCCCTAAAATACCAATCGGAAAGTGAACTTCGATCGGTAGTAGACACGGTGCAGTCATCACTTCGAGCGTAAAAAAATCTTGCCACACCAAAGGAAATATTTGAGGGATTGTTGCTCTACGTCCTTCGTAGCAAATTAGATGCGACTTCACGGATGAAGTGGGAAGAAGAAACTTCAAATGGAAATTACCCTTCATGGGATGAGTTTGTAAGCTTTATTGAGAGAAGGTGTCGAGTTTTAGAAAACTCTAACGCAACAAAAGGCTTGGCTTCGATTTCCGATAAGCCAAATAGTTTGCTCTCAAGTAAAGGCAAATATAAAAAGTCCTTTGTTATTTCAAAAACAAACGGTAATTGTCGGTTTTGCAAGCAACTGCATTCTATTTAAAATTGTGGACCATTCGGCGGATTGACGCCTGCAGATAGATTTAATGAAGTGAAGTCCTTGAGACTATGCATACAGTGCTTACAACCAGGGCATACGGTGAAATATTGCAATGGCTCTACTTGTGAAAAATGTAATAGAAAACACCATAAGCTTTTACATTTAGGGGAAGTCAAAGCCACGTTGGAAAATAATCAAAGGTCCGCTGCCATGTTGGCCGACCCGAAGTCTTCGCACACAGGAATTACGATGATTTCCCATGCAGTTGGGCATAGCAACGATGGACCATCTGAAGTTTTCCTAGCAACTGCTGTAGTTCTTGTCAAAACGGGGTTTGGAGATTATACATATTCCTTATAGAGCGCTTCTAGATTCGGGTTCGTTGATAAATATAATTGCGGAAAGAATTGTGCAAGGTTTGCAAGTGAGAAGGGTTAGTTCCGAGGTACGAGTAGAGGGCATTGGTTCCACAACTTTGTCTATAAAATATGTATAAGACTTACGGGTCAATTAAATCACGCATAAATGATTATTCCACAACGTTTGAAGCATACGTCCTTCCTAAAATTACCGGACATCAACCAGGTCAACGCGTGGCAATTAATTGGACAATTCCGAGCAACATTGCATTGGCAGATCCTGATTATAATCTTGCTCAACCCATAGATCTGTTGATAGGAGCTAATTTGTTTTTCGAGCTTCTGTGTGTTGGGCAAATTAAATTAGGTGATAGCCTTCCAATCTTGCAGAAAACTGTATTTGGCTGGATAGTTTCAGGTGGAAAAAGTTATGTCATGTATGTCATGTAAAGTTATCCCAATCGGCTGATGATATCATGCAAGATAATTTGGAGTATTTAGTTCAGCAGTTCTTTGCTATTGACAACCCACATGTCACGGAAAAGCTTTTATCTCCTGAACAACAGGTTTGTAAAGAGCACTTTGTCAAAAATGTACTGCGTGATGAGAGTGGAAGATTTTTAGTAAAGCTACCGTTACGTAAAGAGCCAAATCACTTGGGCTCTTCTCTATATATCGCCAAGAAAAGATTCCTTAATTTAGAGCATAAATTATCAAAGACACCTAATTTAAAAATACAATATTCTGATTTTATACTCGAATATCTATCGCTCGGACATATGAAGAGAGTCTCAATTCAAGATGTGCCGCAATTACATTACATATTTTATGCCGCACCACTGTGTACTAAAGCCTGAAAGTAGCAGCACCAAGTTAAGGGTTGTATTTGATGCCTCCTGCAAAACAGCTTCAGGACTTTCTTCGAATGACACACTAATGGTTGGACCTGTTATACAGGATAGTCTTTATCAGTGGCGTAGCATGGATTTGTGCCACCCGCTTGAACCGTAAATTTGCTGCCCCCTACTTTCGAATTGATTCTTATAATCAATGAATCAAAACCCAACTTAAATTTCAAGTAATTTTCAATCCAAGAATTCAAGGCATCATCTACACGCAATGAATTATATGTAACTAATGAAGGTTCGGTATAGTGCGCGCCAAAATAAATGGGAATTTTACGCGCAGGTGAGGAAATAACAACTCCACATACATTAACATTCCGTGTATGGATAAAATTCAAGCGCACATGCATTTTAATTTTCCTTTTGAAACTCGTTTACCGGGAACAACACTCCAAGATAGCATCTGACCAGGACAAGAGTCGCGCAGTGAGACGGATTGAATTGTGATTGAAAATATAAATGAGCGGGTGATTTGGGGCTTTAAACGAACGGAATGACGAGGTGCACTTTTCTTTTCGAATCTACTTTCGTGGTGAGGATTTGAGACTTTCACTGCGCATTAAAAAATCGATTTTGAGATTTCCCATTGTTTTGGCGCAGGCTATATCCGTGCTTCAAGGTTGGCCTAAATTATAAACTATAACAAACCCAGAGAGCTGGAATCAGTAATTTCTCTCTGTAATTTATTTCAGTCTGTCTTTAGATAAAAAGGCTCGTAGACGCACAAGCTTAAGCTTAAACTCTTCCCTGTCCCAATATCTGGAGGTTTCATTTCCCATCATCGTAGCACAATACTATTACAGGGGATTTTAACGACAAATGCGGCAGCTGTTGGAGCCCTTCTCAAACTTCAGCATTTACAGCCCGCGTCATAAAAGAAGGGAATCTTAATATCGCTGTTTCCATGCACATTGAGAGTCTCATACAAGAGAGCAACGTCGGTAGTCTAGGGGTAAGGCGCCTGACTACTATCCCCAGAGGTCCCGGGTTCGATTCCCGGCGGTGCCACGGTCCTAGCCTTTCCCAATTTCCCGCCTACATAACTTTCCTTCTTTCTTCTTCCCTCTTTGCATTCCCGATTCCTCCTGTCATAGCCTTCACTAGTTCTCTTCCCCGCTCCACCAAGCGCATGTCATCGGTTGGTTGATGAGATTCAACTCGTTTCAGGAGGCATAACACTCCAACGAGTTGTTCTCGATGCCCCGGTGTCAGAGTCGCGAAATTGTTGCGAATAGGTGAAATAAAAAATACTGTAGCTAGGTTGTGTGTGACAGTTCTTTCCTTCACTTCTCTCTCTATCTTCCGACTAGAGCTGCTGTTCGACATTTCAAAATAAAAAAATACATGGTCGACAGTACAAAGGGGCCTTCCCTAAGTCTCTAGTGTGTCACATAAAAAAAAAACAGTGGGTGTGTGTACTTATACACGCATTAGAAGTTATACTTCTTTGACGTGATTTTAAGACTAATTTTTAATTTCTTCACAAATATTTTATTGGATTCTATCTATTTTCGTGCGTTGGAAGGTGCAAGCATTATGATGCCGACACGCTCAAGGCTGTCGGTTATACCGTATTCTAATCCTAACTAAAATCTCCAACTAGTTGGGTCATTAGGCCTAATTACAATTATCTTAAGATGGGCTTAAGATGCCTCATAAAATTCTCTTAAGACTGGCTAATTTTCTACCAACACGTAATGAATGTTAAGCTTAATATTCGTCGCAAAGCTGGATCAGCATTTATTTACCTGACAATACTACTGGTACTTCTAAGCCCAACTCACTTCTTTTCTGTTCATTTCCGCCTTAGCTTCTGATTGAGGAATTTAGCTTCTCCTCCACTTTAGTCAGTAGATCAAACGATCGTACCATTATAGTCTAAGTGCAGCAGTTTTCTCGGCTAATCTCCGGCAATCCAAAAAGACATCGTCTGTGTCTTCTGTCACAATGAGGAATTCCAGGCGTTGCGTAGACTCATTTTGCCGGTATGCTCTCGTAACTCACCTGTGGGTTTATCGACCTTGTGTAGATTCATTCTACTTCCTTTGCCACTACTGAAATAAACGTCACTTCCAAATTCTGTTCACTTCCCTAGCTTCTTCTTTAATTGTTTTGTTACTCAATTAAATTGAGTGGGTTAGGGTAATTGAAATATGATACGAAGAGTTTCATACTAAGTACATTAATGTATCGGCAAATACAGCATCAACGCTTCCAACGTTTGAGTGACAACACTCCGGACCTGTCTAAACACCATCGTTGGACGCTTGACATTGGACATTCGTAGTTCGAGTAGCGGCCACACAATGCGTTCTACCATCAAACGTCCAACGTTGGAAAGGGCTCATAGCATCGTTTAGAGCCGGCTTTAGCTGAAAACTAGGATATGTAATTTATTTCCCTCCATAGCCTCTGGGTAAAAACCTCCTCACCCACGGACATCGTGAACGGACTTTGGCTACGAATTTTCATATGCCCATATAATAATAAACTTAATAGCTAATGGATTGGAGTTTCAATGGTTGCCTTTTATAGCCTCTACCCCTTCGCCACATCGTCCGCAGGCCGTATCAGAACATCAAAATTGGCAGCGTGCAGCGAATTAGGGCATGAGATAAAAATGCAGCACGCTGTAATCAAAAGTGTTTCAATTGGCTGAAGCTGGTAAAATGACAAGCATAGCAGCGTGCTGCATGTTCATATCATGTCTTAAATTTGCAATATTTGAGGTTCTGATAGGGCCTCCAGCAATCCAATCGTAGCTACAGGCCTGGAAGCAGCCGGTGCCGATCCTACGTTTGCTTGAATGGAGGACATTTCTCGTGTAATAACATAGTGGAGCCAAGTTTTTAAGTTTATTTTTGCAATAAAAAGTTGTAAAATATTGTATTTTATCACTTTTTTCTGCACCTGGATTACCAGTGATTAGTGTTTCAGTGATGGAATTAAAACAATTTCAAAAAATTGAGTGAATCAATATGTTTTTATGGTTTAATTGTGAAGGTGACCAATTTTGCTTACATTCGCTGTGGGTTTGTCGAGATATTTTAGGGCAAAAATGTTGAATTTGTGTGGTTATTGAGTTAAAAGTGAATTTAAAGTGATTAAAGCTTGTTAAAGAATAATTTTTAAAAATATTAAAGCAGAAAAATGTGTAGGAAAAAGTTCAAAATTTTTGTTATCCAAGTTGTGTGGTGGTACTTGCACTTATGTTTTAATAACTATTCCGTAATAATTTTTAACCATTTTAAATTCACTTTTAATTTCATTACCACATAAATCCAACATTTTTTCCCTAAATTAACACGAAAAAACCACCATGAATGTAAACAAAACTGGTCACCTTATCAATTTCATTCAATTTATTCACTCGGATCACTAACTAACTTATCACCGGTAATGCACGTGCAGTAAAAAATGGTAAAATACAATGTTTTGCCACTTTTTACAAGTTAAAAACTTGGCGAGTCTATGATATTACACTACGAGTTAGAGAAATTGCCTTCCCTCCAGTAAAACCCCTCACCCACAAACAGCACACAATAAACACTACGAATCTTCCAATGCCCACGAAAAACCAAACATACGCTTAGCTGATGACTCGATCGAACATGAAATTTATTTCCCTCCATAGCCTCAGCATAAAAACCCCCTCACCCATCGACATCGTGAACCGGCATCGGCTGCGAGTTTTCATATGCCCATAGTAATCACGGTATTCAGAAACAACATAATGTAAAAGACTGTATACCGTATAAGGTATTTTAGTGCTGATGTCACGTGGGGGACGCTTGCCATATAAAATCGAAGGTTCTGTTGTTGTTTCAGCATTACGGCTGACGTCACCAGGCGCCCATTTTTTACGGTATTCGAAGCTGCCGTCGCTTTTACATTACCTTCGTTTTCTGTATACCGTGCATAATAATGATAATCTCAGTGCCCATGAAGAATGGAAGTTGAAATGCTTGCCGTTCATTGCCTCCACCCCTTCGCCCATATCCTCGGTTGCGTTGCGTTGCGAATTCGTCAAAATTCACTCATCATATTTTTCAAAACGCGCCTAAAGAAGTATAACTTCAAAAAGTCACTCTGTTTGTATAAAAACGAACGAACTTACAACAAAACTACAATTCAACTGAAAATAAACAATTGAATCAATTTTTCACCACAATCTAACCGACTGATTTATTCACAATTTGGCAATCCGCTGTCAGCTGCCAATGCACACCTATCGTGTTTCATATGCGCTAGTCCAGAAATAAGGTTCATATTTATAGTCCAGAAATAAGACCAAACCCAAATGAAAAGTAACGCAGAAGTAAAGTAGACGTAACTTCCACTGAAGTAGACGTAACTTCCACTGAAGCAGATGTAACATCCACTTACTTCCAAATGGGGCTTCGGGCTTTTTTGCGCCCGATGCAACATGCTATATACATATTGCGCCCCCTTCATTGTTGTTCATTTTTTGATGGCAGTAAAGGAAAATGAAAGACGACACAAACACTCATTGAGAATGGAGGCCCGGAATTTTTCTTTCACTTTTTTTGAAATTGCGCCCTGTCCAATTGCGCCCAGTGCAAATACACCAGTTTCACCTATGAAAGCGCGCCTTTGCCTTTGTCCAATCAGGATTTGCTTCGCGATCTTGCTTTTGTGCTGAGTTTACTTACGCTTTAAGTTCACAAAACTCTCCCGCTAATGCTGAGTAATGCTCTCCGATGATTTTCATTATGAGCTGTACTTCCTTAAGTATTTCCAGCACTAATAATACTATAAACTCGAATCTCGATAACGGAGGTCACTATGTCGTTCTCCAATCCTTTATATTTCGAAGGATAATAGATGGTCACTGCACTGCATGTATTGGTTTCTACGGTAGAGTCTTACATAACAAAGCAGTCCACTTAACAGCCTTACTGGACATAGAAGCCGCTTTCAAAAACTTCAGAACAGAGGCGATCCAGGTGTTTCTCGCCGAAGTAGTGATCTATAATTAATTTGAATTACAATCATGACCTATGGCACCGTGACCAGCCAAGAAAGGATAGACGACAAAATCAGGCGAACTAAATGAAATTGCATTGGTCACACCTTGCAGAAGACAATGGTAAAACGCACAGAAGATGCATTCCGTGTAATATATGACAATGGGATCACTTTTTCAATTTTTTCAATTTTTTTTTTAAATCTTAATTTCTGAAATTGCGCCCGGTGCAAGTGTACCATTTTCACCTATGAAAGCGCCGCCCTTGCTCTCATACATTTATATGGAATGGTACCTAACTTCACCTCACTTCACTTCCCTTCCCATTTGGGTGTGGCCTGTAGACACCATCAGCCAGAACATCGTGCTGGATGTGGCAATGGTTAGGGCTTCATGTTGCCAGCAAGATCTCTAGCTCTGTCCAGTTTGGCCGCCGCCCCCAATAACTACGCCGCTCGGGGCAATGGCCCCCTCGGCACCCCCCACGCTACGCCACTGGTCTTTATACATTGCTTATTCGGTTCCGGTCGCTTCGAAAATGTAAGACAGATAGTCGTTCGAAGCCCAGATGACAATTACCAATATATTCTGTGGAGAAGTGATCCTCAAGCATCCTTAGAAGTTTATCGTCTGTGCACCTTAACTTATGGGACAGCCCCTGCATCTTTTATTGCTACCCGATGTCTAAAACAGCTTGATGTAGAAGGAAGAGATTCATTTCCATTGGATCGTCAATTGTCAAAAATGATTTCTACGTGGATGATATGATTTCCGGGGCTGATAATATAAAGAAAGCAATGGCTATTCAAGCACAGGTGACAGCATTGCTCACTTCTGGATGTTTTCCATTATCAAAATGGTGCTCAAACGCTCCTGAATTGCTACAGTCAATAGATGAAAACAGTCGCGAGAAATACTTGTCAGTAAACGGAGACAAATGTGGTAAAAGCTCTTGGCATGATTTGGAAACCAAGTGAAGATGAGATTAAGTTCACATATGCTCCACAAAAACTTAAGCGCTCTCGAATTACAAAGAGGACAGTATTAGCTTCAATCGCTCCACTATTTGATCCCATCGGACTTCTTAATCCCATAATTACGAAGGCGAAGATATTTTTGCATGAGCTTTGAAGGTTAAAACTCGATTGGGACGAGAGTTTACCGCAACATTTACAGCAGCGGTGGTGTGAGTTTTTTGCACAATTGGAATCAGTTAAGGAAATCAAGATACCAAGATATATCCTACATCGTTCATCAAGAATTGAAATTCATGGATTCGCTGACGCCAGCATGGATGCCTACGGTTGCTGCATTTACGTTCGTTGCGAAAGTGTCGATGGTGTTTGTTGTAATTTGTTAACAGCCCGTTCAAAAGTGTCACCTTTACAAACACAGTCGATTGCTCGTCAAGAACTTTGTGCCGCACTTTTACTTTCGGAAACAATTAGACGCATAGCCGATATATTTAGTCATCACGTCAATAAAGTGTTTTGTTGGTCTGATTCGAGCATGGTTAGCTTCATCATCATCTCGTTGGAGCGTTTTTGTTGGGAATCGTGTCAGCAAGATTCAGGAAATGTCGAAAACCTTTCTATGGAGGCATATTAGCCCACCAGATTAGCCCACTCATCTCATTCCCTCCACCTGCAACTCCCCCTTTCACGCACTCAACAAGATATGAATTCGTTTGTGAATAGAACAACTCGACTCTGGAATGATCTCTCGCAGTCAGTATTTCCGAGCTCATACAACATCCAAGAGTTCAAATGCAGGGTTCATCACCACCTTCTTCAATACCCCCCCGTACCTTTATAACCCCCCCCCCTCCACCGTACTAAGCTTACTGCTAGACATTGCACCATGACGTGACAAATGACATGACGGACTAGCGCCTGGGCGTTCTGTGCGAGTAGTACGCCTAGTGAGCGTTTTATTTGAACATAATGCTTAGGCGTTGTATTGCAAAAAATTGAAACAGAATTCACGGAGACATTTTCGCTTTTGGGTAAAATTTTTACAGAAAAAATCATGTTTTATATACCATTATTTTTCGACATGTGAAAAAGCCCTAAAAATGTACCAAATAAATACAATTTTAACACCAAAATATCTAATATCGTCAAAAGTAAAGACCACACATAGGGGTATTTTACCAATCTAGCCGGTCAAGAATCAATTTCTAAAATTTTATTGCGGGCAGAAATAAATTGGTTATTTTTGTTTTAAAATGGATAGAGAACAATTATTGTCATCGCTTGAAGTGTTCGTATTTTTCTCGACTTTCTAAGGGCGGCAGTATCACTTAAAAAGTACATATTTTTGTGATCACTGGCTTGTTTAAGAATATTGTAATGGATTTGGATAAAGCAGGTAAGAAGAACACACACTTTTGAAACTTTTCACTGTTTTTTTTAATGATAAGACATGCTTTATTCCTCTTTGAAAAAACCTTTTTAAATAGTTTGAATTAATCTGCAAGATTTGCTTACTGCAACAATATTATGTATACATACTTAAAGAATGTTTTATGTGACCCCAGAACATATTAATGCGACCCCTTAGAACTAATTAGCAAGTGGGGCTTCGATGAATCACATCAGGCACAATTTAAGCAGAAGATGGAAAATAAAGCCACAGATTCTCATATTTTTCAAAGTAGTTTTGTACCACTTCGACTAATATATGGTACAAAAAAAAAAATAGAAAACAAGGAAAAATCCAACCCCATCATCACCACGATATTGTCGACTTATTCGAATCAGATTCGTAAAAGAAATGTGGATATAACCCAAGAAGAAATTGAGTATGTGAAAAATGCCATCAACACTTTAAAAAATACAACATTTTTACTGGAAGGAAAGTTGTATTCCGTAAAGCATACAATGATACTTTCAATGATAGACGCAAAAGTGTGTAATGCACACAAATTACGTCAACAATGAGATGCTACTAAATATCAAAAGAGTTATTGTGAGGTGGGCGAGGGGGGGGGGTACACTTTCTTTTGGATTAGCTAGTTTGCACGCCAGAACTCCTCTTCTTGAGATCATACTGCACCTGTCATCTAAACTCACAGTGAAAAAAGTGGCAATTAAGATCTTCTGCTGACAAAGATATTGTAAAGGAGAGGAAAAAAGCTATCCAAGAAAAATTTAAGAGTGTAACAGGGCTAATAGCGGATGTACCGAAACTGGATTTGGAAACACAATGATGGACATTATTAATAGGCTTTTACTCAGTTCTGATTCACTGATTATAGTCCATGGAAATGGTACTTTAACATTGCAAAAATGCAGGACAAGGTTTTATTTTTGGGTTGTGTAGGGGCTAGGATATCCCCAACAAATTTTTTGTAAGGTGTAATGTTACAGAGATATAGTGAAAATCCCATTTGCACCACCTTTTCCAAGATGGCGGCTAAATGGGGGGGGGGGCTGGGATCCCGAAAACTCAAATTTAAACTCACATCGAACCTCGCAGCACAACCCAAAACTAAAATCTTGTCCTGCATTTTGGCAATGTTAAAGTACCATTTCCATGGACTATTACTGGCATGAGACCAACTCCCAAAAAAAGACATTGCCGTTCACGAAAGATGCATTTGCTTTGATGACTCCCGCTGTACTTGACTTTGAAAATGATTCAGAATCAGATTTGGAAAGGGTCTTTGAGGACCCAAAGAACGAGCAGAACGATAAAGAAACATATCACTCATCATCATTAGTGCAAAAAAGTATATAATTGTGTTTTCAGAGAAAATAAATATCAAATCATAAATTACACAAATGAAGTTTTATTACATTTTCTTACTAAAATTTTAAGTGATTATTCGTTAAAAAACAACTTTACTAGCATAAAATCAATTAAGAAGTTGAAAGGAATAATATAAGCTAAATAAATAATTTTGACCGACTAGATCGGCAAAATACCCTTATGTGGGCCGTAACATAAAAATTGTTTGCACATTATTCATAGGAAATATTCCAAGCTTTCTAATTTTGAAAAGAGTACATGCGTTAAAGTTAAAAAAACCAAAATTTTGGCTTTGACGACTCATAACTCTGAAATTTGGTAGGCAACCTAACTTTTACAATTTTAGATAAGGAGATTTCTCCGTACACTGCCGGCTGAGCTGATAGTACCCTGTTGTTAACTGGATAAGCCGACGGGAAGTCTTATGAGGGCTACCAGGGCTATTTATGTGAAGGTTAAGTTTTTCTTGAAACGAATTACAGAATAAAAATTTTTATATTCAAATATACTGCCTAGGCGTTCTATTTTATTAGGCGTTCTATTCAAAAAGAAACCCAAAGTTTTAAAACAAAGAAAAAAGAAACTTTCCCGTATATAATGCCTAGGCGTTATTTTCGGGCGAAGACTGTAGTAGTATAAAGGGTGACTCCTGAGCTTAGCACTGCCACATAAAAAAAAAATATTGGAGTTGAAAATAACTCAGCAGACATAGTGAGCCGCGGTGCATATCCAGCAGATATGATCAATTGCGCCCTGTGGTTTCATGGCCCCCAGTTTCTATTACTTCCCGAAGAAAGCTGGCCTAAGTTGTCGATAAATTGTGAGGCTACAGAAGAAAGGAAACAGCGATTGGTACTTAACGTGTCTTTGTCCAGCAATTTCATAGAATCGCACTTTATAAACTCTCATATGAAAATGGTTAATATGGTGGCATATCTATTTCGATTCGTGAATAATGCCCGAACAAAAGAGTATAGTGATCGTGTTTTTGGCTGTTTATCGTTGGAAGAGACTGGTGACGCCTTGATATCAATAATTCGAACATTGCAAAGGCATTTCCTTAATGATGATTACTTAAAATTGAGTTTCGGGAGTTCCGTGAATCAAAAAACCGTGCTTAAAAATTTGGACCCTTTCGTGGATAGTGTCGGACTAATACGCGTCGGTGGACGGTTATCTAATTCCTTTCTTGAACATAATCAAAAACACCCAATATTGTTGCCTAAATCTAATTTTACAAAAGCATTAATATATTTCCATCATTGCAGAAACTTACATGCAGGATGTCAGACTTTGCTTGCCATAATTCGTTCTAGGTTTTGACCTCTTGGTGGTAGAGTCACGATTAAAGGCGCTATTTCCAGATGCATAAGGTGTTTCAGATGTCGTCCTAAAGTTGCGGAGCAGATCATGGGACAATTGCCCCCGGCCCGGGTTCAGCCTAATCCGGTATTTTTCAACACTAACGTTGATTTTTGTGGACCATTTTTCATTAAGAGCCTAGTTTGCAATCGTCCTCCAACTAAAGCCTATATTTGCATATTTGTTTGTATGGCGGTGAAAGCAGTGCATTTAGAAGTGGCTGGTGACCTGTCTACGCAAGCCTTTATGTCAGCACTTACTAAATTTATATCACGACATCCCTTCGTCACTAAAATTTACTCGGACAACGCTACGAATTTTATAGGTGCAAGACGGGAGTTAAAAGAATTAAAAGCATTGTTTGATTCGCAGATAAATTCCCAACTTATACAGGAACAGGAGATGTGCAAAAAAGACGGGATTAAATGGGAAACGATTCCAATTCGCAGCCCCAACTTTGGTGGCCTTTGGGAAAGCGCAGTAAAGCAGGCCAAACATTTATTGAAGCGATCATTCGGAAACGAGGTCCTCACGTTAGATGAACTTTAGCGAGTGGCTTGCCAAATCGAGAGCATTCTCAATTCCCGACCGATTACTCCACTCTCGATTGATCCCAACGATTTAGAGATCTTGACTCCTGGCCATTTTTTAGCAAGAGGTTTGGCAACAAAGCAGCCTGTTGCTAAAATGAGACCCCCAAAGGCAAATTTTTCCTACAGAACCAGGGCCCCTAAAAAAACCCAAAAGGGGTTTAATAACAAAACCATTTTTCGCTCATACTGCAATTTTGCCCAAAGAACCATCTTTTGCCTTAACTAAATCCCAAAAGTGGGTTTGGCAACAAAACCACCTATTGCTCCAACTCAAACAGAACCAGTTTTTATGTTAAAAGCAAAATTTTTCCTACAGATACAGCTTTTGCCCTAATAGGCTAGTGCCGATAGCTTTGTGGAAAAAAATTAATAGCAGGCAGGGACCAACAGTGTAATATGGTCAAGGTTATAAGAACAAAAGGTAAAATGAGGATGCTATTTAGGTGTTGAAACGATTTTTTGCAATTTGAGATGAAACATGACCTCCTAGTGGAAAATATTTCATACAAAAGTTGTAGATAATAAAAAAATCTAAAAAATTTGTATATAACATACTTTAACATAACCTCAAATTCTATAAAAAAATGGTGATTTTTAATTGTTTTTTTGTTTCACGTAAAATTAATTCAATTTACATGAAAATTTGTAAGAATATATTCATTGACGTAACTAAGGTGGGACCTAGTTATTCAAAGCACGCTATATGGAAAAATGAAAGTATTGCCCGTGAAGGTGAAGAGAGATCTCACTCCCAACTTATACAAGCTATTGTAAGTTACTGTAAGCCTTCCGGTGGGCTCAGCTGGTGCAAAAAGAGTTTGTCTGCTATGAGGTGCGTAAAATATTTGGCTTAGGAGTACAATGATCCAGGACCACTGACATATAATAGCTGTGTTTATTGAGACCGAAAAAGAGGCAGCTCACAGTAGAGCAGCTGTCAAAAATAAACAAAGCAAGTTGGGGCAATTCAGAGCAAGAAATGTCATGAAACACTTTTCAGGCAAAATTTCTCAAAGTGCGTTTTCAGAACTTCAACCTGACAGTTTTTAAAGTGAAATTTATTTAAACTTGATAAATAAGCCACTAAATTAAAAAATGGAAAAATATTTATTGTCAGTTGATGGAAGCGCTAGATGATTCCTCTAATTCAGATATTCAATTAACGGATGTCGGTTGTGACAGTTGACAAACAGCTGATTGCTTGCCTGAAGTTGCTCTATCAAAAAAGGTAGAACAGAAAACCGTCCCTAGCTCAACTTGAAGCAAGCTCATGAAACAAAAATCAGAGCAACTTCAGGCAAGTAAGAGCAATCAAATTGCTCATGAAACATCTTTTCGTGAGATATCTCAAGCTATCTCAACCTAGAGCAGCTCAATAAACAAAGCTAATAATGGACTGCTCATCTGAAATTATTCCTATGCAAATCGATGGCACCCAAAAGTATAGTCAACTCGTTAATCCATAAGCCCTTTTTTACCCTGAACTCAAATTTCGTTAATTTTCAGTGCATTCACTGGCAGAAGTAAAATCAGGTAGTGGCAACCCTGAAAAGCGAAAATTGACATTTCTTTTTGACAGTTCTTTGCATAACACGGAGTCCGCGTTCGATTATTATTAACCGGGGAAGTTTTTTATGTTTAACAAAGATAATGGCACCAAAAAAAGGAGCAGAACCCGAAAATCCGAATTAAAGCAGTGCTCCCGTTGCTGACCAGCGCGCCCTAGGGTAGAGCGAGTGGAGCAGTCGTCTACGTGAAAAACAATTTCGAACGAAAAACAAAGTTTTGACGGCGCCTTTTGCAATAAAAAGTAGATTTTGACAAAGGACCCCGCACAAATTATATGAAAACGTGCTTTCGGTCAAATTGGCTGGAATTTTACTATGTTGTAGCTGACATCGTCCTGATCAAAAGTGTTCATGGGCACGAAACCCAAAAATTAAATCTTTTGGGTTTTTCAGGTACTTTTAGGATTTACCTCTCTTTTGCTTCCCACGGCCCCAAAACAAGTCGTAGGAGGCTCCAAGACCCCTGAATATTTTCGTAACGGTACCTACTATTAGTAAAAAATACCAGAAAAATCCCCCCTTGCCTCTAAGGGGGCTAGGGGGCGGTCCGTATGGCTGCAACAGATAAAATGCACTTATGCACGTTATACTTTTACCTCCCACGGCCCCAAAAAATTAGTTGTGCGTTATTTGTAACAGTAGTTTTATTTCATTTTTCGTAATTGATTAAAATCAATAAACAATGCCACGTGGAAAAGTTTTAAGTGAAGTAGAGAAGCAGGGAATTTTAGATTTTCAGAAAGCTGGATTTAAACAATGTCAAATTGCAACTGAATTTGGAAGATCTCAAAATGTAATCAGTAACTTTCTAAAGCTTGGAATTGAGAATTTTTTGATGCACCTACAAATCGATGTAATTAGAGCCCCAGGTGAGGTGCAATGACTTTTTTTTTAATGATTAAGAATTATTACAAGGTAATTAACTAGTTTTATAATTTAGACATGGGTGGCGTGCATAGGGTGCATATGGGAGGGGGCAAACTTTCAGGACCCTTTTTGACCCCCTTAGAGGGAAATGCGGATTTTTATATTATTTTTGTGTAACTGTACGATTAATTACGAAGATTTTCCGGGTCTCCGAGCTTCCTACGATTTTTGTTGGGGCCGTGGGAGGTAAAAGTATAAAGTGCATAAGTGCATTTTACCTGTTGCAGCCATACGGACCGCCCCCTGGCCCCCTTAGAGGCCAGGGGGGATTTTTATGGTTTTTTTTACTAATAGTAGGTACCGTTACGAAAATATTGAGGGGTCTTGGAGCCTCCTACGACTTGTTTTGGGCCGTGGGAGGCAAAAGAGAGGTAAATCCTAAAAGTTCCTGAAAAACCCAAAAGATCTAATTTTTGGGTTTTGTGCCCATGAACACTTTTGATCAGGACGATGTCAGCTACAACATAGTAAAATTCCAGCCAATTTGACCGAAAGCACGTTTCCATATAATTTATGCGGGGTCCTTTGGTTATTATTATAATATTTATTTAAGACTAGCTTTCCTTCACAATCTCGTCCTCGTCGATTTTGCAAAATCGGTTCTTAGTGGATGTCCACGTCATTAAAGGGATGCACTGTCAAAATTTCAGCCCTATAGCTCCAGCGGTTTGGATAAACCCCATTTCACCCCCTTAGGGGATGAATTTCGAAAAATCGCTTTATAGTGGATGTCCACGTCATTATAGGGATGCACTGTCAAAATTTCAACCGTATAGCTCCAGCGGTTTTGAGTTGACCCCATTTCACCGCCTTAAGGGATGAATTTCGAAAAATCGCTTTATAGTGGATGTCCACGCCATTATAGGGATGCACTGTCAAAATTTCAGCCCTATAGCTTTAGCGGTTTGGATAAACCCCAGTTCACCCCCTTAGGGGATGAATTTCAAAAAATCGCCTCTTAGTGGATGTTCACGCCATTATAGGGATGTACTGTCAAAATTTCAGCCCTTTAGCTCTAGTGGTTTAGGTTGTGCGTTGTCTGTCAGTTACTTTTTATATAATAGAAAAAAGGTAAAGAAAAAAAATCCCCCTACAACTTATTGAACCCCATTTCACCCCTTCAACCCTTTTTTCTCCATAAAAAGTAGCCTATGTCCGTCTCCAAGGCATAAACTATGTCTGTAGCAAATTTCATCAAAATCGGTCCAGTGGTTTAAGGTCTATTTACAATGGAACGAGGGCGCGAGGCGATATCTCGAAAAAGTATCGCGCGAGACTCGGTCTCGTTCCAAATTCGCTGATCAATTTACAATGAAACGAGGCGAGTACGACGAGATTTAATTTGGATTTGTTATTGTTGTGCTTTATTGGAAAGTTTTCAATTTTAAAAGAAGTGTAAAAGTGCCATATTTATTGCATTTGAAATATAGTTTGTTTGATTTGGTAAATTTTTTAAGGATTGTAAGTTATTTGGATTTGCAAACAAATTTTTTTATGTGTTAATATATTTATTAATTTATTTACCAGCGACGGTCAATGAATATTAAAAGGACACTTGTCTGCGCTACGTTAGCTTATTTGCAATACAAAAGATTAAAAAGAAAAGCTAAGCAAAGAAATAGAAGATGGTGGGTTCGACCAGTTTATTTTGATAGGGATGAAACTGGATTTTTTGCGACCACATTTAATATTTTAAAAGAACACGATTCTGAAATGTTTGTAAAAGCAACAAGAATGAACGTTGATAAGTTCAACGTTATTCTGAATTTTATTAAACATAAGCTGGAAAAAACATCAGTGCGGAAACCCATTTCACCAGAATGTCGATTATTCTTAACATTGGCGTAAGAAAATTTTTATTAAGTATTTATAACAGATGTTATATTGCTTTTAACATATTTAATCTGTATTTGTAGCTACTTAGCTCATGGAGGACCAAGGAACATTTATTGTCTAAAATTTAAAATAAGTGCATCAACTTTTGGAACTATTGTTTATGAAACATGTGATGCGCTATGGAGTGTATTGAGTTCTATTTATTTGGACCCACCAAAGTATGCGAAATGGTTAAATATTGCAGAAGATTTCAAAAATCGGTGGCGACTTCCAAATTGTCTCGGTGCAATCGATGGCAAGCATATTAATATCGTTTGCCCACCTAAGGGGGGTTCACAATTTTTTAATTATAAAGGAAAACATAGTATTGTACTTCTTGGAGTTTGTGATGCAAATTACTGCTTTACCATGGTAGACATTGGTGCGTATGGCAGTCAAAGCGATGGAGGGATTTTAGCGGAAAGCACTTTTGGCAAACTTCTTCTGACAAACAAACTACCAATTCCTCAATCATGTACTTTACCAAATTCTAATGTGCATTTTCCATATTTTTTTGTTGGCGATAACGCTTTTCCACTACGGACAAACTTAATGCGTCCTTTCCCTGGTAATATTTTATCAATATTGCTTTGTAGATTTATGAAACCATTTCTACTTACAGGCCAAAATTTATTACCAGCGCAACAAATTTTTAATAAAAGGTTAAGCCATGCTAGAGTCACTATTGAGAATACATTTGGAGTACTAGCAGGAAGATGGAGAGTTTTGCGAAATGATATTCACGCATTACCTAGAAATGTAGATAAAATTGTGAAAGCTACTGTTTTGCTTCATAATTTTTTAATGCTCCAAAGGTGTTCTTCATACTGTCCACAAAACTTCGTTGATAGAGTTGAAGGTGAGAATGTTGTTCAAGGAGAGTGGAGAAATATAGCCCAATTAAATTGGGCCAGACCAGGTGCTTATAAAGGTCACAACGCAACCCGAGTTGCATATAATTTAAGACAAACTTTGTGTGATTATCTTCATCATTCAGTATAACGCTAAACATAAAAACCTTTTATATAAAAAGACATTTGAAATAAATTTCTAATAAATTATATAAATTTTCTTACCTTTTCCATAAATGATATAAATGATAAATCCAACAAACAATATAAATATGTATATGAAAATAAAAAAATATTTTTGCTAAATATTATTTATTATATTTTCGTATTTAATAACATAAATAAAAGTAATTCTTACTATAAAATAAAAAAAAAATCAGTACATTACAAGGATTATCAAACACATGAGAAAAAAAAAGTAACTATTAGAAAAAATTTAACAGTAACGATTTTGCAGCTTTTCTAGTTCTTCTCTGACAAAAACCATTGTCTTGCACTCAATATCACTAAGTTGTGAGACAGTTAAATTATATTTTTTAACCATTGTTGAAATAACCAAAAAAAATTTATCAATATCGTCATGTTCATCCCTTTGCGTCTCCAATAAATCCTTCAGAAAAGTTTTGAAATCTTCATCTTCAGAGCATGTTTTTTTCTTCGCAGAATTTGCACCTCCTGAAGATGAGTCTCTCAAAGCTGGTGGTGGGGACAAAACTACATCATCAAAAGAATCAAAAATATCTGTAGAAGAAGCGGCTTCATTTCCAAAGCAACTATATGAAGAAATTGTTATTTCTTCAATTGCATTTGGAACTGAAGGAGTAGTATCAGTATTTTCGACTTCTATTGCAGCAGTAACGTTACTCTCAGTCCCAAAAAGTAACAGTTATAAATAAATTTCAATATAAAAATAACATTTTGAAACTTTACTTTCTTGGTTGTAAAGAGTCTTTTAGAAATAGCAGCTCGTGGAAATATTTGTAGGGTTTTCTATCTGTTGCTTCTTGACCAGAAACGCCCTTTCTTTCTTTTAAACATTTCATGAACTGGTCTCTTAAAGATTTCCAAGCAGTTTTGCAGTCGTTTTCTAAAATTTAACGTAATAGATATACAATTTTTTTGGATATTTCAATAAATAAAGAAAAGTTAATATTCTATAAATACTCACTATTAGCTCCTACAATTTCTGAAATCTCCTGCCAACATTTTTCCTTTTGTCCATTTTTTTGTAGTTTTTATCCAGTTTGTCGTATAGTAACGGTTTTTGCTTAACCAAAGCAATCAGTTTTTCCACTTCTCCTTCATTCAATTTATTCATTTTTTACTTAATTTTCTTATATTTTAAGTTTAAAATAAACTCTTATTTTTTTAACTAAACGTTAACTAAACGAATAATAAATTTATTGAAGTTACACAACCAATTTAATTTCAATTATTTTGCTTTTAAAAGCACACAGCTCACTAATAACGAAATGAATAGAATGACAGCAAAAACCGTTCTCGCACACCTCGCGACGAGGAATTTTCAAGTTTTCGAAAATTTATCGTCTCGCTCTCTCGCGTTCTTCTGCATTGTAAATAACTTCCTTTAAATGTGTGTAGTAAAAACAATTTTGACAGCTCAAGCGACTCTCGTCCGATTCTCGTCTCGCGATCTCGCTCCATTGTAAATAGACCTTTAGGCGTGAAAGCGTAACAGGCAGACAGACAGAGCTACTTTCGCATTTATAATATTCATAAGGATAAACTGAGGTCCAATTTAAGTGATATTGTGAAAACGATGTTTGAAAAATATTTAAATCCGTTAGAATTAAAAAACCCCTCTTTTTTACAATGACTTTGTTCAAGGGCTAGGGCCGGCACTGGTGGCGAGTAGTCTTAAGTCGGTTGTACTTTAATTAATCCAACTTATATCAGAGGCCCATCCTCTGCAAAATCTCTTGGCAATTCTGTCACGAGCTTTTGAACTAAAACCCCGTTTTAAGAAGGTTTTTCATGAATAACTCTGAAACTAAGTATTATAAACAAAAAAAACTGGGTTTAAAATATTATTACTAACGCAGTAAAAGCTTGTTAACAGAGTAAAAGTTTGCGTCAAAATCGAAAGTTTCGACGTGAAATATTCGGAAAACAATGCAATTTTCGGGGAAGACTCATAAAACTTTTTTTGAAGGGCTTGAAAAAACCTTTATTTTTTTATGGAAGTTCCTAGTATCAAAATTAAGCGAGTTATGACAAAAATAAAATTGGATAATATTTTTTTGGCATCAAAAAAATGTGAAAATCACATTTTAGTTACCACCACAATTGAAAATGATCGCTACTACTTGAAAATTTACTTAATTTATATATACTTGTAGTATGCCCTATAAGTTTGACCGGTTTAAGGGGCCGTTTTCACAATCTCCGGTTAAACTGTCAGTAAACTTCCAGTTTCTAAACTGATAGTTAATTTAACTATGGCCGTAAAGTGCCAGTAAAAAAACTTCATTTTCACCAACTATGAGTTAACAAACTTGAAGTTAAAGTAAAAATGTAGTAGTTTTCATATATTTACAGTACATCAAATGTCAAAAGTGTTATTATTAATTAAAATAAACTTGTAAAGTGCAAAAATGTTAACGCCAATGTGAAACTTTCAGTTAAATTAGTTAACCAGGAGAAATTCGTCCGGTTAAATTAACTTCCAGTTGTAAATTAACTGACAGTTTGACTCTAACTAGAGATTGCGAAACGGCATTTCTAACTGCTGATTATTGTTCTTAGTTTTCAACAAATTTGAGCTTGAAGTGAACATAGCTTGTTTGCAAGTTTGCAAAAAATTGCCTTTTTTAAAAAATTACTCAAAATCTATAAAAGATACGCAAAATTTAGAAAAGGTTTTTTTCTAAAAATTGTGGGTTTTTTTTTCTTTTTCTTTACGATAAAAATTGAGTAAGATGTGGCCGTTTCAATTTTGCTATGTTCGCAAATGGTAACATTTTCAAATTGTTTCGGCTCAAACCTTTTAAAAAACAAGAGCTTAAAAAAATTACATCAGCTTATAACTCCTGAAAAAATCTACAAAATGGTTTTTTATTGAACTTGATAGCTCAAAAACTAAGCGAATTATGGTAAAAATACGTATGTTCATTTTCGAGAACTCACCATGGTAGGTACCAGTCGAACCAGAAGTTAATCTACCACGTTCAAAAATTGATTACTTGCCATAAGTCACCACTCAACATGTTCTACGATTCACCGGCAAGGTAACCAGGGTCTCACCAACAGGATAAGAGGGTAAGTAATCGATGGTAGATTAACTTCTGGTTCGATTGGTAGCTACCATGGTGGATTCTCGAAAAAGCCCTATATTTCGGCACTGATGAAGAAGATTCCTTCATCTTTTCACACATTGTGAGACACACACGCATACACACACAAATTATTTTTCGCAGTTGCAAAAAGGGTTGTGGTTCAACGATAGAGTAGGACTCTTCCGCAATTCAACTTGTTCAACATGCAGCGGAGACAATGTTCGATTAGTGCTCCAATTATAGATCAAGCGGAAAACAAAGAGGAAGAAGAGGATGAGGCAGACTTGGAAAAGAGTGAGGATGAAAAAGACAATGATTTTTTATTATGTTTTTTCATTTTATTGATCCAATCAAAAAATATATATTTTTTTAATTATCCATGATAAAAAAAAATTTATATTTCATATTTTTTAAATCAATTATTAATCAGTAAGAGCTGTTTTTATAGGGGTTGTTTTCATAAGAGTTGCAACTAATAATTCATTATGCAATGATAATTTCTATCGATTAAACGGTTGAATCTACAATTCTACAATTATTTTCGTATTTTACACCCCTAAAAAATAAAAAGCAACCCTCGGCACATTGACAACTTTGAAATAGAGAGTAAGGTCCTGTGCCAAAATAGCAATTCAAATGTCAATTCGTACGGAAAACTCATTTCAATTAGTAAATTTGCTTTTCGACGGTTTGCGTCTATGGAAATGAGTAAATTATTTTAACTCATTTCAGGTATTTCTGATTGAATCGAGTAGCCGTCATATAAATTTAAAAAAGCAATTTATTTGATAATTAATTCTGGAAGAAAGGGAATACGGAAAAAGACATAACATAAACTTAAAATAATCAGTTAATTGCTTAGCTAAAAGAAGATGGGCCTAACAAATGTGAGGACAACAGCTGCTATGAATTATTTTATTCACTCTGTTGGTGCTCAAATGAAGATATGCAGGTCGAATCATCGGAAAAGATATACAGTTTATTGATTTACAAAGTTAATAATTGCACGAAAAATAAGCAAAAATGTGAAAACATAATGTAACTGCAAACCTATTATTAAAAATCTTTGGTCTTAAGTGGCGCCTAGACTATCCATAATCGGTTCCTTCTTTGCCCAAGACTATCTTTCAATATCACCCACAAACCAACAATAATATTGCTCAAATCAAAATATTGCACAATATTATTGATTGTCTAGGGGCCCATTGAACGCTCGCAGGCAGCCATCATTTTATTATAGTTTTTCTTAGTTTTGCAGAAAAAAACTACAAAAAAACGCTGTTACTATTACTATAACATTAATTTTTTGACGTGACACAACGTCTTAAAAATCGATGAGTATAGGAAGTCAATAGCGCAAATAGTCGCGCCACGCGAGTTAGGGTTTAAAGCGATTTAAAACCATGCAAATGTAACAACAAAATAAAACACTTTACTTATTTACAAAGTATGTACCATTAAAAATCTTTATTGACAAAAAAAGAACTTCAAATTTATTAATTGACAAAAATGACTACGTATACGGATTAAAGATATGCGACAGACTGACTTCATTTAAATTGAAGTACTTACATGATGGTACTTGTTGCTAGTTAAGCATTTTTTATCTTATGAATCTGATACCTTTTCAAGGCTGAGAGCATGTTTAAGACTTTTTCTCATTACCAAGCCGTTGGTCTTGGTTTTAACTGAATCTTGGGGGTGTCGGGTTGATCCGGCGACGCCGCGACTTCCTCTAAGTCACGTTGCGCTGTCAGATATTTAGCTCCTCCCCGCTTTAAGTCCGAAGACTCCGGCTTCGTATTGTTCATAATTTTAAGGTTTTTATTCTTATTTTTCCAACAACAAAATATCATTATACCTACTAAAATTACAATTACTAAAATTGTTATGGATATACTACTACCATATATAATATTCTTATGATATTTAAATTCCTGTATTTCTTTTGTATTCTGTACATTTTGCCAAATTATTTTCTCGAAATTTATAGGTTTTACATAATTTCGTTTCACTTCATTGATTGGATAAATATGTTTCTCTAACACAGTTATTTTTCTGTTATAGAATTTTTGATCTTTTATTCCTAAAGTACAGTTGTTGAAATTTATTAGATAATGGCCTGTTAAAGTTATTTTTCTACTGTCGCAATTTTGCCATAAAATTCCTTATACATATTTTTAGTAGGATAGTTTCCTCATCAATTTCTTCTACACTTGTCAAGTTATTATGGACTAGAGTATAGAATTTTTCAAACTCTGTGACACAAAAAATTTGAGCAGTTCTGCGCACCTCGTTGCCAAATTTTATAAATAATGTTCTATCATTTCCCCTCTGTTCCGGCGACACTAAAATAAAAGCGCACCTGAAAAAAGCCAAAACAAACTCCTGAAAGGAAAACTAAAAAAACCGAAAGGGAATATTAAATAAAACCACAAAATTCACTATTTTCTTCATTTATTTTTTGAAATCAAAAACCTGCAAAAAAAACCCTAAAAACGAAATAAGATAATAAAGAAATTAATAAATGAAAACACTAAATTCCTTTCAGTTTTGTATTTTTATTTAATAAACAAACCATACACAAAATTACAAAAAAACACACACTTAAAAGGACGTCACTACATAAAAACAAACAACAAGAAATTTATACCTGGAAATTAAAAAAAAGTTATTGAAATGCAGATATTAAAAATACAAGTTCTTACCTTTTGAACCAAAGGGGATAAACAATCTAAATTAACGAGGAAACCCGACCAGAAATTCATCCCAGGAAGGTGCCAAATGCCATCGGCAAATCGACAAATTCTGTAAACAAAAACAAGATTAATAACATCCAAAACAGGTTCCAAAAAAATCCTCCTCGTCCATCCCCACTAAAAACCTAAAAATATTAACTAAAATTTATATATATATATATATATATATATATATATATATATATATATATTCAAAAAACAAAGATAAAAATACTTACCCCATTTGACAGCCGCAAGAAAAACAAGAACAGCTGATTTCACAACACAAGTAAATAAGCCCGAAAATCGAAACTATGTACTTCGAAAACGAAGCCCCCTACTACAGAATAGCCTCAACCATTATTCAAAGAGAAATAAATAACGACGCACAGACGGCGTTAAATCAGATTGCTTTTAATCTTTCTAGAGTCTTGAACTAGAAGATAAAATCTGTATTGAGGTTTTAGCAATAAAGCAATTTCAAAGCCTAAGTATCGAACTTAGCATTCTGGAAAGACAGAATTGAGGTCTTTCCCCAGTAAAGCCCGAATTAAAGACAGTTTTGAAGTCTTTAATACAGCAGTAACTTAATCACCAAAATTGATTTCAGCAGTTACTCTAACCAACCACAGAGGGACGAATTTGCGAAGAAACA
This sequence comes from Thereva unica, assembly GCA_949987705.1. NCBI lineage: Eukaryota > Metazoa > Arthropoda > Insecta > Diptera > Therevidae > Thereva > Thereva unica. The sequence continues at coordinate 129,585,983 of OX465281.1, forward strand.
AGGCAAAGCAGTCCAGCAAGCCACAACCAGGGCAGCAAGCAGCAACCAGGCAGCAAACAGCAAGCAAATCCCAAGCGATTCCCAAGAAACGAAACCAGAGTGCAGCAACACAAAGGTTATTCCTGGCTGTTCTAATTGCAGAACACATCAGGCGAAACATCGATCGTCATCTGACAGATAGGTGGCGTTATCAATTAAGCTATCAGAGCAAGCAATATTTTGGTAATTCTTATTTACAAACAAATAAAGAATAATTTACGAATTTTCAAGTACTAAATCACGAATTAATAACGAATTTAAGATTGAATTGAAATAATTTGGCAATTTGTTGAATTTTTATTGAATTTATATTTAAGAAAATCTAATAATTAATGGCGAATAAATAGTAGTTTGGTTATTGGAAAAAGTTATCTTTTTATTGACTCACACCCTTCCGGCACCTTTTTATTGAGTCAGAAATTAAATTGCTAATTCTGAACATTGGTCCTTCGAGCCGGATAGTGATTCAATAAGATAACTCAAGCTGCAATACAAGTATGGATGCTTTAATAATTCAACAGAGCGAAGTACGAGAGAGACTCGAAAGGTCTTTCAGAAACTATCTCAAGGATGGCCCATCTAGGAAGACAGCGCAGTATTTTCAAAAAAGGCTCAAGATGCTCGACGATGACTGGACGGAATTCAAGAACAATCATCGACAGATTACATCAATCAAGACGAAGAAGGACGAGAAAGAGCAGCTATACTTCAAAGAGGATTGGTATGCCGACACAGAAAACGCCTATGTCGAGATGTACTGCAAAATCGATGAAGACTATCACAAAACGCTGTCAGTCACAGAACCAGTCGCACGAGCGGAGCAGTCAACAGCCGATTTAAACAGCAGCTGCATTTCGCAACACAACAACAATGTGAAACTACCAAGGATCTCGATACCCACATTTTCAGGGGATTACGAGTCATGGCCATCATTCCTGGATTTATTTTCCAGCCTTGTGCATAACAAAATATCTTTAACAGGAGCACAAAAACTCCAATATTTAAAGGCTCATCTTTCTGGAGAAGCTGCACGACTACTCAGCAACACGCTTATTAGTGACGCCAATTATGAACCAGCATGGCAACTTCTCGTCGATAACTACGACAACAAGAGAGCATTGTTGAAAACCCAGCTCGACATTCTGCTCAATCAACCTAAACTAACCCGAGAAACAGCTCAAGGAATCAAGGAGCTAAAAACGAGGACACAAGAATGCCTCACTGCCATTGAAAATCTGCAGGTCTCAACATAAAATTGGGATCCCATTCTCATCCACTTGCTGGTCCAAAAACTACCAAGCGAAACTCACGAACATTGGGAACAGTCGCAGAGCACCAAATCAAGGCAATCGATTCCAACATGGGTGGAACTACGCGAATTCTTGGAAACCAGGTTCAGAACCTTGGAAGCTGTCAGCAAACCAACAAGCCTCAAGAATGAACCTCACGAAAGCAAGTCCAGAGAGCACCCAAGAAGAAGAAGCCAAGCCTTCCACGTCGCAAATCAAAGCGTATGCATCCTTTGCAAAGGCGCACATGCCATAGGGAAATGCCCCAAATATGTGCAGTTCAGCATTGATGAGAAATATAAAACAATTAAATGAAAGGATCTATGCATTAATTGCCTGAGAGCAGGCCATCGCTCATCACAGTGTCCCAGTAAAGGTAGATGTTTCCAATGCGGAAAGACTCACCATACAACCTTACACAGAATCCAGTCAGCGAGTCAAACCAACAGCAGCGTTTCACCGCCCTCAAGTTCAAACGATGAATTACCATCCAACCAAACACAAACATACTTCGCTCAGGCAGCACCTTACGACTGCCGACAAGTACTATTAGCCACAGCCCTGGTCACCGTAGTATCTCCAACTGGACGAGAGCAGGTCTGCAGAGCACTCATTGATCCCGGATCTCAATCCTCATTCGTACGTGAGGCAGTGGTTCAAAATCTACAACTCAAAAAGGAGCCAATACAAACAGCATTAACCGTGATCGGTAACATGCCAGCGGGGAAAATCACAAAATGGGCCTCGCTGCAACTAAAGACACGAAACCAACAGGCGAAGAACATCCAGGTCCAGGCAATGGTAATTAATAAAATAACTAACCCATTACCAAATAGTGAATGTTCCAGCAAGGATTGGGCTCATTTAAATGGTCTCGAATTAGCGGATCCAACATTCTACAAGCCGGGTCACATCGACATCCTTTTGGGAGCAGATGTATTCCCCATGATCATCTTGGCCGGCCTAAGGAAAGGCAACGAGGAAGCCCCGGTGGGACAAAACACAGTGTTTGGGTGGATCATGTCTGGGAAGACGACTCCAGCTGCACAAGCAAGTGCACATGTGAAAACATTCTTCACCGAGGTGACTCCTAACGACGAGCTAAAGAGATTCTGGGAACTAGAAGAACTTCCATCAAGATCCAAATGGACAACCGAAGAAACCCGTTGCGAAAACCACTTCAAACACAACGTCACTAGATGCAGCAACGGACGTTACCAGGTACGGCTTCCATTTGTAGCTGATAAAATACAACTTGGCGCATCAAGACACATCGCCATTCGAACATTGATGCAAATGGAGAAACGATTCCAACAAGATCCCGATTTGAAAGCGGACTACGTCAAATGCATACAAGAATATTTGACGTTAGGTCACATGGTGCCTGCCACCACCCCCGAATCAGCACTTCAAAACCAACTGCCTAACGGCACGACAACATATCGATGTTGTTACCTGCCTCACCATGCTGTCATCAAACCGAGTAGCACGACCACCAAATTGAGAGTAGTTTTCGACGCATCCCGTCCGACTGCCAACGGAAACTCACTCAATAGCGTATTATTGAATGGTCCAGTGATACAAGACTCTTTGATGTCCACACTCATGCGATGGAGAAAATACCGCATTGCTTACATGGCCGATATAGAAAAGATGTATCGCCAAATACGAGTTCATCCAGACGATGCCGATTATCAACGAATTGTTTGGAGGGAATCACCAGATCAGCCTGTACGAGACTACAAACTCTTAATCGTGACGTTCGGAACAAAGAGCGCGCCTTTCCTTGCCATCCGAACCATTCACCAATTGGCGAAAGATGAAGCAGAATCATTCCAAATCGGCTCTAACGCCGTACTCAACGATTTGTACGTTGACGATTTGATGACTGGCGCAGATAATATAGAAGAAGCAAGACAAAATCAAAGGCAACTAATTCAGCTTCTCCGAGCTGGAGGGCTAAAGCTCCGAAAATGGGCCGCGAATCACAACACCATCTTGGAAGAAGTTCCGGCAACCGATCGAGAGGTCTCATTTCCACTCGCAGTGAATGCAGAAGAAGTCCAAGCGTTTGGCTTATTATGGAATCCTGCCAGCGATACACTGTCGTACAAGGTCAGCATGGAGTCAGCACCAGAAACATATACAAAATGGAAAATATTGTCCGAAATTGCGAAGCTGTTCGACCCCATCGGCTGGCTAACCCCAGTAACAATTAATGCCAAAATTTTAATACAAAGTCTTTGGCTGACAAAACTCGACTGGGATGAAACAGTCCCGATCAACATCGATCAACACTGGCGAAGGCTCCGAGCAGACCTCTAAGTCATCCAAACTATTCAAATCCCGCGGTGGATCCAAGTACACAACAAAATCCAGAACATCGAAATCCATGGATTCTGCGACGCATCCATCAAAGCATATGCAGCAGCCGTATACATCCGGACACAGGACGAAGACGGCAACTGCCATTGCCACTTAATCGCTGCCAAAAGCAAAGTGGCACCCATCAAGACCATCTCACTGCCAAAGCTAGAGTTATGCGGAGCGCACGTATGGGCCAAACTACTGGCGCAAGTAAAGGACGACATGAAGTTCGAGCAGGTAACTACACATGCTTGGACTGATTCTACAATTGTACTCGCATGGTTTTTAGTTAAAACGGCAACAAACACTGAAAAAACTCAACAAAATAATTTGGGAAGGGATGCGCGCATGCCGAATGAATAAAGTTAATTTATCTTTTTATGTGTTGAGCAGAGCTTCTGCATATTTTATTGCTACCTGCATCTTTTATTGCTACCCGATGTCTAAAACAGCTTGATGTAGAAGGAAGAGATTCATTTCCATTGGATCGTCAATTGTCAAAAATGATTTCTACGTGGATGATATGATTTCCGGGGCTGATAATATAAAGAAAGCAATGGCTATTCAAGCACAGGTGACAGCATTGCTCACTTCTGGATGTTTTCCATTATCAAAATGGTGCTCAAACGCTCCTGAATTGCTACAGTCAATAGATGAAAACAGTCGCGAGAAATACTTGTCAGTAAACGGAGACAAATGTGGTAAAAGCTCTTGGCATGATTTGGAAACCAAGTGAAGATGAGTTTAAGTTCACATATGCTCCACAAGAACTTAAGCGCTCTCGAATTACAAAGAGGACAGTATTAGCTTCAATCGCTCCACTATTTGATCCCATCGGACTTCTTAATCCCATAATTACGAAGGCGAAGATATTTTTGCATGAGCTTTGAAGGTTATAAAAAAAAAGCACGAAATAAAAAAAAATTTTAAAAACCGACTTCAGAAAAAAACCCGCGATGCACAAAAAAGGATGAAATAATTGTTTGTAATTCTTAACAACATCAATCCAATAAGAATGGATCTAGAAAGAAGAATCACTTTTGAAGACGGTGCTAACACATGTGGGTGATATATTAAGGGCATAAGCCTAACAAAGAAATGTAAACAATTGCCGAAGCAAGAGTTAGTGCAATCAAAGTCAACTACTACCTGGCACCGTCTTCAAAAGTGATTCTTCTTTCTAGATCCATTCTTATTGGATTGATGTTGTTAAGAATTACAAACAATTATTTCATCCTTTTTTGTGCATCGCGGGTTTTTTTCTGAAGTCGGTTTTTAAAATTTTTTTTTATTTCGTGCTTTTTAGTCCATTCATTTTTTAATATTGCCTGTCATTGCAAGGAGCCAACGTTTTTACGACGCCACATAGCGAAGTGTATTCTACTTGTCACACCTTTTCATTTGCTACCCATGTCTAGGGTCGGGAAGCGCAATTGCAAAATTTGATTGCAGATTGTATTGTCATGCGAACTATACGTATGTGCAAAATTTGCAGTTGATCGGTTATATGGAACTGGGTCAAAATCAAGTTGCAAGATTTGTTTACACTATACACACATACAGATCAAGATAATATAAGGCATATAAAAAGTTAAGTTGCCATTGATATCGGGGAAATTAAATGTAAACAATAAACTTCTTTGATTCTTCATCCACGTCATGGTATATTTATTTATTCGATATAAACAATAGTTTTTTGAGCTGCAAATTTCGCCATAATTTCGTTCTTATCGGCTTTTGTTCTGGAAGCAAATTTACAGACGCATTCACGTCGAAAACTTGTTTAATATGGAACAAAATTCCCCGAAGGAAATTAAAAAATAATTATTTTGTCGATATATAGAAAAAAAAAGCACCGCGAGCCCTTGGGATCGAACTCGCACCCCACAGATCCCACAGACAAGAATATATGTCTTTAGCCCTTTGCGCTATGTCAAGCACTATCGGCCGGTGACCAATATGTTAATAAATCATTTCAGAAAAAAGAAAAAGAGAAAAAAGAAAAAAACCGGCTGCCCCGACCGGAATCGAACTTACAACGCTGAATCGAGGACCCGACGCTCTACCCACTCCGCCATCGGCCTGCTGCCAGATTTACAACAATAAAGTAATTTGTTCGGTGCCCATGAAATGTTTAGGTTCAACTTTAGCAGGTTTAATTTTAACAGTTTTTTCTGCCTAACTTCGAACTCCGTTATCAGAATTTAGAAAAAATTTAACGGGACCACCGTGGGAAGCTCCCCCTTCAAATGAACCAAAAAAAGAGCAAAAAAGTTATTGGGTTACAAAGTTATGCGTGAACAGGACCACAAAATACCTACACGTCGAATTGAGTAACCTCCTCTTTTTTTGAAGTCGGTTAAAAACTCGATTGGGACGAGAGTTTACCGCAACATTTACAGCAGCGGTGGTGTGAGTTTTTTGCACAATTGGAATCAGTTAAGGAAATCAAGATACCAAGATATATCCTACATCGTTCATCAAGAATTGAAATTCATGGATTCGCTGACGCCAGCATGGATGCCTACGGTTGCTGCATTTACGTTCGTTGCGAAAGTGTCGATGGTGTTTGTTGTAATTTGTTAACAGCCCGTTCAAAAGTGTCACCTTTACAAACACAGTCGATTGCTCGTCAAGAACTTTGTGCCGCACTTTTACTTTCGGAAACAATTAGACGCATAGCCGATATATTTAGTCATCACGTCAATAAAGTGTTTTGTTGGTCTGATTCGAGCATGGTTAGCTTCATCGCCATCTCGTTGGAGCGTTTTTGTTGGGAATCGTGTCAGCAAGATTCAGGAAATGTCGAAAACCTTTCTATGGAGGCATATTAGCCCACCAGATTAGCCCACTCATCTCATTCCCTCCACCTGCAACTCCCCCTTTCACGCACTCAACAAGATATGAATTCGTTTGTGAATAGAACAACTCGACTCTGGAATGATCTCTCGCAGTCAGTATTTCCGAGCTCATACAACATCCAAGAGTTCAAACGCAGGGTTCATCACCACCTTCTTCAATACCCCCCCGTACCTTTATAACCCCCCCCCCCCCCTCCACCGTAATAAGCTTACTGCTAGACATTGCACCATGACGTGACAAATGACATGACGGACTAGTAGTATAAAGGGTGACTCCTGAGCTTAGCACTGCCACATAAAAAAAAATATTGGAGTTGAAAATAACTCAGCAGACATAGTGAGCCGCGGTGCATATCCAGCAGATATGATCAATTGCGCCCTGTGGTTTCATGGCCCCCAGTTTCTATTACTTCCCGAAGAAAGCTGGCCTAAGTTGTCGATAAATTGTGAGGCTACAGAAGAAAGGAAACAGCGATTGGTACTTAACGTGTCTTTGTCCAGCAATTTCATAGAATCGCACTTTATAAACTCTCATATGAAAATGGTTAATATGGTGGCATATCTGTTTCGATTCGTGAATAATGCCCGAACAAAAGAGTATAGTGATCGTGTTTTTGGCTGTTTATCGTTGGAAGAGACTGATGACGCGTTGATATCAATAATTCGAACATTACAAAGGCATTTCCTTAATGATGATTACTTAAAATTGAGTTCCGGGAGTTCCGTGAATCAAAAAACCGTGCTTAAAAATTTGGACCCTTTCGTTGATAGTGTCAGACTAATACGCGTCGGTGGACGGTTATCTAATTCCTTTCTTGAACATAATCAAAAACACCCAATATTGTTGCCTAAATCTAATTTTATAAAAGCAATAATATATTTCCATCATTGCAGAAACTTACATGCAGGATGTCAGACTTTGCTTGCCATAATTCGTTCTAGGTTTTGACCTCTTGGTGGTAGAGTCACGATTAAAGGCGCTATTTCCAGATGCATAAGGTGTTTCAGATGTCGTCCTAAAGTTGCGGAGCAGATCATGGGACAATTGCCCCCGGCCCGGGTTCAGCCAAATCCGGTATTTTTCAACACTAACGTTGATTTTTGTGGACCATTTTTCATTAAGAGCCTAGTTTGCAATCGTCCTCCAACTAAAGCCTATATTTGCATATTTGTTTGTATGGCGGTGAAAGCAGTGCATTTAGAAGTGGCTGGTGACCTGTCTACGCAAGCCTTTATGTCAGCACTTACTAAATTTATATTACGACATCCCTTCGTCACTAAAATTTACTCGGACAACGCTACGAATTTTATAGGTGCAAGACGGGAGTTAAAAGAATTAAAAGCATTGTTTGATTCGCAGATAAATTCCCAACTTATACAGGAACAGGAGATGTGCAAAAAAGACGGGATTAAATGGGAAACGATTCCAATTCGCAGCCCCAACTTTGGTGGCCTTTGGGAAAGCGCAGTAAAGCAGGCCAAACATTTATTGAAGCGATCATTCGGAAACGAGGTCCTCACGTTAGATGAACTTTAGCGAGTGGCTTGCCAAATCGAGAGCATTCTCAATTCCCGACCGATTACTCCACTCTCGATTGATCCCAACGATTTAGAGATCTTGACTCCTGGCCATTTTTTAGCAAGAGGATTGGCAACAAAGCAGCCAGTTGCTAAAATGAGACCCCCAAAGGCAAATTTTTCCTACAGAACCAGGGCCCCTAAAAAAACCCCAAAAGGGGTTTAATAACAAAACCATTTTTCGCTCATACTGCAATTTTGCCCAAAGAACCATCTTTTGCCTTAACTAAATCCCAAAAGTGGGTTTGGCAACAAAACTACCTATTGCTCCAACTCAAACAGAACCAGTTTTTATGTTAAAAGCAAAATTTTTCCTACAGATACAGCTTTTGCCCTAATAGGCTAGTGCCGATAGCTTTGTGGAAAAAAATTAATAGCAGGCAGGGACCAACAGTGTAATATGGTCAAGGTTATAAGAACAAAAGGTAAAATGAGGATGCTATTTATGTAGGTGTTGAAACGATTTTTTGCAATTTGCGATGAAACATGACCTCCTAGTGGAAAATATTTCATACAAAAGTTGTAGATAATAAAAAAATCTAAAAATTTTGTATATAACATACTTTAACATAACCTCAAATTCTATAAAAAATGGTGATTTTTAATTGTTTTTTTGTTTCACGTAAAATTAATTCAATTTACATGAAAATTTGTAAGAATATACTCATTGACGTAACTAAGGTGGGACCTGGTTATTCAAAGCACGCTATATGGAAAAATGAAAGTATTGCCCGTGAAGGTGAAGAGAGATCTCACTCCCAACTTATACAAGCTATTGTAAGTTACTGTAAGCCTTCCGGTGGGCTCAGCTGGTGCAAAAAGAGTTTGTCTGCTATGAGGTGCGTAAAATATTTGGCTTAGGAGTACAATGATCCAGGACCACTGACATATAATAGCTGTGTTTATTGAGACCGAAAAAGAGGCAGCTCACAGTAGAGCAGCTGTCAAAAATAAACAAAGCAAGTTGGGGCAATTCAGAGCAAGAAATGTCATGAAACACTTTTCAGGCAAAATTTCTCAAAGTGCGTTTTCAGAACTTCAACCTGACAGTTTTTAAAGTGAAATTTATTTAAACTTGATAAATAAGCCACTAAATTAAAAAATGGAAAAATATTTATTGTCAGTTGATGGAAGCGCTAGATGATTCCTCTAATTCAGATATTCAATTAACGGATGTCGGTTGTGACAGTTGACAAACAGCTGATTGCTTGCCTGAAGTTGCTCTATCAAAAAAGGTAGAACAGAAAACCGTCCCTAGCTCAACTTGAAGCAAGCTCATGAAACAAAAATCAGAGCAACTTCAGGCAAGTAAGAGCAATCAAATTGCTCATGAAACATCTTTTCGTGAGATATCTCAAGCTATCTCAACCTAGAGCAGCTCAATAAACAAAGCTAATAATGGACTGCTCATCTGAAATTATTCCTATGCAAATCGATGGCACCCAAAAGTATAGTCAACTCGTTAATCCATAAGCCCTTTTTTACCCTGAACTCAAATTTCGTTAATTTTCAGTGCATTCACTGGCAGAAGTAAAATCAGGTAGTGGCAACCCTGAAAAGCGAAAATTGACATTTCTTTTTGACAGTTCTTTGCATAACACGGAGTCCGCGTTCGATTATTATTAACCGGGGAAGTTTTTTATGTTTAACAAAGATAATGGCACCAAAAAAAGGAGCAGAACCCGAAAATCCGAATTAAAGCAGTGCTTCCGTTGCTGACCAGCGCGCCCTAGGGTAGAGCGAGTGGAGCAGTCGTCTACGTGAAAAACAATTTCGAACGAAAAACAAAGTTTTGACGGCGCCTTTTGCAATAAAAGGTAGATTTTGACAAAGGACTCCGCACAAATTATATGGAAACGTGCTTTCGGTCAAATTGGCTGAAATTTTACTATGTTGTAGCTGACATCGTCCTGATCAAAAGTGTTCATGGGCACGAAACCCAAAAATTAAATCTTTTGGGTTTTTCAGGTAATTTTAGGATTTACCTCTCTTTTGCCTCCCACGGCCCCAAAACAAGTCGTAGGAGGCTCCAAGACCCCTCAATATTTTCGTAACGGTACCTACTATTAGTAAAAAATACCAGAAAAATCCCCCCTTGCCTCTAAGGGGGCTAGGGGGCGGTCCGTATGGCTGCAACAGGTAAAATGCACTTATGCACTTTATACTTTTACCTCCCACGGCCCCAAAAAATTAGTTGTGCGTTATTTGTAACAGTAGTTTTATTTCATTTTTCTTAATTGATTAAAATCAATAAACAATGCCACGTGGAAAAGTTTTAAGTGAAGTAGAGAAGCAGAGAATTTTAGATTTTCAGAAAGCTGGATTTAAACAATGTCAAATTGCAACTGAATTTGGAAGATCTCAAAATGTAATCAGTAACTTTCTAAAGCTTGGAATTGAGAATTTTTTGATGCACCTACAAATCGATGTAATTAGAGCCCCAGGTGAGGTGCAATGACTTTTTTTTTTAATGATTAAGAATTATTACAAGGTAATTAACTAGTTTTATAATTTAGACATGGGTGGCGTGCATAGGGTGCATATGGGAGGGGGCAAACTTTCAGGACCCTTTTTGACCCCCTTAGAGGGAAATGCGGATTTTTATATTATTTTTGTGTAACTGTACGATTAATTACGAAGATTTTCCGGGTCTCCGAGCTTCCTACGATTTTTTTGGGGCCGTGGGAGGTAAAAGTATAAAGTGCATAAGTGCATTTTACCTGTTGCAGCCATACGGACCGCCCCCTGGCCCCCTTAGAGGCAAGGGGGATTTTTATGGTTTTTTACTAATAGTAGGTACCGTTACGAAAATATTGAGGGGTCTTGGAGCCTCCTACGACTTGTTTTGGGCCGTGGGAGGCAAAAGAGAAGTAAATCCTAAAAGTTCCTGAAAAACCCAAAAGATCTAATTTTTGGGTTTTGTGCCCATGAACACTTTTGATCAGGACGATGTCAGCTACAACATAGTAAAATCCCAGCCAATTTGACCGAAAGCGCGTTTCCATATAATTTGTGCGGGGTCCTTTGGTTATTATTATAATATTTATTTAAGACTAGCTTTCCTTCACAATCTCGTCCTCGTCGATTTTGCAAAATCGGTTCTTAGTGGATGTCCACGTCATTAAAGGGATGCACTGTCAAAATTTCAGCCCTATAGCTTTAGCGGTTTGGATAAACCCCATTTCACCCCCTTAGGGGATGAATTTCGAAAAATCGCTTTATAGTGGATGTCCACGTCATTATAGGGATGCACTGTCAAAATTTCAGCCCTATAGCTCCAGCGGTTTGGGTAAACCGCATTTCACCCCTTAGGGGATGAATTTCGAAAAATCGCATCTTAGTGGATGTCCACATCATTATAGGGATGCACTGTCAAAATTTCAACCGTATAGCTGCAGCAGTTTTGAGTTGACCCCATTTCACCCCCTTAGGGGATGAATTTCGAAAAATCGCTTTATAGTGGATGTCCACGCCATTATAGGGATGCACTGTCAAAATTTCAGCACTATAGCTTTAGCGGTTTGGATAAACCCCAGTTCACCCCCTTAGGGGATGAATTTCGAAAAATCGCCTCTTAGTGGATGTTCACGCCATTATAGGGATGTACTGTCAAAATTTCAGCCCTTTAGCTCTAGTGGTTTAGGTTGTGCGTTGTCTGTCAGTTACTTTTTATATAATAGAAAAAAAGTAAAGAAAAAAAATCCCCCTACAACTTATTGAACCCCATTTCACCCCTTCAACCCTTTTTTCTCCATAAAAAGTAGCCTATGTCCGTCTCCAAGGTATAAACTATGTCTGTAGCAAATTTCATCAAAATCGGTCCAGTAGTTTAGGCGTGAAAGCGTAACAGACAGACAGACAGAGTTACTTTCGCATTTATAATATTCATAAGGATAAACTGAGGTCCAATTTAAGTGATATTGTGAAAACGATGTTTGAAAAATATTTAAATCCGTTAGAATTAAAAACCCCTCTTTTTTACAATGACTTTGTTCAAGGGCTAGGGCCGGCACTGGTGGCGAGTAGTTTTAAGTCGGTTGTACTTTAATTAATCCAACTTATATCAGGGGCCCATCCTCTGCAAAATCTCTTGGCAATTCTGTCACGAGCTTTTGAACTAAAACCCCGTTTTAAGAAGGTTTTTCATGAATAACTCTGAAACTAAGTATTATAAACAAAAAAAACTGGGTTTAAAATATTATTACTAACGCAGTAAAAGCTTGTTAACAGAGTAAAAGTTTGCGTCAAAATCGAAAGTTTCGACGTGAAATATTCGGAAAACAATGCAATTTTCGGGGAAGACTCATAAAACTTTTTTTGAAGGGCTTGAAAAAACCTTTATTTTTTTATGGAAGTTCCTAGTATCAAAATTAAGCGAGTTATGACAAAAATAAAATTGGATAATATTTTTTTGGCAGCAAAAAAATGTGAAAATCACATTTTAGTTACCACCACAATTGAAAATGATCGCTACTACTTGAAAATTTACTTAATTTATATATACTTGTAGTATGCCCTATAAGTTTGACCGGTTTAAGGGGCCGTTTTCACAATCTCCGGTTAAACTGTCAGTAAACTTCCAGTTTCTAAACTGATAGTTAATTTAACTATGGCCGTAAAGTGCCAGTAAAAAAACTTCATTTTCACCAACTATGAGTTAACAAACTTGAAGTTAAAGTAAAAATGTACTAGTTTTTATATATTTACAGTACATCAAATGTCAAAAGTGTTATTATTAATTAAAATAAACTTGTAAAGTGCAAAAATGTTAACGCCAATGTGAAACTTTCAGTTAAATTAGTTAACCAGGAGAAATTCGTCCGGTTAAATTAACTTCCAGTTGTAAATTAACTGACAGTTTGACTCTAACTAGAGATTGCGAAACGGCATTTCTAACTGCTGATTATTGTTCTTAGTTTTCAACAAATTTGAGCTTGAAGTGAACATAGCTTGTTTGCAAGTTTGCAAAAAATTGCCTTTTTTAAAAAATTACTCAAAATCTATAAAAGATACGCAAAATTTAGAAAAGGTTTTTTTCTAAAAATTGTGGGTTTTTTTTTTTTTCTTTACGATAAAAATTGAGTAAGATGTGGCCGTTTCAATTTTGCTATGTTCGCAAATGGTAACATTTTTAAATTGTTTCGGCTCAAACCTTTTAAAAAACAAGAGCTTAAAAAAATTACATCAGCTTATAACTCCTGAAAAAATCTACAAAATGGTTTTTTATTGAACTTGATAGCTCAAAAACTAAGCGAATTATGGTAAAAATACGTATGTTCATTTTCGAGAACTCACCATGGTAGGTACCAGTCGAACCAGAAGTTAATCTACCACGTTCAAAAATTGATTACTTGCCATAAGTCACCACTCAACATGTTCTACGATTCACCGGCAAGGTAACCAGGGTCTCACCAACAGGATAAGAGGGTAAGTAATCGATGGTAGATTAACTTCTGGTTCGATTGGTAGCTACCATGGTGGATTCTCGAAAAAGCCCTATATTTCGGCACTGATGAAGAAGATTCCTTCATCTTTTCACACATTGTGAGACACACACGCATACACACACAAATTATTTTTCGCAGTTGCAAAAGGGTTGTGGTTTAACGATAGAGTAGGACTCTTCCGCAATTCAACTTGTTCAACATGCAGCGGAGACAATAGCCGTGTTTTTTTAATGAACTATGTAGGTCTTCTCCATACAAATCTCAAAACCCAGGTTTTACCGGGGTTTCTACCGAGGTTTTGGGAAATTTCTTAATTCGCATATTGCTTACTTTCGGGGGTTGGCATGCTGCATACTTTACTTTCGCGGGTTGGCATGCTGCATACTTTCGGGCTTCGGAAAGACGTAATTTAAAAATAAAAACAACAGGAAAGTGATGAGAGCAAATTTATAACAAATAATTGATTTTTTAGAAACATATTTATTATTTTCTAGCGAGGATTTCGTGTAACAGTGCAAAAAATAACACTTAACTTCCGTTTAATTTCGTCTTTCATCGGCATCGAAATAGGCGCTACATGAAATTTCCCTTGTCGTTTTTTTAATGAACTCAAAGCTCTCAAAACCCAGTTCATTAAAAAAACACGGCTAATGTTCGATTAGTGCTCCAATTATAGATCAAGCGGAAAACAAAGAGGAAGAAGAGGATGAGGCAGACTTGGAAAAGAGTGAGGATGAAAAAGACAATGATTTTTTATTATGTTTTTTCATTTTATTGATCCAATCAAAAAATATATATTTTTTTAATTATCCATGATAAAAAAAAATTTATATTTCATATTTTTTAAATCAATTATTAATCAGTAAGAGCTGTTTTTATAGGGGTTGTTTTCATAAGAGTTGCAACTAATAATTCATGATGCAATGATAATTTCTATCGATTAAACGGTTGAATCTACAATTCTACAATTATTTTCGTATTTTACACCCCTAAAAAATAAAAAGCACATTGACAACTTTGAAATAGAGAGTAAGGTCCTGTGCCAAAATAGCAATTCAAATGTCAATTCGTATGGAAAACTCATTTCAATTAGTAAATTTGCTTTTCGACGGTTTGCGTATATGGAAATGAGTAAATTATTTTAACTCATTTCAGGTATTTCTGATTGAATCGAGTAGCCGTCATATAAATTTAAAAAAGCAATTTATTTGACAATTAATTCTGGAAGAAAGGGAATACGGAAAAAGACATAACATAAACTTAAAATAATCAGTTAATTGCTTAGCTAAAAGAAGATGGGCCTAACAAATGTGAGGACAACAGCTGCTGTGAATTATTTTATTCACTCTGTTGGTGCTCAAATGAAGATATGCAGGTCGAATCATCGGAAAAGATATACAGTTTATTGATTTACAAAGTTAATAATTGCACGAAAAATAAGCAAAAATGTGAAAACATAATGTAACTGCAAACCTATTATTAAAAATCTTTGGTCTTAAGTGGCGCCTAGACTATCCATAATCGGTTCCTTCTTTGCCCAAGACTATCTTTCAATATCACCCACAAACCAACAATAATATTGCTCAAATCAAAATATTGCACAATATTATTGATTGTCTAGGGGCCCATTGAACGCTCGCAGGCAGCCATCATTTTATTATAGTTTTTCTTAGTTTTGCAGAAACAAACTACAAAAAAACGCTGTTACTATTACTATAACATTAATTTTTTGACGTGACACAACGTCTTAAAAATCGATGAGTATAGGAAGTCATTAGCGCAAATAGTCGCGCCACGCGAGTTAGGGTTTAAAGCGATTTAAAACCATGAAAATGTAACAACAAAATAAAACACTTTACTTATTTACAAAGTATGTACCATTAAAAATCTTTATTGACAAAAAAAGAACTTCAAATTTATTAATTGACAAAAATGACTACATATACGGATTAAAGATATGCGACAGACTGACTTCATTTAAATTGAAGTACTTACATTATGGTACTTGAATCTGATACCTTTTCAAGGCTGAGAGCATGTTTAAGACTTTTTCTCATTACCAAGCCGTTGGTCTTGGTTTTAACTGAATCTTGGGGGTGTCGGGTTGATCCGGCGACGCCGCGACTTCCTCTAAGTCACGTTGCGCTGTCAGATGTTTAGCTCCTCCCCGCTTTAAGTCCGAAGACTCCGGCTTCGTATTGTTCATAATTTTAAGGTTTTTATTCTTATTTTTCCAACAACAAAACATGGGGCGCATTTGAGATATATTTTTGGTGGGCTTGGAACACATTTTTCTAGACAAGTCGTTCTTATTTAATTATACAGTAGTTATGCAGGTTTTTATGCGCCCCATGGTTTTATTTTAGTCTGTTAAAAGTCCCAGAATATTACTTGATCCGTTAACGCAGCGCCACAAAGTGCCCCTAGGCATACGACATGAGAAAACAGCACGGCTACTTTTGCACGATTTCTTACCAGACGCCAGAATCTCAAAAGGTCCATGTTTGTGTTCTTATTATTTTCTAGTTTTTGGTGCAGCTTATAATTTCAAATAAAACCATTTAACTTAAAATTTTTTTACCTATTTTTTATTTTCTAGTTTTTAGTTTGA
Organism: Thereva unica; assembly: GCA_949987705.1. Lineage (NCBI taxonomy): Eukaryota > Metazoa > Arthropoda > Insecta > Diptera > Therevidae > Thereva > Thereva unica. The sequence goes on from OX465281.1 coordinate 129,602,175, forward strand.
TCTTTGGCTCCTGTCATTATGCAAATTCCTCATCCTTTCCAACTCTTTCAGTGCATCTTTATTGCACGGTTTCTTGCCCGTTAATTTCTGACAAATGCATACCATATTTCAGAACATATTTGCAAAAATCAACCGCTGTTTTGAATTTTCAAATTTTGACCACAGAATCGTAATTTGTGACCCTGAAAACCCCCCGAAACCGATTTTCAATGGATTCAGCACACATTTCCAAAATTCACCCGCCATATTGCCGCCACCATTTTGAATTTTCAAGTTTTGACCACGGAATCGTCATTTGTGGCCCTAAAAACCCCGCGATACCGAATTTCAATGGATTCAGAACACATTTGCAAAAGTCATCCGCCATGTTGGCGCCGCCATTTTGAATTTTCAAATTTTGACCACAGAATCGTCATTTGTGGCCCCAAAAACCCCTCGATATCGATTTTCAATGGATTCGGAACACATTTGCAAAATTCATCCGCCATATTGGCGCCGCCATTTTGAATTTTCAAATTTTGGCCACAGAATCGTCATTTGTGGGCCTAAAAACCCCCTTATGCCGAGTTTCAATGAAATCAGAACTCAATTGGAAAATTCGTCCGCCATCTTGGAACCGCCATCTTGATTTTTTTACAAAATGGTCAGATTGCATTGTCACGGGAACTCAATGTGTGGGCAAAATTTCATAAGAATCGGTTTAGTAGAAGTAGTTGAAAAAGCTGTCGCAAGATTTGAACCAAATATACGAGGTCAAGCTAAATAAAACCATTAAAAATACAAGTTCTTACCTTTTGAACCAAAGGGGATAAACAATCTAAATTAACGAGGAAACTCGACCAGAAATTCATCCCAGGAAGGTGCCAATTGCCATCGGCAAATCGACAAATTCTGTAAACAAAAACAAGATTAATAACATCCAAAACAGGTTCCAAAAAAACACTCACCTGTCAACCCCAATGCACTAATCGCGGGCTCCTCCTCGTCCATCCCCACTAAAAACCTAAAAATATTAACTAAAATTAATATATATATATTCAAAAAACAAAGATAAAAATACTTACCCCATTTGACAGCCGCAAGAAAAACAAGAACAGCTGATTTCACAACACAAGTAAATAAGCCCGAAAATTCGAAACTATGTACTTCGAAAACGAAGCCCCCTACTACAGAATAGCCTCAACCATTATTCAAAGAGAAATAAATACCGACGCACAGACGGCGTTAAATTAGATTGCTTTTAATCTTTTCTAGAGTCTTGAACTAGAAGATAAAATCTGTATTGAGGTTTTAGCAATAAAGCAATTTCAAAGCCTAAGTATCGAACTTAGCATTCTGGAAAGACAGAATTGAGGTCTTTTCCCAGTAAAGCCCGAATTAAAGACAATTTTGAAGTCTTTAATACAGCAGTAACTTAATCACCAAAATTGATTTCAGCAGTTACTCTAACCAACCACAGAGGGACGAATTTGCGAAGAAACAAGGCAAAGCAGTCCAGCAAGCCACAACCAGGGCAGCAAGCAGCAACCAGGCAGCAAACAGCAAGCAAATCCCAAGCGATTCCCAAGAAACGAAACCAGAGTGCAGCAACACAAAGGTTATTCCTGGCTGTTCTAATTGCAGAACACATCAGGCGAAACATCGATCGTCATCTGACAGATAGGTGGCGTTATCAATTAAGCTATCAGAGCAAGCAATATTTTGGTAATTCTTATTTACAAACAAATAAAGAATAATTTACGAATTTTCAAGTACTAAATCACGAATTAATAACGAATTTAAGATTGAATTGAAATATTTTGGCAATTTGTTGAATTTTTATTGAATTTATATTTAAGAAAATCTAATAATTAATGGCGAATAAATAGTAGTTTGGTTATTGGAAAAAGTTATCTTTTTATTGACTCACACCCTTCCGGCACCTTTTTATTGAGTCAGAAATTAAATTGCTAATTCTGAACATTGGTCCTTCGAGCCGGATAGTGATTCAATAAGATAACTCAAGCTGCAATACAAGTATGGTTGCTTTAATAATTCAACAGAGCGAAGTACGAGAGAGACTCGAAAGGTCTTTCAGAAACTATCTCAAGGATGGCCCATCTAGGAAGACAGCGCAGTATTTTCAAAAAAGGCTGAAGATGCTCGACGATGACTGGACGGAATTCAAGAACAATCATCGACAGATTACATCAATCAAGACGAAGAAGGACGAGAAAGAGCAGCTATACTTCAAAGAGGATTGGTATGCCGACACAGAAAACGCCTATGTCGAGATGTACTGCAAAATCGATGAAGACTATCACAAAACGCTGTCAGTCACAGAACCAGTCGCACGAGCGGAGCAGTCATCAGCCGATTTAAACAGCAGCTGCATTTCGCAACACAACAACAATGTGAAACTACCAAGGATCTCGATACCCACATTTGCAGGGGATTACGAGTCGTGGCCATCATTCCTGGATTTATTTTCCAGCCTTGTGCATAACAAAATATCTTTAACAGGAGCACAAAAACTCCAATATTTAAAGGCTCATCTTTCTGGAGAAGCTGCACGACTACTCAGCAACACGCTTATTAGTGACGCCAATTATGAACCAGCATGGCAACTTCTCGTCGATAACTACGACAACAAGAGAGCATTGTTGAAAACCCAGCTCGACATTCTGCTCAATCAACCTAAACTAACCCGAGAAACAGCTCAAGGAATCAAGGAGCTAAAAACGAGGACACAAGAATGCCTCACTGCCATTGAAAATCTGCAGGTCTCAACACAAAATTGGGATCCCATTCTCATCCACTTGCTGGTCCAAAAACTACCAAGCGAAACTCACGAACATTGGGAACAGTCGCAGAGCACCAAATCAAGGCAATCGATTCCAACATGGGTGGAACTACGCGAATTCTTGGAAACCAGGTTCAGAACCTTGGAAGCTGTCAGCAAACCAACAAGCCACAAGAATGAACCTCACGAAAGCAAGTCCAGAGAGCACCCAAGAAGAGGAAGCCAAGCCTTCCACGTCGCAAATCAAAGCGTATGCATCCTGTGCAAAGGCGCACATGCCATAGGGAAATGCCCCTGTTCTTGCGAAAATCGTTTTTTATGAGAACCGTTTTTCTTGCGACCCGTTGCAGGTAATGAATTTCGGAGCCACAGTATTCTCACGGAAATCTAAATTTATTAAACAACTCAACTTTTCAAAAACAAACTATGTTTATTACAATTATAACTAATAGTATAAATTCAAATTCTAAATTACAAATCAAAAACTCAATAGAAAAATCTCAAAGGAAAAAATCAAAGCTCGTGCGCGTTAAAATCAAAAAACAGTGAGAGCTTTATCAAAGTAATTTCTCGAATATATACAAAATGCCTACGTGATTTTTGCAAGCTCTCCGTTACATCGTAAAATTCCCCTTATAATATTCTTATTTACTCCATCCACCATTTGCTCTTTTTTGCAGCTTTTAAGAGAACTTACGATCGAGAGCTTTTGGTAAAGCTCACGATCAAGAGCTGTCAAAAATCCACTTAAAGTTTTATTCTGATGTGTTGTTGTGGATGCAGTAATAGTCTAAGAGCCAGTGGCCGGCAGACTTACGGTATTTTAAGAAACCTCATATTTTCTTCATGTATTCTCTTATACCTGCCGTACATGAAATGGGGACTCTTTTTTCTGACTGGCGGTTCCTATGAGTGTACTCAGGTGTGGAAGGTGTTAAAATTTGACTGAATTTTACGTTATAGTAACAAGGCTGTCGTTTGAATATGTTAAAGTACTATATTATTATTATTGAAAAATAAAATGGCAGACAGCTACGGCGGTTCCAAGGTCGCGGCAGACACTTTTGAAAGTCACCAAAAAAGTGAACAATTTACGGTATTTTAACAAGGCTGAAATTTATATATATTGTTAATAATAATATTCTAAGCCTATATTTAGAACGGCAGACATTTTCTGCGGTTCTAACATCGCGGCAGACAAGGGAACGTTGCCTCTGGTGCGGGCATACGGATGTATAATGTTATCTCACTCACGTATACATTTACTGCTTTAAGACGGATTATGGGAGAAAGATGTCTATAACTGAGCGTACAATTTTCAAATTTATTTTTATTGGTCATTCGCACCTGGTAAAATATTCATTAACTATATGTATATAACAAGTTGTTTTAAAAACATATATTTTATTCTTCACATTATATTAGTTATTACTAGTCTTTATCCTTCGGTACGGTATCATTTAGATGCTCACTAAATTGGTTTTCATCTTCCGACATATTAGTTTCTGTATAAATTAAATTTAAATATGTGAATTGTGCGTATAGATCAGTATAATAATTAAGAGAATTAAATTCATTTCAAATTAAATTAACTTTTTCAACGAAATCACTAACAGAACCTGGAAGTTGATCGCCACCAAACCATTTGAAAACGAATGATCTTTCTTGTTCTATCCAACCATGTTCTAGCGGATTTAATGAAAGCATTTTGGAAGGTATTTCTGCAAATACTTGAGATGCAATGCGCTCGTCAAAATTGTTGGTAAAGTTCACTTTTACAGGGTGGTAAAGAGCTTGCATCAAAGTTGCGTACTTTTTTATTGAATTCTTCATTAATACCATTAGGCTTGTAATTATTAATGAAAAGCTGGAATCTGGAATCATCGACTTCTTTCGAGTGTTTTGCATTGTACATTTGGCAAGTGAAGTTTTGAATCAATTACCAAGAGCTGCAAATGCTTTCTGCTACTCGATATTATTTTTTAAAAAGGTTAAGGGTCTTTTTTTACCTTTTTTAAAAAAAGTAGGATTTATAATCGCAGCCGATGAGAGCATGGAACCAACCAAGCTTTTGCAAAGTGTTTATAAACTAAAGTGTTTATAAATTTTTGTAATATCTATATACCGTTGATTATTTCCTGTTCCTGCGAACATCCAAATATGGGAGGATGTGTTTTTTAATTGTAGCATGTTACCAAGCACGGTATATAGAAACATTTTTCTGTATACCGTGGTTACCAAGCATGATTATCATAATATCTGTATCAGATCCTCTGATTACGATATTCGATTGATCAGCGATACTACATGCATGATAAAATATTGCAATACTTCATGCAATTCGCAGCATAGATCTTCAATGATACTTGATTCTACTTTGTTTCCATTTGTAATATATGAATAACAATTTCGAAAGATGAGATGAATTAATTTGCTGCCAAGAAATGCTGCTATTTCTTCACTTGCCCAATGTCTAGTAAAAAAATCAATGAGAGCTTCCTTAAATTTTCTATTTTTCATTTCTTTTCCAAAATCTGCTGGTCTTATTTGATCAGGTCCAGAGATACAATACTCAATTTCTGGTGAAAATATTGATCAAATATTATGTCGATTCTTCGAGTTGGAAATTTAGTCACCCATCGCAAAAATTGGCACCTCTTTCATGGAATGTAGTATAAAGAAGCCATCTACTAAAAATACATCGGTATAAATCGGCGGGTCATGGGTAATATTTGCTTCAAAACATTTGGCAAGTACTGATCTATCGGTTTTACAAATCGCACCATCCAAATGGCATAAACATAGAGGAACAGGAGTTATGGGATATGATAGAATTTTAAGGACATCGATATTATGATCCATCGAAATTATTGACATGCGTCTGAATAAATCCCGCTGTAGTCGAATTTCTTGATCTTTCCCACCGACTTTTACAGGCTGCTTAGAATGCCAAAAGGCGGGGTCAATTAAATACCTGAGGTTTTAAATTGGATCCCACATCCCCTTTGGTGAGATGTACTGGACCTTTCCCCTTTTTAAAATTACATATTTTTTAACTTGCAACAAATCGACCAATCGTTTATGTCAAAACATAACACTTTCGTGAAAATATTTCCTTATACGTTTTTTGAGTCGCTGATTACGAAAATCGATGTCCCGCAGTCCTCAAATATTTTACCAGGTGTTAATGACCAATAAAAATAAACTTGAAAATTGTACGCTCAGTTATAGACATCTTTCTCCCATAATCAAAAATTCAAAAATTCATTTGACAACAAATTGAGAAGTAAACTCCTTAATGCAACCTCTGGTAGCAAGAACTTCTGGTCCTTGGTAAGCTCCATCAAGAAGAATTTCACTTCATCCACAACTCCTTCATTCATCCACGATGAGAAGGTGATAACAGACAGAAAATCCAAGGCCGATTTATTAGCATCTCTGTTTGCTGCCAATTCTTCTTTACCCCAAACTGATATGCTACCCCCAGTTCTCGAGCACAGCGCTCATTTAATGCCCTTCAGAACTCGCGAGGTGTACAGGTGCCTCAAGGAGCTCGATGTCAATAAATGCACTGGACCCGATAATATACCCCCTGTCGTCTTAAAACAATGCGCATCACCTTTGGCTAAACCTCTGCGCAAACGTTTTGCTCTATCATACTCCTCCGGAGTTTACCCAGACTCCTGGAAACTTGCCCATGTCCAGCCAATACCGAAAAAAGGTAACTCCAGCCTTCCCTCCAACTACCGTCCAATAGCAATTACTTCTATTCTCTCCAAAACCATGGAGACGATAATTAACAAAAAGCTAATGGGATACCTAGAATCCAACCAACTTATCAACGACAAACAATACGGCTTCCGACAAAAAAGATCCACTGGTGATCTTTTAGTTTGCCTTACCGAACACCTCAGCCGTAGTCTGCATGGATCCGGTGAGTCTAGTCTGGTTGCTCTAGATATCTCCAAGGCTTTTGATAGAGTATGGCACTCAGCCTTGTTAGCTAAACTCAAAGCTATTGGAATTGACTCGCTTCTGTATAAGTGGGTTGAAAGTTTCCTTTCCGGCCGTTCAATTAAGGTAGTATTGGATGGCGTCAAATCTGAATCTCACCCCATTTCTGCGGGGGTCCCCCAGGGTTCAATTTTATCACCGGCCCTATTTCTCATCTTTATAAATGACCTACTTTCAATCCCCTCCAACCCACTTCTCAGCTTCGCTGACGACGGTACTTTACGTTACTCGTACAGCTACGATACAAGACAGACTCATGCCAGATCCTGTCTTGATGATCGGGAAATTATGTCCATCTCTGTTAATAACGACATTGAACTCATTCTAGAGTGGGGAAAGAACAATCGTGTTGATTTCAACCCCGACAAAACCAAGCACTGTCTTATTTCAAAGAAAAAGATCAACACCTCACCATCCTTGAAAGTGGATGACGTGGTACTAAAGGCCGATCCATCCCTACACATCCTAGGAGTGACATTATCCAAAGACTTGCGATGGAATGACCACATATTCCAAATCGCAAAACAAGGATCCCAGTGCTTGGGATTTCTTAAAAGGTGCAAGTTCCTCCTCCAGCCATCGGCCCGTGCTGTTATTTATAAATCCTACATTCGGCCCCTTCTCGAATACAACTCCCTCGTTTGGGGCGGCGCTCCATTAACCACCTTAGCATGGTTAGATAAGGTCCAAAAAAGGGCCCTTAAGTTAATTAATGACGATACCGCTTGCTCCACCATCGACCCCTTGAGCCACCGTAGGAATGTAGCAGCACTGACCAAATTTTATCGCTACTATCATAGTGACTGTTCCTCCGAGCTAAACGCTCTCCTGCCTCCACGGCAATCCTATACCCGCAACACCAGATTAGCCCACTCGTCTCACTCCCTCCACCTGCAACTCCCCCTTTCACGCACTCAACAAGATATGAATTCGTTTGTAAATAGAACAACTCGACTGTGGAATAATCTCTCGCAGTCGGTATTTCCGAGCTCCTACAACATCCAAGAGTTCAAACGCAGGGTTCATCACCACCTCCTTCAATACCCCCCCGTACCTTTATAATCCTTACCCTATTCCTCCTCCCTCCCTCCCGTACTAAGCTTACTGCTAGACATTGCACCATGACGTGACAAATGACATGACGGACTAGTAGTACAAAGGGTGACTCCTGAGCTTAGCACTGCCACATAAAAAAAAAAAAAAATAATCCGTCTTAAAGCAGTAAATGTATACATGAGTGAGATAACATTATACATCCGTATGCCCGCACCAGAGGCAACGTTCCCTTGTCTGCCGCGATGTTAGAACCGCAGAAAATGTCTGCCGTTCTAAATATAGGCTTAGAATATTATTATTAACAATATATATAAATTTCAGCCTTGTTAAAATACCGTAAATTGTTCACTTTTTTGGTGACTTTCAAAAGTGTCTGCCGCGACCTTGGAACCGCCGTAGCTGTCTGCCATTTTATTTTTCAATAATAATAATATAGTACTTTAACATATTCAAACGACAGCCTTGTTACTATAACGTAAAATTCAGTCAAATTTTAACACCTTCCACACCTGAGTACACTCATAGGAACCGCCAGTCAGAAAAAAGAGTCCCCATTTCATGTACGGCAGGTATAAGAGAATACATGAAGAAAATATGAGGTTTGTTAAAATACCGTAAGTCTGCCGGCCACTGGCTCTTAGACTATAAATAAGTGTATTATAAGGGTAAGTACTATTTTAATCTAAGAAATATTATTAATGCAATAAAAACTAAGTGAAGTGACGTAATAATTCTGTTTTGAATTAATTGTTGTGTGATAGTTTATTTACGTTAATGTTTATGTTCAATGTTTGTTTATGTTAAATTTGAGGTTATGTTCTATGTTTATTTGGTAATGTTTATATTTGTTTATCTATTGTATCTACTAAATAATAATTTTCTACTTTTATTTCTTAACTTTTAGGTTGAACCGGTGTGCTGCCACTGCAGGTGCCCCAGGTGAACCACTGGTGATAGTTGCCAAACAGGTGAGTGTATTTATTGTGATTGAAATGTTGTTAATGTTTCCTGTTCTTTACTTTTTAGGTGGATCCTGAACATACTCCCGGTCCTTGAATCCTATGGATTCTAAAGTAAATGCCTGCAACGACAGTTTTTAGTTATGCTTCACTAGAAGTATGACATGTTTAAACAAGACGTAAACAATGGGAGATATGAATTGTGGAAATTAGGACATAAAATAATGGAAAGGACAAGGACGGGAGGCATGGTATGTAAATGTGTGAGGTTAAGAACTTGTGTGTTCAGTGTTGTTTTCGGTTTCTTTGGTGGTATCGGTTTGAAGTGGCAGCAAACAAAGTTTTGCAATCGGGCGTTTGAGGATAGTGTCCTTTGTTTTTATTGTGGCTACCCTCACTAAATTGTCTGCACCAGGATGGGTTTCCACAATCCTTCCAATGAGCCATTTTGTTGGAGGCAACTTTTCGTCTTTGATGATAACCATTTGTCCCACTTCTAAGTTTTTGGAGTTTTCTAACCACTTGGGCCGCTGCTGTAGTCGGGACAAATATTCTCCTTGCCACCTCTTCCAAAAAGACTGTGTTAAATGTGTTATGTGCTGCCATCGTGTTAATGAATTGATTTTATAATCCAGCGTGGACGGTTCGGGTAGTGCCAGCGGGGCATCATGAATTAAGAAGTGACCCGGGGTTAATGCTGTCATGTCGTCCGGATCGTCGGTTAACGGTGTAAGTGGCCTCGAATTAAGACAAGCTTCAATTTGCGCCGCCACTGTCGTGAACTCCTCATATGTCAAGGCTGTGTTGGTTAGAATTCTTTTTAAGTGGTACTTTGTAGCCTTGACACCGGCTTCCCATAAACCCCCGAAGTGGGGTGCTGATGGAGGTATGAAGTGCCAATTAATCTTCAATGGCGCACTCAAATGTGGAATTTCATCCTTGATTTTAATTGTGTGTTGCTTGTAGTCCTTGTCTATTATTCTACTTGTTCCAACGAAGTTAGTGCCGTTGTCCGAATAGATGTCAGAGCACATGCCTCTTCGGCTAACGAATCTTTTCAACGCTGCGTAAAATGCCTCCGTCGTCAAATCGGATACGACCTCGATATGTATGGCTCTGACAGCCAAACAGACGAATATTGCCAAATAACCTTTGTAAGACTTTTGTCCTCTGCCCTTGGATGCCTTCATGTTAAATGGTCCACAAAAGTCTACGCCAACGTGTGTGAATGGACGAGACATTCTAGTTCTAGGTCCAGGCAAATTCCCCATCAATTGAACTAACGTTGCTGCTCTCTGCTTGAAACAGGCTATGCATCGGTGTATTTCCTGTTTAATTGCATTCCGAGCGTTTACAATCCAAAATTTTCTTCTTAGTAACCCAATCATCAATTGCGTGCCACCATGCAACGTTTCCGCATGCATGTCTCGAATTATAAGTGTTGTGAGAGGATGCTTAGGGCTTAATATTATTGGGTGTTTCTCGGACCACGAAAGGTTTGAAGCTTCCAGGCGTCCACCGACTCGCAAAACTCCATCCTTGTCTGCAAATGGCGTTAAGCTTTTGATTTTTCCTCCCTTTATGCTTCTTCCTGAACGTATTGCCTTTAGCTCCTCTTCAAAATCTTCAGCGTTTGAGGATAGTGTCCTTTGTTTTTATTGTGGCTACCCTCACTAAATTGTCTGCACCAGGATGGGTTTCCACAATCCTTCCAATGAGCCATTTTGTTGGAGGCAACTTTTCGTCTTTGATGATAACCATTTGTCCCACTTCTAAGTTTTTGGAGTTTTCTAACCACTTGGGCCGCTGCTGTAGTCGGGACAAATATTCTCCTTGCCACCTCTTCCAAAAAGACTGTGTTAAATGTGTTATGTGCTGCCATCGTGTTAATGAATTGATTTTATAATCCAGCGTGGACGGTTCGGGTAGTGCCAGCGGGGCATCATGAATTAAGAAGTGACCCGGGGTTAATGCTGTCATGTCGTCCGGATCGTCGGTTAACGGTGTAAGTGGCCTCGAATTAAGACAAGCTTCAATTTGCGCCGCCACTGTCGTGAACTCCTCATATGTCAAGGCTGTGTTGGTTAGAATTCTTTTTAAGTGGTACTTTGTAGCCTTGACACCGGCTTCCCATAAACCCCCGAAGTGGGGTGCTGATGGAGGTATGAAGTGCCAATTAATCTTCAATGGCGCACTCAAATGTGGAATTTCATCCTTGATTTTAATTGTGTGTTGCTTGTAGTCCTTGTCTATTATTCTACTTGTTCCAACGAAGTTAGTGCCGTTGTCCGAATAGATGTCAGAGCACATGCCTCTTCGGCTAACGAATCTTTTCAACGCTGCGTAAAATGCCTCCGTCGTCAAATCGGATACGACCTCGATATGTATGGCTCTGACAGCCAAACAGACGAATATTGCCAAATAACCTTTGTAAGACTTTTGTCCTCTGCCCTTGGATGCCTTCATGTTAAATGGTCCACAAAAGTCTACGCCAACGTGTGTGAATGGACGAGACATTCTAGTTCTAGGTCCAGGCAAATTCCCCATCAATTGAACTAACGTTGCTGCTCTCTGCTTGAAACAGGCTATGCATCGGTGTATTTCCTGTTTAATTGCATTCCGAGCGTTTACAATCCAAAATTTTCTTCTTAGTAACCCAATCATCAATTGCGTGCCACCATGCAACGTTTCCGCATGCATGTCTCGAATTATAAGTGTTGTGAGAGGATGCTTAGGGCTTAATATTATTGGGTGTTTCTCGGACCACGAAAGGTTTGAAGCTTCCAGGCGTCCACCGACTCGCAAAACTCCATCCTTGTCTGCAAATGGCGTTAAGCTTTTGATTTTTCCTCCCTTTATGCTTCTTCCTGAACGTATTGCCTTTAGCTCCTCTTCAAAATCTTCAGCTTGGGCGTCTTTCACCCAATATATTAAGGCATTGTTTAGTTCCGATGTGGTTATCCAAGACGATGTATGACTGTTGATTTTCCTGCATTTATTTATAAAGCGAAAACAAATGCAGGAGACTCTCAAAAGTTTAGTTAAACTAGAATATTTCGTTACAAGTTTAATTCTGGCTGTATTGTATGAAGTAGTTAGGTGCACCTTGATATTCTTTCGCTCTTCCAACTGTGTGTCTTCGAATTCTCTTGGAGCTGGCCAATAGGTTTCTAAGGCTCCGAGCCACTTCGGCCCATTCCACCATAGTGCATGCTGCTCCAATTCCTTCGGTGACATGCCACAAGATGCGCAATCTGCTGGGTTATCTCCGGACGATATAAACCTCCAAGTTGTGCAATCCACGGAGCTTTGAATTTCCGACACGCGGTTAGCAATAAACGTTTTCCATTTTGATGGGTGAGCCTTTATCCATGATAGCACAATTGTCGAGTCGCACCACAAAGTGAGATTGATGTTGTCAAATTTTAGCGCTCTTTTAACAATGTTAAATAGTCGAACCAACAAAACGGCTCCACACAATTCCAGACATGCTAACGAAATTTGTTTAATAGGAGCCACCTTAGTTTTTGAAGTCAGCAGTCGTGTCGAAATAGTTCCTGACTCGTCCATCGCCCTTGAATAAAAAACAGCCGCATATGCACGATTCGACGCATCGCAAAATCCATGCAACTCTATTTTGGTCGTAGTCGTATTCAGCCACCTAGGTATTTTTATTGTTTCTACACTTTTAAGTTCGTTTTGAAGATCAAACCATGCTTGAGCTATAGCTTCTGGTACTTCGTCATCCCAGTCAATGCCCGACAACCACACCGATTGCATCAAAATTTTCGAACGTATAACAATTGGTGCTAGCATTCCTAATGGGTCAAATAGTTTTGAAATTTGTGATAGTAATATCCTCTTGGTAAGTCGTTCAACTTGTGTATCAACATTTATTCTGTACATAAACGCGTCCGCATTAGGGCACCATAGGACACCTAGTGTCTTAATACCCTCATCAAACTCTATATTGTGAATTTTGCTAATTTCCTGATCCTCTATTGGGATGTTTTTCAATAGTGATATTTCGTTAGTCGTCCACTTCCGTAAGTTAAAACCTCCAGATCTTAATAATTCCAATAGTTCAGTTTGTAGATGCAACGCTTCAGTAATAGTGTTGGCTTCTGTCAGCATATCATCCACATAGAAATCTGATTTCAGTACTTGCGCTGCAGATGGAAAGTTGTCTCCCTCGTCGTCTGCGAGTTTGTACAATGTTTTGATGGCCAAATAGGGAGCGCATGCTGTACCAAATGTGACGGTGTGTAGACAGAAATCTTGGATAGCAGCTGATTTCGAAGGCCTCCACAGGATACGTTGATAGTTTGCGTCTTCATCATCCACAAGAATCTGCCGATACATTTTTTCTATATCAGCAGTGAATACGAACTTGTGCTTGCGCCATCTAAGAAGAATGCTGATCAAATCTTCCTGTAACTTGGGTCCAACCATTAATGTATCATTTAGCGATGGTCCATGTAATGAATTTTGCGAAGCATCAAACACAACTCTTAATTTGATCGTTGTACTTTCCTTAAATACCGCATGGTGCGGAAGGTAATATGATTCATAATATGTCTCGTTTTTTTCATTTGTTTTCACTTTTTCCGTAGGTGTCAGGAGTGGACGCATGTGGTTGAGCTTTTGATATTCATCTAAGCACTTCGAATATTCCTCATACATTTGAGGGTCCTTGGCGAATCTAAGTTCAAGATGATTGAATCGTTGTACGAAACGCTACGGATCTGTATATTTTTTAAGATTCAAAAGTCCCGCTGCCACTTTGGCGGCATTTTAATCACACTGTAGTATATATGGTTTTTTAGGAAAAAGCTGGCGTGTGCCGGGCTTGTGTCAGTTATAAAAAAAGGATTAAGGAATAAATAGTGGAGTTTTTTTGATGATTTTCTCCACTCAAAAAAAAATTGTGTTTTATTTCCTAGAAGATTAGGTTTTTTCCTGAGCTATCGAAATGTAGTTAATACATTATGGTCCTTCGAGCCGGATATGAAAATCAGTGCACAAAAAGATAAGTATACACTGCGATTTAAAAAAAAAAAGTGAGAAACTTAGCAGGCTTAGCGTAAATATAAATTAATTAATTAAAAAACAAAAAAAAATTGATTAATAAAATATTGGGAACTTCACAAAGAGACAAGTTGAGCTAGGGTAGCGCACAAGAAGAATTGAAATATATTTGAGAATTTGAGTATATCTATTTTTTCTTGAATTGTTATTTACTGAAAAAGCTTTAGATTTTTTGGTTCACTTCTTTTTTTCCTTTTTTTGTGGAATAGGATGGCTAATGGATCCATACAACCGGAAGGCAGTCCGGCTGCTTCGGAAGCAGCAACAAGTGTACTGCTTCTGCACGAGCAAGCATTGTATGAGCGTGCATCAATGGTAACACGCCTTAACTATTGGATGGAGCTTGTGGATTCGCCAGATTTGGGGAAGTTGGATGTTTATACGGCACGCGCTCGGTTGGCCATGGGTCAAGATAAATACGTCGAGCTTAGGCAAGCAACTAAGAACGCGATCCGAGTGGCTGCGGATCAAGAGGAACGCGACAATTTGAACGCCGAAATGTGCGAAATTGAAAGGAAATTTACGGATGCAGTTGGAAAATTGGAAGGGCAGCTTGCACAATTGCAAGTGATTATGCCAACGCAGGAGGTGCAAGCGAACGGAGCCACAACACAAAGGCTGGTTGCAAATGAGCGCCAGGTGTTTCGTCTCGAAATGCCGACTCAGCAGCAGAATATACAAAACACTTGGGGTACTTTTGATGGGATTGATTTGCTGACATGGAAAGATTTTCGGAACCGCTTTGAAGCAGCAGTTCACAAGAACGACAAGATAGAGCCAATTTTTAAGCTTACGAATTTGCTTAAATCGCTTCGGAAGAATGCTAGTGATACCCTGGCCGGATGGCCGGTTAATGGCAGCTACGCATATTTGCGACATTTCATGTCCATAAAACCTTTAGAACTGCCGACAACATCTGAAGATTTTCGGCGTTTGTCTGATACGACTATGAGGACCATTCGCAACCTGGAAAGTGTAGAATTGCCAGTAGAGTATTGGGATATGGTGTTGGTTCACATTGTCCATGAACGTTTGGATCCGCAATCAGCATATGAATGGGAACTGCGCCGCAATGACAATAACACGCCAACCATTAGTGAGATGGTGAAGTTTCTGGATGAACGTTGTAACGCTGCTGTAAGTGCAAACAGCATTGAACAAGGAATGTATCAAGCAAACCCGCACAACGAGCACTCGGTCCGCTCAGAGAGTCGCAGGCAGCAAGGATCAGCCAATAAGTCGCGTGCACCATCGCAAGTAGCGGTCGCTGGAATGGCTAACAAGTATAACTATCCATGTGGTGCGTGCGGTGGTGACCACAAAATTTTCTACTGCCCGGAATTCAAGCCATTGTCGTATGCGGGCCGTATCCGGGTTATCGAAAAGAATCGTCTTTGTCGTTTATGTTTGAAACGTGGCCATAGAGTCAGCAGCTGCTACGATTTGTCACGCTGTGGTAGCAGCCATTGTGAAGACCGGCGGCATAACAGCATGATTTGTCCAAGCAAAGCAAATGCAAACGTGGCGATGAAAGTACAGGAAGTCAAGGATACCCGTGTGCAAGATCAGGCGCGCCGCCAAGACCGCCGCCCAAACCGCTCGGATAGCATCCGCCGTCATCGAAGCAGTTCAACCGATTGACTAGACGGCCCCTCAGCCAAGAAGAAGAAAACGGAACGGCAAATGAAACCAAAATGGGTCAAAGGAAAGAAGCCTGATACGTCGGCACTGGAGGTGGCTACATCGCTGTTCAACGAAAAACTGGAATTGCTCAACGGAAAGCTGGATCTGCTAAAGGAAAAGGAAAATGCGTTGGAGAATAAAATGGAGGAATGTCAAAAAGAAAATGTATCTAATAAAAATAAATTGTCAAAGAATTGGCCCTATTCATGTTATTCAAATTGTTTTAATAAACCCACAATAGTAGAGGATATTAAGTATTTGATACCGACTGCATCGGTGAAATTGGAATGTAACGGAGTAATGTATGGGCCGTTTAAAGCAATGTTAGATACGGGAGCTCAGCCTAACCTTATGTCGGCGGCATTATATAATATAATTAAATGTCCAACATCAGAAGCTACGCGTCAGGTAGTCGGCATAGATTCTAAGCCATTTATAATCAACCGCAAAACTGAGGTCAATGTGCGACCATGGTTTGTTTCGGATTGCGTTATTAAGGTAACATTTTGGATTTCGCCGGCACAAAATGACTTTTGTCCGCTAATTCCGAGCGCTAAGTTGGATGTTTCGCAAAACGAGTATAAATTGGATTGCAAGCTGGCTGATCCGCTCTATACCAAACCGGATCAGGTCCATATAACGTTAGGAGTTGGGGTTGTCGCAAAAATATTTGATCGCTACATTAGGACACTGCAGGACGGCACAACGTTGATAAACACAAGGTTTGGAGTAGTCGTGATGGGGGAATATATAGAGAGCGTTGACATGCATACTGGAAAAGTATTTTCGTTAGTGGATGATGCACTTAACGATAAGTTGAATGGAATGATTGAGAAGCTTTGGAAACAGGATAATATTGGATCGGTAGTTGGAACAGCATCAAAGTTAACGGAAGAGCAGCAAATGGTGGAAGATCACTTTGTCAGTACACATTATCGGGACGTGGACGGTAGATTTGTAGTTAAGATTCCGTTCAAACCTGGGATAAATTACATAGGTAGCTCGCGTCAAATAGCATTGCGGCGCTTCATTAGTACCGAAAAACGGCTGGAAAATATACCAGAATTAAAGGAGTTTTATGTGAATGAAATGCGGGAATTAAAGCGGAACGGCCACATGGTGGAAGTAGCACGACCGCCACTACCCGGTAAAATATGCTACCATATTCCACATCACTGTGTGTTAAAAAAGCCTAGGGTAGTCTACGATGCGAGTTGCAAGACAAATTTCGGAAAATCGCTCAATGAAGTTCAGATGCTTGGCGCAAAGCTACAGACGGAACTGCACACGACTCTGATGAGATTTAGACGCCACAAAATTGCGGTATGCGGCGACATCAAAAAGATGTTTCATCAAGTCAGAGTTAATGAAGAGAATTGGGACTGCCAACGGATCTTTTGGCGCGAGAGTCCGGATCTGCAGATAAAGGAATATTGGTTGACCGTGGTCACTTTTGGGCTAACGTCCTCAGCACACCTGGCAGTTCGTAGTATGATACAAGCAGCAAAGGAAGCTGCGGACACTTTGCCGGAAGCAGCTAAAGCAATCATAGATGACTTCTATATGGACGATTGTGTGACAGGAGCGGATTCGGTAGAAGAGGCAATTAAATTGGCTAAACAAATTGCTCAAATTCTCGCAGCAGCTGGATTTCAATTGAGAAAATGGAAATCAAATGACCAAGCGGTAATTCAAGCCCTTAGATCAAATGAATTGGATGGCATGGATTCTAGCTGCATGGTGTTTTCCGGGGACAGTCTTACCAGTGTGTTAGGGGTAAAATGGCTCAACCAAGAAGACCAATTTACGTATGTTGTTAAAACACCAGCACCACCCACCGGAAAGCTCACGAAGCGCAAAATCGTCAGCTGTGCCGCACAGTTGTTTGATCCAAACGGATATATATCGCCGGTAATAGTAATTTTGAAGATGTTAATACAAGAGCTGTGGAAATCAAAAATAGATTGGGATGAAGAAGTGAGTCAAGGGATTCAGGAGATATGGACAAACGTATGGAAAGAGGTCATACTATTAGAAAAGATAAGAATTCCAAGATGGTATGGTACATCAGATGCTACAAAGACGAAATTGATAGGCTTCTCGGACAGCTCAAAGAAAGCATTTGGAGCAGTGATTTACATACGTGCTCAGTATCCAAATGGGGAAGTACGGTGCAATCTGGTCGCATCAAAAACGAGAGTGGCACCGTTGAAGGAAGTGACGATTCCACGCTTGGAATTGGCAGCCGCTGAACTGCTGTCACGGTTGCTATCGGATATATCGACATCAATGGAGTTTGAAGGAACCGAAACCATGCTATGGACTGATTCAGCAGTTACTTTGTTTTGGATCCGCAAAGAGCCAGCCAACTTAAAGGAATTTGTAGCGAATAGGGTTCGCGATATTCAAAAACGAACTCCAGTTAAAGCGTGGCGATATGTAAACACCAAGCAAAATCCAGCAGACCTACTAAGTCGAGGTGCAAGGCCTTCAGTGGATTACGCTGGACCATTTCAAGTGAAATATTTGGATAAGGAAAGGAATGTAATCGCCCAACACAAATGCTGGGCCGTAGTGTTTGTATGCATGAAAACAAGAGCAGTTCATTTGGATCTAGTGACAGATTTAACCTCAGCTTCTTTCGTTGCATGTTTCGAGCGTTTCGTAGCAAGGAGAGGAAGATGTGTTAGATTGTTCAGTGATAATGGCACCTCTTTCATTGGGGCTGAAAGAGTGATTGGCAAGGCATATAAAGAGTGGCTAATGGATGGAACTGTAGATCGCGTTGCGAATAAGGGCACCGATTGGAAATTTATGACTCCCGCCGCCCCACATCAGGGTGGCATATACGAAGCAGCGGTGAAATCTATGAAGTTTCACCTCAAACGTGTTGTTGGCGCAACAGTAATGGAATACCAACAATTCACAACACTTTTGTGCCAAGTCGAAGGAGTGCTTAATTCCCGTCCGCTTACCCCATTGACGGACGATCCGCAGGACCTGCAAGCATTGACCCCTGGGCATTTTCTAGTGTCGGAACCGCTTGTTGCAATGCCACCGTTCGAATTTGCAAATGAAAGTAATCTGCAAGGGAAGAGGCTTTAGAACGCCCGCCAAAAAATGTTTAAGGATTTTTGGAATCGCTGGGAGAGTGAATATTTGGCTACGCTACAAGAAAGGAAAAAGTGGCGTCGGGAACGCGAAAGTGTTAAAGTCGGACAGCTAGTGCTCTTAAAGGACGAGAACTTGCCACCAGCCAGCTGGACAATGGGAAGGATTAGAGAGGTATTTCCTGATAGCAAAGGGGCTGTGCGAAGTGTTACCGTGGAAACTGCAGCGACAGTCTTGAAACGACCGGTACAGAAAATTTGCGTCTTACCGGTGGAGTGCGCTATCAATCAGGATACCTATGTAGCGTTACGGACGTTACTCAAGCCGTAACGTGTTAGGAATTGTGTCTTCCGACACCGGGGACTGTACGAAACGCTACGGATCTGTATATTTTTTAAGATTCAAAAGTCCCGCTGCCACTTTGGCGGCATTTTAATCACACTGTAGTATATATGGTTTTTTAGGAAAAAGCTGGCGTGTGCCGGGCTTGTGTCAGTTATAAAAAAAGGATTAAGGAATAAATAGTGGAGTTTTTTTGATGATTTTCTCCACTCAAAAAAAAATTGTGTTTTATTTCCTAGAAGATTAGGTTTTTTCCTGAGCTATCGAAATGTAGTTAATACAATCGTCGTAAGGCAGCTGGACGTGATGAACCAAGTAGTGGACGCTGTTCATTAATAAAGGGTAATTTGACAATGTAACGTCCGTCACGTACTCTTCTTACTGTTTTTTCGTAAAATGTCTCACAAGCCTTTTCCTCTGGTGTCATACATCTTTCACTTTGAACCTCCTCGATTTCCCAAAACTGTCGAAGATCTTGTTCCCACCTGTTCACGTGACAATGATTGCAAACAACTCGTTTTGTGGTAGAAGGTGATGTTATTTCGCCGGACACTATCCATCCCAATATGGTCTTCTGTGCCATAAGATTTTCAGTTTTCAATTTCTTAAGTCCACTTAGCATTATCTTGCAATACGTGCTAAGCCCAAGGAGAACGTCGATCCTGTTGGGAATGTGAAATTGAGGATCTGCCAAGCATAAATGTTTCAATTCTTCCGAGTGCTTGTCAAGTTTGAGTCCTTGATTTGGTAGGATGTCCGTTATGGACTTAAGTACTAGTGCTGTTGCCTCTACTTGATTGTCGTTGTATATTGATTTAACCGTGAAGTTCACCGATTCTTGTGCTGAACCCGCTTTCAAATTCCCAATAACCTTAAGATTCATGTTTGTACGTGATCTTTCCATTCTCAATAATTGTGCCATATGTTCTGTTATAAATGACATCTGTGATCCTTGATCTAGCAATGCACGTGCAACAACTACTTGTCCACCTGGAACGCAAATACGTATAAGTGCTGTGGCTAAAAGACCTTCTCCTGATAAGCTGGAACTCTCAACGTGTAACGTGGTCACTTCGCCGCTGATGGGTGTTGATAGGTTGTTAGGCCCCAAATCCAAGGTTGCTGATGTTGACGGATGAGTCGTGGTTGAAGTGAAATTGGCGATGACGGTTTCACTATGCAGCAGTGTGTGGTGACGATGTTTGCAATGACGGCGGGAATGTATGCTAGGACAAGATGAAGCCTTATGCCCTTGCCCCAAACAATTCGAACATAACCCTCTTTTTGCTACGATATTTCTTTTTTCTTCAAAATTAAGTTTCAAAAATTGCTCGCAGAATCTTATGTTATGGTTACCCGCGCATAGCGCACACTTGATGCCTTGAGCTACATGGAATATTTGTCTTGATGAACTCGATTGTCGTGTGATGATATTAGGTTTTTTGGAAGTAGACCCTAGGGCCTCAAGAGTCCTAAATTGGCTTTCTAGAAACATTTTTAAATCCTGATATTTAGGGAATTCAGTGGACGCTCCAATGTTTTGTTCCCATAGCCGTTTTGTTTCAGAAGGTAATTTTTCACTGATGATGTACGTCACTATTGTATCCCACGAATCTACGTCGATATTTAAATTTCTCAACGCTTGTAAAGACTCATTTGTGGTATCCAGCAAATTTCGGATGTTGGTCGCAGAATCGTAGGTGTGCGTGGTCTGTGTAATTAATATTTTTAGCTGTGACTTGATTAAAAGTCTTTTGTTGTTGTATCGCTCATTTAGAGCTCTCCAAGCTGGCAAGTAGTTTGCTTCAATTATATTAAAATGTTTCAACAATTGTTCTGCTTCTCCCTTGAGTGTTGACCTCAGATAATGCAACTTCTGAACATTAGATATCCTATGGTTGTCGTGAATTAATGTCACGAATAAATCACGATACGATGTCCACTCGTTGTAATTCCCACTGAAGTTGGGGAGGTTGATGCGTGGCAGTTTAACGCTCTCACACTCTGTGTGCACTTGCTCTTCTCGTATTGTTGAGTTCAAGCTGGTTTCCGTACATATGGTTCCTGGATACATTGTATGCATTTCTTCTTGAATTTCGGATTTTCCTTGTAAGTAGCACTCATGCATTTCCATGAAAAGATCGTCTTCAAAGTACTTCTTTGCTTGTTTTGGCAGTTCTGAAATTTTACGTTTGGCCGACACAATTTCGCGATGCCGCGATCTAAAATCTATCCAAAATTCTCGTAAAGACTCTAACCGGTTAATAAAATAAGCCTTTGTTTTTCGCGACTTTGAATCCTTTTTGTAGTTACGTAGGCACTTTTGTATGTCCTCATGGGTGTCGTATTGTTCCGCGATCAATAATTCAAGCGCTTCTGACTCCATTTTAATTTTATTTATGTATATATGGTTTATAAGTATAGAGGGAAAATAAAATGGAATGGACTCAAGAAATTAACTCCTTGCTTGCGGCTGACTTAATGAGAACTCCAATTTGTTGATTCTGCTTATTTATAAAGTCACTGTTTCTTAAATGGTTTCTAACATTTACATAAGATCCGACACTATTGGATTTGCACCGTTTCAAGGTCACTACGATAAAACTAGCACGTGGTTTCAAATCTCACTAGATTTTTAGCCAAAGAAAATCGCGGTACACAGTATCAAGTTATTCTGGCCTTTTAATTAGGGATTTTCTGGCACTATTTCAAGGTCACTATGATAAAAGCAGCACGCGGTATCAAATTACACTCCTTTGTTTGAAACTCGCGGTACACAATCTCAAATCACTCTAGGTTTTTTATCAAACAAAATCCCGGCACTGTATGGAAGTCACTATGGCACATAAAAAACTTAATTATTTCGTGTTTAACACGATCCGGCTCGAAGGACCAATTTTTATGTTCTTGCGAAAATCGTTTTTTATGAGAACCGTTTTTCTTGCGACCCGTTTTAGGTAATGAATTTCGGAGCCACAGTATTCTCACGGAAATCTAAATTTATTAAACAACTCAACTTTTCAAAAACAAACTATGTTTATTACAATTATAACTAATAGTATAATTCAAATTCTAAATTACAAATCAAAAACTCAATAGAAAAATCTCAAAGGAAAAAATCAAAGCTCGTGTGCGTTAAAATCAAAAAACAGTGAGAGTTTTATCAAAGTAATTTCTCGAATATATACAAAATGCCTACGTGATTTTTGCAAGCTCTCCGTTACATCGTAAAATTCCCCTTATAATATTCTTATTTACTCCATCCACCATTTGCTCTTTTTTGCAGCTTTTAAGAGAACTTACGATCGAGAGCTTTTGGTAAAGCTCACGATCAAGAGCTGTCAAAAATCCACTTAAAGTTTTATTCTGATGTGTTGTTGTGGATGCAGTAAATAAGTGTATTATAATCAGCAAGAGTTAACCCTTCTAGCACAGAAGGCGCACTTTTCAGCTAAGCATGAAAATCTATATATACATACACATACACACACATATATATATATACATACATACATACATACATACATACATACATACATACATACATATATATATATATATATATATATATATATATATATATATATATATATATAGATTTTCCCTTCTAACACAGAAGGCACACTTCCCAGCAGGGCTGAGAAATATTTACCACTGCCGTGGCTCAGCTGAGACATGCAAACATAAAATATTAGTAACAATTAGTAAATAAAATCGTATCTCTAAAAAGAGGATGAACATAAACTAAAAAATAAAAAGTAAGGGCATCCAACATGTAACCCACCAAACAACGTAAGATGTAATCAATCACGTGAGATTGAAAAGACTCCTTTTAAGGACATCTTTACCAATACTCACGTTAAACACATTAATATTGTTGTTCACGTTAATGAACATGCTATTGACAGGATGGACAGAATGGGTTTTCCCAAGGAAGATGATTCAGTGCGAATCGAACGAACCTTCGTTGGACCGATTCAATAGTTCTAACATGCACAGAGTAGTGAGGAGACCAAACCTGGGACGCATATTCGAGTAATGGTCTGACAAGAGAAATATAAAGGTGTTTAGTAATCAAGGGGTTGTTAAATTCTTTGGACCACCTTTTTATAAAACCCAGGACTAAACTACCTCTAGAAGAGATATAGTTGATGTGAGTGGAAAAATCCAGCTTACTATCAAATCTAATCCCGAGATCTTTAACAAAGTTTACACGAGGGACACCTTCATTAAGAAAGGTGTAGTTAAAAATTATAGGATCACGTCTCCTACTAAAAGTCATGACTTCACATTTACTAATATTAAGAGCCAGGTTGTTATAAGTACACCAAGAGTAAAAGGTGTCAAGATCAGCTTGCAAAAGTTTGCAATCCTCAATACTCTTAATGTGACGGTATAACTTGATGTCATCAGCGTAAATCAATATTCTACAGTGTCTTAGCAAGGAAACAATGTCATCAATTGATAAAATGAAGAGAAGAGGGCCCAGATGACTTCCTTGAGGGACACCGGATGATGCTTCAATGGGTACTGATTTGGATCCTCGAAAAAGAACTTGGTAGGTCCGGTCAGCTAAGTAAGACTGGAACCACACCAGAAGTGCTTGCGGAAAGCCAAGCCTTCTTAATTTGATAATTATAATAGAATGGGAGAGCTTGTCAAATGCCTTGCTAAAATCAGTGTAAACCCAATCAGTTTGACAACCAGAAACGAAGCCCTCGACAGCATGAGAAGTGAATTCAAGAAGATTGGTGGTAGTGGAACGACCTGCAAGAAAACCATGTTGATTCGTTGAGACAAGCCTCTTGCAGATCGGAGCGATCGCAGAATAGATAATTGATTCGAAAAGCTTCGGTATAACAGACAACTTCGCAATTGGTCTATATTCGATATTTCGTTTTTGCTACCACTTTTGTGAAATGAACGTCAAGCTAGCGGCGAAGCAAGCGGCGGTTGCACTGAAAAGGGCTGTGACTTTGTAATTAAGCTCAAAAACGCTGGCTGGAAAATTTTACTCCTATTTCCTTCAGAACCATGGAACTATCCTGAAATTTTTACACAATCTTCCTCACTCATATAGATACATAAAACAAACAATTTAAATGAGGGACATTAGCTTTTTATTTTTAAATAGAGTTGAGTTTTAACTTCGCCGCTTTTCAGTGCAACCGCCGCTAGCTTAGCCGCTAGCTTGACGTTCATTTTTGTGAATAGGAATTATAAACGAATTCTTCCAAAGCGTAGGGAAGCACCCTTTATCCAGGGATTTCTGAAACAGGGTTTTCAGTGGAGACTGAAGAACCACCACACAGGACTTCAGGACAGCAGGTGGAATACCGTCAGGGCCGGAAGTGAAGTCGAAAGGGAGTTCATCAATATGTTTCACGATATCAGCAAGGGTAATTGAGAGAGGTAAAAAATGAGGCTCTCGGTTAGGGGTAATGTGACGAAAATTATTGTCATTAGGCTGAAAGTCAGAAGGTGAAAAAGATTGATGAAAGAATGATGCAAACATGTTGCAAATCGCAAGTGACTCAGAACTAGACCAGTTCGTGTGCTGCATAGTATTAGGGTAGTTATCAACTTTTTTCTTAGAGTTGACAAATTTAAAGAAGTTCCTAGGATCAGTAAACACTTTATCACTCATGCTGCTAAGGTGTTCACGATACAGAGTAAAAGAGAGTGAACGAAATCTGTTATAGCAATTGATAAATGAATTGCGACTAGGAGAGTCCTTTCTCTTTAAATAGGTTTTCCAAAGTCTATTCTTCTGATTTTTTAAATGCCTGGTAAGAGGAATCAAAGAGTTCCTCTAGGAGCCGAAGATTTGCTACTCACCTTCGAGGTGAGGCAAGAAGGATGGAAAACGCCTCCACAAACCCCATCACAGGAAATCCCGTCACGGGCGATTTCCGAAGAACACCTCTTGCAAAGATCCGCCATGAAGAATGAAAAAATATAATCAAATTACAGTTAAAAGATCAAGAATAAAACAAAACAAAAAGAAACACTGGCAAATTAATTTTAGTAAATGAAAAAATGATTTAAAACTAAATTAAAAATAAATAGAAAAAATAAAAAATAAAAAATTATTTAGAATACTAAATTTTTATAAAAACCGTCAAAACATTTTTTCCACATCACAGACAGCTCGCCACTAATACAAAAAAAAAAACACCAAAAAAGACAAAGAACTATCACTGTCGACAGTGTTACAGTTAAAAGATCAAAAACAAAACAAAAAGAAACACTGGCAAATTAATTTTAGTAAATGAAAAAATGATTCAAAACCAAATTAAAAATAAATAGAAAAAATAAAAATTATTTAGAAAACACCGTAATTATTTATAAAAACACCGTAAAAACATTTTTTCCACATCACAGACAGCTCGCCACTAATGCAAAAAAACACACAAAAAAGACAAAGAACTATCACTGTCGACTCGTTACGGGTAAGTACTATTTTAATCTAAGAAATATTATTAATGCAATAAAAACTAAGTGAAGTGACGTAATAATTCTGTTTTGAATTAATTGTTGTGTGATAGTTTATTTACGTTAATGTTTATGTTCAATGTTTGTTTATGTTAAATTTGAGGTTATGTTCTATGTTTATTTGGTAATGTTTATATTTGTTTATCTATTGTATCTACTAAATAATAATTTTCTACTTTTATTTCTTAAATTTTAGGTTGAACCGGTGTGCTGCCACTGCAGATGCCCCAGGTGAACCACTGGTGATAGTTGCCAAACAGGTGAGTGTATTTATTGTGATTGAAATGTTGTTAATGTTTCCTGTTCTTTACTTTTTAGGTGGATCCTGAACAGCCCCAAATATGTGCAGTTCAGCATTGATGAGAAATATAAAACAATTAAATCAAAGGATCTATGCATCAATTGCCTGAGAGCAGGCCATCGCTCATCACAGTGTCCCATTAAAGGTAGATGTTTCCAATGCGGAAAGACTCACCATACAACCTTACACAGAATCCAGTCAGCGAGTCAAACCAACAGCAGCGTTTCACCGCCCTCAAGTTCAAACGATGAATTACCATCCAACCAAACACAAACATACTTCGCTCAGGCAGCACTTTACGACTGCCGACAAGTACTATTAGCCACAGCCCTGGTCACCGTAGTATCTCCAACTGGACGAGAGCAGGTCTGCAGAGCACTCATTGATCCCGGATCTCAATCCTCATTCGTACGTGAGGCAGTGGTTCAAAATCTACAACTCAAAAAGGAGCCAATACAAACAGCATTAACCGTGATCGGTAACATGCCAGCGGGGAAAATCACAAAATGGGCCTCGCTGCAACTAAAGACAAGAAACCAACAGGCGAAGAACATCCAGGTCCAGGCAATGGTAATTAATAAAATAACTAACCCATTACCAAATAGTGAATGTTCCAGCAAGGATTGGGCTCATTTAAATGGTCTCGAATTAGCGGATCCAACATTCTACAAGCCGGGTCACATCGACATCCTTTTGGGAGCAGATGTATTCCCCATGATCATCTTGGCCGGCCTAAGGAAAGGCAACGAGGAAGCCCCGGTGGGACAAAACACGGTGTTTGGGTGGATCATCTCTGGGAAGACGACGAGCTAAAGAGATTCTGGGAACTAGAAGAACTTCCATCAAGATCCAAATGGACAACCGAAGAAACCCGTTGCGAAAACCACTTCAAACACAACGTCACTAGATGCAGTAACGGACGTTACCAGGTACGGCTTCCATTTGTAGCTGATAAAATACAACTTGGCGCATCAAGACACATCGCCATTCGAACATTGATGCAAATGGAGAAACGATTCCAACAAGATCCCGATTTGAAAGCGGACTACGTCAAATGCATACAAGAATATTTGACGTTAGGTCACATGGTGCCTGCCACCACCCCCGAATCAGCACTTCAAAACCAACTGCCTAACGGCACGACAACATATCGATGTTGTTACCTGCCTCACCATGCTGTCATCAAACCGAGTAGCACGACCACCAAATTGAGAGTAGTTTTCGACGCACCCCGTCCGACTGCCAACGGAAACTCACTCAATAGCGTATTATTGAATGGTCCAGTGATACAAGACTCTTTGATGTCCACACTAATGCGATGGAGAAAATATCGCATTGCTTACATGGCCGATATAGAAAAGATGTATCGCCGCCGATTATCAACGAATTGTTTGGAGGGAATCACCAGATCAGCCTATACGAGACTACAAACTCTTAACCGTGACGTTCGGAACAAAGAGCGCGCCTTTCCTTGCCATCCGAACCATTCACCAATTGGCGAAAGATGAAGCAGAATCATTCCAAATCGGCTCTAACGCCGTACTCAACGATTTGTACGTTGACGATTTGATGACTGGCGCAGATAATATAGAAGAAGCAAGACAAAAACAAAGGCAACTAATTCAGCTTCTCCGAGCTGGAGGGCTAAAGCTCCGAAAATGGGCCGCGAATCACAACACCATCTTGGAAGAAGTTCCGGCAACCGATCGAGAGGTCTCATTTCCACTCGCAGTGAATGCAGAAGAAGTCCAAGCGTTTGGCTTATTATGGAATCCTGCCAGCGATACACTGTCGTACAAGGTCAGCATGGAGTCAGCACCAGAAACATATACAAAATGGAAAATATTGTCCGAAATTGCGAAGCTGTTCGACCCCATCGGCTGGCTAACCCCAGTAACAATTAATGCCAAAATTTTAATACAAAGTCTTTGGCTGACGAAACTTGATGAACTCTGGGTGAGTAGTGGATGTGTAGTAGGACGTGTTAAAGACCGCACAACTTTAACAATTTGGATAGCGGTTTTATGAGTGAAAATATACTTGACTTGAGTTAATTCTTTATTTTCTTTTACTGTTCTATAAGAATTAGTTAGTAAGACTACGATTAAGGTACATTGCATTTGGGCTTATATATTACTTGCTTGACCTACTTAATTAACATATTTTTAATTATATTATTACCTAATATCTTCATTGTTCTAGATTGCTTGTAATACTTGAAGTAATGTAGATTGTTGGATATTACTTCATTAATGTTGGATATTACTTCATTAATTTATTTAGGTTAAATTGGTTAAATTATGTTTTTGTGATGTGCTTGCACATTCTCCCCCCTCGGCCTTGAGTGTTGTGCTATAGGATGCGTTGGCTGGCCTCAACACAAATAAATCATCGGGTTGTTGCGCAGTTGATGGGTTTGTTTTGCTACATTGTTTACTCTTAATGATGTATCCAACAATTACTAGGATAAGTGTAATTGTGATTGAGCCCGCTGCTGTTGTAACATGGTGTCGGAAGAGTGTCCTGGTGCCTTGCGCTAATTCTTCTTGAAGTAATTCCTGTTGTCTGATTTGCCCTATCAGTTGCTCATGAGGTCTTAGTACTGATTCAGGTTCTAATCTTAGACTGTGTTGCTGGTGACGGTATTCTGTCAGGTTAAACATCATGGGTTTATTGGATGCTGATTTTACGTTGATGTCCTTTGTGATCTCTGATGTTAGTGTGTTTCTTCTGGTTTGTATAATGCAGCCTTGCTCGATTTGGATGATCGCCACATCTTCTAATCTAAGTTCCACGCGCTTTCCCTTACATCTTATTGCTGCAATAGTGGGCTTGCTTGCTATTACCAACCATGTATTTCGCATGTGCAAATGTTTCCAGATGACATCAGGGGCCTTCAACTTTGCCATTGTACATGGGTATGGATCCTGACATTGGTAGATTTCATCTATGATGCAGTTTGGGTTCGTGTCAATGTGGCTTACAACTGTTGGAGTGCACAATATTCCCTCTGCTTCTTGTGGTGTACATGTGGTGAATTCTCTTTCAGTCATCTCAAAGTAGGTTTGATCATTATAGTTTACCGCTAGTATAGGATTTGTTATTAATGGTAGTATATACGAGCTGCTATTTGTACGTTGAGGAATTGGCGTTATTTGTAGCAGTGTATATTTATTTACTTCAATGATGTATAAGAACCCAAAGATATGAATGCAAGTCTCATCTACTGCTACTTCAATTGGTTTGTGTGATTTGTGTGTGATTCCAAGACTTGATGGTAGTTTGGATGAAACGTTATTAATGATGGTGAGTAGTTTGCTGGGAGATATGAACTCTAGTAATGCACCTTTTCCTAAAAATGCCTCAGTAAACCGAGTATACTGGCGTTCCAGTTCATCTATAAGACTGGTTGCCAATTGGTATGCAGTTATTATGTGAATAGCTGCTTTATTACTATCCACAGTAGAGAACCAACCTGGCACCTTATTTATTTCTTCTAACGCCATATTTAGTTTTTTATTATATATGTTGAGTCTCTCAGTGGTTCTGGCTTCCGTCTCATTGATTGTCGCGATGGTGGATAACATAATGTTAGACTGATGGAATGCAGCTTGTCTAAGTGCTTGCTGATCCTTTTGTAGGATGTTGATATCTGTGTATACTTCCTCGTTAACTCCAAACACTGATTGTAGTAGTTGACCTAGTATGCCGCGTTTTTGTCTTCCTTTGAATTTACTGGCAAGAGTTTCTATTTCGTCCAATATTGTGCTTTGTTTTTGCGTCAAATGTCGAATTAACTCGTTGCAATGTAATTCCAAGGATAGATGACCCATTTTGTTGCAGACAATTCCAAACTGTGTGATAGTTTCATTTAATTGTGCAATGTCTGATGTGATGTTTAAAGGATACTGAAGTTCAATACGAAGAGTTCCCCTCTGTACAAATGTTTCTCCTATATGTTCTACATACAGTCCGGGTTTAGGGTGACTAATATTATAGGCTGCCAACGTTTGTTTGCACATCGTTACTAAGAATAGGACTGCAAATGCCATTGTTTTCCACCTTTTGCAAGAATATTGTTTGTGAATTCGAATTGATGCTCTATTCTTGCATCGTATCGATGATTGATGGCTCCTTGGGTTTTCTTTTATAATGTTCGTTTCTCTTCTTATTGTTGACTTCATTTCTTCGTAAGTTTCTTTGGCTAGTCGCTGTTTTTGTAATGGCACTAAGTTGTCATATCCTGTTACTGGTCGAATTCGGATACTGCTGCTTCGTGATTTGTGAGCAATCTGGGCTTCTTTAATTTCTTGAAGGTATCTTCTCTTTATCAGCTCAGGAGTCGTGTAGGTATCAGGAAGTTCAAATTTTCTTTTTCTAGAAGATATTTGCGAGACTTGTAACGTATTTGTCTTTGTTTGGCTCGTGCATTTAATAGGCTTAGCTTCTTGGTTATAGGAAGAGGTGTTATATTTGTCATTCTGGATTGATTGCCGGGTTGATGCTACAGCTACTGTCACTGTTTCGATTGGCTTGCTTTGTTCTGAGGTCTTCTCCTCATCTTCTGATGGTAGGATACATATTTTTGTAATAGGGCGTTTTAGTATAGTATTTCCCTTTGTGCGTAAGCTGACTACTCTAACTAGTCCATCAGATCCTTTGTGTGTTTCTATCACCCGTGCTAGAAGCCATTTAGCAGCAGGTAAATTTTCGTTTTTAATTATGACCATTTGACCTATCTTCACGTTCTCTTGTTTTATTTGCCATTTTGGGCGTTGTTGTAATCTGTGAAGATATTCTGTTGACCAGGATTTCCACACATCTTCCTTTAGTTTCTCAACCAGCTTCCATCTTGTAGTGCAATTTGTTTGGTCTAATTTCTCTGAGCTTGGAGGACATATCAAGGGTTGCCCTATTAAAAAATGACCAGGAGTGATTGCATCTAGATCCTGTGGATCATTTGTTAATGGATAGAGTGGTCTTGAGTTCAGACAAGCTTCTATTTGGTATAGAAGTGTTATTAATTCTTCAAAAGTTAGTGGAGTTTCACCAATAACTCGTTTTAAGTGGTGTTTTATCGATTTTACTCCGGCTTCCCATAATCCACCGAAGTGTGGCGCTGCGGGGGGGGTAAAATGCCACTGTGTTCCGTCAGATGCTAATAAGGCTGCTATTTCTGGCTCGTTCACCTTCAGGGCCATCTTAAGATCTCTATCTAACACCCTTTTGGCACCGACGAAGTTTGTTCCACAGTCACTGTATAAATGTTGACATTGACCGCGTCTTGACATGAATCTCTTAAACGAA
Source organism: Thereva unica (assembly GCA_949987705.1). Lineage (NCBI taxonomy): Eukaryota > Metazoa > Arthropoda > Insecta > Diptera > Therevidae > Thereva > Thereva unica. The sequence goes on from OX465281.1 coordinate 129,633,313, forward strand.
GCAATGAACGCTGTTGTTGTCAAATCACTGACTGCTTCTATATGGATTGCCTTTGTTCCAAGGCAGACAAATACCGCAATGTATCCCTTGTAGCATTTATTTCCTCTACCCTTTGACATTCTGATGGATATGGGTCCAGCGTAGTCCACACCTGTATGGGAAAATGGTTTGGATGGTGTTATTCTTGCTGCCGGCAGGTCTCCCATCATCTGTTTAGCAGTTTCTGCTCGGTAACGCACACATACAATACATTTATGGATAATCTCGCGTATTGTGTTTCGAGGATTTATTATCCAGTATTTTCTTCGGATGTAAGCTAACGTCCCTTGATTTCCAGCATGTAGAGTTTTCAGATGAGCTTCTTTAGTTATGAGAGTTGTTAATGCACCTTTATGTGGAAGGATTATTGGATGCTTTTCATTGTAGCTTAAAGACGAATGTGCCAAACGACCACGTACTCGTAATATGTTATCTTGGTCTATAAACGGCGACAACGACTTTAGTTTACTGTTTGAGGCGATGCTCTTGTTTTGTTGTAGTCTGGTTTTCTCTTCAGCGAAGGAAAGTGATTGTTCTAGGCGGATTATACAGTTTAGTGCCTCATCCAACTCCAGAACCGATAGGTAAGGTGACGTATTTTTACTTAACGGTGTTTTACAGTTGCGAATGAATCGTCGACAGAAGGCAGTGACTCGTGTTAGTTTTCTTAGGGAAGAGAATCTTTCAATTATTTCCCTATCTGGTACATATATCAACCCTTGCGGTTAGTATGGCAAGAGCTGGGTCTGATTCTATTGCAGCGGAATGTACAATTGGTGTGGAAGGCCATTTGTCCTTTGGATACTTTAACCACTCTGGACCTGTCCACCATAAGTTATGGTCACTTAATTTTGCAGGTGATAATCCCCGGGAAGCACAATCTGCAGGGTTTTCCTCTGTTTTAATGTAGTGCCATTGTTCTGCTATGGTGGTCTCTTGTATTCTGGAAATACGACTTGCGACGAATCTTTCCTTCCGTTCCGGACTGGTCTTGATCCATGATAATGTAATTGTTGAATCTGACCATAAATATATGGGGATTTCTTGAATTTTCAATGATTTGATGGTTCTTTCGATTAGGTTTGCTAATAGCACCGCTGCACATAACTCTAGACGGGGTATGGTTAGCTTGCCTTTCAAAGGAGCCACCTTGGACCTTGCTGTGAGTAGCTTTATTATTGTTTCGCCTGATCGTGTTACAATTTTGCTGTACACTACAGCTGCGTATGCTTTTTCTGAGGCATCGCAGAAGCCATGGATCTCCATAAGTTTGTTGTCCGGTTCATAATGGTTCCATCTTGGTATTTGTATTTTCTCAAGCTCGTGTAGTTCAGCTGCGTATGCCTTCCATTCATGAGTTAGTTTTGATGGTAGTATTTCGTCCCATTTCACGCCAGTTGCCCAAAGATCTTGAAGAAAGATTTTTGCTCTTAAAGTCACTGGAGTTAACCATCCTAATGGGTCGAAAATTTTAGCGGTACTGGAGAGTATGGCTCTTTTTGTCGGTTGTTCATCTACCTTACGATTATGTACCTTGAATTGGAATGTATCCTTTTTTGGATTCCAATGGATTCCCAAAGTTTTTATGGTATCCTCTCCTCCCAATTCCAAAATATTCTGCTCTCTCTGTTCTTCAGGAATTTCTTGGATGAGTTGACGTTTGTTGCTGGTCCATTTCCTAAAATTAAATCCTCCAGAGGCCAGCAAATTGATTAATTCCTGATGAAGTTTGATAGCCGTTTCTCGCGAATGTGCTCCAGTCAGTAGATCATCTACATAGAAGTCATTCAATGCAGCAGTGGTTGCTAATGGGTAATTGCTGGCTTCATCATTTGCTAGTTGTTGGAGAGTACGTATTGCGAGATATGGAGCTGAGGTTGTTCCGTATGTTACTGTGGTTAATTTGTACTCCTTAATGGGTTCCGTTGTTGAGAATCTCCACAAAATTCGCTGATAATCTTGATCGATATTTACACCATCGCAGAAGTATTTGCGATAAATCTTGTTGGAGACGAGGACCAGATAGCATTTGCTCATTCAAGGAGGTTCCAGATGATGTTTTCATCGATGCATCAAAAACGACGCGTAGTTTTGTTGTGGTGCTATCGTTTTTAAACACTGCATGATGAGGGATATAATAATGTTGTCCTTTCGGTGATTCAGTGGAATTTGCTAATACCATGTGTCCTAAGTCAACGTATTCTCTCATGAATTTTTTGTAGCCCTCTTCTAAGGCCTTATTAGAAGAGAATTTTCCTTCTAAGTGTAGGAGACGAGCTAGTGCCCGTCTTCGTGATTCTCCAAGCGTTTCCATGGGTTTCTTGAAGGGGATTGAAACGGTATATGTTCCGTCCTTGTTGCGAATATGTGTTTCTTCGTACTGGCGTTCGCATTCTTGATCTGCGATGGATAAGTGGGTATCGTTACTTGGAATATCCTCTATTTCCCAAAATCTTTTGAGCTGGTCATTAATATCCACTTCTGTGATCATGCTTACTAGATTAGTTCCTTGACGGGAGGTGGATGTTTGTCCTGAAAGAATCCAGCCAAGTTCCGTATTTTGGGCCAATAGTTTTGCTGCCTTTCTGATATTATTAAGCAGAATTGTAGGAAGGATGTCGGCTCCTATGATAATGTCTATTGGTCCGGGTTTGTTATAGGTCGGATCGGCCAATAGTATGTCCTTCCATGGTAAGCTATGAGATATGTCCGTGCTCGGAAGTAGTTTTGTTAGTTTTGGTAAGATAAGCACGTCCACGTCCATTTGAAAGCTTGAAGGAAATCTCGGTATTATTTTTATTGTTGCTTTCCCTACAATGCTTCCTGGTTTTATTTCTCCTATACCTGATACCTCGGCACACGCTTTGGTTCTTGATATGCCAAGGCTCTGCACAGTTTGTTCTGTTATGAATGATGCTTGCGAACCAGAATCAATCAATTTTCGTAGTAGCTCTTCCTTACCATTGCTGCCGAAGGTCTTGATTAGTGCAGTAGCCAATAAAACTTGTTGATTTTGCGCTGCGTAGTTGGTGAGAACTTCCTTGCCTTTCCCTATCTTTGTGGTAGACGGTTGATTACCTTTCCTCAGTTTTTCATCGTGAAGTAAGGTGTGATGCTTTTTCTTGCAGATACTGCATTTAAAGCGGCTGTGACATACTTCCTTAATGTCGTGACTTAGGCAGTTCAGGCATAGTTTTTTACTTGTAATCGTTTCTAAACGTTTTTGAACTGACAGTGATCTAAATTTATCGCAGGAGTATAATAAATGTCCTTTGTTACATAGGTGACATCGTTGATCAAGTGATGGAGTTATATTCCGTAATTCGTGGAATTTAGTTGGTTTTTGACTTGTCTGCTTCCAACTCCTGTTTTCATTCTGCAGATCTCCCAAATTTTCTAGTGCGTTGAATCTTGTTTCTAAGAAATTAAATAATACTTCGAAAGTTGGTATTTTCTTTGGTTTTAGTAGCGTAATCTCAAAGAACCTTAATGTCTCTACATCAACCTTACGAAGTATTATTGGAGTGACTAATGCGGTCCAAGAGCTAGTGTCCACACCTAGGTTATTAATAGCTCTTAGGGACTCCTTCAGAGTGTCATGTATATGTTTTATTCCAGAAGCTGATTCTGCCTTCAGCGTTGGGAGATCAAGCAACCTGTTTACTTGAGTTGTGACAAGTTTCCTTTCGTTGCCAAATCTGTCAATTAGCATTTCCCACGCGTCATCGTAATTTTCGTCGGAAATGTCCAAATGGCTTATAAGGTTCATTGCTTCTCCGGCTACATTAGTTTTAAGGTATTGCATTTTTTCTACTCTTGATAATTTGTTGTTCTCATGGATTAGTTTGGAGTATACGTTAAAAAAGCTTCTCCAAGAATCAAAAGTCCCGTCGAATACGGGAACAGTTAATCTCGGTAAACGCATCTCCTTTTGTAGAGGCATATTATCCGCAACTTCTTTTTTGTTTTGCAAGCTTATTATGATACCATAATAAGTTTGCTTTATTTCCTCACATAGATGCGTCAATTTTGTCATCCAGTGGTCATCGGTGTAAAGCTGCGTTTCTTCAAACAATTGCTGCAAGCTTCTAAAGTTCTCCGAAAGCTCTTGAGTGTAGAATTCGATCGCACCTTTGGATATTACTTCCTCTAAGTTGATGGAAGTTAATTGTTGCTTGAACGCTTCCATTCTCAGCGACAATTTTTTTTGGCGTATTTCATTTTCGTTCGGCAATAATTGTTTCGATGAGCTTTCTTCACCTGCTTGGTCAGCATTCGTTAATGATGCAACATATGCCATAGTGTATGTATACAGACAATTTCGTGCTTGCTCCACAACGGCGGCGACTTGCTGATAATAATTGCTTTGATGATATTTATGGGTTGGCTCGTTGTATTTTAAAATTTCCTCATTACAGTGGTCAAAATCTGCCCATAATTCATCCAATTCTTTGTATCTTCTCTGAATTGTATTTGGAACTCGTCTATCCTTAGGTTCTTTTTTGATGAGGTCCAAAAGATGGATAATGGTTTTACCCGTTGCAGCTTGTTGGGTGGTTAATTTATCCAAGTCCATTGCGGTTGTTGGGGTGTGCCTTGGTGGGTATTGTCAGTGGTAGCCTTGATTGGTGTCGTTGTGACTCTGTTGAACTCTGGTATTGACTTAGGTCGTCAAATTGTAACTTGACGCCAAGGTTGATGACTCGTGTTGGGAAGGTGAATGTTAAATTCTGGGAAAAGTTTTAATTCCTTAGTTGATTGTAGTCTTTCGGTTGTATATTTTCCTCGGTGGTGACTCCGCGAAATCGTCTAGTGGTGTAGATCGGTGTAATTAACGCGATGCCGTGGAATGTTGTTCGATGATCGGTTGTAAATCGATGATCGGTGGTGGTGTTAGGTTTATTATGATGGTTTTCTTAGCTGCTTCCTCCTTGTAGGGGCGCACTGGTTTTCCTTTTGCAGGCTCGAAGGACCAAATGATGAACTCTGGGTGAGTAGTGGATGTGTAGTAGGACGTGTTAAAGACCGCACAACTTTAACAATTTGGATAGCGGTTTTATGAGTGAAAATATACTTGACTTGAGTTAATTCTTTATTTTCTTTTACTGTTCTATAAGAATTAGTTAGTAAGACTACGATTAAGGTACATTGCATTTGGGCTTATATATTACTTGCTTGACCTACTTAATTAACATATTTTTAATTATATTATTACCTAATATCTTCATTGTTCTAGATTGCTTGTAATACTTGAAGTAATGTAGATTGTTGGGTATTACTTCATTAATGTTGGATATTACTTCATTAATTTATTTAGGTTAAATTGGTTAAATTATGTTTTTGTGATGTGCTTGCACAAAACTCGACTGGGATGAAACAGTCCCGATCAACATCGATCAACACTGGCGAAGGCTCCGAGCAGATCTCCAAGTCATCCAAACTATTCAAATCCCGCGGTGGATCCAAGTACACAACACAATCCAGAACATCGAAATCCATGGATTCTGCGACGCATCCATCAAAGCATATGCAGCAGCCGTATACATCCGGACACAGGACGAAGACGGCAACTGCCATTGCCACTTAATCGCTGCCAAAAGCAAAGTGGCACCCATCAAGACCATCTCACTGCCAAAGCTAGAGGTATGCGGAGCGCACTTATTGGCCAAACTACTGGCGCAAGTAAAGGACGACATGAAGTTCGAGCAGGTAACTACACATGCTTGGACTGATTCTACAATTGTACTCGCATGGTTTTTAGTTAAAACGGCAACAAACACTGAAAAAACTCAACAAAATAATTTGGGAAGGGATGCGCGCATGCCGAATGAATAAAGTTAATTTATCTTTCTATGTGTTGAGCAGAGCTTTTAAATACATGTAAAGCCCCTGCTCGACAAAGGCAGTTTATTCAACATAATAAGCATAATTTTACTTTAATTATGCGAAATATTTCTCATGTCTAAATTTAAAATAATTTAAAAAAAATGCTGAAAAAAATTCCTTTGAATAAATGAGCGTTTTCATTCATAAACCGACAGTTCCCCGCAGTCGCAAGCAACACAACCTCCCCGGGCAGAAGCGCGTATTCGACTGGCAGGAAATGTCAACAATCTAGTAATCAAAGTGATAAAAACACAAATTTCGTATTTTTTAGTAGAAATTACTACAAATTATTTCTGTAGCATATGTGTAAAATATAATAACCTTAAAATAAAAAAAATATATAAAAACGGGTGTTTTTCAGTCATAATTTGTAAATTTTTTAAATAATCATTGGTCCCAGAAAGATACACCTCCCGGTAGCAATACGCAGTCGCGACTGATTACATGGCAACAAGTGATTTGATAGGAGGAGTTAACTGAAGCTTTTGTCTCAACTTTTAAACATTTTTAAGAGCTTAGCTGGGGAACATGCGCGGGATGTCACGAGGTTTGCAAACAACTATACATCTATCATTAAAAATACAATTTTTACTCAACTTTAAATCTTTTAATAACATATTTTCTTTGTATTGATAAGCTTTTCCTTTTATTTCTACTATTAATTCATCCTGTTCTTTAATCTCAAGCATTTCAGAATTTGGTACTGCTTTTATTATTTGTAATTTTGTAACAATATAATTTTTTGGAATTTTTATTGCGAAAATTAGTATTTCACTTTTATATTTAGTAGCTCCTGATTTTAGAAGCCGTAATTTATGGAAATCTATACCTACTATAAGCCCAGTGCAATTAGTCGAAAAAAGGGCAGGAAATTGCATTTCATGATGTACAATTTTTTTTGGAATTTGTTCGGGTACATCTGACAATGTTAAAACCAAGTTTGTGGGGTCGCAGTGTGATGGGAAAAGCCGCCATCTTGAAAAAGAGGTAGAGGTCGTTTATACCAAATAACTCGGTTGTGTGTAATGATAGCTGAAAATGATCAATACAAAGTCATTAGAGAACAAAATTATCTACAAAATGAGTCCTTAACGAGGTCTGTAAGTTAATTTGGCTCAAAGTTATGGCCGCTCAAAATTCGAACTTGTTCGGGTGGCATAGGTGACATCGTTGATCAAGTGATGGAGTTATATTCCGTAATTCGTGGAATTTAGTTGGTTTTTGACTTGTCTGCTTCCAACTCCTGTTTTCATTCTGCAGATCTCCCAAATTTTCTAGTGCGTTGAATCTTGTTTCTAAGAAATTAAATAATACTTCGAAAGTTGGTATTTTCTTTGGTTTTAGTAGCGTAATCTCAAAGAACCTTAATGTCTCTACATCAACCTTACGAAGTATTATTGGAGTGACTAATGCGGTCCAAGAGCTAGTGTCCACACCTAGGTTATTAATAGCTCTTAGGGACTCCTTCAGAGTGTCATGTATATGTTTTATTCCAGAAGCTGATTCTGCCTTCAGCGTTGGGAGATCAAGCAACCTGTTTACTTGAGTTGTGACAAGTTTCCTTTCGTTGCCAAATCTGTCAATTAGCATTTCCCACGCGTCATCGTAATTTTCGTCGGAAATGTCCAAATGGCTTATAAGGTTCATTGCTTCTCCGGCTACATTAGTTTTAAGGTATTGCATTTTTTCTACTCTTGATAATTTGTTGTTCTCATGGATTAGTTTGGAGTATACGTTAAAAAAGCTTCTCCAAGAATCAAAAGTCCCGTCGAATACGGGAACAGTTAATCTCGGTAAACGCATCTCCTTTTGTAGAGGCATATTATCCGCAACTTCTTTTTTGTTTTGCAAGCTTATTATGATACCATAATAAGTTTGCTTTATTTCCTCACATAGATGCGTCAATTTTGTCATCCAGTGGTCATCGGTGTAAAGCTGCGTTTCTTCAAACAATTGCTGCAAGCTTCTAAAGTTCTCCGAAAGCTCTTGAGTGTAGAATTCGATCGCACCTTTGGATATTACTTCCTCTAAGTTGATGGAAGTTAATTGTTGCTTGAACGCTTCCATTCTCAGCGACAATTTTTTTTGGCGTATTTCATTTTCGTTCGGCAATAATTGTTTCGATGAGCTTTCTTCACCTGCTTGGTCAGCATTCGTTAATGATGCAACATATGCCATAGTGTATGTATACAGACAATTTCGTGCTTGCTCCACAACGGCGGCGACTTGCTGATAATAATTGCTTTGATGATATTTATGGGTTGGCTCGTTGTATTTTAAAATTTCCTCATTACAGTGGTCAAAATCTGCCCATAATTCATCCAATTCTTTGTATCTTCTCTGAATTGTATTTGGAACTCGTCTATCCTTAGGTTCTTTTTTGATGAGGTCCAAAAGATGGATAATGGTTTTACCCGTTGCAGCTTGTTGGGTGGTTAATTTATCCAAGTCCATTGCGGTTGTTGGGGTGTGCCTTGGTGGGTATTGTCAGTGGTAGCCTTGATTGGTGTCGTTGTGACTCTGTTGAACTCTGGTATTGACTTAGGTCGTCAAATTGTAACTTGACGCCAAGGTTGATGACTCGTGTTGGGAAGGTGAATGTTAAATTCTGGGAAAAGTTTTAATTCCTTAGTTGATTGTAGTCTTTCGGTTGTATATTTTCCTCGGTGGTGACTCCGCGAAATCGTCTAGTGGTGTAGATCGGTGTAATTAACGCGATGCCGTGGAATGTTGTTCGATGATCGGTTGTAAATCGATGATCGGTGGTGGTGTTAGGTTTATTATGATGGTTTTCTTAGCTGCTTCCTCCTTGTAGGGGCGCACTGGTTTTCCTTTTGCAGGCTCGAAGGACCAAATGATGAACTCTGGGTGAGTAGTGGATGTGTAGTAGGACGTGTTAAAGACCGCACAACTTTAACAATTTGGATAGCGGTTTTATGAGTGAAAATATACTTGACTTGAGTTAATTCTTTATTTTCTTTTACTGTTCTATAAGAATTAGTTAGTAAGACTACGATTAAGGTACATTGCATTTGGGCTTATATATTACTTGCTTGACCTACTTAATTAACATATTTTTAATTATATTATTACCTAATATCTTCATTGTTCTAGATTGCTTGTAATACTTGAAGTAATGTAGATTGTTGGGTATTACTTCATTAATGTTGGATATTACTTCATTAATTTATTTAGGTTAAATTGGTTAAATTATGTTTTTGTGATGTGCTTGCACAAAACTCGACTGGGATGAAACAGTCCCGATCAACATCGATCAACACTGGCGAAGGCTCCGAGCAGATCTCCAAGTCATCCAAACTATTCAAATCCCGCGGTGGATCCAAGTACACAACACAATCCAGAACATCGAAATCCATGGATTCTGCGACGCATCCATCAAAGCATATGCAGCAGCCGTATACATCCGGACACAGGACGAAGACGGCAACTGCCATTGCCACTTAATCGCTGCCAAAAGCAAAGTGGCACCCATCAAGACCATCTCACTGCCAAAGCTAGAGGTATGCGGAGCGCACTTATTGGCCAAACTACTGGCGCAAGTAAAGGACGACATGAAGTTCGAGCAGGTAACTACACATGCTTGGACTGATTCTACAATTGTACTCGCATGGTTTTTAGTTAAAACGGCAACAAACACTGAAAAAACTCAACAAAATAATTTGGGAAGGGATGCGCGCATGCCGAATGAATAAAGTTAATTTATCTTTCTATGTGTTGAGCAGAGCTTTTAAATACATGTAAAGCCCCTGCTCGACAAAGGCAGTTTATTCAACATAATAAGCATAATTTTACTTTAATTATGCGAAATATTTCTCATGTCTAAATTTAAAATAATTTAAAAAAAATGCTGAAAAAAATTCCTTTGAATAAATGAGCGTTTTCATTCATAAACCGACAGTTCCCCGCAGTCGCAAGCAACACAACCTCCCCGGGCAGAAGCGCGTATTCGACTGGCAGGAAATGTCAACAATCTAGTAATCAAAGTGATAAAAACACAAATTTCGTATTTTTTAGTAGAAATTACTACAAATTATTTCTGTAGCATATGTGTAAAATATAATAACCTTAAAATAAAAAAAATATATAAAAACGGGTGTTTTTCAGTCATAATTTGTAAATTTTTTAAATAATCATTGGTCCCAGAAAGATACACCTCCCGGTAGCAATACGCAGTCGCGACTGATTACATGGCAACAAGTGATTTGATAGGAGGAGTTAACTGAAGCTTTTGTCTCAACTTTTAAACATTTTTAAGAGCTTAGCTGGGGAACATGCGCGGGATGTCACGAGGTTTGCAAACAACTATACATCTATCATTAAAAATACAATTTTTACTCAACTTTAAATCTTTTAATAACATATTTTCTTTGTATTGATAAGCTTTTCCTTTTATTTCTACTATTAATTCATCCTGTTCTTTAATCTCAAGCATTTCAGAATTTGGTACTGCTTTTATTATTTGTAATTTTGTAACAATATAATTTTTTGGAATTTTTATTGCGAAAATTAGTATTTCACTTTTATATTTAGTAGCTCCTGATTTTAGAAGCCGTAATTTATGGAAATCTATACCTACTATAAGCCCAGTGCAATTAGTCGAAAAAAGGGCAGGAAATTGCATTTCATGATGTACAATTTTTTTTGGAATTTGTTCGGGTACATCTGACAATGTTAAAACTAAGTTTGTGGGGTCGCAGTGTGATGGGAAAAGCCGCCATCTTGAAAAAGAGGTAGAGGTCGTTTATACCAAATAACTCGGTTGTGTGTAATGATAGCTGAAAATGATCAATACAAAGTCATTAGAGAACAAAATTATCTACAAAATGAGTCCTTAACGAGGTCTGTAAGTTAATTTGGCTCAAAGTTATGGCCGCTCAAAATTCGAACTTGTTCGGGTGGCTGAGGTTGAATGCAGTTTTTTGCGATTAACTCGTAAGATATTAATTTGGGTGGGTTAATGACGATTACCAAACTTATAGTGCTAGTGATTACTTTTAGAATAAGCCCTTAGTCATCGTTTTCACTTGTATAGTTTGCGAGTAATCCAACGCCAAAGGTCGCACTTCACGTGCCTGAAATAACTGATAACGCAATTTTTTTTGAATATCTCCTTAACGGTTGCTCATATGAAAAAGTAATAAACAGCAAAAATACAGACAATATCTTTCAAATGAGCTATTAGTTGAACCTTCATGTCGTTTTATGCCAGCGATACAACCGGTCAAAGGTCAACCGCGAGGTTTACGAATTGTTTGTTTAACTACTTTGGGAAATTATAACAATGAGACATATGTAGTGACTTAGAACCATCAATTTTGACGAAGAACGTTATGAAAGTACCTTGTTTATGAAAAAAAAACGTATTAACAACAATGACCATACTATTACATGAAAATGATATTTTTCCTGAATTTTATCATTTTGTTATGTTCATTTACAGTATTTTGATCCAGGTAGTTCCCGAGCCAACTCTGGACCTGATGATACGTCCGAAGTATGTGCTGAGAGAGCGCGTCTTTTGTGGGAGGTAATGATGAGAGGTTGTTCTTGCTTTTTATCCAGGATTTCGTAAATTTGATATAACGAAGTTTGTCAATTGATAATGTTTTTCCTCCGTCATAGAGTATTACGTAAAACCTCTCTCCTACTGCAATTAGTCTTTCTGGGGTAATGTAACGCCCTGAATTATCTATATTTTGGGTTATTTAACAACTTTGGAAAATTATAATAATGAGAACTAGTAGCTAAGAATCATAATTTTTGCGAAAACTAAAGCACTCCCTTTCAATATATCATATCTTTTTTATTTCGATAAATTTTTAATATAAACAATACTGTGAGTGCTTCTTTTGTGGGAGAATATCTTTATCTTCCGCCCAGTATCGAATGTAGCACCTTACATGAATGTTGGCGATCGAAACATTTTTCAATAATTTCCCACTTTCTTTGTCTTTTCTTGCAATGCTCCTCTTAAAAAAGATTGTACCACCTTTTCTTAAACAGCTTTCACTTAACCTTTACTTAAGTTTCTTTGCACATGTTATTCTTTCTCGGATTCCAAAGACAGTCTCGTCCGAAAGTTTTGCCTTATGATTCATTTTTGTTATTTTCCGCATCTGAGGCAGTCTCGTCAAAAACTTTACTTTTAGAACCTCGAAAATGATGATTTTTAGCTACTATTTCCCATTATTACAATTTTCCAAAGTTGTTAAATAACCCAAAATATAGATAATTCAGGGCGTTACATAAAATTCTAATGCATCAGACACGCGAACCTAGCTGGAAGCGAGTTATTCGTCAAGAAGTGTCACAACCTTCGCTGTTGACTTTTCACCCGTTATGTCGCGGACATGAAACGACATAGAGTTGCGGGCAATAGCCCATTTGAAAAATATTTTAATACCCGTGTTTCTACTGCTTACTACATTATTATATGAGCAACCGTTAAGAAGATATTCAAAAAAATGGCGTTATCAGTTATTTCAGGCACGTGCAGTACGAACTTTGGCGTTGGATTACTCGTAAACTATACAAGCGAGAACGATGACTAAGGGCTTATTCTAAAGGTAATCACTAGCACTATAAGTTTGGTAATCGTCATTAACCCACCCAAATTAATATCTTACGAGTTAATCGCAAAAAACTGCATTCAACCTCAGCCACCCGAACAAGTTCGAATTTTGAGCGGCCATAACTTTGAGCCAAATTAACTTACAGACCTCGTTAAGGACTCATTTTGTAGATAATTTTGTTCTCTAATGACTTTGTATTGATCATTTTCAGCTATCATTGCACACAACCGAGTTATTTGGTATAAACGACCTCTACCTCTTTTTCAAGATGGCGGCTTGTCCCATCACACTGCGACCCCACAAACTTAGTTTTAACATTGTCAGATGTACCCGAACAAATTCCAAAAAAAAAAATTTTGTACATCACGAAATGCAATTTGATTTACTAATTGCACTGGACTATATAGGTGTCTAGTTCTTGTAATGTAAGCATACTTGGATGAATGATATTATTTTTTGCGGCCATAATATTATCGAGAATTTGATTTATTTTGTTTTCGATATATCTTAACTAGCATAAAACCCGCGTGCCTTGCAACGCCTTTAAAAACTGTTTATTATGTGCAATGTTTTCCTTAAAAAAAAACCAACAAAAAAGTCAGCTGTTATTATCCCTAAAAAGGGTTTATTATAGTGCATTTTTTTAATAAATATGGTAAACAAATTGCTGCGAATATCACCTCTGCTCAACAAATCTGCAAGTTTTGAAGCAGAGATTGGCATGTATATGCCATCAAGAAAAGTGACATTTTAGGGTTTGACGAACGTTCGTTAAGTTTGTTCGCCTATTTCCGTGGATGTAAGAAATTATGAAGCAATCACAAATGAATATTAAATAAAGTGAATTTCGAGTCATTCATTTCTACGTGATTATAGGCATGCACTGTCAACATTTCAGCCCTTCAGCTTCAGAGGTTTGGGTTAACCCCATTTCATCCCCTTAGGGGATGCATTTCGAGTAATCGCCTCTTAGTGGATGTCCACGTCATTATAGGGATGCATTGTCCAAATTTCAACCCTGTAGTTCCAGTAGTTTGGTAACCCCATTTCACCCCTTCAGGGGAGGAATTTCGAAAAATCGCTTCTTAGTAAATGTCCACTTCATTCAGCTCCAGCGGTTTGGTTTAACCCCATTTAACCCCCTTAGGGGATGAATTTTGAAAAATCGCTTCTTAGTGGATGTCCACGCCATTATAGGGATGCACTGTCAAAATTTCAGCCCTATAGCTCCAGCGGTTTGGGTAAACCCCATTTCACCCCCTTATGGGATAAATTTCGAAAAATCGCCTTATAGTGGATGTCCACGCCATTATAGGGATGCACTGTTAAAATTTCAGCCCTATAACTTTAGGGGTTTGGATAAACCCCCCTTCACCCCCTTAGGGGATGAATTTTGAAAAATCACTTTGTAATGGATGTCCACGTCATTATAGAGATGCACTGTCAAAATTTCAGCCCTATAGCTCCAGCGGTTTGGGTAAACCCCATTTGACCCTCTTAGGGGATGAATTTCGAAAAATCGCTTCTTAGTGGATGTCCACGCCATTATAGGGATGCACTGTCAAAATTTTAGCCCTATAGCTTTAGCGGTTTGTAAAAACCCCATTTCACACCCTTAGGGGATGAATTTCGAAAAATCGCTCTGTAGTGGGTGTCCACGTCATTATAGGGATCCACTGTTAAAATTTCAACCCTATAGCTCCAGCGGTTTGGATAAACCCCATTTCACCCCCTTAAGGGATGAATTTCGAGAAATCGCTTTATAGTGGATGTCCACGCCATTATAGTGGATGTAACGCTCTTGTCTAATAAGTAGATATTAGATATTAGTAGATATTGTAACGGACAAAATAAATCGCTATTTAAATATAAACGACTTTCTTTTCTTTTCGCCCGTTTGTAATTAATCTTATTTAAGATCTCCCGCTGGTCTACTTTTCGACATTTGGGGCCGAAACCCGGGAGTTTCTCGCCTTTAACAAACGCAAACGTGCGAAAGTGAACTTAACGTTATTTTTTTAACGGGTAATTCTTAATGATGGACGCTGCCGGTCGTGCCGTGTTCCGCGGCAAATTACCAAACTAACGAATGCCGCGACGGAATATTTATCCAAATCGGAGTCGTAAGTAAATTCCCGAAACGCTGAAAATTTGGTTTCCATTGAAGAGGAGTTGATTGTTTTCTTGCAACGTCTAACGGCAGCCCGTGATAGCCTTAATGCTGCAAACGAGCAATTGCGGAGCTCTATCAAAGCGGAGGATATGCAACGTGAGCTAGAAGCAGTAGTTGACTACGAGGATAGGGCCATAGGAGCCCTTGCTAGAATCAATCAACGACTCGTAAAACTGCGGGCACTTCAGCGACCTCCCAATGCTACATTACCAAGTCCTAACGATTCTCGTGTGTCTGCTGTAAAATTGGAAAAACTTCCTCTAAAAACATTTGGCGGGAATTTTGAAGACTGGTTGCCATTCTGGGAGAGATTTCGTACCTCTGTTCACGAGCAACCAAAATTAAGTGCAGCGGATAAGTTTAATTATTTGCAATCGCACTTAACCGGGAAGGCAGCAGATTCAATAGCAGGCTTTACTCCTACGGAATCCAATTACGATGCTGCTATTTCCATGTTGCTGGAAGAATACGGCAATACGGAGAAACTCATCGATTTTTTCATGCATAAACTCATGAGTCTTCCACGCATCACTTCCCGACTTGATTGCAGTGGGCTACGTCGCCTGTATAACCAAGTAACTGCTAGTAGAAGATCACTTACTGCTCTTAAGTTCAAACCTCTCATTATTCCGTGATGTTAAAATCAATGCTCTTGCGATGCATGCCCAAAGATTTAACTGTCGATTTTCATCGGTCGAATACGCTGATACGAGAGGTTGAAGAGAATACTTCTCTTAAAGAGGAGAATACAAACGCAAATATAACATCTATAGCAGGAAGCGAAAGCAGTAGTGAGTGTAATGGGGATGCTCAAGTAAAAGAACTTTTGAAATTCCTTAAAATAGTAGTGGAGTCTCTTGAAAAATCGACCGCTATTCAAACGTCAGTAGAAAAGACTTTCAATTCGAACGCCGGCGCCGGTGCAGCTTTGAAAGTAAAGAGTACTCGAACCGCAGCTGGATTATTTACGCCGTCGTACACTCCGTCTAGTTGTTTTTTCTGTAATCAATCTACTCATCCGACAGAACGCTGTAATTCCTCTCACACTGTAACCCAACGCAAGGAAATGCTAAAACGTCAAGGTAGATGTTTTCGTTGTACCCGTAAAGGGCATAGTTCCCGATCGTGCTCAAATCGCCAAATCACGTGTGAGAGATGCAAGGGTAATCATGCAACGTGCCTGTGTGACCCACATCACAATGCTAAAATCCGAGGAATTAATAATAAAGTGGACAAAACAACGGAAAAAACAAACTTAAATGCAACAAGTTCTGGTTCGACATCTACTAGTTTGTGTTCCCCTTGTTTGCAGGATACATCTAATGTTTACTTGCAAACGGCTTGTGTGCATGTATCACCTGTAAGTTCGTTACATAGCTCTCAATTGTTTGTGCGCATAGTTTTAGATGGAGGAAGTCAGCGCTCTTACATCACAGAGACTTTGGTGAAAAAACTAAATTTGGAGGTTATGGACACTGTAAATATGAGAATTCTTCCCTTTGGGTCGACGAGCAGCAATCCAAAATCGAGCTTTAGTCGGGTAAAGGTAAATTTAATAAGTCAATATGGCAAACAATTTATAACCATTGTAGCGGTAGTAGTTCCCGAAATTTGTTTGGACATCTTACCTGTTCCGAAAACGTCATGTACTGAATTTTCGCAAATTTTACTGGCGGATGCCCGGACTACAAACAATTAATTTAGAGCCAGGCATAAATATACTCATTGGGGCTGATTTTTATTGGAGTATTGTGCTCCAAGATTCCAAACGTCTTGCTAATAACTTAACAGCCATTAACACGATTTTAGGGTGGACGCTTCAAGGACCAGCTTGTGGTACCTGCTTTGACGACAATTTGACTTTATTAACGCCTTCAGTGATTTTAAACGCTAATGCTGAGCTCGATTCGGATGTTAAGCGCTTCTGGGATCTGGAAAGTCTTGGCATAACTGATGTGCGCGAAAAGCCTGTTTCAGACTTTGAAAACGGAAATCACTATATTTCAAGAACGGCTGAGCGATATGAGGCGAGTTTGTTGTGGAAAAATGTGGATTGTACCTTAGACAGTTATCGAAAGGGTGCAGAAATGCGTTTTAGTAAGCTTGTTCAAAAACTTTTGCGACATCAGGAACAATTTTTCGAATATGATAATGGTATGTGGAACCTTATATCAGAAGGAATAGCAGAAAGAATTCAGATAGATGTACCTAGTGGGCCTCGCACATACTATTTACCTCATCGCCCGGTATACAGGAACGACAAAGCAACAACGAAGATGCGTATTGTTTTTGATGCGTCAGCGCGATCAGGTAACAATTTGTCCTTGAACGATAATTTATCTGCTGGACCTAATTTATTGCCAGATGTATTGACAATTATATTGAATTTTAGAATTGGTAATGTCGGTCTAGTTGCAGATATAGAAAGAGCATTTTTGCAGATCGTGTTATCTAAAATTGATCGTGATTCTCACAGATTTCTATGGTTCGACAAGAAAATAACAGACGCTAGTCACCTTCCGGATATTGCAGAATTTCGAATGACGCGAGTAACTTTTGGCGTTGCATGCAGTCCCTATATATTATGTGCTACATTGAAGAAATATTTTGCTGAGGAATCCCAGAACTATCCAGAAACCTGTGAGCTGCTGTCAAGGTCATTTTATATGGACGACCTTGTACTCGCCGTCGACAATGAAGATGAAGCCGAAAGAATCTATAAAGATTCAAAGGTTTTTTTAAAGAGAGCATGCATGAACATTCGAAAATGGAACACGAACAATCAAAATCTAAAACGGAAAATTTGCGAAATTTTGGGAACCTCCAAGTATTCAAAAGGTTTTAGGAATAATATGGTATTGCCCAACTGATGAACTAGGAGTAGATCTTGAACGTGCTATTAAGGTGCCAACAACTAACACGACTAAACGGAACGTACTCAAACTAATTGCCTGTGTATATGACCCTCTAGGTATATTTGGTCCATTTTTAATTAGATTAAAAATTCTTTTTCAAGAGCTTTGGCGAATTAAAATTAATTGGGACCAGTGCATTCCTATAAACCTTCAGCTGGTTTGGAACAACTATGTATCTCAGTTGCATTTTTTGAAGGAGATAACATTGCCTCGAAATATTTTCAAATCTAATCAAGGGAGACTGCAGCTACATGTATTTGACAGTTTGCAAGCATATGGAGCAGTGGCATGTGTTAGAAATGAGAACGGTGATGGGTCTTCAAGTGTTTCTTATCTTTGCTCCAAGAACAGAGTAGCTCCGCTTAAGATGGATAACACTAACGAGTTAACCCTACCTAAACTGGAGTTAACTGCCGCTCTTATTGCTGCCAGATTAGCTAATTATATTAAGGATAATTTGAAGCTGAAGCTCGAGCTAACATTACTATGGAGCGATTCTAAAATTGCATTAAATTGGATAAGCAGTCCTCAGCGCAAGTGGAAACCTTATGTAGAACACAGAGTTCGCGAAATTTGTCAGCTGTCTTCAGAGGCCGAATGGAGATATTGTCCAGGTAGCCAGAATCCTGCAGATTATCTCACCAGAGGTGTTAACGGGAGGAAACTTCTCAATTCGTCAATGTGGCTCCAAGGACCCCAGTGGTTATCCTTTCCATCATATGACTGGCCTTCATCAGATTTCGTACTAGATAATTCAACTATGGCTCTCTGCATTCAAGCACCCGAAGAAAACGTTAAAACACTCAAGCTTCTACCGTTATTTGACATCGTAAAGTATAGTAGTTACCTAAAAGTTATTCGTATCACCGGATATATCAAACGATTTATAGCTATTCTAATTTCGCACGCCCAAAAGGGGCGTTTTCTTACCACCTCTGAACTGCAGCAAGCGACCACGTACTGGATTAAAGTGACACAGTCTCAATATTACGAAACTGAATTGGCTGCGTTAGCAAATGGAAAATTTATTCCTAAGGGCTCAAACATATTAACGCTCAACCCATTTCTGGATGAAAGAAATGTGCTTCGAGTTGGAAGTCGTCTCCAAGAAGCTGGAATAGATTATGATGCTACGTATCCTATTATCTTGCCGAAATCAGCATACTTTACTGTTTTACTCGTACTCGATAGTCATGAGCGAACTCTACATGGAGGTGTTAACATCGTTCTTACCCGATTACGTGAAAACTATTGGATTATTGGTTGCCGGCAGTTAGTGAAAGCTGTTATCAATCGATGCCGAGTCTGCAAAATATTAAAGGGAAGGCTCGCTACAGCACCATTTGCTCCTATTCCTAGAGATAGGTTGCTAGCTTCACGCGCCTTTGAGTCAACAGGAATAGACTTTCTTGGGCCTCTATATGTAAGAGCTTCGTCGGAGGCCACAGACAAACGAAAAATGTACATCATGTTAGCTACATGCGCTGTTGTCCGTGCCGTACATCTAGAGCTACTACCGAACTTAAGTGCAGAATCTTGCCTACTCGCCCTGAGGCGTTTCTTCGCACGACGTGGCACCCCGAAGATAATTATATCGGACAATGCCCGAACTTTTAAGCGCGCTTCCTTCGAACTCAACGTTCTTGGAAAAGTTCTTGATTCAAAAAAAAAAATACAGGAATACGTTTTGAACCAAGGAATAGATTGGAAGTTTATTGTTGAACGCGCTCCTTGGTGGGGTGGATTTTATGAGCGACTTGTAAGGTGTGTTAAAGATACACTAAAGGTAACTATTGGCCGCGCTATACTATCTGAGGACCATCTGTACACATTCATTTCGGAAGCAGAGTTTGCAATCAACAGTCGACCTTTAACTTATATCAGCGATGATCTATTCGACCTAACACCTTTAACGCCAGCACATTTTTTACTAGGAACGTTTCCAACTTCTATCGTTGCTTCAACTTGTTCTTCCTCCGAAGATATACTCCGTTCGAAGTGGAAGATTAGACTTTCTACAACTAAGGCATTCTTCAAACGTTGGAAAACGGAGTACATTCAGCGTCTGAGAACAGCTCACCACTCCGCTCAAAAGTTTCATCAAACCTTAAACCTGGAGACGTCGTTTTGGTTGACGACCAGTCCCTACCACTTCTTTTCTGGAAGTTGGCTGTTATAGAGAAGACTTTCCCTGGTCGCGATGGAAAAGTACGTGCCTGCGAGCTTCGATTTCATAATGGGTCTATTTTACGGAGACGAGTTCAACTTCTTTGCCCACTGGAGTTAAATACCTCAGAGAATTATCCGCCGCCCGGAGGATGTGAAAAATAGTCTCTCTCAACTACTCAAAAAATGTAACGCTCTTGTCTAATAAGTAGAGAATGACTCTCTTTGAATCAGTCTCGCATTGGATATCAATCGGAACGGTCCTAGAATATTGTAACGGACAAAATAAATCGCTATTTAAATATAAACGACTTTCTTTTCTTTTCGCCCGTTTGTAATTTAGTCTTATTTAAGATCTCCCGCTGGTCTACTTTTCGACAACTTTAGCCGTTTGGATAAAAGCCATTTCAACCCCTTAGGGGATGAATTTCGAAAAATCGCTTTTTAGTGGATGTAAACGTCATTATAGGGATGCACTGTCAAAATTTCAGCCCTATAGCTCCAGCGGTTTGGGTAAACCCCATTTCACCCCCTTAGGGGATGAATTTCGAAAACTCGCTTCTTAGCGGATGTCCACGCCATTATAGGGATGCACTGTCAAAATTTCAGCCCTATAGCTCCAACGGTTTGGATAAATCCCATTTCACCCCCTTAGGGAATGAATTTCGAAAAATCGCTTTATAGTGGATGTCCACGCCATTATAGGGATGCACTGTCAAAATTTCAGCCCTTTAGCTCCAGCGGTTTAGGTTGTGCGTTGTCTGTCAGTCAGTTACTTTTTATACAATAGAAAAAAAAGTAAAGATAAAAAATCCCCTTACAACTTATTGAACCCCATTTCAACCCTTTTTTCTCTACATAAAAAGTAGCCTATGCCCGTCTCCAAGGTCTAAACTATGTCTGTAGCAAATTTCATCAAAATCGGTTTAGTGGTTTAGGCGTGAAAGCGTAACAGACAGACAGACAGACAGACAGAGTTACTTTCGCATTTATAATATTAGTAAGGATTTAGTTTCCTGATCTAGGAATAAAATTTTATAATGTAATTCTATTACGTTTTGATTAGTAGTATTAATTGACTCTAAAATTTTTGTTCGATCATTATCTATTAATGTCTTTAGGTCCAGTAACGTGTTATTAAAATGATTGTTAATTTTTATTTGTTGGTTTAATGTCGGTATTGTGTTGTGATTATTTTCGTCCAGAATTCGTAAATGTTCTAATATGTCCTGTCGGTCTGTATCGTCCATAGTACCGAATAACCATTTGTTAGTTCTAACTAATTTAATTTCTGATATGAGGGACTGTCTATCTTCTACTCCTAATTGCTTTGTGTTAAGCTCTAACTGATTTATGATTTGTGTTAGTTCGTTTAGATCAATCATATGTACAATTATATCTGTATCGTTACCTATTTCTACCTGATTAAGATCTATCCTTACGAACCCATTATCCTCTTGTATTGGATGAACCTGCAATACCCCTTGTGCTGTTTTGATCACCATCAATAATATTATTAGTGTTACCTGAAAAGTTATATGGTCTTTTAATATTTAGTATGTACATTTTGTAATAAGTATTTCCTAAAGTAGGGTTGATCTTTATGTCTTAATCTTCTGTAGTTTTTTATAAAGCCCTCTTTCCTTTTTTCCTGATAGTTTTCTCTATGTTTATTTAAATTTTTTATATATTTCATTTTCTTACTTTTAATTTTTTGCACTAAACTAGCTAAATCTGTTAGTATATTTGCCTCCCTTGTGGTCATTTCGATTGTCGTATGATGTCTATCATTATAGTTCCCTACCGCTTTCTGCATTTTCTGTTCTAAAGATATATCGTCTTCGATAGGCTGAACTTTCTCTATTAATGTTGAATGTAGTCTTTCTATATCCGCATTACCGGTATGATTGTTAGGTTTTGTCCAATGGGGACTTCTATCCCTTTTTCTTGTAAATACCGCTTCAGTTGCTTAGACTTAAACTCATTATCCATTATAAGTTTTTTTGGTTTATCAAATGTTACTAAGTAGGCAGTAGGTAAAGAGGCACTTGTGGATGAGAACCAGGTCACGGGGCGTGTCTCTCTGGAATGTGGAGTGTAGGTCAAGGCTAGTGGCCTTGAGACTGGTTCGTTTTTGTTTATGAGTGCGGAACTGGTTTAGGGGAAAGTAATTTTGTTGGTGGACTCGGTCAGGGGAAAGTGTGGCTTGGGACTTGGCGGGCTGGTCGGTCAGGGAAAGTGGTTTGGGACTTGGCAGGGGTCGGTGGCTTGGAAGGTTGGGCGGAAGCTACAGGCGGCGGCGGTAGCTTTTGCCCGGTCTGCGACGGAAGGTATTTACTCAGACTCGTACGTGCGCCCTAGTCTCTGCATAGCACGTCCGGGACTGGTCAGGGTCAGTGGCTTCGGGCTTGACAGGGAAGTCGGGGCTGTGCCGAAGCTACTGCCCGGACTGCGGTGACATAGAAAAATCGCACATTGCTTGGGAATCGAACCAGCGCCACGCAAATCGCGAACAGAAAAACCAACGCCTTAGCCAACTTGACCAAGACGGCAGTTGGGTGGAGTCGGGTTATTTGTGTAAATATGCAGCTGTGAAAATCTATTTTTAGATCTGATCGTGATCACAACTGCAAGAGCCCGCGAATATGAAAAAGTGCGGTTGTGCTGCAGTGCAGTGCATGGTTGTTGTTTTTGTTATAACCTGAACAGACAGACACTGTGGATGATGAAGGTAAACAAATGCAAGACCCGTGGATTTATCACATAACTACCTTGCAAACATGTTATCAACTAGTCTTTAATATTTTAAATTATTAAAACTATGTTAAATTAATAATTAATGTTTTATATGATTTTTTAGTTAAATTTCCATCGCCAATATTTAAAAACCTCGATCTCAACTTGTAATGTTTGCAGGGTACATAACAGGTGCCTGCGCATGTGCCCCATGCTCCACAGCCAGACACTGTGGATACTTTCGATGCCGATGATTCTCGGCGAGTATTGCATGGTGGTTTTTGTTGTTACTATCTGAAATTATGAAACCGAGTGAATGAATGAACTTGATACATTCATAAATATCGGGACGGGTAAAAAATACACTTTTTGCTATCTGAGATTCAGCGCGGGGTAAGATTAAATGCAAAACAAACAATGAAAGAGAGAAGAATTGCACATGATACGTTTTTCATTTAAATGCGGGAATATTAAATGGATTTTGTAATATCAGATTTTTATTAATCATTAAATTAATTATTCATTATTGTGCCTTCGAGCAAAAAGAGAGAAACAAAAGCAATATACAACGTGCGTGCTTGGCATAGCTTAGAAAACATTGTTGAAAAATGGCTAAATTTAGCATCATTAGAGATATAATAACCCACAACAAACGTTTCAATGTGAGGGGTCGCAAAATTGAATTTAAAATCAATGACACGCCAAGGAATGTAGAACCTTTAACATGGTTTAAGAGCAGCATTGAAGACATTATTCAGCATGTGATGACGGCGATCCAACCAAATGACTACGTTGGTATTACTTTTTGCGGTGCCAGCTTTAGGGAAAGAGGCCCTGGATGGATAAATTATAAGTTGGCATCTGATGTAAAAACTAGTGACATCTGGGAAATGGTTGCGAAATCTTCCAGAGCAATTCAGAAGGAGCAAGCACTGACACGTTTTGTTTGGAAGTAACATCAGTCCATTTGCCTCAAGGCAGCGGAAAAGATCACGGAGGAAAAAGAGCGGACACCCCATAATAAAACACTCGAGTAGCATATATAAAGCATTAAAATAAATAAATTTAAATAGTTTGATATTTTCCTTTGAGTAGTTAAAGTTATGAGTTCCGATAGAGTTGTTTTAGATGTACAATTTGTCAGTGGAATTAACGGACAGCTATTTGCTAAGGAGCTGTCCGTCTTGCATCACGGGTCGCTTATACCAAGTTTATACTATTTTATGCCCCATACCCGTATAATGAACTACCGTCAAAAGCTCGTTGGCAAAATGATTTCAACTTTACAAAAATAAATGGATTAAGATGGAACGGCGGCATTATTAATTACAACGAATTACCCAAGATACTGTCGAATTATTCAAATGCAACAATTTACGTGAAAGGACTAGAAAAGGAGAAATTTATTCAGAAATACCTTCCGGAAGCGAAAATAAACCAATTGGAAATACCAAAACTAGCCAACTTGGAAAATTTTGGAGCTTTCTGCACGATACATGGAAAATCACCTACTCTAAGATGTGCCGTACAAAATTGTTTTAATATTTATTTGTACATGCTAGTGAATAAATGTTTTAAATAAAAGAATTTTTTAGTTGTATTTTATTTATTTATTTGCAGTCAAAATTTATCGTACCAAAAACAAGATTTGCAATACAATACAAAGGTCTTTCATAAAAAAGTCGAGAATAATTTAAGTGTACATAAGATGTTCGACTTGGAATAAAAAAATCTTCACATGCTAATGTTAATACATTTTTTTCTTTACATTTTTCAATGTACTTCTTATAATATTCTTTCACGCTCTCTGAAGCATTGTTATTGTGGTACATAACAATGTTTAAAAATTTCAACATTCAAATAATTTACAAAGTTCCGCTTGCCTTAGAGTGATGCTGCCACTGCCAATGGGGATTTTGTACTCCTTCGTCTGATTTGCTGAAGATGAATTTTCCATTTTCGTTTTTAAAGCGCCAAGATAGTTGTAAATAGATGTCCATTCGGGATAGAATGCTGATATTGGGGTGAGTCCATGACGCTGAAATACTATTTTCGCCTCGAACGATGTTGGGTCAAAGCCGAGTGTTATTTTCCGGTTATGGCAGTCGTCCAAATGGTACGTGTAATTTAATAAAAGATTTTCACCGACAACTTCTGCTTCGCATTTGGACAGCTTCTTTTTTCCTTTAGCACCAGCGGTCCTCTGTCTTTTACGTGATGGCTCCATGTTACTCAAATTAAACTTTAACATTAAATATTAACAGCTTTTGTTCAGTGTTTTTATAGTGCTGATCTCGGCTTTACATGATTGGTTACAAAAGTCTCCACCACTTTGTGTAAAATTCGAAGCGTATTAACCGAAATATGATCTGAAAAGATTTTCATGAAATTCGGTCCAGCCGTTTTTTTGTTTAAGCGACGTAAGTGATTTTAGTACCTGCACGATATCGCCCGAACCACGAAAGATATTGACGTACTTGAGGCGCCGTTCGAAGCGTATTAGCGACAATATAATGTGAAAAGATTTTTATAATATTCGGTCGAGCGGTTTTTTGGTTTAAATGACTTAAGTGATTTTTGTACCTGCACGATATCGCGCGAACTATAAAAGATATCGACTTAGTTGACGTGCCCTTCGAAGAGTATTAACCAAAATATAATCTGAAAAGATTTTCATAAAATTCGGTCGAGCCGTTTTTTTGTTTAAGCGACGTAAGTGATTTTTGTAAATGCACGATTTAGCACGAACCAACCATGATACCGACTTCTTTGAGGTGCCGATCGTAGCGTATTGCTGAAAGTACACTGTGAAAAGATTTTCATAAAATTCGATCTAGCGGTATCTATTTTTAAATCGCGTGTGATTTTTGTACATGCTCGATAGAACGCAAACCAAAAATGATATTGACTTCATTGAAGTGCCGATCGAAGCGTTAGAATGACACTCGTTCAAAATGAAGTTCACTTTTATGGATTCAGCCGAGCAATAGCTTCCCAAAGAGTCATCACTCGTCAAAATCCGAGTTTTCTTTAGAAACCATTCAACAAATACATACCATACAAACATGACGAAATTTTCAAACTTTAGTTCAGAACTGTTTGAACGGCGGATTGTTTTGGGAATTGAGTTCATCGCGGGATTTCCAGTGATTACAGTTTGGCCTTTTCGGACAAGTTTGACAAATCCGTTACATTGATTAATTTTGGTACTATCTCCTGAAATCGTTCGAATTGAAAATGAAGTTTTTACCATTGCAGTATATCATCAGCGCGTCAACACGCTCAAAATGAATTCGCTTTATAGTGTAGCGAACGAAGTGCCAGGGACATGTTTGTTTGCTACTGTTCAACAAAAAAAAGTTCTTTAGAAAAGCCTTGCGGATTTACCATTCTTATCGTTATTTCAAAGAGCTTCCTTCCATCATACTGGGAAGTTGATCGTGTGGACCGAAAGGGTCGAACCCACATCGCAACTAGTTTATTATTTAAAAAAGTCTTTGAACTATTTAAAAGAAATCTTTGAAAAAACTTATTGGTGGGATATCTTCCAAATGAGTCAAAGTACTCTGCAGGACCTTGTTTCGGGAAATAAAATGCAACCCAGTGAGTTCCGTCTTTAAGTGATGGATCCGTATTAGCTATGACGCATGCAGGTTTTTTTATTTTTTGTGGTAGATGGTTGCAGGGTAAGACTCCTCTAAAAAACTTGTTTGTTACGCGATTATTTATCAATGCAGTTGCAAGTTCGATCGTGTTCATTCTTGTTCACAGGTAAATGCTGCTTCTAATTCAATGACCTTGGTGAGAGATGTAACATAGTTATTTATAAACTCCTTAGTTGATGTACCACGAACAAAGATTGTCTTAAATTTCGCTAGAGTTTTTATAAGGTCTTCATCCATGCGTTTTAGTTCAAGATTACCAAATTTACTTGATTGTTGTTCACTGCATTCCAAACTAGATGTTGGATATTTAAAAATTATTTCCTTTGTAAACGTTTTATTTTGTACAGAGAATCCAGCTAAAGAGACTTTTTTAAAGAAGGTAAATTCACCTCCACAAAAATATTCCGCATTAATTAAACAACTCATTGTTACTATAGTAAAGCAATTTGCCAACTAACAGTTTGTTGCAGCCTTATATAGATTTAAAAGTTGGTGTAAACATTTCGATCCTTGTCAATTTCAATGCTTCCATCGTACTCAGCATATACAATGCACGTCACACTATTTTTAACGCATCTCTAAATTTTCCTTCAACACGTACTGTCCCTTGATTTAATAAATTGCCGCAAGTCGCGTTATATGAATTGTCTGTTGTTAAATCGAAAGCGAGAAGAAAACACCCCTTGTCGAATAATGTCTTGGATATTTGATGACCTTTATCGAAGTAATGAATACCTGTTCCTCTGAATAACGTATTGTATCCGCGTGTACTAATCGGATTTTCCTTTGAGTAGTCAAATTCGAGAGGTTGGTTTGGTATCTGTACACCATTCACGGATAAATTGAATCTGGTAATGTTGTTATGTTTAAAGTTGAAGGGGTTCTTTGTTTTTCTGCCCGTGTAAGCATCATTGCCCACCATTCCAAAAATTATTAAGTTCGGTAACTGTCCGATGACAATATTATCCAGTGAAAGTGTGAATGTGTTTGCGGGAATAGTATAGCTTTTAGCTTCAACTCGCTTGTACGGGTATATGGCATTCGAACGCTGTAGAACTGTCTCATGTGCTAATAAAATATTCGGGTTGACGGTTACGTGGTTCATGTACATGGTTGCATTTAAGATTTTTAATTGTGGTGAGTCGGTCCCGTCCTTGGATAAAATATAAAATTCTGGTTTTTCAAGCGATAAAACTACACGTAAATCGACACCGTTTAATAGCAACTTATCCTGATTAAGCAAATCAGTATGAATTTTCCCCATTAATTCAACTACATTACTTTTATTGAAAAGTTTCTGACGATCTAAATAGCCTTGATGTAATTCAGCGACGGGTTTATCGATATCTGCAATTTCCGTGTCATCTTTGTCAAGATACCAGCCGACCGACTCCAAATGGGTAGATGCAGCATCTTTACCATAATTTAATAAATTTTCAATATAAGCTCGATAATTGTAATTGTGGTCGGTTTGAGCAATTGGTTTTCCATTCAAATATACAGTGCACTGTCGAAATATTGAGTGTAAAATGTTGTTTATTAAACCTGGTGCATCACCATCATCTGAATAAAGTTCTTCTTTTCCATCTTTTATTTTGATTAATTGTAATTTTAAACGAAGATGCTAGATAAATCACGGTATGTATCTCCATGACCCAAAGTTACAAACTCTAGAACGGAGGAGTTGTCGAGTGAGGCTATTGGCTTATATGCTACTTCTCCTGTTTTCAAAATATTGTTTTGAACTGGTGGTGTGGAAAAAAGATCCAGTACCGATTTCATGCATTCTTTGTACGACATTATTTATCAAATATGTCCAGTATACGTTTACGTATCTTGCGTTTTGTTTTTAAAACTCTTGCTGTTATTCCTTTTCTTTGATTTTTAGTTTTGCAATTTCTCGTGTGGTTAGGTGTTTTTCCACGTCTCTTGCGTTTAACAGTTGGTTTTAAATGTAAAGTTGTAAACGGGTTGGGTCTTTTTATACCTGCACCGCTCATACCGTCAGTTTATTTATACCTTTCTGAGCTAAATCTTGAACAGCAACTCGACCTTGTTCCTTTAAAATATCTTTAACTGATTTGTTGTTGATGTTTTTATCTTGTATTATAGCTTGTTCTGTTTTTACAGCCTGTTGTGCTAATGTTTTTAATCCAGATGTAGCTAGAGGTTTTAAGTGTCGAAATAATGCACTGAAGAAGCTACCGATTCCTCTTCCACGTTGATAAATAAGTGGACCACGATATATGTAGTTCTCCAATATCTGACAGACCGCCGCCGCTTTGTATTAAATAATAACGTGTATAATAGGAATCCATTTCGTAACTCTATTTATACTATGCAAAAACAGACTGTTGTGCAAATATTTATAGTTTTTATTGTCTCTTAAAATGAAGCATTACATATGTAGGAATATAACTTGTTTTAAAGTCTACTAACTCACTTTGATGATCAGTTATTTTTATAGAAATACTTTCAATAAAAGTTTTTTCAATGGGACAGTATTCTACATGTTCAAATCTTAATATAGTACCACACTCTTGAATCGGTATTATTCGTAGATATCTTACTAGTTTGTCGCCTATAGCTCTAGGTTGAATAATATCAGTGTATATATGCAATATATTTTTCTCAGAGCAATTTTTTTTAGTTTCTTGTGTACTTCTTGGTAATCGCAACATTAATTCTTTAATTGTTGTATCAAGAGAATTAATTTTTTCCATTATTGACATATGCTCTTGGCGTAAGCCCGCAGTGTCAAATGACCCTTTTATTTCTGCCAACAATGCATCAGGATTACGTTTGTTTTCAGGTGTTTGCAGAAATACATCTGTGATGAAGTTTGACAGATTATCTATGTTTGTATTAAGAGGTACTGGTGTAGACAAAAATTCGCCCGAACTTTGTTTTTCATATGGGACCTGCAAAATTTCACTGTTTTTAGTTATTTTCCGTTGCTCGGGTGTCTTTGCTTTGAGTGAATCTTTCTTCAGTCTATTCAATATTTCAAAAATTGAATTTTTATTTTCAATAATTCGTTTATGTTTTTCTTCCTCGCTAAGTTGTTTATCGTCAAAGAGTAAATTGGCTAAAAGCAATGTCATGAGATCTTTAACATTCAAGTGTGAGGGTAGTGGTTTTTTTATTTTTATCGTAACACCCAATTCCTCTAAACGGAGTTCGAATACATCATGCTTCTTTTCACTACCTTTTTTCTCTTTATTTTCAGCATCAGCTAGCTGTTGGATGTGTATAATTGTCTATTGTGTTCTTCAAAACAGGATGTTTTCTATTCTTCCTAGGAACTTGACCAAATACATCATCAACAAAATCTTCAATTGATTCATAGTTCTTATATTTTAAAACAACGTTTTCTGAAGTCTTTTTTCCTTGATATATGTGCAATATGTATTCGTCTGGTTCGTGCTTATACTTTATTTCAGGGATAACTTCATTAAAGTGGTCATCTTCTAAGCGCTTCCACATTTTCGATTTAACACCATTCAAGTACATGGTATACCATGAAGGTGTAACTGCATTATAAAATGTTAATAAAAATGCTGAAAGGTTTATTTGTCCAGGTCTGTAACTAACTTGTTCAAGATTTTCTGGTGTCCATTCAAGTTTTACATTTTCATTTATTTTGATGCTAAGTATTTTAAAATCCTTTTGATGCTGCTTTCTAGTTTCCTTTAACTGGTCATATTCACGCCTCACTCGTTTACGCCCATTTCCCCCATTGTTGGAGATTGCACGTTTTGTTATTTCAAAATTTGGTAATGCAATTTCAACACGCCAGTTCCCATGAAACTTGCATGGTTTCGCAAGTGCATTTGTAAAAGCCGATAGCGTATTTTCCGGGTAAAATTGCATAGAGTTATTACTTAAAAGACATATGTAAAAATCATTTTCTTTTATTTCTACTGGCATTGTTTACAATCTTTCCCAAGCAATGTCCGACGTACTTGTAGTTCTATCCTTTTTAGTCTTCAGACGCTCACTCTGTCTAACACCGAGCTTACGTAAAGGAAATGAAAGCATATATTGACCGATTTTAGCGGAGAGGGTATTAATATAGACTGTTTCTGGTTCGCTTTTTGTTTTTCACTTTGTTCTAATTCTTCTATATGTTCGCTAGCTTCATCGGCAGTCATAGCCGTAGGTACAGTATACTGCGTTACACCATCCTCAGCTGTGATTATTTTATAATCCTTTTCACGTGCATTAGGTGCAGATGTTGTTCTTAGTAATTTTGGTGGTGGCCTTAGAGTTTTTGCTATTCCGCTAGCTGATAATCGTGTTTTGGCGGCTGGTGATAAAGATCTTCTTGGCGGGGTTATGTTACGTGCTTCTTCAAAGACTTCTTCTTCGGTTAGGAAATCCTTTGCTGGTGGTGGTGAAGTCTGTGTTAACACATCATCTTTAAATATAATTTTCGTTTGTGTGGTACTATCTCTTAAACTTTTTTGTTTGACATTATGTTCACGTGGCAAGTACAAAGGACACCGCACAAATTGTATGAGAAAAGGGTCCCGGCGGATTTGGCTGAAATTGAAGTATGTTAGTCAGTGGGGGTAGACGAACAAAAAATTGTAAAGGGGAGGGGGGTAAATCGTAACGGTTAGCCGCTAGGGCGTTTTGAAATTTTTTGATAGATGTTTTTATATCACCCTGTATTTTTGTAACCCTGTGAAATATGTTCGTGAATAAGGTGGCAATTTACGCAGAATACCCCCACCTATCTAAAACTGTAAAAGTCGAGGTTCTAACCCACCAACTCTTAGAGTTATGGGTCGTCAAAATCAAAGTTTTGTTTTTTTTCACTAAAATTTCAAGTTCAACCACCTTTTTCTCGAAAAAATACGTAGTTAATTAATTTTTTTTTACAAAATTGGAAAGCTTGGACAATTTCCTATGAATAAAGTCAGGGCAATTTTTATGCTACGGCCTTTACTTTTGAAGTTATAAGCAATTTTAATGTGAAAATTGGCTTTATTTCGTACTTTTCCACCGCAGCTTTGTCGAAAAGTACGAGAAAAGTACGAAATAAAGGCAATTTTCACTTTACAATTGCTTATAACTTCAAAAGTAAAGGCCGTAGCTTAAAAGTTGCCCTGACTTTATTCATAGGAAATTGTCCAAGCTTTCCAATTTTGTAAAAAAAAAATTAATTAACTACGTATTTTTTGGAGAAAAAGGTGGTTGAACTTGAAATTTTAGTGAAAAAAAAAACAAAACTTTGATTTTGACGACCCATAACTCTAAGAGTTGGTGGGTTAGAACCTCGACTTTTACAGTTTTAGATAGGTGGGAGTATTCTGCGTAAATTGCCACCTTATTCACGAACATATTTCACAGGGTTACAAAAATACAGGGTGATATAAAAACATCTATCAAAAAATTTCAAAACGCCCTAGCGGCTAACCGTTACGATTTACCCCCCCTCCCCCTTACAATTTTTTGTTCGTCTACCCCCACTGACTAACATACTTCAATTTCAGCCAAATCCGCCGGGACCCTTTTCTCATACAATTTGTGCGGTGTCCTTTGTTTCTTTATCAAGGGTTCGTTTGGATTTCCGATTGTGATTTAAAAATGAAATTAGTTGATTTCGATAGCTATACCATTTTTCTGAATCATTCATGTCTTTATTCTGTAGTATTTTATTCATTGCTCTATCAAAAATGGATTGATTTGCAGTCATTTCAATTTCATCTTTAAGCTTATTGTAAACCTCTGGCGACAGAAGTAGCATCTTGTTAAGTCCATTATTTCTATGCATATTTTTCAATTAATGAGCCGATAACTCCTGATAGTACACTTCCTAATAAAACTGGTAAAAAACCTCCTCGTTGCACTAGTATTTTACGCTGTTTAGCAACAGATCTTTTTGCGCAAATCAATTTACGCATGTCATTTTTATACCTACACAGTGAGTTGTAGATATTTCCATGCGGCATGTGGTTACCTTTTAAGGTGTTGAGTGTAATTTCACAAAGAGTTTTTATAACCTCAGGGTCAGCATTTTGTATGATGGACTTTCTCAGATTTGGTTTAGCCTTTTTGAGCACATATAGCATATGCTTGTTCTCCCTTAATCGTTTCATTCGTGACGCCATTCTTACCATTTAAAGAGTTTTGCGGGCAAAAACAGGTTAGAAAGTGTTTATTAAATATATCAGTACGAAATCTTAAGACGTCGTTAATGTCCTGAGTTAAATCAATTAGCAAATACCCGTAAGGCATTTGGGTTATCTCTTAATATTTTCTCACAAGTTCTAAACTATTTTCTGGGTAAATTTGTCGGGCCAGATGGGTAAATTGGCTTTTATCCCGGGGATTTTTAAATACAACAAGATATTTACAATTGAGCGATATATCACGACTGAATTTTCCCTGATGGAATACGTTTTGTGTCACAAGAATTACTGAGAAATTACGATGATGAGACCCCTTAGTGAATAGTTCACAAACTTCTTTACTATATGCATTTAACATCATGTCATCTGTAACAATCAACGTTGGATCGTTTACGTGATTTACAAACTCCTCCGGTATAGCATTTAAATATTCAATATTTTGTAGTTTAATATCCGTTGGCAGTGCACCGTGTTCTGCATTACACCATATAATTTTTCTAATTTGCGGTTGTATAAATACCTTATTAGTATTAAGAAGATTTTTTATAAATGTTGTTTTCCCGCATCCCGAAGGCCCCGCAACCATCATTGTAAACGGATGATTAAACCTGATTATTCTTGTTTTGTACAGTGGCGGATTTAGGGGGGGGGGCTATAGGGGCTTCAGCCCAGGGCGGCAAATTTTTAGGGGCGGCAAATTTTCAACACATTTTTTTATATTTTAACCGGACAACGTATATGGCTGCATTCGGTATCGTCAAATGACCGTCAATCAACTGCGTCGGCTGCAAAATTGACTGATATGTGACTAGTTTTATAAAAGCAAGCGCACGGGTTTGACGATTTCAAACACCTGACTGCAATACCGAATAAATGAGTTGCGTCTACTGCGCTGCAAATGCCGTTACCGAACGCAGCCTATATGAGAACGAATGATAATTTGAAACCACATGTCATAAAGAAGGTTGTAATCAGAGACTATTTAAGGCTCGCGCATACTACAGCCGCGACAGGCCGCAGCGCATCGCATTGCAAAATTGCGCCAAAGCACATAAGGAGTCGCAGCGGGCCGCGCCGCAAAGCAATAATGAATCAGTCAAAGCGAAAAAAATAGTAAAATAAAAGCGAAAGCGAAAAAAATAGTAAAATAATTAAGCACAGTACGATTTACATTAAAATAACAAATTACCTGAGTTGCTGTTGTTGAACATCGAGTCAATAATTAAAGTAAAATCGCGAGCAACAACGTCCGATAACTGCGATTTCCAACGCACACTGAGGCGGGCCGCATCACAACACAAAACATCGCCGCAAAAATACGCCTAGCAAGCAATCCGCCAGTGCGCTGCGATGCGGCCCGGTGCGGCCTGCTTGTAGGGCGCGATAGTTCATGTAAAATGTTCGAAAGTGATGTAGGAGGATTTTTGTTATGCAATGCGGTGCGGTGCGGCCCGCCCTAATGTGCGCGAGCCTTTACTGTACACATTTAATCCCAATACTTTACGATATCCTTCCTAAACCAACCGTCGCACAGTGGTCTGAAATCCCCAAAACCTGGACAAAAGTACCAAAACGAAAGTTTTTATTTAGGTACTTTTTTCGCGTGGGTTAGGTATAGTGGACCCCCTGGAGTACTTCAAGGCCCTTGGTAAGAGGCAGATGTTCGAAACCTCTTTTGTATTTCATTTGGAAAGTGAGTGTCGAACACGCTACACGCAACACCTTTTCTCGGAGCAAGAGCACCTGTTACGTTTTTGCGTGTAGATTGCAGTACGTTTGCCCGTTTACTTTTCTGTAAAAAGGTTTCTTCTCCTAAGAGTAAGTACAATTATACTGTGTTATTGAAATGAACATAAATAAATAATTGTATTGTTTATTTATGATCAAATATGTAGTAAATTGTGGTGATTTGATTAACGATTCGGCTTATAAATTGATGGCTAAGTACAAACTTCCATCGACTTCCACTAAGTAATACGCATGTAATTGTTTATTAATCATCTCTGCAAAACATATAAAAAAATCAGCTGCTCCTGCTTGCTCCATGTCATTCTATCCACGATAGAGAAAAATATCCATGGCTCTGGGCACTACCCCCACTGTGTTTCAGGCCGAAATGCTTGCCATCCAGGTGTGTGCTCAGACTTGTATAGAGTCTTAATAGAGCTCCAAATAGCTCTAACATTGTTATTTTCTCCGACAGTCAAGCTACATTGCTGGCCATTAAATCACACAGGGTGTCATCAAAAAGACTGTCCTGGATCGTCTCCGATCTCCGAAATTCTTAAGCAGGAACAACAGTGTCTCGCTGATATGGATTCCGGGCCACGAAGGTCACATTGGTAATGAAATTGCCGACAGCCTGGCGCAAACTCATCACCTATCGGTCCGGAACCTTTCTGTAGCTTAGCAAGCTACCACGTTAGAACGGCCATCAAAAATCGACCAGCTGTTTCTTCATAGCTGGACAAACACCCAGGGTGCTCGTCAAGCTAAAAGATTCATCCAAATCCCAAATCGATAAAGCTAAAGCGGAAAAGCTTTTACATCTCAACAGGTGGGAGCTAAAAATAATAATAGAGCTCTTGACGAGCCACTTAACTTAACTACCGTCTAAACAAAATTGGTCTGGTGGCTGATTGTAGCTGTCGGTTCTGCGGAGCAGCTCCCGAAGCTGCGGAGCGCTTGCAGTGCGACTGTGAGGCTACAGCGAGGAAGAGATTGGGCCTTCTCCATCGGGACTTCCCTACCCCTAGGGACATTTGGGACAGAAATCCTAAATAAGTTTTAGGCTATATTAGAAGCCTTAACTGTGAGGGTTTTTAAAGACGGGGATGGCACAATAGACCAAATAAATAGGTCGCAGTGCCGGCAAAGGCACCCCTCAACAAGAAACAGAAAAATCCACGATATACTACATATTTGCTCAACGTATAGTTTTGAACGCCCTATTCAGGCGCTATACTCGTATATTAACTTTTTTTCATCTTTATAACAAAGTATTTATAACAAATCTCTGCAACAAATAAAGCCTAATGTATTTGAGTTTGAAAAAAAGTTTGCAGCTAAAATTAATTTAATAATTGTTAAATTAAATAAAAAAAGTTTATTTTCATTAACAATTCTAGTACATTTTCGTTAAAAATTATTACTGAGCAACCGCAAAACGTCCTTATTACAGATTTTCATTTAATTCAAAAAAACAAAATTGGCCGCCATATTGGATCCACTATTTTGTTTAGTAAAAATCTAATGACGGATTAATAATTAGCTAATCCGAACAGCTATTATTGCATAATTTCATTCAATTCAATTAAATATGAACAAAGTTGGTCGCCATATTGGATGCGCCATTTTTTTTTTTGTTTTATCAAAATTTGATAACGGATTCTTACTCAGTGACCCTGAAAACCCCCATATACCAATTTTTATCAAATTTGCTTAATTTTTCATAAAGCTGGTCGCCATATTGGATCCGCCATTTTGTTTTTTGAAAATCTGATAACGGATTCTTACTCAGCGACCCCGAAAACCCCCATATACCGATTTTCATAAAAAAAAATTTTTCTTACGGTAGTAAATTAATTTTGTCCACGTTTTGGGGATTTCAGACCACTGTGCGTCGTGCGTAATTTATTCGTCTGGAGAGCGATGTGTCAGATGGGTCTAAAGGTCCCAATACACGAGCGCTCCATTATGGCGACACTACAATGTTGCCAGTCCATTGGATCCGGTCCAAAATTAGGGCACACACACGATAGCGCCTGAGTCAGTCAGCCGATTGCAGTCGGTTAGACGAGCACAGTACATACTTAAATTTTGTTTTCACAAAGGTTGCATCTCCCTCCGACAAAGTGATAATGGTTACAAATGAATTTTATTGTTTTATTGCCCTCATAAATGAGCACATCGGAATAGAAAAATACCGATAAAAAAATGTATCAAATGCGTCACATTTGAAAGTGGCTATGATTGTTGCGTCGTAAAATTTATATGAAAAAGAAATCACATTTCAGGAATATTTGTATCTCGGGTCACTTGTTGCCTAGGGACATTTGTATTGAAGGACATTGGTGCAAGGTACACTATCCATCACTCGATACTCACATCAAAGCGGTTTGTGTATGATGCGGGTATTACACTAAGCATTCATTTTTCTACCTCTTTTTTTGTGTAAAGATTGTGATGCGTTTGTAGTTGTGCAATAAACGCGAATGAGAAGGGAATTTCTCATAGTTTTCGCAGACCCCCGAGTACGATGTTATATTTGTGTTAGTGTAATGGAGGGTGAGTCTAGCAAATTTTTTGGCTCAAAAGTGAGGAGTCATATGACGCATGAATTGTAGTTCCCTGCAACCCCTTGCCTAAAAAACCGGTTTTGTGTATGGGGGTAATAAACGAAATGAATGATAGTGTAACTTGCACCATTCACATATGGCGTCGCGCTTTTCAAATCCAAAGAATATCCAAATCTTTGGCTTGGGTTTCCCGTGCAAACAAATTGTTGTTGTTTTGGCTTGGCGTGGTGTAATTTGGACGGATGGAGCGCTCGTCACGAGCGGCTCGTGTATTGTGCCCCTAAGGCCAAAGC
Organism: Thereva unica; assembly: GCA_949987705.1. NCBI lineage: Eukaryota > Metazoa > Arthropoda > Insecta > Diptera > Therevidae > Thereva > Thereva unica. The sequence continues at coordinate 129,670,217 of OX465281.1, forward strand.
ACACCAAAATAGGCCAGGGCGGCAGACGACGGACTTCCATCGTGCCCGTATGTCGACCCAGACGTACGCCACTAGTGGGAAATGCGTGGGGGGAGAGGGGAGTTTCAAGTTGTAACAGGAAAAAGGTTGATGCACGCTGCGTCAATTCACCCTGCATTTAACAGTGATTATAAAAACCTGGTTGATGGATGATGTAAGAGCGGTGGTGGGGCGGCAGATCTCTTCCAGCCCTTAGGCGGAAATTGGGGTCGTCCATTAATTACGTGAGGCGTTTAGGGGAGGGAGGGGGTCGAGCCGAATCTCACCAAATCTCACCTGGGGGAGAGGGGGGGTCTCGGCAAATCTCACGTATTTTTTTTTAAACACACAATGTAAAATTGCGCGAAAATTGGGTTAAATTGAGTAAAACGTGTTTCTCCACTAAAGACCCCCATTGACTTACAGACCGGCCGGCACGACTAAGCTTGACTCAGTCTACTACGGCGGCCACCCAGTGTTTAGGGATACTTGGCCTCAAGGCGAAAACTTTCAGGCCACGGCCTGCTGGCGACCTGTGTGTAAATTGGGGCCTTAAGATAGGGGTAAATCCTACACAAAAATTGGTTGTCGATTGTCAAACGTGTGTGCAGAGTACGAGCCAAGTAACACTGACCCGCAAAAAGGCCCTTAGAATTTAGAACTACTTGTGTGTCCACTACAAACGGAAAAGTGAATGGAATAGAGGAGGGCAAGGCGTCCAAATTATCAGTTATCTCAAATAAAATCTTGCTCCCAACACCCCCTTCCACTCAGATGAACTTTTTACACGCCTTTCACTCCGAATTTTAATCGGATTTCACTACGGTTACGAACAAAGATTTTAAATTCGAGGGCCTTTCCTGCAGTTCTATATTCTAAGAAAAGGCCCACTTTGCTGTGGTTACGACCGAAAATACGTATTTTTAGTGTAAATACTAGATTTTTTTAAAATTTGAAAAATCTCACGTGAGATTAGGGGGGGAGGGAGGGGGTCGAGCCAAATCTCACGAAATCTCACCAAGGGGGGAGGGGGGGTCGAAAAATCCCAAAAATCACCTCACGTAATTTATGGATGACCCCATTGTGTAAATCCGCCCCTGGTTTTGTATATAAACTGATCATTCAACCGCAGGTATTTATACATTCCGTACAATGAGCAGAAAGCAGATAATCAATGAACTGCATAAACCAGTGCGAAAAAGTTTTAAACGTCGACATGTCACTACCAAAGGTATAGATGATTTGTGGCAGGCAGACTTGGTCGAGATGGGTTCTTACTCATCAGAAAATCAAGGATTTTGTTTTCTTCTCACTGTAATTGATACATTTTCAAAGTATGCATGGACACTGCCTTTAAAATCTAAAAAGGCATCAGAAGTTGTTAAAGCAGTGCAGTCGATTTTTAATACAGGACGCATTCCTAGAAATTTACAAACCGATGATGGAAAAGAGTTTTTTAATAAACCGTTTCGTCAGCTGATGAAAGATTACGAAATAAACCATTATTCCAGCTACAGTATTTTGAAAGCCTCAATTGTAGAAAGATTTAACAGAACGTTGATGTGGAAAGAATTCAGCATGAATGGCAATTATCACTGGATTAGCATGTTGGCCAAGTTGACAGACGACTACAATACAAAAAAACATCGTACGATTAAGATGAGACCTGTAGATGTTGGGCTGCATAACGAAAAACGTTTATTATCTGTGTATAAACAACCTAAAATAAAATCAAAGTCTAAAAACAAAGCAGGTGATTTTGTCCGTATAAGTAAATATAAGCATGTATTCGAAAAAGGCTATACACCTAATTGGTCCACAGAGATATCTATAATATAAAAATGAATCGCTAAATGTGTTGCTAAGCGCAAAACTCGAGAACGGCTGGACCTATTGGACTATTTTTTTTTTCGAATATTCGTTGAAGTACGAGGATGGTTCTTACGGAGAGAAAAATTTAAAAAATTGCCTGAAAAAACAAAAAAATGGTAATTTTAGGAATTTTCACTTCATTTTAGTTTCAATAGCTTCATGGCCTACCTATTGTTTGACAAATGTAAAATTGTCATTAAATTGAATCATTACATTTAATGAAAATTTCAAATTTACGCAGCTGTCAAACAATAGGTAGGCCATGACGCTATTGAAACTAAAATGATCCACAGCGGCCGTCTCAAGAGGGCGGTGTACCACTTTCTTCACAACCACCTCGACATGGGTATCAAATGAAAGGGTATGATAAGTAGAATACAATAAGCAATGTAGTATACAAAATATATCTTTAGATCCATGGCGCCCGTCTCAAGAGGGCGGGGTACCACTTTCTTCACAACCACCTCGACATGGGTATCAAATGAAAGGGTATGATAAGTAGAATACAATAAGCAATGTAGTATACAAAATATATCTTTAGATCCATGGCGGCCGTCTCAAGAGGCCGGATTACCACTTTCTTCACAACCACCTCAACATGGGTATCAAATGAAAGGGTATGTTAAGTAGAATATAATAAGCAATGTAGTATACAAAATATATCTTTCGATCCATGGCGGCCATCTCAAGAGGGCGGGGTACCACTTTCTTCAAAACCACCACGACATGGGTATCAAATGAAAGGGTATGATAAGTAGAATACAATAAGCAATGTAGTATACAAAATATATCTTTAGATCCATGGCGGCCGTCTCAAGAGGCCGGATTACCACTTTCTTCACAACCACCTCAACATGGGTATCAAATGAAAGGGTATGTTAAGGAGAATACAATAAGCAATGTAGTATACAAAATATATCTTTAGATCCATGGCGGCCGTCTCAAGAGGGCGGGGTACCACTTTCTTCACAACCACCTCGACATGGATATCAAATGAAAGGGTATGATAAGTAGAATACAAGAAGCAATGTAGTATACAAAATATATCTTTAGATCCATGGCGGCCGTCTCAAGAGGCCGAATTAACACTTTCTTCACAACCACCTCGACATGGGTATCAAATGAAAGGGTATGATAAGTAGAATACAATAAGCAATGTAGTATACACAATATATCTTTAGATCCGTGGCGGCCGTCTAAAGAGGCCGGATTACCACTTTCTTCACAATCCCCTCAACATGGGTATCAAATGAAAGGATATGATAAGTAGAATACAATAAGCAATGTAGTAGACTCAATATACCGATTAATGGCGGCCGACGCAAGACCCATGTTCTTTGAGGCATTTCATCTGTGTAAAATTCATATCTCGAAAAATATTAAGTCAATGGATGGTTTTTATTGTTTACTATTGACTTATGGGTGCAGCGTAGGCGCACCGGGTCCCAGCTAGTTTAAAATAAAAGAAGTTAAACCTTTTTACCCGACAACATATATTCTCGAAGATTACCAAGGAAATATAATTCAAGGTAGATTCTATGAACCAGAAATAGCTCCTGTGAAAAACCCTGATGTTTATTTAGTAGAAAAGGTTATAAAAAGACGCGGTAATCAGGTTTTAGTGAAGTGGCTTGGTTTTCCATCAAAACACAACACATGGATTAATATTAAAGACGTGATATAAAACCTGTTATATTCATTCAAAATGTTAAACTTGAAACAAGAATACGATCGTTTGAAAACATTCGATAATCTAGCAATTGACTTGGATACAGCAGATCAACTGGCAAAAAGCGGATTTTTTTACACAAACATCAAAGACCGTGTTAAACGTTACTTTTGTTCACTGCAGATAAATGCTATGAATTGTGCATCAGATGTAGATTTCGACCATAGACATCGTTCACCCCACTGTGTACATGCTAATAGGATAGACGAATGCGGACGATTGAAAGATCAGTTATCACCATTTACAGAACAACCTAAATCAAAAACCATACTTTGTACAATCCGCACCTTGAAATTTTTAGCTGGTATTTTACTCGTTCTAGCAATTCATTATTATTTCCACGAGCAGCTTTGTTAAATATATGATAGTATGGAGTTTTACATACAGACAAAGTAGGAAAGGACCGTGGGAGCAGTATGCAGTGGATACATTTAGGGTTAAGCACAGAATTTTACAACTGAGTGTAATAATAAATCCGGTTTTAGAAAATAGAATAAAAATGTTCAGCAAGTACCACATTTTTTTTATTATGACCACTCTCTAATCGTTTTCAGGTTTCGTTTTGGATTCATATAGAAGTCCATTCTTGCAGAGTGCACGAACTTCCACGACAGCCCATTAGTCCGCGGGAGGTAACAACAACAACCACCACGCAATGCAATATACGCTAAGAATTTCTCATTGGCATCGAAAGTATCACTTTTACTTTCATCCACAGTGTCTTCCTGGGAGTAAGAGGCACATGCACAGGCATTCATCTAGTTATGTGATAAATCCACGGGTCGTTCATGTGTTTCCTTTGCGGAGGTACACTTTTCCACAGTGTCTGTCTGCTCAGGTAATAACAACAACAACAACCATGCAATAGTCGCACTGCAGCACATCCGTTGTTTTGTTTTTCCTTTTAGGCCGATAGATTTTGCTGCTCAAGTTGCTGCTGCTGCAGTTTTTGTTTACTTGGTCTTTCTTTCTTTCTCATTTTCGTAGGCTCGTGCAGCTGCGATCACTATCATGTGCACATTATTTTCATCGGCTCGCTGGGTCGCAAAAAACTTCGCAAAGATCTAAAAATAGAATTTCACAACTGCATATTTACGCATCCGACTCCATCCAACTGTCGTCTTGGTCTAGTTGGCTAAGGCGTTGGTTTTTCTGTTCGCGATTTGCGTGGCGCTGGTTCGATTCCCAAGCAATGTGCGATTTTTCTATGTCACCGCAGTCCGGGCAGTAGCTTCGGCACAGCCCCGACTTCCCTGTCAAGCCCGAAGCCACTGACCCTGACCAGTCCCGGACGTGCTATGCAGAGACTAGGGCGCACGTACGAGTCTGAGTAAATACCTTCCGTCGCAGACCGGGCAAAAGCTACCGCCGCCGCCTGTAGCTTCCGCCCAACCTGCCAAGCCACCGGCCCCTGCCAAGTCCCAAACCACTTTCGCTGACCGAGCAGCCCGCCAAGTCCCAAGCCACACTTTCCCCTGACCGAGTCCACCAACAAAATCACTTTCCCCTAAACCAGTTCCGCACTCATAAACAAAAACGAACCAGTCTCAAGGCCACTGGCCTTGACCTACATTGCACATTCCAGAGAGACACGCCCCGTGACCTGGTTCTCATCCACAAGTGCCTCTTCACCTACTGTAGGCTTCTATTATTGCTATCTTTTTCATCCAATTTCTGTCGTTTATTAAGTATATCACGGCGAATTTTGTTAATTTGTCGATTATTGTTACAAACGTTTGTTTTTTGTAATGAAAAACATCTAAATGAATAATCTCACTCTTATTACTGGGTGTTTCTGTTATATTTAATTTTGGTCTAATAGGCTTTCTGTAATATTTTATCTCTTGGCACTTGTCGCAGTTGTTAATAATTAACTGGATATGTTGTTGTAACTTAGGATAGTAAATTTTATATTTCAAAATTTTGTACGTTTCGTTAATGCCGCTATGTAACGATTCCTTTGTATGATACAAGGCTTTCTGTTTATGGCATTCTTCTTCGTTTTCTAGTTCCTTTGCTCTAAATGTGGACCTTATAAATTTTATTCGTTTATCATGAGCAAACAGTTCAATAATACAATGTTGTACTTTATTATAGTCCCGATCCTCTACTTCTACATATATCCCTATACGACCTACATTTATATATTTTTTCAATATCATTTTAATTGTTTCTTCCTCATTTTGCGGGTTTAACTCTATAATTCGTCTAGCATGCAATATATTTAATTCTTTACTTGGGTTGTAGGTTAATGAGTTTTGTATTTGTTTACTATCTCTTCTCGAATACTTATATGATCTAGTAACTGTTCTTCTACTGAATGCACTGTACTAGACAGGTCCATATTGGATTCACTGCTGTTACATTCATTGATCTGTGGACTGTTTCCTATTCTACTTAGAAAATCAGCTATTTTGTTTTTTTTACCTTGTATTGTACGTACTCTATCTCAAAATTGTATTCTTGCAACTTAAGGATCCATCGTTGGTTCCTTTGTGAAAATTCTTTTCCTTTGAATTTTGAGTTTAAATATTTTATAGGAGCATGATCAGAAACTATTTTAAACTTTCGACCATATAAATAGGATCTGTGATTATTCAAAGTTCTTGAGACGTAGCAAATTGGGTGACTATCTTGAGACAAGACTGCTCCAATTGCGTAATCACTGGCATCCGTTGTAACGACAAATTGTTTTTCATAATTAGGGAATTTTAATATTGGATGATATACTAGAAGCAACTTCAATTGTTCGAATGCTTCCACATATCGAGGATCTTTAGTGTTAATGGTCGTATCTTTTTTCAAATATTTTATTAAAGGATATGCTACCTTTGAATAATCTTTTACAAATTTACGGTAGAATCTCATCATTCCCAGAAAGCTTTTCAATTGCTTCTCTGTCTTGGGTAATTTTACATCAACTATATCGTTTATTTTGGACGAATTGGGCCTTATCCCCTCACTTGTCAAAATATGACCTAAAAATTCCGTTTCCTTATTCATGAAGCTGCATTTATCAGCTTGAATCTTCAGGTTATGCTCAGTTAATCTTTTGAATATTTTTTCCAGCGAATTCAAATGTTCTTTTAGAGTTGTCGAAAAAATTAAAATGTCGTCTAAATAGACAACCCAATTTTATTAATATGGTCTCTAAGTATTTCATTTATTAAACGTTGGAAAGTTGCGGGGGCATTTCTCAGCCCAAACGGCATTCTCACAAATTCATAAAGGCCCGATGGTGATAAAAAGGCTTTTTTTTTCTATATCCTTTTCTGCCACCAGAATTTGGTGATACCCTTTCGCAAGATCTAGAGAGCTAAAATATACCCCAAGTGATAGGGGCAATTGACGGAACCCACATCCCTATAACACCAACATCAGAAGGATGTACGGACTACATTAACCGAAAAGGTTGGCCCTCCTTAGTATTACAAGCAGTAGTTGATAGCAATTACTTGTGAGTAAGAACTACTCGGTAACAATTATTGTTTTTAATTTTGTTATTTTATTTAAGGTTTAGAGACATAAAGTGCAAACATCCAGGCTGCACACATGATGCCGTGGTACTAAGAGACTCTTTTTTATATAAGCGGAGTCAACAGATTATTTTGGTATGTATTAATAATTGCAATTTTCGAATTAAAGTTTATAATAGTGAAACTTCATGAGGTAGCATTTCATAAATTTTACTTTCAGCCCGCTAAGGAGATTGATGGACATATGTTGTCTGGATATTTAGTAGGAGACCCTGCTTATCCACTGCTGCCCTGGCTTATGAAAGGATATTGTGGACAAAAAAGTGCTGAGGAAGAGTCCTTCAATGTGTATTTAAGTAAAGCTAGGATAGTAGTGGAGAATGCTTTCGGGACACTGAAGGCAAGGTGGAGAATTTTACAAAAACGAATCGATCTCCACGTAAATTTCGTTCCTACTGTGGTTGCAACATGCTGCATTCTCCACAATATATTAGAACGGAGAAAAGTTCCAATAAGGGAGCGGTGGAACGAAAATGTTTCCGAATTCGCTAGGACGTTTCCGCAGCCTGTAGGAAATGATCCCTCATTAACTATTGAAGGAGAAGAAAAAAGGGAGCGCCTTAAACAATATTTATTGAGTAGATTCTCACTGCTTCAAAGCAATATTATGTAGAGTTATAAGTAAGCATTTTAAATATAACGTTATAATTAGTAAAATAAATGTTAATTGAAGTTAATTAAAGGGTTTTTATTATTTCTATGAAACTTTATTAAAACTGAACGAATTAAAAAACGTTCTCACTTCTCAGTAAACTTTGGGGAAGAAAAACCGTTAATACCAATCAATAATGAATTGCAATAGAAAGGTGTACTTATGACAATGATTGTATTATTAGTTTTTTCAATAGTAAAAAAGGTTGCTCATATTTGCTTTTGTATTATAATAGTTTCATTAAACAGACATGTGTGTTGCAAAAGCTTCATTAATTAAAACATACCAATCAAATGTGTGCAAACTTTGCAAGTTCTTCGATAGCTCTGAGAACAAGTTTCCACAAAATACTGGAAAAATCAGTAAGTTCAGTCAGAAATCGAAAAGTTAAGATAGGCTTTTCGGGTTTACCTTTAAAATGGAAAAGATTTCTCATAAATCTTGGTGAATATACTGAAAAATATGACAATTAACAAGCAACATGGCACCTTATTCAACAATAAATAACAGGCAATGCAATTAAATTTTTTATAAGAATTCATATATTGACATTGATATTTACATCAGGTAAATAAATTTACATTAAAATTTAATTATCAAAAAAAATCACAGTAAAAAATTCCACATAATATGACTTAACAATTAATGATTACTTAAATCTATCTTTTTATATGAAAAACATATTTAATATAACAGAAATTGAACATAACAACACTTCTTAAATAAAATAAAATAAAAAAAAATACTTCGTAAATAAAATAAAAAAAAAACACTTCTTAAATAAAATAAATTAAAAAAAATTCAATAATTTAACAAATAACATCAAATAAAAAACACTTCAATAAGTTAACAAATAAATTAAATTCAAATTCTTATTCATTATCATTCCAGGATTGTAAAAAATCTCTGACTTTAAGGGGGGACTAGGGATTATAAGATTTTTTTTTCATTTTTGTTTTTTTTTTTAAATGAATCATAATATTTCAAGAATGTTGTGTCAAAATTTCAAGGCGATCGGAGCAAAATTGTTGAAGTTATGACTATTTTTATACCTGTCAATTTCAAGATTAGAACTAGAATTTATTTGTGTTCAAAACTTTAAAGCGTTTTTCCCACAACTCACGTTTTCAAAGTCGGTGCCCCTCATAACATCAAAAGTACTGCACCGTTCGTTTTGAAATTTTGAACACTATTTCTATACATAATTGACGAGGTAACGCCGGAGAGTTTTTTTCAAATTTGTTAATATTTTTCATTTTATAATAACAAATTAACCGATTTTTTTTTCGCAAAAAATACATTTTGTACTTCAAAGTGTTCCCAAAAATTGAAAAATTGAAATTTCGAGAAACCGCCCACGGCGTTACCTGCGCAAAGCGATTATCTAACGATATCTATTTGATTTTTTCATGTCAGATGATCCAGCACCGAGTTATGAGGGGCACCGCAATTCAACTTTTTTTCGAGACGCTCCGCAAAAACTGCTGCCATTGCCGTATTTTTCAATATTTCTTCATAAAAATTTTACAGAATATTCTTCGAATATCATACTAGAATGTACCATTGTCGTTAATAAATAAATGTTAATTGCTTCATACAAAAAAAAATCACAAAAAAGTGCCTTTTTTTACACGAATTAACCCTAGTCCCCCCTTAAATTGTGTAATATATTTATCATTAGTTTGTACACTTTGGTTTTCCTTATTTTCTCCAGTAAATATTTCCTTTAAACCATCCAGGAATTTTTCAGTGTTTCTCTCCATCATTGCTTCAAAATTCTTCTCGTAGTTTTCTTCCTTTTCGGAAAAGAGCTTCATTTGGTAGTCGATTAGCTCCTTCTGCTTTGCGAAAAAGAGTTCATTATTTTCTTTTTGTATTTTTTGTAGTCTGGATGTTAGTAAATCGAAATTTTTAAGGAAACCCTTTCTGCCTGTCTTCCTGTTTCCTTTTATACTACTATCTGTTAATTATAAAAAGTATTCTGTTATAAACGCAACAACAAATTAGCAAACTTATTTGAAACGAACCATCTGTAGTTTCACATGTTTCTAAAACAACATCTGCTGCTTCTTTCTCTGGTGCCAAGGAACTACTGCAGCATGGTTCACCCATATTTCCATCCAATGAGCTTACGGTATTGCCTGCAATATAGAAGTAGTATATAATATATGATTTTGGTATGTTATTAACTTTACCTATTGTGTTATCTCGTGATGTGTCTACCCCTTGATGAAAGGTTTTTGCAGATGGCCGGCATCCCAACATTTCATCCAGTTCTGCGAAAAACACGAAATCCATCCTTTCACCACCGCTTTTGCTATTTAGTTTTTTGACCGACATGTATTCAGATTTTAAATTTCTCCACTTAACTGCAATTTGTTGTGCCGTTTTGTGAGAGAACCCTTTGGCCTCCATCTCTGATTGCACCATTTTGTATATCTCACTATTTCGATATCTTTTGCCATCGAAAAATTTTAAACAATTTTTTTCTTATATTAATCATGGAAACTGCTTCCTCATAGCTCCACACATTTCTTTTAGCCATTTTTTTTTAGTTTATAAAATAATAAAATAAAACTCCGAATCGCACCGCAAACGAAAAATAAACAACAATGATCAAATTTCTCTTCTTCTTATCTAAACCAAAATACACATGCAATTTTCAAGTATTCAAACGAGTTTACATGATATATTTTCAAGTCAAGTAGAAAAATTTTTGTGATTTTCTTGACTCAAGTATACTTGAAGTCAGGACAGGTTTACATGCATGTTTTGTTACTTCAAATCTATTTCAAGTATACTTCAAGTAAGCATGTAAACGTAATAACTGTCAGATATATAACTCGCGCGACTTTCCCCACCACTACTTAGCGACGGGAACGGGACGGGACATTTTGCGCTAATGACTTCCTATACTCATCGATTTAGTAGACGTTGTCACATCAATAATGAAATCAAATAAAAAGCTAACTCATTTATTTATAAGAAAATGAATAAACAATCTAACATAGTAAAATTTTAATAAATTTTGTACAAATGTTTGTTTCTTCGTCCATTTTTATTTAAAAGTTTTTAATTTTCATTGAAATGTGTGAATAGGTATTTCGGCACACTTTGGAATATCGAAGTGCCCTGGGAAATGAGAAAAATTCGAAATGGTATTTTGGCAAACGGCCTAAGCTTAACCCAAATTGAAATTTTGGTGCTGTTTGACAGAATTGCCAGGTTTGACCGTTTTTTCCGTGGGATTACTGGACTAAAATACAAATGCCCAGTCGAATAGGCGAAACGTGTTCCATCCCAGCTAGCACAAACTAGTAGCAAAAGAGTTCATCTAACAAGTAAAAGAGTCGCAAGATAAGATATGTAGAGCGACTGTAGCTTCATTGCGACTGAAAAATCAGATCTTTAATGTTTATTTTGTAACAAATTTGGTCGCAACGAGGCGAAAAATGTGATGTGTTGGCTATGTTTTAAATGTGTTGTTGCCACAAACTGAAGTTGCACACATCAAGATAAAACATTTTGAACATGTGTGTTTCAAAAGTCAGAGCCATAATGGAATGAAATAAAAAGACAAGACACATTACTCACTGTGTACTTTAAAATTGAAACTAGTGGGATGTTGTGCCTAGAGACTAGCCACTAATTACGCTTTTTCATGGTATTATTTCTGTTGAATAACATTTCAGACTGGATGACAATATACATATTAAGTGGAGATTGTGAAGATTCACGAAAACAATCCAACAACTACATCACATACAAATACAACTACATATAATATTGTTAAAAATTCGGCTTACCGCACCTTTTGTTAACCGATTTAAAAAAAACGAGGTGGACTCAATTCGACGTGTAGGTATTTTGTAGTCCTGTTCCCGCATAACTTTGTAACCCAATGACTTTTTTGCCTTTTTTTTTGGTTCATTTGAAGGGGGAGTTTCCCACGGTCGTCCCGTTAAATTTTTTCGAAATTCTGATTCTCGTTTAATCGACGACGCAGCGTACGTATTGCGAGAATGATTCTTCTTTTTAAATCCATTCTGAGAAGTATAACCGACGCCGCGCCATTGAAAAAAATCGAAACAGCAGCTAAATAGTTTTTGCAGTAAAGTCTTTGCATATTTTCGGACAAATTTAAAAAAAACTTATTTAATATGAAACAAAATTCTCTGGGGAAAATTAAAAGAAATTGCTTATCTACTGTACTATACTCGTCATTATACGCATGTGTAAAATTTGCAGCTGATCGCTTATATGGAAGTGGGTCAAAATCAAGTTGCAAGATTTGTTTACACTGCACACACATACAAATCTAGGAAATATAAGCTTAATTGCCATTGATATCGGAGAAATCAAATGTAAACAATAAAATTTTTTGATTCTTCGCCCACGTCATGGTGTATTTCTTTATTTAATATACAATAGTTTATACTATACTACACTATATGCCATAAAAAAAATGAAACAAAATTCCCCGAAGGAAATTATAAAAAATAAATTATTATGACGAAAAAAAAGCACCGCGAGCCGAAGAATCGAACCCGCAGCCCCACAGACGAAGGACTTTTCCGTAGCCCTTGCGCCATGGCAGATACTACCGGTGGTTGACTAATATCAGAGATAACATAATACTCCGTATAAAGATGCGACAGCCTGATGCTTTGTATTTTAACTATTTCCTAGAAAATTCAGTGTATTTTTTTAATGACTTCTAATTTCTCTTGATTTTAAATTTGTTTGCGATATTTTTAAAATAGGTACTTGGTGGAGGTTTTTTTTGGTTACGGATTTTCGAATTTTTTTTATTTTCTGGTATTTCGGTATAACTAGAATGATTTTACAAACGAATTTAGAAAATTATTCTATATTTTATTTTATCTATAGAATTTTCGCTTTTGCCTTTAAATGTTGGATTTTGGCTTTAAGTAGGTCTTTTGTTGTAGGTATGTTGTGGGCGTAGATTTTTGGCCACAGTTTTTTGTAAAAAATGCAAAAAAGTCGCATACCCTGGGGAGTTGTTTGCATCGTCGAAAGTTGCAAAGCGCATAAACATGCTGAGCCATATCTGAAATTCTTTCGATTTCCAAAATCTGGGACTCCTTTTCATAAATGCTTGTAAATTAACATCCCCGTCCACAATAAAAAATGCGTACGTCTGCTCAAAATATTGCGGTAGTAGTTGTTTTGGTAAAAAGAAATTAAAAATAGGCTCAATACTTTCCTTGATATTTGTAAACTTTTCAATTAATGAATATGAGGAAAGGCTACAGTCAATTTTTCAGGGCAAACGTATGAAAGCAGGAATTTAATCTCGGACTTGCAATTACAGGATTTATCTGTTTTAGAGTCATAGAAGTAAGATAGTATTATAAGATACAGTAAATATTTAGCCCGCAAAAATTTTCTGCAAACAATGTTTGGAAGATGAAAAAAAAGTATGTTACAACCGCAAACGATAATTCTGGTTTGTTGAGGAAATACAGTCCCCGAAATAATTATAGGTTCACATAAAAAATTAAAGGCTTTGCTTTCGCTTTTGAGGTTTTCATGGGTGAACCTATAATTATTTCGGTGACTGTATAAAGAGTTTGTAATAAAAAAAAAAACGAAAAACTTCAGGAATAAAAAAGAAAACACTCAATTATCATATCGATAAAACACCCTTTGTTTCCGCTGAAATCAAAGCTTTTCGAAAATGATTTTAAAATGAAAAAGAGAAATTTGCTAGCACAATGCATACATTATACCTATATCCTCTTCTTTTTAGAAATATATGAGAGAAATTTAATTTGCCCTCTATTCGGCCAATACAAAGATGGTTGCCTACTAAATGCATTCCGCCTAGTATAAATGAATATATGAAACCTTCCAGGAACATAAGTAAATATATTGAAATGGTCTGCTGACAGCAGAGAATCCGTCTTGATTTAACAAAATTAAATATGTATGTCGAATGGCAGAATTAAATGTTTAGAATTTTAAACAATCTTTAGATATAGTTTTAATTTACTTACAAAATATATATCCGTCATATTGAAGCATATTTAATTTTTAAATTTAAAAATTTGGTCTCGACAGAATTTAAGGCAATTTTATAACTAAACGAATAGTTTAAAGAAAATATTTAAGTTTCATTAACTCCACGCTTGGGAATTATCGTTTGTTCAAAAAATTAGCTATTGGGGCACGCTGTGCTTGGCGTGGGGTAATAACTTGAGAACATATTTATCTAGCAAACTAAAATTTGATGCACATGAAATTTACAGAGTTATTCATTCTGCTATTCTCGATTAGCAAATGGTGGCTGAACAAAATGGACTGAACGCCTACGCAGGACCGGTTTTAGGTATTGTAGCGCCCCGAGCGAGATATTTTTATGCGTTCTTAACTTTTTTTAGGTACCTACTTATGTTATTATGCCCAAATTATATAATCAACCCGAGTACAAATAAAAGATGGCCTTACAATGGGTGAGCACCGGCTGCTGGGGAGCACATACAGGCTCACGACGGCTAAACTTGATCAAAAGATTTAAATGGCCGAGTGCTGAGCAGTACATATTGGTATACGACGGTAAATTTGAACCAAACAAAGAATCTTCATAAAATGTATTGTTGAATGTGCGTAATGGGAACATGATCATTTTCGTTGTGTACAAACGTCTTTTGGAGTGTTCAAGAGAAACAGCTCGCCAGACGTGGGTTTTTTTTTCAGGAAGTGTGTTGTACTAGCTGCTGTTGGTTTCTGTTTAGTGGGGAATGTTCTTATTTCATGCCCAACGACTATGTTTTAATCAGGGTTGGTGTTCGCCCGTTGTTAGGCCATATAAGATACCATAGTCGTCGGTCAAACTTCGCGCAAATTGCGTTAACACAGAAAATATGGTAATGGTAAGATAAGGAGGCATTATGCGTTGGTTCGTAAAAGCAAGTGGAAAGAAACAATTTATAGTTTTGATGCTACTTTTCCCATCTATAGAATAGTTTATCTATGGTATTATGAACAAATGGTATTCCACATCCCACAGTAATTTGTTATGTAATCTATTCCTGGGAAAACGAAAAACTTTTATTCAAAAATATAAATAAGCAAATTGCAATCAATAAACATTCCGGTCATAAACATTTAAAGTTCCGATTAAGTTGCGTTTATTACAAAACCGCGCAATAATTGGCTTTTTCGGAGGACAAGCCGGTTTTGTTTTTATACATTAAGCCCATCTACTCTATTGAGTGAGCGAAGTATAGAAACTTCTATAAATCTCGTTTATGTTTAGACAAAGAAGAAAATAAATAGATTCTCTTATACCTCTCTCAGTTGAATTCACAAGCAGGATTGGAGAGCTATGACACTTCCGGCGTTGTAAGTTATTTTGTATTTTGGAGGTGTTATCATGTAATAACTAAATAAATTAACACATTACTGGATCTCGGCGGCACCCCTTGGAATATTACCCCCTCGGGCCGTCGCCCGGGTTCGCCCCCTAAAGCCGGTACTGCACCTACGCATAGTAATAAAAGTAATTTTGACTTTTGAGAGACCGTCTGTCCGTCCGCCTGTCCGTTCGTCTGTCCGTTCGTCTGTCCATCCGTCTGTGCCCGTCTTTTCTCGTCTGTACTGAACGCATTTATTTAGGGAGCCCGACATTTAGGGAGCTTTTTCAAAAAATAGTAAATACTATCATTTTCGTCTAGCCGTCTTAACATTGTTGTGAGACCAATTATAACTATTCTTCTTGTTATATTAAGATTCTAGATTTGAGTCTGAAAAGGCTTAATCACATCACAATTTTTTTAGCTTTTTCGATAACCTAATACAAAATAATACTTTAAAAATAATCTATATATGTACATATGTATATAAAAATGAATACATATTGTTACGTTTTTACGGCTTAACGGATTCGTAGGATTAATTAAGGAATACACTTTTTTAATAATCCACACAATAATTTATTTATCACAAACCAAACACAATTTAAAAATAAACACAATTCTTAGAGTTCACTATAATCACTAGCAAATTTAATATTTCGCACTATTCAATTCTAATTATCGCTTTTTATTTCACTACTTTTCACTGTTCTCACTTTAAAACACTTGTATCGCCTTTATAATCAAAACTGACTCGATAGCGGCTGCCAGGCGCTTTTATATAGGCAGCTCCACCTTTGTCTACTTTCTGGAACCTTCGTTTTCTGGTTCCTTGTGGTATGTTCTATGTTTCTTTTAGTTTCGACCAGCTTGAAGTTGTCTTCGCTTATCGCTCGTTAGTTTAGTACATAAATTCTTAATTCAGACAACAACCGAAAATCGTTGATTCATCCTCTCGACGAACAGATGGCGCATAATCATCACATTGCCCCCTTCTTAGGACTGTTCGTCCCGAACAGTTGTCCATCCTGGATCCGGCTGATGATATGGGCACTGCCTGTCTATGTGCACAATCTTCTTCTTTGCTTTGGGTCCTTGTTGAATCCTGTAGACCACATCGTTGATCCGTGTTAGGATTTTATAGGGCCCCTCCCACTGACGCTGAAGTTTCGGAGACTTGCCTTTCCGTCTTCGAGGGTTGAACAGCCAAACGAGGTCACCTTCCTGGAATCCGCTACAGTTTGCTCGGAGGTCGTACCTTGGTTTCATCCTGTCACTGGCCGTCTTAGGATTCTCCCTTGAGATTTTGTCAACTGAGGCTCCAACGTGGTGTTGTCTTATTTCTCCTTTCGCTCTTACTCGAGGACAAGCTGTGCATTTGCGACACCAATTCGTAACATCCTCCCGCATGTGAAGCCAATAGAATCTCTCCTTTATTTTTGACAGAGTTTTGTTGACTCCCAAATGTTCTCCTGACGGGCTATTATGACACTCCTCAAGAATATCTGTTATTCCAGCACGAGGGACTAACACCTGCATTCGATGAGAGGTACCATCAGCTGTTTCCCATTTGCGCTTCAATACTCCTCCTTCGATATGCAATGAATCCCATTGGGCCCAATAGCTCTTCAGGATTTCACTTCTCTCTGCGATGTCTTTCCATTTAGGCTTCTCGTTGTGTTCTTTCCATGACAAAATCGCAGAAATGTCCGGGTCGTCGCGTTGCGCATCTCGAGTTCCTTGGTCGTCATATTTTATGCTTGGCTCCGCAGTCGTCTTTTGACACTTTTCCTCAATACGCCAACGATACTTAAAACCTGGTTCGCATGGTCGCCGGGACAGTGCAGTATCCATTGGAATTCCCCTGTTGCGGTGTTTCATCATCAATTCTCCAAGGTCCAATAGTATTCCGTGTGTTGTCATAAAGTCCAAACCAAGAATACACTCGTCTACTATGTCAGCTACCAGGAACGAATGTGTAAACTTAATGTCGCCGAGTACCACGTCCATCATTGTTTCCCCATGTAATTTCACTGGTTCTCCTGTTACAGTTTTCAGAATGTACTGGTCCGCGTTTTTCAGCCACTTTCTACCGACCAAATCAGCCCTGATGACAGATGTTGAAGCACCTGTATCCACGGTAATTGTGTATTGTTCATCACCAACTTTCCCCTCGATGACAAGGCTGTTGTTGCCACGCTGCAGTTGGGTGATGTTGACGATGACATCAGGGGTCTCAATTTTCCCCACTAACTCCCTCCGGTCGCCTTTCTGCCGTTGTCCACATTTTTCACAGCATGTTGAGCCACTCCTACTCCCTGGCGATTCCACTCTCCTTCGCTTTCGGCAACTCCTTTGTAAATGGCCCGGCTCGCCACAGTTCCAGCATCGTAGACGACGACGTACTTCCGAGGGGTTGACTCGATGGCAAATGTTCTCAGTCATATTGATTCCCCTGAGGTGGACCGTATTCCTTGTTGCTTTCTTCGCTGCCTCGTATGCCAGAGCATATGCCAGAACTTCTGCGGTATTCTTCTTTCCGGCCAATCTGGCTGCCTGTTGTAGATCTCGGTCAGCAAAAGAGTTAAGGAAAGCCTCTCTTGCTACTTCGTTGATGTAGTCTTGGCCGAAGCTAGGATAAGCCAGATGCACTAACCTCTCGATATCGGCGCATAGTTGTTGTAAAGTTTCTCCTGGCTTTTGAAGTCGATTGCGAAGTTGAAGTCGATAAACCTCTTTCATGTGCTGATCACCGTAACGCATTTCCAGCGCTTGAACTAAGAACCCGTAGCTGTTGCGATGTTCTGCTGGTATTGACTGCAATATTTCTGCTGCTGTGCCCCTTAGTGACAACGTTAAGGCCGTTGCTTTCTCCTCCTCAGTCCAAAAATTGCCTGCTGCTGCTGCTTCGAATTGGAGCTTATAAGTAGACCATGGGCTTTGCCCGTCGAAAGTTAGGGGCTGCAATTTCCTAACTCCGATGACTTCGTGAGATGCTACCGCTGGGTGGTGATTCTTTACCCTTTCTAGATCGGCTCTGACGGTTTCTAGTTCAATTTCGAGTTTTCCCAGATCATTCCTTACATTTGCCTTGATGGAGAATTCGAGACTTTCCAGATCATTCCTTACATTTTCGATTTTCTGCTCCAGCTGGTTCTTCTGTTTTTCCATCGATTCTTTGAGTTCTGCGATCGAACGTTCATGAACTACTGTTAACATTTTTTGTTCATCTTTTAACGCCAACATTTCCGCCTTGATCTCTGTTGTCGCTTCCCTCATATCTGCCTTCATCTCCGCTGTCGCTTCTTTCATCTCCGCTAATGCACGTTCTTGCGTTTCTTTCATCACCATCAATGTCTTAAAGAGTTCTGCCATACTCACTGTCGATTCTTCTGGTTCCGCTTCTACCTCGTCTTCAAACATGTAGGTTTCAGGATCCTTACCTTCGTTCACCATAGCTTCCCGAAGCAGGGCGGTTAGGGAACTTTTAGCCCCCACCGTTGACAACGAGCGTTTACTTAATTCTTTTTTCAACTCTACAGTGCGCAAATCCACTAGCTTTCGACCCATTTTATTAATAAGTCCTTATTTCTCACGCACAAAATTTAAATTCCAATCACAATTATTGTTCAAGTTCACTTATTTCACTTATCTCTTAATTAATCCCACTTCTGACACCAATTGTTACGTTTTTACGGCTTAACGGATTCGTAGGATTAATTAAGGAATACACTTTTTTAATAATCCACACAATAATTTATTTATCACAAACCAAACACAATTTAAAAATAAACACAATTCTTAGAGTTCACTATAATCACTAGCAAATTTAATATTTCGCACTATTCAATTCTAATTATCGCTTTTTATTTCACTACTTTTCACTGTTCTCACTTTAAAACACTTGTATCGCCTTTATAATCAAAACTGACTCGATAGCGGCTGCCAGGCGCTTTTATATAGGCAGCTCCACCTTTGTCTACTTTCTGGAACCTTCGTTTTCTGGTTCCTTGTGGTATGTTCTATGTTTCTTTTAGTTTAGACCAGCTTGAAGTTGTCTTCGCTTATCGCTCGTTAGTTTAGTACATAAATTCTTAATTCAGACAACAACCGAAAATCGTTGATTCATCCTCTCGACGAACAGATGGCGCATAATCATCACAATATTTATGTTGTGTGTAATCGAGGTTTGAAATAAGAAATGACTGTTTGAGAGCTGCTTGTGTGCAATGGCGCTTGAAAAAAAAAATTGTCGATATTCCTATTGGGGAATATTTTTGGTATTCGCATAAAATATATATGATTTGTATACGAAATCGGTTTGTTTTCTTAAATGAAATAAAAAAAGTGAAATCGTTCTGAAAAAAGGAACCCAGCAGCTAGCAGGGTAGTGGTGTCAAATTGTAAACGGATTAAACTAAACGTAGCTGGGCTTCCTTTTGAACGGGCTAAAATGGTTTGGACTAAACCATTAAAATAATATTTTCCTTGCTTCCCTTCTAGTTTTATTTTCGTGATATATTCAATCATTTCTTCCAGGAATTTCTTTACAAACCCTTCTCTTCTTAATCTGGCCTTAAAACTATTTTTACAAAATGAATTTTTGCTATTTAAGCAATCTATTAATTTGTTTATTTCTGCAATGAATTCAGCTGTGGATTTCGCCTTGTTACTAGCTTTTCCAGAAAACACCCCCATTTGTTCAGCAGATTTGATTACTGCCGCACAAGTTTAACTGGACGCTTGCACAACTAACGAATCAATCATCTTTTCCCATTTATTTGGACTCTAATGTTTTCCGTAAGCTTATGGCTCATTTTTGTCACATTACTTTTCTCCATAGTAACCAACTCTTCTATGCATTTATAGTATGTAACTGGACCATCGATGGTACATAAATCAGCCTTCATCAAAGTATTCCTAATTGAGTTACATCATATAATGCACAATAGAGATTTTCAAAATGTGGCTTAAATGTTGTTACGCCTAATCGGAAGAAACAATTTCTATTATTTGGAACTTGAGCGCATTCCATACCACCTCTAATATTTTACCCGTCATTAGAACAGTATTCTATCAATTCTTGTAATTTTTGTGATAAACTTTCCCCAGGGATACTGGCTTTTGTAACGTAGTATATGCAATGATGAATTTGCAGTTGGATAATATTCCTCTTGCCATAAAGGCTGATATACTCGTACACTGTCAAATTGGATGTACATCCAGAATTTCATCAAACCCATAAGCGCAATGAGTTTTGATCGGCCGACCGGCCCACAATCGATAGTTTTGGTTGTACATCAGCCCTTCGATGTACCCGTGTACATGCAGAAAATATTTGCAGGCTCAATATTTGATTGTTGATAAGGGGACTCTAAAACGGATAAATCCTGTATTTGCAAGTCCGAGATTAAATTCCTGCATTCATAAAATTGACTGTAGCCTTTCCTCATATTCATTAATTGAAAAGTTTACAAATATCAAGGAAGATATTGAGCCTATTTTTAATTTCTTTTTACCAAAACAACTACTACCGCAATATTTTGAGCAGACGTACGCATTTTTTATTGTGGACGGGGATGTTAATTTACAAGCATTTATGAAAAGGACTTGTCCCAGATTTTGGAAATCGAAAGAATTTCAGATATGGCTCAGCATGTTTATGCGCTTTGCAACTTTCGACGATGCAAACAACTCCCCAGGGTATGCGACTTTTTTGCATTTTTTACAAAAAACTGTGGCCAAAAATCTACGCCCACAACATACCTACAACAAAAGACCTACTTAAAGCCAAAATCCAACATTTAAAGGCAAAAGCGAAAATTCTATAGATAAAATAAAATATAGAATAATTTTCTAAATTCGTTTGTAAAATCATTCTAGTTATACCGAAATACCAGAAAATAAAAAAAATTCGAAAATCCGTAACCAAAAAAAACCTCCACCAAGTACCTATTTTAAAAATATCGCAAACAAATTTAAAATCAAGAGAAATTAGAAGTCATTAAAAAAATACACTGAATTTTCTAGGAAATAGTTAAAATACAAAGCATCAGGGAAATCCTTCAATGTAGCGCTAGAGGCAAACGTTTGAGAGATGAGAAAGAAAGAAAGATGTTGCGAGAAACATTCTGTTGTCAGTTCCTTTCCTTGCCCCCCTAAAATTCTAGCTTCCTTATAGCAAACTCACCGCATGTCTTGTGCTGCGGACCATGACCACGTTCGCCTCCTTGTGTAGCTAGAAACTCGAATATGTTGCATGTTGCTAAGGGGGAGGCAATCTCAGAGGCCTGCCGAGGCAAAAAGCGTTCGGGTTTTTTGTTCTAGCTGTCGCATCTTTATACGAAGTATTATGTTATCTCTGCTAATATGCTAATAAATCATTTCAGAAAGAAGAAAAAGAGAAAAAGAAAACAAAAATGCTGCCCGACCAGGCTCGAACCTTCAACGCTACACGCCGCTGAACCGAGGATCCGACGCTCTTTTTTTTTTTTTTAAATAGGCATTTTATTTACCTTAACATCTATCTTAATATAAATTTAACTAATGCTTAAGTTAATTAATCTAGCCTATTCTAATCTATCTAACTTACTGGCCCTCAACAGGCACTCTAAATTAATCTATGTCTTAAATTATCTTATGCCTTTCGGCTGAAACTTATCTTTAGTTATATTTTATTTCAAAAAGGAAAATATTGACATTTGTGACTTTAACTCTAAGAAAAATTGTAAAAAACTTAGACACTATATTTGTTTTATATAAAAACTTAAAACTACTTAATCCTATAACTTAGATCTAGCACTATCTGGGCGGGGGGCAGCGGAGACGATAAAATCGTCTCAGGTGATCCCCGTCCAGGCGACGGGCTTCCACAAACTCGAGTGATGCTAGAGCTCAAGTTCGTGAAAGCTCGCACCACTTACTTAGAATCTAATTAGCTTAAACACTATTCTAAACACTAAGAACTATCCGGGCGGGGTACAGCGGAGGGCCTGCCTCGGATGTACTCCGTCCAGGCGACGAGCTTCCACGGGCTCGTGTTAGCAATACTAACAAAACAAACGAAAACAGACAAACAACAACAAAACAACAGACAAACAAAACTAACAAAAGCTCGTGGCAGCTCGCAGGTAAGCTTACTTAAAACTAAAGCTATTACTAAGTAAAAACTATAACTAATCCTATCTAAGCCCTAAGCTAACCATTAAAACTAAATTATAAGCTAAACTAGTCTATATCTAAAGATTTTAGGGCGAATACGCAATATCTAACTGTCCTCCAGCCACCAGTACAGAGTACTTGCAGTGGAGGCGTCGCGTCTGTCTCTTCCCGAGATTCGAGTACTGAACCTCAGGAGCTCCTGAACTTCCATATCTTCGTTGCTGAATAGGTAACGTTTATCTGTAGCGGAACGATGTAGGTGGTAAAAGAGGGACACCCCCAAACCGTCTTGGACCAATCTGTTTCTATCCAGAAAGACAAATGCCTCTGGAGGGATAAAGCCGCGGTCACAAGCAGCTCTGTGATATTCAGCGTTCGGGTAGTACGCTCCCCGAATAAGAGGATTTTCGCTCTCCGTCGCTCTAGCAATATGTCTTCGAATCAACTTGATTATGAAGTTGTCGATCCTATTAACAAATGCCTTATCGTAAAGGATGTTGTTGGCGTGAAACTTCGTGAAGCCAGATTCGGGTGTCCGATACAACCTTAAGCACGCCCTTAAGCATTGTCTTTCGAAAACCCGAAGCTTTTCCATATAGAAGGGGGATATGTTGAACCACACTGGGCAACCATAAGTTAAAACCGGTCTGACCAAGGCTTGGTAGCAGATCACCTTTACCCGAGAGCTTAGGTGTCTGCTATAAAAAAGCCTTTTAGTCATGTGAAACGCCTTGTTTGCCTTGTCAAGAGCAGCACTTACATTTCTGTTGAAATACAAGTACTGATCCAACCAAAGCCCAAGGTATTTCACTTCCGATTTATGTTCTAACGCCTGTCCAGCATAGTTCGAAATTCGAAAGGTTTTCCAGTTCCTCTGCACATCGTAAGAAGCTCTGCGCAAAGGAGTCCGGAAAAGGATCGATTCGCATTTGCCAAAGTTGATCTTCAACTTCCAATCATCACTGTAGCGCTCGATGGTTTCGAAGTCACGTTGCAGGAGCGTCTGGATCACTCCAATCTTCGGCCCCGTCCTGTACACAATCAGGTCATCCGCATACGCTAATGCGAAGCGGAGTGAACTAATTAGGTCACTCGTAAAGATATTAAACAAGAGCGGCGAGTTCACTGCGCTCTGTTGCAAACCGTTTTTAATATCAAATACCTTTCCTGATGTGAAGTTCCCACTTTTAACGATGAACTTCTTGTTGGAAATCATATTATAGATCAAGTATAACAGAGGTCCGGTCATCCCATATCTGACTAATTTGTAGAGCAGGCCCTCGATCCACACTGTATCGAACGCCTTCTCATAGTCGATCAAGCATGCTCCGGTACACTGGCCTTTCATTAAGTTCCAGTGTATGTCTGACACCAATTTCGACGCGGCATGAATAGTGTCATGTCCCGCCCTGAAACCGAATTGGTTTTCGGGGATTATGTTCTTTTCCTCAACCCATTTGGACAATGATCTATTAATTACTGATTCAAAAACCTTGCTGATATTCGGGAGCAGACTTATTGACCGAAGATTAGCAGGGTTACTTTTATCTTTACCCTTTTTGGGTATTGGGTACACCACTGCCGTCTTCCAGTGTCCTGGAAAATGGGCGTTGTTTAACGCATTGTTAAACAGAGTGGTATATATGTCTATGGCCACCAGGGGCAAATGTTTCAGGACGATGTTTGGAACACCGTCCACCCCAGACGACTTCTTATTGTTTAGACGGCGAAAAGTTAGCAGGAGATCAGTTTTTGTAATGAGAAGAGAGTTTGCTTGTGCCTCAGGAATATTGTTCGCTGGGCAGTCTTCACTGAACTCGATGATTCTTCGGTTCTCGGATTTCCAAACCTCGATCTCATTAGTTATTCTGAAATGGTTCAGCAGGGCCCTATTTTCAAGGTCAAAATTCGGCCGAACACTAGTGTTCACCGAATAAATTCCCTGGTAGTAGGCCCCCACTAGATCCACTTTCTCCTGCTCGTCCTCTATACAATAATTGTCGTCGACAATACTGGTTTCTTCGGGATCTATGTTGGCAGATCTCAGTAGTTCCTGGTTAGCCAGGGTCCTGGGGATACGTAACTTGTCCAACCGGTTATGTGTTTTACTCCTAAAGATTTTATTTATCTGTGGGAACATGCTCGCGCTACTGGATTGTATAGCACGAATCTTTTTGTTCCAGTACAGATTCACAGACTGTGAGAATTGTTGTTTGAGGAGTTGTTGGAGGTTTTTCATAACCGATTTAAGAGTTACGATCTCCGGACTCAGTCTATCTTGGAACTGCCGGTGTAGGGATTTCAGTCTCGTCAATATTCTACTTTTATGTTTTTGTAGTGCGTCAATTGTAGCGTTCCTGTAACAGTCTGTACTGTTCTTTTTCTTTGTCCGTGGTATGGTTTTGTCCATAGTCTGAACAATGAGGTTGTCCATATCTTTCAGATATGCATCAATCTCATTGTTGGTCAGATTCCCAGTTGTGGGAGGTAATAGTCCGTTATTCTGTATTGCCCTTTCCATAGCCTTCTCGAATTTTGGCCAGTGCATCTTCTGGTAGGCAAAAGGATGCACTTCGCAATATTCGAGGAGTTCCATGGAGTCGTCAGGGACTTGTACTGTTATTTCCAGTCCTTGGTGGTCGCTGTCGTACGGCACTGTAGTTAGACAGTTTGTCACTTTTGTGTTTACCCCTAGTACACCCAACCGAGAGTCTAACAAGCATATATCCAAAAAAGAACCGCCGTTTGGGTATGATGGCATGTCGGTAGCGTAAAGATTTACTTTTCGCTGAATTCTATTCTGAACGAGCCAGTCGTTCAGTTGGTTGCCCCTGATGTTAGCCGTTTGATTTCCCCATGCCGCATGGCGTGCGTTTAAATCTCCGGCCAATAAGTAAAAATTTTGCTCCGACTCCAGGTGGAGAGTTTGAAACAGCAAGCTCAATTCCTCTATAAATAGTCTGGATTGGGAGGTTTGGGGTGCGTACGCGGCTATTATATACAACCTTCTGCCACTGGACAGAGGGAGGTATATAACACACGCTTCTAGCACCCGAAACTTGGCAATGTCCCTGCTATACATGATCTTGTGTTTAAGAGTCTTTACTAATATTAGTAGGCCCCCACCTTGTGTGGAATTAGGTCTATCTCGCCTAATTACCACATAATCTTTATAATCCACTTTGTGTTTCTCGCTTAGTTTGGTTTCACTAGCAAGAAGCACATCAGGATTTTGGTTTTGCAAAAGAGTCAGTAAATTCGCCCTTCTTTCGTTTCTTATCAGCGAATTGACGTTCACCGCAATGACCTTGATTGTGTCCTCTCTGTGTAAAGCCATTAAACAGCTTACCCAGAGATGGTTTCTGTCGTAAAAAAGGAATATACTAAGTCTAAACGGGCGTTTTGCTCGTTTAGTTGTTTTTGTAGCTGAGCGATTTGCCCTTGAATTGATAGGAGAACCGCTTTCAGCTCGCTGTCCCCAGAACTTGCTGCAGGCGCAGCTTTTGGGACTTGCTGTTTGGTTGTCTGGGCTCCAGCCGCCATTTGGGCGAAGGACATACCAGGTACAACTAAATTTTTAAACATTTGCCCCTTTCGGTCTTGTTGGGCCTGTATTTGTTCTTTACGCGCCTTAATGCGTTGCTTAAACTCTGCATATTTAGGACATCCTCTATAATTAGCAGGATGTCCGTTAGATCTGCAGAGTACACAGAACAACTTGTTTTTATCTGCGGCTTTTTCCCTCCCAAGAGGGCATTCGCCTTGATTGTGGGTTTTCTCACATTTGACGCATCTAAAAGCCATTTGGCAGTTAGCTGCGGCATGTCCAAACCTTTGGCAGCGCATACATTGCAGGATGTCTGCTTTTTTATTTATTTTCTCCCAAGTTACCACATGAAAGTTGAGATACCTAATATTTTTTAGGTTATCCAACCGACTGTCGGGAGTTAATTGGACCAAGAATATCGGAAGCTGCCTCTTAGTAGCACGCGAGTAGCTCGTATTGAATTTTTTAACTGCGGAAAATTTCAAATTATCTACCGCGAGAGACTGGAGTTCGTTCAAGAGTTCCTGAGTGTCACAATCGGGGTCGAGGCCTTTCAAGAGGACACTTTGCAATTTTTCACTTTTTGCAGTATATGTGAAGAATTGGGTATTCGCCCTTTCCAGAATACTTTTAATTTTTTTTAAATCTTCGAAACTACTTAAAACTAGAGCGTGTTTAATACCGCTAAATCTTTTTACGTAAAAGTTGGTATGCTTTAATACCTGTCTACCTATTCTGATTGTGTCAGCAGGTTGCTGATGAAAAATATTAATAGGTGGTACCTTATCTTTTTTTTGTTGTTTTTGCTGCTGCTGGGGTTGTTGTTGTTGTTGCTGCGGCGCTCGCTGCGGCGCTTGCTGTTTTAATTCTTGTTGTTGTTGTTGCTGGTGGTTTGCTCCTACTTTTGGCTTAGGCAGTCTAGGAAAGTTTTTTCCTTCACCTCATCGATTAGCTTTTATAGTCTGGCTTCATCTTCGTCATTTTCGGTGGCCAGCTCTTTAAAGCTATTACCCAGGCCTTTGTACTTGCCTGGGACGGGGTCATAGGAAGACGACTCTGCATCTGAGTCGGTCATCACTACGGTGCATGTAACCGTGGTTCCAGACCCAGACGCCGTTGGACTTTGCTTTTTGCCAACTTTCGTTCGCTGTACGAGATTTGGCATGATTTTTATTTTACGCCGCCGTTTGTGAACGCAACGACGTTCATAAGTTACTTCACCGCCACTGTTTATGATCTTTTGGCCTTCTTGGTCCTTATCTTTATTTTTCTGCAATGATTTTGCATCACTATCACTAGTGCCCGCGGCACTTTTCATTTTTTCCGTTTGAGACATGCCACTTTCGTGTACATGCTCTGCACTAAGTCTTTTATATATTTCTTCGTTTATTTTTTTCTATCGATTTTTAAAATTTATTATGATATTTAATCTTATGAGAAAATATAAATCTTTGTCACGCACTGGAGTTAAACCGTAAACACTATGACACTGGGTTTCTTCACGACCTTTGATCTGCAGGCACAGTCTGTCTGCTCTTGCCAAGAGTACAAACGAGAGGATCCGACGCTCTACCCACTCCACCATCGGCCTGCTGCCGGATTTACAACAATAAAGTAATTTGTTCGGTGTATGAAAGTTATCAAGAAAATAATATTTTTGCACTTTTAATTAAGTAAATGTTTATGTTCTCCTGAGTCTCATTATTAAATAATATAATTTAGTGAGAAATAGAATCAAAACATGTTACACCGAAGTAAAAAAAAAAATTGTATTTCACCATTTTGCGGCCGAGGATTGAACTTGGTTCTCCTGGGTTATGACTACAGCGCCTTACCTCTAGGCTACCGATATATGGACTTTAGTAGAAATCTCTTTTTTGTTGTTAAATATACTTCTGGTTGAAATTTCCAGACCATTTTCTCAGTTTTTGGTCTTTTGACAAAGAGCTACATTTTGAGATATTTCCCAAGTCTGTAGCTGCAGTACTTTCAGAGATGAAAGTAGGCTTCAGACGGACAGACGGACAGAGCCTCTGTATAAGCTTTTTTTTTTTTTGAAAAAGCTAAAATTGCAGAATTTTACTCCAAAATTATAAAACGAATGGCATATTGTTGATGAATGTGGGTGGTTTACGTTTGGAATATTCACGCGTCACCCTAAAACAGAAAATTTGGAAAATAGAAAAATTTCGAATTTTTAATATAAGCATGGCAATCTGAAAACTACAGCTAACTACATTTTCTTAATGCTGTTATGACACTTACTTTTTTTTCAACTTAAAATCTAAATCTTAAGTGCACGAATTTAAGCAATCGATGAAAGAGATATTTGCATTAGAGAGTGACAAGTTCATTCCTTTTTCGTGCACTTGGTTGAATGTTATTTTTGCGTTTTAGTTTTGTTTGTTGTATGGATCAATTGAAACGTTATTGAATATTGAATTTATTATACATTATTATAATACAAAATGAAAGAAAAAGTAAGAAAAAACGAAGCACAATTTTTTGAATGGCGAGAAGATTACGTTGAATTTTTGACAGAATGCGTAAAGGCAAAAAATGTATTATAGAATCCGTGTGACATTATCTTTAAAAATAAGGGGACCAAGCGAATTATATGGCTAGATGTGATTAAAAAATTGAACAACCATTTTAACGAAAATTTATCATATGGTATGTTCAAAATTATTATTATTCAGAATTATGTTATTATTTTTCAATAATTTATTTCACTGTGTTATTAAAGCTGAAGCATTAAAAAAGTGGAACAATTTAAAAACATATTTTTCTGTTCAAAAACAAAAATTTCAAACGGCAAAAAGAAGCGGTGCTGGAATGGAAAAATGTGAAGGTATTGAAGAAAATGGTTGGAAATACTATAATAATTTATTGTTTCTGTATTCTAACTCAGAACCAGTGCCTTCAGTTAATAATTTTAATTCGAAAGATCTCCAGGTATTTAAAATTATGATAAAAAAATACAAATATATAAAATGTCTCATATTGCAGCTTTTGACAACAATGTAGAATTGCCAACAGTAGACTATACAGAAAAAGAAGATATGCCTGGAACACCAGTTCCATCATTATACACTGACTTTTATGAACCAATAGAAATAACAATAACAAGCCCAAACGAATTATCCTCTAGCGCGTTTAATACAAAAATAAATATTTTAGAGGACAAAATAATAAAGAACCCAATAATTGAAAAGCAACAGGTTAATTCTGATTCAAGTATAGAGTCTTCATCATTACTATCACCACCAGTTGAAATACCATATTCACAGCCTTCACCAATAGAAAAACAAGCACATCCTAGAAAAAGGAAAAGAGTTAATAAATCCAGTTGTGACGCTGAAGAATTAATGTTAAGTGCTTGAAATCGTCAAACACCTTACAGAATGTCATTTTAGAAAAAAAATAAACAAGCGGAACAAGCAACATTTGCAAAATATATTGATGAAGAAATAGAAAAATTAGATTCCGATTTACAGATACGTGCCAAGCGTATTATTTCGAATGCAATTTATGAACTAATGGAAGAACAAATAAAAAGAAAGTAATTGATTTACACTCAATTTATTATGTATAATTTACATATGAACAGATATTTTTGTTTAATTTACTTCAAATTAAAATGATCTTTGTGTTGTTTGAAATAATCTTTGATTTTATTACGTAGATGTACTGCACTTGATTTCGATCTCCCTGTTGTTGGTCCTGGCATGTAATTGTCATAATGCGATCCTATAATGTCATCAATATGATCTTTTGTGGGGTTATCTTGTGCCGATGTACTTGTTATATTCTCCTCTCTTAAGTAATTATGCAGACATACAGCAGCAAGAACTATTTTGATAGCTTCAATTGGTTCTCGAAAAATTGGAGTGAACAGAACTTGAAATCGATTTGCAAGTATGCCAAATGCATTTTCAACCACTCTTCGGCTTCGAGACAACATAAGATTAAATCTTTCTTCATCATCTGTCAAGGGTGAATGTGAATACGGTTTCAAGATGTAATTATTTAATGGAAATGCATCGTCCGAAATCAACGTATACGGTGTAACCATGTCGCTCATTGGAAGTTTTTCAGTAGGTGGTATATGCACAGATCAGGGATCGTAAATAACTGTTATATTTGTATTTTTGACATAAAAAATCACATAGTAAATATTGTCTGATCTGCATAAAATTTATACTGAATACTCAGAATGATGAGTTCTACGAGGTGGTGGGCTTACTTTTAAAATGTATACTTTTATTATAAAAGTCAAGTTTAATAATTATTATAAATTTTAATTTATTTAAGTCGAAAATAACAGTTATATTTAACTAAAAAAGTTTTAGGTCATTAAAGACAATTATTTTTGAGTTATATTTGCCTTAGTCTTTCAAAACTGTTATGAGAAGACTTTTATTTTTAAAATCAAAAATAACTGTTAAAAAAGACTTTTATTTTTTTCGGTCTTGCATAAAAGTCTTTTGAGGATTTTTATTTTTTCAGTTTTTCGATAAAAGTCTTTGAAGACTTTTATTTTGAAAATAGAAAAATAAAAGTCTTTGAAGACTTTTATTTTGAAAATATAAAAATAAAAGTCTTTTGCAGCAACCAAATAAGGTACTTGAAGAGCTGAACGTTCCATTGAATGAGATCTAAGGAAAAAATTAACTGCGGGAGAGTTAAGTAAAGTAAGGGAAGAATTCAATAAAAATAAATTTAACCCTCTAGCTTGATTAGAAACTACCCCCAGGGCAACCCTTATTTTTAAAATTGAGTGTTCGCAACTGCTTATGAAATCACCATACCCCTAAGGGGGTGAAACGGGGTTTTACAAACCGCTAAAGCTATAGGGCTGAAATTTTGACAGTGCATCCCTATAATGACGTTTACATCCACTAAAAAGCGATTTTTCGAAATTCATCCCCTAAGGGGATGAAATGGGGTTTATCCAAACCGCTGGAGCTATAGGGCTGAAATATTGACAGTGCATCCCTATAATGACGTTTACATCCACTAAAATGCGATTTTTCGGAATTCATCCCCTAAGAGGGTGAAACGGGGTTTATCCAAACCGCTGGAGGTATAGGGCTGAAATTTTGACAGTGCATCCCTATAATGACGTTTACATCCACTATAAAGCGATTTTTCGAAATTCATCCCCTAAGGGGGTGAAACGGGGTTTATCCAAACCGCTGGAGCTACAGGACTGAAATCTCGACAGTGAATCCCTATAATGACGTTTACATCCACTAAAAAGCCATTTTTCGGAATTCATCCCCCAAGGGGGGTGAAATGGATTTTTACAAACCGCTAAAGCTATAGGGCTGAAATTTTGACAGTGCATCCCTATAATGACGTTTACATCCACTAAAAAGCGATTTTTCGAAATTCATCCCCTAAGGGGATGAAATGGGGTTTATCCAAACCGCTGGAGCTATAGGGCTGAAATTTTGACAGTGCATCCCTATAATGACGTTTACATCCACTAAAATGCGATTTTTCGGAATTCATCCCCTAAGAGGGTGAAACGGGGTTTATCCAAACCGCTGGAGGTATAGGGCTGAAATTTTGACAGTGCATCCCTATAATGACGTTTACATCCTCTAAAAAGCCATTTTTCGGAATTCATCCCCCAAGGGGGGTGAAATGGGGTTTTTACAAACCGCTAAAGCTATAGGGCTGAAATTTTGACAGTGCATCCCTATAATGACGTTTACATCCACTAAAAAGCGATTTTTCGAAATTCATCCCCTAAGGGGATGAAATGGGGTTTATCCAAACCGCTGGAGCTATAGGGCTGAAATTTTGACAGTGCATCCCTATAATGACGTTTACATCCACTAAAATGCGATTTTTCGGAATTCATCCCCTAAGAGGGTGAAACGGGGTTTATCCAAACCGCTGGAGGTATAGGGCTGAAATTTTGACAGTGCAACCCTATAATGACGTTTACATCCACTATAAAGCGATTTTTCGAAATTCATCCCCTAAGAGGGTGAAACGGGGTTTATCCAAACCGCTGGAGGTATAGGGCTGAAATTTTGACAGTGCATCCCTATAATGACGTTTACATCCACTATAAAGCGATTTTTCGAAATTCATCCCCTAAGGGGGTGAAACGGGGTTTATCCAAACCGCTGGAGCTACAGGGCTGAAATTTTGACAGTGCATCCCTATAATGACGTTTACATCCACTAAAAAGCGAAGCACCAGCAGCTCAGCCATATCTAACCTAACCTAACCCTTTAGCGTTTGTTGAATATGTATTTTGCTTCTGTGTGTATGTAGAGGGTTTGAAAAAGTTTATTTGTTTAACATTAACTATAAATATTAAATTTTAACAAATTTGTCTTTATCACTCTACATAACAATATTTCAAATTTTAATTCTCCTTTTCCGCTTTCATACGATCCTTAGTTCTCGTAATGAAATTATAATGTCAATTCTAATAGATGCCACAATTAATATTTCTTACTTCCTTAATGTAATATTTATATTTATAAGAGCAATAAATCACTCAAATTTCTTCATTAACTTTAACCTATTCTCGGATGCATTTTCATTCTTAAGAAAAAAACAAGTTTATTAGTAACTTTATTCCTCAAAACGGAAGAGATGTCAAGTAGCCTTTATCTGTAGTTCCTAAGCACGTTAAATTTAGGGGTGGCTTCCAATTCACCGATCGCGTAGGTTTTGGTGTCCAAGAATAGCTTACAGTAAGGGCTATTTATGCACAAAAATTTGGCGGGGTGATTTCATAAGCAGTTGCGAACACTCAATTTTAAAAATAAGGGTTGCCCTGGGGGTAGTTTCTAATCAAGCTAGAGGGTTAAATTTATTTTTATTGAATTCTTTACTTACTTTACTTAACTCTCCCGCAGTTAATTTTTTCCTTAGATATCATTCCATGGAACGTTCAGCTCTTCAAGTACCTTATTTGGTTGCTGCAAAAGACTTTTATTTTTATACTAGCATAAAACCCGCGTGCCTTGCAACGCCTTTAAATAAAAACTGTTTATTATGTGCAATGTTTTCCTTCAAAAAAAAAACCAACAAAAAAGTCAGCTGTTATTATCCCTAAAAAGGGTTTATTATAGTGCATTTTTCTAATAAATATGGTAAACAAATTGCTGCGGATATCACCTCTGCTCAACAAATCTGCAAGTTTTGAAGCAGAGATTGGCATGTGTATGTCATCAAGAGAAGTGACATTTTAGGGTTTGACGAACGTTCGTTAAGTTTTTTCGTCTATTTACGTGGGTGTAAGAAATTATGAAGCAATCACAAACGAATATTAAATAAAGTGAATTTCGAGTCATTCATTTCTGCGTGATTATAGGGATGCACTGTCAAAATTTCAGCCCTTCAGCTTCAGAGGTTTGGGTTAACCCCATTTCATCCCCTTAGGGGATGAATTTAGAGTAATCGCATCTTAGTGGATGTCCACGTCATTATAGGGATGCAATGTCCAAATTTCAGCCGTATAGCTCCAGTAGTTTGGTAACCCCATTTCACCCGTTTAGGGGATGAATTTCGAAAAATCGCTTCTTAGTAAATGTCCACGTCATTATAGAGATGCACTGTTAAAATTTCATCCCTATAGCTCCAGCGGTTTGGATAAACCCCGTTTCATCCCCTTAGGGGATGAATTTCGAAAAATCGCTTTATAGTGGATGTCCACGCCATTATAGGGATGCACTGTCAAAATTTTATCCCTATAGCTCCAGGGGTTTGGATAAACCCCGTTTCACCCCCTTAGGGGATGAATTTCGAAAAATCGCTTTATAGTGAATGTCCACGCCATTATAGGGATGCACTGTCAAAATTTCAGCCCTATAGCTTTAGCGGTTTGTAAAAACCCCATTTCACCCCCCTTGCTTTATTTTGGATGTAAACGTCATTATAGGGATGCACTGTCAAAATTTCAGCCCTATAGCTCCAGCGGTTTGGATAAACCCCATTTCATCCCCTTAGGGGATGAATTTCGAAAAATCGCTTTATAGTGGATGTCCACGCCATTATAGGGATGCACTGTCAAAATTTTATCCCTATAGCTCCAGCGGTTTGGATAAACCCCGTTTCACCCTCTTAGGGGATGAATTCCGAAAAATCGCATTTTAGTGGATGTAAACGTCATTATAGGGATGCACTGTCAAAATTTCAGCCCTATAGCTCCAGCGGTTTGGATAAACCCCATTTCATCCCCTTAGGGGATGAATTTCGAAAAATCGCTTTTTAGTGGATGTAAACGTCATTATAGGGAAGCACTGTCAAAATTTCAGCCCTATAGCTTTAGCGGTTTGGATAAACCCCATTTCATCCCCTTAGGGGATGAATTTCGAAAAATCGCTTTATAGTGGATGTCCACGCCATTATAGGGATGCACTGTCAAAATTTTATCCCTATAGCTCCAGCGGTTTGGATAAACCCCGTTTCACCCTCTTAGGGGATGAATTCCGAAAAATCGCATTTTAGTGGATGTAAACGTCATTATAGGGATGCACTGTCAAAATTTCAGCCCTATAGCTCCAGCGGTTTGGATAAACCCCATTTCATCCCCTTAGGGGATGAATTTCGAAAAATCGCTTTTTAGTGGATGTAAACGTCATTATAGGGAAGCACTGTCAAAATTTCAGCCCTATAGCTTTAGCGGTTTGTAAAAACCCCATTTCACCCCCCTTGGGGGATGAATTCCGAAAAATGGCTTTTTAGTGGATGTAAACGTCATTATAGGGATGCACTGTCAAAATTTCAGCCCTATAGCTCCAGCGGTTTGGATAAACCCCGTTTCACCCTCTTAGGGGATGAATTTCGAAAAATCGCTTTTTAGTGGATGTAAACGTCATTATAGGGATGCACTGTCAAAATTTCAGCCCTATAGCTCCAGCGGTTTGGATAAACCCCATTTCATCCCCTTAGGGGATGAATTTCGAAAAATCGCTTTTTAGTGGATGTAAACGTCATTATAGGGAAGCACTGTCAAAATTTCAGCCCTATAGCTTTAGCGGTTTGTAAAAACCCCATTTCACCCCCCTTGGGGGATGAATTCCGAAAAATGGCTTTTTAGTGGATGTAAACGTCATTATAGGGATGCACTGTCAAAATTTCAGCCCTATACCTCCAGCGGTTTGGATAAACCCCGTTTCACCCTCTTAGGGGATGAATTTCGAAAAATCGCTTTTTAGTGGATGTAAACGTCATTATAGGGATGCACTGTCAAAATTTCAGCCCTATAGCTTTAGCGGTTTGTAAAACCCCGTTTCACCCCCTTAGGGGTAGGGTGATTTCATAAGCAGTTGCGAACACTCAATTTTAAAAATAAGGGTTGCCCTGGGGGTAGTTTCTAATCAAGCTAGAGGGTTAAATTTATTTTTATTGAATTCTTCCCTTACTTTACTTAACTCTCCCGCAGTTAATTTTTTCCTTAGATCTCATTCAATGGAACGTTCAGCTCTTCAAGTACCTTATTTGGTTGCTGCAAAAGACTTTTATTTTTATATTTTCAAAATAAAAGTCTTCAAAGACTTTTATTTTTCTATTTTCAAAATAAAAGTCTTCAAAGACTTTTATTTTTCTATTTTCAAAATAAAAGTCTTCAAAGACTTTTATCGAAAAACTGAAAAAATAAAAATCCTCAAAAGACTTTTATGCAAGACCGAAAAAAATAAAAGTCTTTTTTAACAGTTATTTTTGATTTTAAAAATAAAAGTCAATTTTAATTATTATTTCGAACAAAAAAAGAAAAAAATCTTTAATAACAATTTTAAAAGATTTAAAACAATACTAGTCAAAGACAATAGTTAAAAATAACTTTAAATATTTTTGGTAAAATTTAACTGTTACTGTTGTTTTATATCATATAAGTTTCAAAATAATGATTATTTTCTGATTTTTTCGATATAAGTTATAACAGTTACGATCCCTGGCACAGATCCTTTTTCAATGGCATTTTTCAAATCGGAATTTAACCATAAACACGCATCTCCAATTCTACCATTTACTCCAACATCGACGTAAATAAATCTATACCTGGCATCTGATATTGCCATCAATATAAAAGAATGAAATCCTTTGTAGCACCAATAGTTTGAGCCGAATTTCTTCATCGGTTTTACTTTACAGTGCTTTCCTAATAAAACACTTAAAGTAAATATTAATGTAAAATCTTCTTATTATAATATTTTACCATCAATAGCACCAATACAATGCGGAAATCCCCACAAATCGAAAAACTCCTGTGAAATTTTTAACCAGTCCTGCATACTAGCTGGAAATTTCAAGTACTCATTTTTCAGAACATTATACAGAGCCGAGACTGTTTCTTTTATAATTCTAGAAATTGTAGACTGTTGTATTCTAAATGTGAGTTGGAGAAATGTTTGCGTAGAGCCTACAAAAATAAAAAAATTAAATCACATCATAAACCACCGTATTTTGCATAATTATACCCGTTGCCAAATATATCAAAGTTACTTGCAATCTTTCTGCAGGACTTATACTTTTCCTGAAGGTTGTATCCTGCTTCTGAATAAAAGGAGCGACTTTTTCCAAAATTGTTTGAAATTGATTTGGAGTCATCCTCAATACAGTTTTGAATAAACGAGTGTCCTCATCCAGTATTTCTCTCAACAGTTTATTGGTAAAACCTTCACTTTCACGCCATAAAAGCCATTTAGCAGAGAACAATTTTTTTGATTTTTTTTTTTGTTTTTGTTAAATATAAACAAACAGCTAATAAACACTGATTTGCTGATAATAAAGCTAATGTTTCTAAATTTGTATCCATTTCCATTTGAACAAACATGAATTTAATGTTTCAACATATGATTTATGTAAAAAATTAAGACAATTTAACATTAAGTACACGAAAAAGAATGTTTTGTGTATTCTTTTTCGTGTATAGATTTTTTCAAACGCCGTGACACAAATAATTTGAAGGGTTCTGCGCACCTCGTTGCCCAATTTCATAAATTTTGTTCTATCATTTCCCCTCTTTTAACTTAAAAAGGCAACAAACGCAGAAAAAACTCAACAAAACAATTTGGGAAGGGATGTGCGCATGCCGGATGAATAAAGTTAAGTAATCTTTATATGTATTGAAAAGAGCTTTTAAATACATGTAAAACAGTGCTCAACATCAACCGTGCTCAAAGTTTATTCATCATAATATGAATAGTTTTACTATAATTATTCGAAATTTTTTTCATCCCTAAGTTGAAAATAATTTAAAAAGTATGCTGAAAAAAATTCTTTGAAGTTCATAAGCATTTTCATTCATAAATTAAAAGTTGTCCGCAGCCGCAAGCAGCACAATCTCCCCAGGCAGAAGAGCGCATACGACTGGCGGAAAACGTCAAGAATCTAGTAATGGCAGCGTTAGAAACACAAATTTCATATTTCGTAATAAAAATTACTAAAAATTATTTCTGTGGCAAATGCCTAATATACAAAAGCGTGAATATTAAAAAATATATAAAAAAGTACGTTTTTCATTCATAATTTGTAAATTTTTTAAGCCAGTAAAATGCACCTCACCCAAGAAATACGCAGGCGAGACTGATTAGATAACTACAAGGGATTTTTTTTTTTTTTTTTTTTTTATGTGGTAGTGCTAAGCTCAGGAGTCACCCTTTGTACTACTAGTCCGTCATGTCATTTGTCACGTCATGGTGCAATGTCTAGCAGTAAGCTTAGTACGGGGGAGGGGTGGGGGGAATAGGTTAGGGATTATGAAGGTACGGGAGGGTATTGAAGGAGGTGGTGATGAACCCTGCGTTTGAACTCTTGGATGTTGTAGGAGCTCGGAAATACCGACTGCGAGAGATTATTCCACAGTCGAGTTGTTCTATTTACAAACGAATTCATATTTTGTTGAGTGCGTGAAAAGGGTAGATGCAGGTGCAGGGAATGGGACGAGTGGGCTAATCTGGTGTTGCGGGTATAAGATTGCCGTGGAGGCAAAAGAGCGTTTAACTCGAAGGAACAGTCACTATGATAGTACCGATAAAATTTTGCCAGTGCTGCTACATTCCTACGGTGGCCTAGGGGGTCGATCGTCGAGCAAGCGGTATCGTCATTAATTAACTTAAGGGCCTTTTTTTGGACCTTATCTAACCATGCTAAGGTTGTTATTGGAGCGCCGCCCCAAATGAGGGAGTTGTATTCGAGAAGAGGCCGAATGTAGGATTTATAAATAACAGCACGGGCCGATGGCTGGAGGAGGAACCTGCACCTCTTAAGAAATCCCAAGCACTGGGATGCTTGTTTGGCGATTTGGGTTTACATAGTGAATGTCGACTGAGTAGACGTGTTTCTGCATAGCTCTCGGTTTTTTAATTTATCCGCTCAAATCTTCCGCCAAGTATATATTACCGCAGTGTTTTTAAAGTCGGTGTCCGATTGCGTTTTTAGCCTTTTCCTTTTCCACTTTTCCTGTGCCTTAAAATGTCCAAATCAACTCAAACAAGGCCGAAAACAAGAAAATGTGCCGATATTGTCAATGTTAATTACGCTGGGGTCAACACCCCCGCTAGCAGCAGCAGCAGCAGGCACACCGATGGCAGAAGCAGAACGCCAAGATCGACGTCAGTTGCTGGCCCTGAAGACAGCTTTGAACTTTTGGAAAAAAAGCTTTTAGTGAGCCTCAACCGCATGCTGGACGATCAACTTGCCACCTTTGAGGATCGTCTAAACTCACTCGAGACTCGCCTAGCAGCACGGATTGATGTGGTCGAGGATCGTTTGAATTCACTTGAGGCTCGCCTAACAGCTCGTATTGATGAGGTGTGTAATTCGTTTAATAGTCAATTTTCAGGGCTAAGAGACGATGTTGAGAATGTGCAACATGACATCGCCGTAGTCTCCGATGAGGTGGAGGATCTGCGCCGGCAGCTACGACTCCAAGATGTGGTCATCCGAGGCGTCCCGTTGTGTGAGAACGAGAACCCGAAGCTTATCTTGGAATCGCTTTCCTCCACTATCGGGCATCAACTGTCACCTTTTGTGAACGTGTTCCGGCCGCATCAACGAAAACGTCAGAACTCCCCGACTGGTAGCGCTGCGGCTCCTAGCTCGCTACTGATAGTGAAATTCCCGTCGGCCAACGAGCAGCAGGAGTTTCTGAGGAAAGCCCGGCAGTACGGCACTCTCTTGCTGAACAAATTGAATCTGGGATTTACTGCTGACAGCGTTGTTCGTTTGAGCGAAAGCTTGTCGCCAAAAAATGAAGACATTTTTCGTTCGGCAAGAAAGCTTCAATTGAGGAACCTCGTCGCCGCGGTATTTTCACGACAAGGTCGGATTTTTGTTCAGCTGGACAAAAATCAAAGACCTCAAATATTTAAGTCTGTCCTTGACCTGAATGAAGCCATTTCTGTCAAGCCCTAACTTTGGAGAAGCATCCTGCTATACTGTGGAGCATTTGTTTGCTATGTTTTCATTTCATTTTATTTTTTCTTTACTCTTAGTTTTAATTTTAATTTTTATCCTCTTAGTTTTGATTTTAAATTTAAGTTGTTATAAGTTCTTAATTTTTTTACTTTTAGTTTTGATTTTAATTTTAAGTTTCTATAGAATTTGTATGTACTATGTTGCCTCTTTTCTTGGCTATTCTTCTTCCTCTTTATCTGTCCCTTCTTATCCTGTCTTTTATTCCTTCTTCTATTTAACATTTTTAGCTTGTTTCTTACTGACTTTTGAGGTTGTGACTGTGCTCATTTCTTGCATTTATGTATCAGTTTCCTGATAGAGTGCACAAACAGGGAAGACTGCTAAACATCCTTTGCTCCACCTCCTCTGGACTTAACATATGTGTTCTAAATGCGAGAAGTCTGAACAACAAAATGGATGAATTGAGATGGATGTTTGATCAAACAAAGATACAGATTGTGCTTGTGAGTGAGACTTGGTTAAAACCAGGAATCCCCTCCTCTTTTGTTTCCCTTCGTAATTTTGTGTTACATCGTGGTGATCGGTTTGACCGCACTGGTGGTGGTGTCGCTGTATATGTGACCTCTTCGCTCTCCTCAAGAGTGCTCGGTAAGTCTAATGGCCTACAATTCGAGTTTATTGCTGTTGAGGTAAAATCTTCATATGACAAATGTGTTGTTATCAGCGTATACTGTCCTCCCAATGCCTTCAATTCCGATATCACGAATGAGTTCTCCGATCTTGTTTCTTCTCTTTCTCACCACTATGAGAACATAATTGTTGCGGGTGACTTTAATGCTGATCTGCTCAAAATCAATCCTCGTGCGAATGCTCTTAGATATTTATTTGAGACATTGGACTTGCATATTCTAAATAATCTACCAACATTTCTTAATTGTCAAAACCCATCCTTGCTTGATGTCCTAGCTACTACCTGCACTGATGCAGTGTTAAAGCATCATCAACTTTCCCCCCCTAGCTTTCTGGACCATGACCTATTATTCCTTTCCGTTCAGTTCTCTCTTGGTGTGCTCTCCGTATCTAGTTCGTATACTTTTCGTGATTTTAGTAACATCAATGTTGATCAAATGTCTGAAGCTGCCTCCGCCATTCCTTGGGATGTTATCTATCGTACTAATTGTGTTGACGCTAAAGTAAGTTTGCTGACTCTATTTACTCAATCTCTCTTTGATCAATGTGTGCCGCTGGTCACAAGAAGCCGTAGGCCATCCTCACCCTGTCCTTGGTTCTCTAGTGAAATCCGTGACCTGATAAGTCAGCGAGAGTGCATGTACAGGCGTTATCGCAAGACTAGGATCCTTAGATATCTTAATGCCTATAAACAACTTCGCAACCTCGTCACTAGTAAAGTCAAATCACGAAAACGTAGTTTTTATGCCCGTAAGCTTGATCCCTCTTTAAACACCAAGCAACTCTGGTCCAACCTTCGCTCACTGGGCATACATGCTACTGCACCCTCCCATTTTGATATCGATGTTGACCTTCTAAATCGCTCATTCATTCAATCCCCTCCTGCTTTCCCTATCTCCCGATCTTTCTCAGTCCTTCCGCATAGTACTGATGGCTTTGCTTTCCGCTGTGTGGACCCCTCGGAAGTTTTTGAAATACTGCTCTCCATTTCGTCAAGCTGCATCGGTTATGATGAAATCTCTCCACGGTTTTTCAAGCTGCTCGCCCCCTTAATTTTGAATATCATTACGCATGTTTTTAATTACTGCCTGACTACTTCTCAAGTTCCCTTGTTGTGGAAAAAAGCCATAGTGATCCCCTTACCGAAAAAATCGTCCCCTGCTGATCTCTCAGATTTCCGTCCCATTAGCATTCTTCCTTTCCTTGCTAAAGCCTTCGAGAAAACTGTTTTCATTCAAGTCCAGCGCTACCTTGAATCTAATAGCCTTATTTCTGAATATCAATCTGGTTTCCGTAAAAATCATAGTTGCGAAACAGCTATACTAAAGGTAACTACTGACATTCGTTCTGCGCTTGATAAAGGTGATGTTGCAGTATTAGTGCTTCTTGATTTTTCGAAAGCCTTCGACTCGGTGGTGCACACGATCCTGCTTTCCAAACTAAGTCAGCGCTATCGCTTCTCTTCTTCTGCTACACGGCTTTTCTCCTCTTTGCTATCTAATCGTTTTCAATGTGTTCGTCATAATAATGTTGTATCATCTCTCCTACAGGTGCCTTCTGGTGTTCCACAAGGTTCAATTCTTGGTCCTCTACTATTTTCATTATATATTAATGATCTCCCCTCTACTATTGGCCACTGCTCCTTTCATCTATATGCTGATGATCTCCAATTGTATACTTCTTGCCCTCCTTCACAGATTGATTCTTGTATTTCTGACTTGAATAGCACTCTATCTCGAATAAATGAGTGGAGTGCTCTCAATTTCCTTAAATTAAACCCTAAAAAATCACAAGTACTTGTGTTAAGTCGTAGCTCTATGCTCCCCGTCAGAATGCCACTCATTTGTCTGGATAACATACCTCTTCCTATTGTTGATCGGGTCCATAATCTTGGTATTGCTATTAATGCCAAACTAACCTGCTGTGATCAAGTTTCACTAATGCTCTCCAAAATCTATGGGACTTTACGTAAGCTCTGGCTTTATGGTAGTCTCCTATCACCCACAATTCGTTCAATGCTTGTAAAATCTCTCATTCTCCCGCACTTCCTCTATGGCTCACTTGTTTACATTGTGTATGATTCATCCTGTCGTCAACGACTTAATGTTGCATTCAATGACTGCTTACGCTTTATCTTCCACTTGAGAAGATCGGATCATGTATCATCGGTTCGGAATTCACTAATAGGCTGTAACCTCTTTTGCTTTTTCGATATTATGACACTAGCTCTTCTACATAAAGTCTTCTACGCTAAAAGCCCTTCTTACCTATCCGACTTCCTTACCCCCTTGCAAACCTCGAGATCACTTAAATTTCTTATACCAGCCCATCGGTCTCGAATTGGTAGTCGTTCCTTTTTTGTGCACGCGATTAGACTCTGGAATGATCTTCCCTCCTCTTTACAAAGAATTAGCACAGTCAGTGGCGGATCCAGGGGGGGGCCATGGGGGCCATGGCCCCCCCCAAACCAACAAGTATCACTATTGTTTTAAAAAAAATTAAACATCTGAAAAACGCATCATCTAATGCTTTGTATACTAGCAAGACCATACAAAATGAAATCATTGACAAAAAATGAAGTGCAAGAGCAGCTAATCAATCAGGTGCTTCAATCAGGAATTTATAGCATCATATTTGATGAGACTACTGATACGTCGCATACCGAACAACTTAGCCTTTCTTTACGGTATTTTTACGAGGGCCAAATCAGAGAAGATTTCTTATCTTTTGTCGATTGTTACGAATCTATTCGCAAGGAGGACGTTGCTGAGCACGGAGAGAAACGTCTTTCTGGCGAGGCTCTAGGTCATATAGTGCTGGATATTGT
Source organism: Thereva unica (assembly GCA_949987705.1). Taxonomy (NCBI): domain Eukaryota; kingdom Metazoa; phylum Arthropoda; class Insecta; order Diptera; family Therevidae; genus Thereva; species Thereva unica. Next base: position 129,713,023 of record OX465281.1, read on the forward strand.
CAAGTCTTTTACTTTGGATACCTCAAAATGTGTCGGGATCGGAACGGACAACTGCAGCGTAATGATTTCTGGAAACCAAAAGAATCTGGGAGCTGTTGCAACAATCCAGCTTGAAGCAACGAATGCCAAAAGATGCCCATGCTACAACCATTCTTTGAATAATTCTCTTGCAAAGACTTGCAGTGTGGCGTCCTGCAGAAATGCTATGGGAACAATGAAAAAAGTGATTCAGTTCGCTAATGCTTCAGCCAAACGGGCTCACTAATTTCAACAAGAACTCGGTATAGCTTTCAGAGGGCTTTGCGAAACTAGATGGGCGGAAAGACACGATGGCATTTTGCAATTTCGTACAAATTTGCCAGGAATCATGAACGCACTTGACAAAATCGAGAATTGGCAGGACAAGTCAACATCATCGGAAGCTTTTTGTCTTCGCAGTGTCCTTGAAAACAGCGACTTCTTGGTTTCAGTAATTGTTCTATGCGATGTCCTGGGAACTACACAACAACTCAGTACTCTTCTGCAGTCTGAGTCGTTAGACTTGCTTTGTGCAAATGATGCTCTTCAAGATGTGTTGGCTATTCTACAATCAGATCGAGAAAAAGCATCTGAATGCTTCAAAAACCTATTCGTCGAGACGAAAATGATTACAGAAGAAAGAGGTATTCAAATTACCACTCCACGCAATTCCTCAAAAGCCCGACAAGAACATCGATCTAATCCACCGGCAGATAACGTGGAAGAGTACTACTTGAGGTCAGTTTATATCCCGGTCTTAGACTACGTTATTGCAGATTTGAAAGAACGTTTACCTAAAGATACCTTAAATTCTTTTAGTCTGGCCATATTCATTCCGAGCCGTATAACTGATAGCAGCGAAGATGTCAATAAAGCATTGTCATTGGCAATCCAATATAAGGATTTCCTTGAAGATGTAAGGGGAGCTGTATCCTTTAAAATGAAAAAGGAGTATGAAGCCTGGAGACAAAAATGGAACCGAGAGAAGGAAAAGGGAAGCTCCTTACCCGAAACTGCTGTTGCGACATTCAGTTATTGTAACAAGGATCAGTATCCTATCATCAGCACAATGATACAGATATTGCTTACGCTTCCATCAAGTGTTGCGACAGCTGAACGGTCCTTTTCAACATTACGTCGTATTAAAACATGGCTGAGGAACTGCATGGGTGAAGACAGGCTTACGGGTCTAGCCCTGCTAAATATTCACCATGATATCCATATGAATATTGATAATATTATCGAAAGATTTGCTAAACAAAAAGCAAGAAGACTTAATTTTATTATTTAAATAAATAAAAGTTAAGTTAAGTTATTTCAATAACTAAAAACAAAATCTTTGTGTTTTTATTTATATTTGTTTAACTCTACAACCCTTCGTCAAAAGCTTAAAAAATTCGCCAATGGATGAGGATGGCCCCCCCCAAAATGAATTTCTAGATCCGCCACTGAGCACAGTCACCACTTTCAGGAAACAAGTTTTTCTTCTCCTATCCACCTCTTCTCTATAGCTTTCCCTTCTTTCTTCTACTTTCTAATATCCAAAGTTCCCCTCTTTCTATCTACTATTGTACAATCTTGATATTCCTCTTAACTCTAGCTGTTCTCTATTCTGTTAGGTATTAAGCTTAGACTAGGTTTTTTTCTTTCCATGTTAGAATTCAAACTATATTCATATTGTACTCTAAAAGATGTAAGTCTTGTGTACTTCCTTATGTATAAAATAAATTGAATTGAATTGAATTGAATATATGGTCATTCCATCGCAAGTCTTTGGCTAATGTCACGCCTAAGATGTGTAGGGATGGGTCGGCCTTTACTTCCACGCCATCCACTGTCAAGGATGGTGATGTGTTAATCTTTTTCTTTGAAATAAGACAGTACTTGGTTTTGGAGGGGTTGAATTCGACACGATTCTTTTTTCCCCACTCTATAATAAGTTCAATGTCGTTATTAATAGAGTTGAACATTAGTTCACGATCATCAAGACAGGATCTGGCATGTGTCTGTCTTGTATCGAAGCTGTACGAGTAACGTAGAGTACCGTCGTCAGCGAAGCTGAGAAGTGAGTTGGAGGGGATTGAAAGTAGGTCATTTATAAAGATAAGAAATAGGGCCGGTGATAAAATTGACCCCTGGGGGACCCCCGCAGAGATGGGGTGAGATTCAGATTTGACGCCATCCAAAACTACCTTAATTGAACGGCCGGAAAGGAAACCCTCAACCCACTTATAGAGAAGCGAGTCAATTCCAATAGCTTTGAGTTTAGCTAACAAGGCTGAGTGCCATACTCTATCAAAAGCCTTGGAGATATCAAGAGCAACCAGACTAGACTCACCGGATCCAGATTTGATAAGAAGGAGGAGGAGTCAATTCTCGCTCACTTTTTGAAATATACAATGGATCACAAAATTAAGCAAAGTTAAAAAGAATAAAAGATAAAGAGTAAAATTGAAAATATGCAAGTTACACCAGCATTGTTTTCTGTTTCTAGGAAAAGTCAGTTTATTCTTGTTAAAAATTTAAATTATGTTAACAATTTAAAATGATATATTCACGCTCTGGCCACCCTAAAATGAATTAACGTTAATTTTTGTATTTTCTTTAATATATGTTTTTCGATAAGATAGATTTGATATATAGATAGATAAGAAGAAGAAGTGTTGTGAAATAGAGGAGAGCGGCTTTTCGTTTTGTAAGGATCTTTAAAAGTGTAATAAAATTAGAAAAATCGAGTTTAGTCTTTTTATTATTATTACTTGAGTTGCTGGAGTGGAGTGAGTTAACAAATCAGAGTGGGTATTCGGCTTATCATTTAATCAAGAGATAATATATCAGAAGTGGGATAAAGAAAACACAATTAATATTTTACACTCGTGGAAAATGTCTAACCTAGAAAATAACCCCAAGAGTGACGGAGAATGTGATTCTAAGGAAAAAGTGCCTGAGGCCAGTGGTTGTGACAATAATATGATTTTGGAGATGCTGTTGCAGCAAAATAAAATCCTGGTCGAACATTTACAGAGTGCAAATAAAATGCAGCAGTATCATGTGATGCCTGATTTCAACAGAACAATTAAAACATTCACTGGACGGGAAGATGCGTACATTGCCAGAGAATGGCTGAAGTCCATTAACGGAATTGCAGATTTAAATGGTTGGCCGGAATCATTTCGGATTTAGTGCGTACGTGCGAATATAAACGGTCCAGCTAGAGATTGGTTCTGCGGTTATAATTTTGAGATATGGGAAGATTTTGTGAGTGCATTCAATGTTACGTTCACGAGGGAGTTGACGAGTGCGCAGAAATGGAGGAAAATGCTAGACAGAGTGCAGAAAAGGAATGAGGACGAGGTCGACTATTTCTATGCAAAACTTAGATTATGCAACGAACTTTTCCTGGAATTTGACGATACCAGAAAGGAAATTATATCAGGATTGTGGTCACAAGACATGAAGAAATTTCTGTTGCAGAAAAATCATTTTGACCAGAATGATATGTTCCATAATATTAGAGAATATTGCGCAGTGGCTCGAGAACAGAATATGGACGGACGAAATGCAACTTTTGTTGCACCAACAAATAAAATTAAACCGGAAAATTGTTCCTTTGACATGAAGACTGCGTGTTACAACTGCGGAGAAGCGGGACATTTATCCAGTAAATGTACAACACCAAGAATTTTGAAATGTTTTCGGTGTGGTGAGCCTGGTCATACCAAGGAGAAATGTATATCGGGAGTAAAATGTTTTCGCTGTGGAGAGACTGGTCACATGTGGAACAGATGTAATAAGGTAAAGATTTCCAATAATTTATTAAAGGAAGGAGATAAAAATATTCCGGTGAGGGGAAGTTTCGCCGTAGATTCATCCAAGCCAGCTGGTGTGAACGGAGATGTCGACAAATATTTTAAAGACGCATTCATCAATGAGAAGCCAGTTCGAGCATACGTTGACGCTGGAAGTAAATGCTTGATGATAAAAAAGGCAACAGTTGATGAATTAAACCTAAAGATTGAACCCTTAAAGGAAAACATGCGTGTTCGAGGATTTGGAAGCAATTACATTTACCCGATTGGTGCTATCAACGCGGACTTACAGGTCGACCAGGCAAAAGCAACGGTGGATATGTACGTGGTACCAAACGAATTCCTAGAAATCCCCTTGCTGATCGGACAGTCTTTTACGGAGCTACCTCAAGTTGTAATCGTAAAGAAGGGGAATGTCGTCCGAATTTTTGAGGAAAATGATTATGATGTAACAAAAGATGATGATGGTGATGGTTGCCTCAGAAAATTTAATATTCCGGTGCTGCCAAAAGCAAAAGTAGCACTCTGGGCAAAGAATGCAAGCGTAATTCCTCCAAATCATATCGGGTGTGTGGAAAGCTGTTCGAGTGACGGATTGTACGTTGACTTATTTGTAGAAAAGTGACAGTGTAGGAGTGGATCGTTCATACCGAGCTGCGTCTTGAGATGTTCTGAGGATATTTTCTGTGTCCCGATTGTAAACCTTACTGATGATTATGTAAAGTTTGCGAAAGGAGAAACTGTCACTAGAGGTACGATTTGCGAGGAGGAGAAAACTGAGTGTCCGAGTGTAGAGACTCAAGTGTTGGTTGCTGAATCAAACAGGGAGTGTGAACAAAAAGAAATCCAAATAGGACCAAATGTGTCTGCTGAAATTAAGGAGAAATTATTGAAGGTGCTTGCCGATTATAGAGACTGTTTTGCTTTTAATTTAAAGGAGATAGGATTGACCGACTTTGTTGAATTTGATATAGAATTGACGGACCTTACACCGATTGCTTATCGCCCTTATCGCCTAAGTTTCAAAGAGAGGGAGATGGTGCGCCGAGAAATCGAATTGATGAAAGAGGCTGGGATAGTAACCGACTCTGAATCTGACTATACGAGTCCCATTTTGATTGTGAAAAAGAAGAACGGAGAGAGTAGAATCTGTATGGATTATCGAGCGCTGAAAGAGGTTACAAAAAAAATTAAGTATCCTCCCCCAATCATGAGTGATCAAATTGACCAATTGTCTGGAAAGTTTTGGTTCTCTACTTTGGACATGAAGAGTGGGTACTATCAAATACCCGTTTCAAAGAATTCAAGAGCAGTGACTGCATTTGTGACCCCCGACGGTCACTATGAGTTTTTACGACTTCCTTTTGGAGTGTGCAATGGACCAGCCGTGTTCCAGAAACTCATTAACGAGGAACCTGTGTTAGCCATACATTCTAACGAAAGCTATACGTGCGATACAAATTGATCAGGAAAAACAACGAAAACGATTCAATGCGAAGAGATGCCGGGCAAAAACATATATGGTGGGAGACGTAGTTATGATTAAAAGAAAGCCAGGTGCGACTGGTGACTCGTTAAAGCTACAACACAGTACAAAGGACCATACATCATCAGTGAAATATTACCATTCGATCGATTTCGGGTAGAGGATATTCCTGAGATCCAGAGGACGCAGAGAAGGTATACTGGTGTAGTGGCAAACGAGGATTTGAAAATGTTTGGTACACCTGAAGACGAGGACGATGAACGAGAAGATGAACATGACGAGCAAGAGGCAGTTGGAAGTGAGGAACATGAGGATGAAGAGGCTACTGAACGTGAAGTGGTTACATCTGGCAGGCGTGAGAGAAGGAAGACACGGAAGCCCAAACTTTTGGGTAATTATATCGTCGATTGAAATTCGGGGCGAATTTTGTAAAAGGATGGCCGAATGTTAACAATTTAAAATGATATATTCACGCTCTGGCCACCCTAAAATGAATTAACGTTAATTTTTGTATTTTCTTTAATATATGTTTTTCGTTAAGATAGATATGATATATAGATAGATAAGAAGAAGAAGTGTTGTGAAATAGAGGAGAGCGGCTTTTCGTTTTGCAAGGATCTTTAAAAGTGTAATAAAATTAGAAAAATCGAGTTTAGTCTTTTTATTATTATTACTTGAGTTGCTGGAGTGGAGTGAGTTAACAAATCAGAGTGGGTATTCGGCTTATCATTTAATCAAGAGATAATAATTATATATATTAGGCCGGGTTACCAATCAATACAGTCAGTTGCCGGAAGATTCATTGTTATTGTAGTAGTTGCACTTAAGATACTTGCACCAAAAAATATAATTTTTTCCAGGTTACTTCAGAAATAATAAACAATAAAACAATAAAGGTCGATTCGCACTATACGGAACGTCAACGTCACGTCACGGAACGACAGCGTCACGTCAAAATATTCTTCAATGAGTTTTTCACTACACGTTCACATATATAGGCAACGTCACGGACCGTCAACGTAACGGCACGTCAAGATTAGTTTCAAACTATATTTTGACGTGCCGTGCCTTGACGTGACTGATCTATTCTGTTGAATGCGAACGTAGTAACGGCAGCATTTCAAATTTTTCAAATAATAATATTTTTTTGAAGAAACTAATTCATCATGGAAGATGAAAAATTGATTGAAAAGGTTCGGCGATAGGAGAAGCTGTATGATCTTTCGTAGAAAAGGTATAGTGACAATACTCACAAAGAGAAAATTTGGTCAAATATTGTCAAAGAATTAAATACACGAGGGGCCTTATTCTCAATTACAATATTGCGAGAATTTCTCTCGAAAATGCTAAAATGGTATTCTGTATTAGAAATTGATTAACCCCGCGATTCTAGATCACAGAAATCTGACTATAAACAGAAAACGGGGAAAGAGCTCAAAGCTCTTGCCCCTTCAGTGGAGACTATGTGCTTTTGTTAGAAAAAGTGAGGATTTGGTATTCTGGATGTCAGATCTAACAAATGGAGGGGAATTTTAAGCTTTGAAAATCTGTCTATAGCCAGCGACTCGCTAGCTGGCTGTGATGGATTTTTTGATTATTTCATCAAAACGGGGTGTTTTAAAATTGAAGTAATTGCTTAAAAATATTGAAAACATGGACCCATATACATACAAGCGGGCTAATATTGGCAATTACTTATAAATTTGAGAATTACTTATAAAAATATTATTTGTCAGCTCCTCCGCGTGACAATTATGCTGGTTCAATCTTGAACGCTGAGCAATAAATAAATCAAAGTAAAAAAATTAAAATAAAAAAAAAATTGATTACGTGCGATTACGATCACTGCCACGGCCACGGTCTTGCTGGCCCATCCTGTTAGGCTGTTGAACCGGACGTCTGCGCCCGTTAACAAATAAAGGTAAGTAAAATGTGTATTTTAAAATATTTTTAGGCTCGTATTCATCGACCTGGATAATAAATATCGTGGATATTTCGTATTTACCGACCATGATTTTAGGGTGCACGGATAAAGTTAATACCAGCTGACCTGGTAATATTTTAAACCTTAAACCCAAAAATATTTTAAAATACGCATTTTACTTACCTTGATTTTATTTATTAACTTCGCGAAACCGGAACTCGAATATAAACAAACACCACCTAATCGCAATCATGGGACTGCTAAAGGGGAAGTCTGACTATTCAAAGTCTCCAAAATCGAGGGAAAGCTTTACGCGAAAGCTCTTTTTGTAATCTGGGGAAGCGTTGTTAGATCTAACAAAAATCTAACATCTAGAATCGCGGGGTAAATTCTGCTAGAAACTGTAACTATATTGTTAGATTTTTACTCGAAAGCTCAAGGATAATCGAGCAATTTATAACACTTTATGTATGGGGGAGACAATTGAAACCTCTTGCACTCATTTTCATTTATTTCGGGGACATTCCTACTATAGGAAGCAATATTGTAATAGGGAATACGGAAGCATTTTAGTTTCGGATAACAGTTTCGAGTATTCTAATAGAGAATAAGACCCCAGGTAAGTGTTAGGTTTTAATTTTCACAATAGTTTCTAAACTACAATGGACGAAGTTGCAAGAAGAGAAATTAAAAGAACGATTTATAGCCTCTACTACATTATCATTAACGTACAGCATTACAAGACCGATACGCTCGCCTCAAGTGCAAAGTAGCTACCAATATGATATGCAACGCCCAAAACCAATGTAAATTCAAACAAGTTCTTCCTGCATATCATCATCAACTTCAAATCCCCAGGAATCAATATGTTCAATGTTCAATATATGTTCAAACGGCAACACCAACACTATCCCCATCTCAAAATTCAGCTCTTCCGCGTCAGCACAAGAATTTTATGAAAGCTATCCCATCACACATTTAACCAATGAAATATAATTTAATTTTTACTTTATATATTAAACGAAGTTGACTTGTTTTAATTATATGTATTAAACAAACCATCAATTTTTGCTTAGCACTAATAGCGTCTCGAAAAGATGTGTTTTTTTTTAAATTTTATGTTCAATTTTTATTAAAAGTATATAAAACTGCTACTTCGATATTCTCTATCATTGCTAACTTGGTATTATTAAACTTTGGCATTCCAAATAATAATTTAAAATCAACAATACGGAATAAAGGCAATACCCTATCTAATTTTTTTTAGACTGAACACAAAATTTACGTTGACGTGACGTTTAAGTGCGAATTGAAAGCAAAATTGACGTGCCATTGCCGTTCCGTGACGAGACGTTGACGTTCCGTATAGTGCGAATCGACGTTAAGCAATAAAATTTTATTATTCTTGTAAAATGAAAAAAAAAAAAAATAAATGGAAAAAATGTCAGTGTCAGTGTAAAATGGAAAAAATGTCAGTGTCATAAATTTACCTGTTGGTGGGCGTTTATTGCGAAGGGTTTTTCAATTTTTCCTCTGAGCTTATTCTTTTCTAAGAATATCATTACCCAATTTTTAACAAGTGAGGGATTTTGCAAATATATAACTCTGCAAAATGAATCTGCTTTATTGTAATTTTATTATTCGTGGAGTAAAGATGGAAAAAAAGAGCAAAGAACGCGAATTAATTTTTCGTGCGTTTTGTTTTTTGAAAAAAAAAAAAAAAAAAATTAAAATAAACGTTCAAGGTTGTTCGGAGCAAGAATTGTTAGATCATATTGCATGGATGACAGGTATGTTTAGATTAAAACTATTTGTGTTTTATATAATATTAATTCAAGTTTTTATTTACAGCCTCCAGTGCTAGTACTGTGAGAAGGATCGTGAAAGAAGCTTCCGTACTTAGAAGAGGTAACCCGTTTGATGTCGCTGCACAATTAAGTAGTGCAGTAGGGCATGTGAGTTTTTTTTTAAATAAAATTAAGGGTTAATATAAATAATAATATTGCAGGGTTCCCAGAATGTTGTGAGAATACGCACGCCTTCTCCACAGCCAAGTACCTCAAGAGCGGACTTCGTATCACCAAGGAGAAAAAGTGCCAAACGTAAGCCCTCACGAAGTGAAATGGATGACTTCGATTCTTCTGTTGTAAGAAGAAATATAGATACATTTCATCTTAGTGAAGGGCGACAATGCACGATTCACCTGTTACGAGAGAAGCTCAGAGAGAAAGTTAATTATGAAGGCAGTGATACTTCTTTGTGGAGACTGATAAAAAGACTAGGATATCGGTGGAAAAATATGCCGGATAATAGAGAGATTTTAACGGAAACAAATAGGATTCGTCTTTTGCGACTAAAATATCTCTGCGGAGTAAACAAATATCGAGAAGATAAGCGTCCCATAGTATATATTGGTAAGTTAGCGTTTTTGTTGACTATAATTTTAATATAATATGCATCTCAATTTTCTATTTGTGTTATTATATTAAATATAACGACCTATTTTCTTTTCAGATAAAACTTACATACATACAACGCATGCTGCAGCAAAAGTCTGGATTTCGCAAAATCAAAAGGAGGGTCCCAAGAAGGCGTTATCAAAAGGCGCCCGCTTCAAAATTGTTCACGGAGGAACCACAAATGGGTTTATCCATGACGCCCTCTTGATTTTTAAATCAGAAGCCCGTACTGGAAATTACCACTGCGATATGAATGCGGAAAACTTCAAAAAATGGCTGACTGAGAAACTACTGCAAAATTTGCCTACGCATTCAGTTGGTGTTTTGGATAACGCTGCATATCACAACGTAAAATCAAGCAAAATTCCTACCTCTGCAAGTCTCAAGAGTGAAATGATTTCTTGGCTTACAGAGAAAGGAATTTCGTTTGAAAACAATTCTACAAAAAAGGATTTGTACGACGTTATAGGCAGAAAGCGAGAACAACATCTATAGATGCACTTTTGGAAAGTCATGGCTATTCCGTTTTGAGGTAAGAATTAAAAAGCTAAAATTATATTTTTCATTCATTTACGATCTTCTCCTGTTCCAGGTTGCCACCATATCATCCCCAATTAAATACCATTGAATTGATTTGGGGCTAGGCTCTTAGAAATAGTTAATAAGGAATTTTCAGCTATAACGGAGGAGGACTGGAGAAACAGCTGCAGGCATGTTCAGGACATCGAGGAAGATTATTTGCGAAAAGAGGGTATGTTATTCAATTCCAATAGAATAATAATTAATTTAGGAGAGGACTCTGATGGCACCGATGGAGATGAAGAATGGTAAAAAACCCAGACAGGCCTGTAAATTTGTAATTATTATTAATTTTAATAAACTTTAAGTAACATATTTAAATTATGTATTATTTGTTTTTCGCTTTATTGTAAGAAAAAAAAAATTAATAAGAAGATTTAAATAAACTATGTTTAAAATATTTCATACGGATTTTTATTTTATTTGCGGTTCTGTTAAAATTTCTACTAATTATTCCAATTGTAAAACATAATTTTCGTTTTCAGGTTGAGATTTTTTAAGTCACTGTGGGATGTACGGAAGCTCTTATCAAAAAACAGAGTCGCCGTAAAATATCCCACATGGTGTCAGAAATTATATGTGAATTGCTGATAATTCTTTTGCGTGCGCCTTTGGCCTTCATTTATAGAGCTTTATTTCTCAATTAGAGAGGAAGAGAAATTATCTTAAGCTTTTGAGCATTTTTAAGAAATTGTTTCCCCATTATGCGCCAGATGTCACGAGGTTTGAAAAACTCTATACTTAATTTTATATCGTCTTAATTTCATGCAGTTAAGACGAGCTTTTCGCGCACTCCAACTTGATACGAAGCATAGTTTACTCTTTCACTCCTATGTAAAATTTCCAAGTGATTTTTTCTTTCGCTTACACGATACTTATGCGGCGGTTACACGAATGACAAAAAATGACAATGGTCACAATTTCTGGTCATAATTAATGGCATTGCTGTTCACACGACTCAAATAATGACATGTGAAAAGCTCTATTATAAAATGTCATTAATTTATTGCAAGTTGCCATAAATAATGGCAAGAGCTGAATTTTTGTCTCCAACAGTCGCAACTGTTTTATTACTTTATGGCCCTGTTTGTTTGGAAAAGAATTGGTGTCTATGTAGTGTATTGAGCATTTGCAGACACTTGATTAATTCATGGTCCTGTTTGTTTTGAATATCCAGGTTTAGGTGCTGATTTGAGTGTAAACCCCTTTGAAATAACACTTCCGCACTTCATGATAATATCAATTGATATAATTATTCATCTTTTTAACAAATTTATACTCTTTCGCCTTATTTAAAAATAAATTGAACACAAATTCCCTTCCTTTTTGCATTTTTACGAGTGTTAAATATGTTAGACTTGCCTATATAAGATTTGCCTTGTTAAGATAAATAAAAATGATCATAAAGGATATGAAAATAAACTGCGGGGGTGTGTTGCCGGTATATTATAGTCCATTCAAAACGAACGTTTGGGTATCAAAACATAACACCTTTTTGAAACTCTTTCCGCACATATTTTTTTGTTTACTGATTATGGGGCCGCCCCAATGTAGGGGTAGTTGAAAGTAGTTTTGTTTTGGCTTGAAGAGTTTATTTTTTTTATTTAATGTTAATTTTCCAAATTGTAGGGGTAGTTTTTACTCCTTAAGGGTCGAAAACAATTTATTTGTACCTGACTACACGCATTCAATCAAATTTGAAGCCTAATTTTTTTTTTATTTTCGGTCCATTTAGATGTGGTTTTAACTGTTTAGGATTATCCCTTATCATAAAATTGGGCTTGATTTGGTATAAATCAACCACTTTCGCCAATAAATATTGAAAAAAGTGTATTCCATTGGGTTATTTTCGATTATTATTGAAATTGTTGTTGTTGTTGAAATTGGATTTTGCATTTAAATAATGACACTCTATCATAAAAGAATGAGCAAGTTCATTCTTTTATGATGACTTGCCATAACTTTTCATAATTTCTCATTATCGTTTACACGGTCATAATTTGTTTCATTATTTCTAAGCTTTTTAAAGCTTTTTATGACAATAATTTTTGCCATTTTTCATGACAGAAATAATGACACAAATTATGATCGTGTAAACTATTATGACAATTAATGACCAAAAAAATGACAAGCGTATCATTCGTGTAAATCCACCATTAAAATTTGGAAATTCAGATGGAAAACAAGCAAGTGTCATAACAGCATAAGCTCCTAGTGTCATATTGCAGTAAAAAATGGTTATATCATATTACATTAGCTTTTTTTAAATAAAACTGCATAGTGTAGAAAAAATATACAACGACGAAAAATATGGCGAACATGGAGGTTTTGACAGATTTTTTCCAAAGTCCTTGTAAATGAACAGAAACCTCCCTACAACGTTTTGAATATTTAAAATGTAACACTGACTTTATAAAAACTTACAACTTAATCTCTTTAAGGTAGCAAACTAGTTACTCTGTTTGTGTCAGTTACAATATAATAACATTTTGAAATGTGCTACAGAGAGAAATGTTTTAATAACTTTAATTTAATTTAAATATGACATCTTTTTTGCAACTTTTATGGAACCATTTTACAACAAGTGCTTTTCCCGTAACAAAATTAAAACTGTAGTGTAACTGAACCGGATGATTTATTGCAAATTGCTAATTCGAAGCAGTAATAAAATTTACATGTGATTACATTTGTTTAACTAGTTGGGATGTGGGCTTGGCCCCTTCAGTCCACACGATTAACTTCCCAGTATGATGAACGAAGATGGAATAAACTGACTTCTTAAAAATGGTTATACGTTTAGCACCAGTGGGAAATTGACTAGTATCAGAACTGGTGGTGGTTCGGGCAGGTACAAAAATCACTTATGTCGCTTAAACCAAAAAACGGCTTGGCCAAATTTTATAAAAATCTTTTCAAATCATATTTCCGTTTATACCCTTCGAACGACACCTCAACGGAGTCGTAATTTTTTTGTTTCGCGCGATATCGTGCAGGAAAGAACGTACGCACGCAAGGAAGATACGTACGCACACACACACATACCAAATTTTTGCTTGAAATGCGATTGGGACCTTGAAAAATGAAAATACGTTGAAAATTTCCATTTCGAGATTCGGACCGATTACAATAACTTCCCTCTACTGGGAAGTTAAAAAAACTGAATTTCGACATAATTGTAACATAAATTAGTTCCAAATTTAAATCTTTGCTAGCTGGTTGGCGAAAGCGATTAATTCAAGCAAATTATTAAAGCGATTAATTCAAGTTAAATTATTCGCTGCTGTCCGTTGCTGGAGTTCGACCAAAAGTTGCCATGCTCCAGCCAGCAACATGGCTACAACAATTAAATATTTTGGTTGGATTAATCACTTTTGGCCATGCTCTAGCCAGCTACATGGCTACAACTGCCCAAAAGAACGTGCGCAACAAAAGTGCGCGTGACACGAGTTTCTATTTTTTACGACAAGCTAAAAAGTGCAAATCCTGCCTAAAGAAGTTATCACTTCAAAAATCGCGTGCCGTAATGTTTGCATTACGAATGCCTTTTTTCGCCCTATTGACTGGACTAACTGGTTACTATCCTATGAGAGAGGATAGGCTAATATGACAGAAGTTCGCGTGAGGCTAATAACCTCACCCGGAAAATAGAGCTATAACGGAATTAGCAACATTTGTGTCGTTCAATGTAGGAGTGGTGCGGTTCCGTATTTTAGAGTATTGGAGATTGATTTGCTTTGGAGTCGCATTTTGCCATACCTTTCGCTATGGGGGTGGAGCGGTTCCAAAAGTGCACTATAAGTGCAATTATAGTCCACTTTTGGAGTTGCTTTGGTTTTTCAGCGGAGGATGTGTCGGAATGTAACTCCAAAGCGGGGCAACTTCTAGTCTTTTGAAGTGTGGAGTTGCACCGCTTTTACACTCAACGACATATTTGTTGCGAGAGACCGGATCCCAGTTTTAGAGTCTTTTAATAATAAGTAATAATAATAAAAGCCTAACTTTATTCCTCTACGATTATTGGTATAGGATTTATTAAAATTTAAGTAAAGTAAAAACTTTGCCAAACGTCTTTTCGTAAACACCCTCTGTAGAACAATTTTTTTCATCCAAATACACCCAGGAAACGCCCCTTAACTGATTAACATCTTAGTCTGAAACACCCTTAAAATATGCTATTATCGATATTGGGTCAAGTCTTATTGGGTTGTGCCATCGTCGGATTGTAAGCCTATGGATATATTAAACTCTTGAGTTTGAGTTGTCTGCGATATCGGCTTTGGGGAACATATTCTACAATAAACTTTTGACATCGTGGCAATATAAACGAAAAATGTTTTTTTTTTTTACCTGTCGGGTTCTTTTTTTTATGTGATAGGGAAAGCCCTTTTGTGTACTGTTCGACAATCTATTTTTTTCGTTTAGAGTGCAATGTCGAACAGCAGCTCTAGTCGGAAGAAAGATAGAGAGAAGTACGAAGTACTCCCAACTATTTCGCTCATCATCTCATCAACCAACCTATCACATGCGCTTGGTGGAGCGGGGAAGGACTAGCGAAGGCTATGACAGGAGGAGTCAGGAATGTAAAGAGGGGAGAAGATAAAAGGAAAGTTATGTGGGTGGGAAAGTGGAAAAGGCGAAGGACCGTGGCGCTGGCCGGGATTCGAACCCGGGACCTCTGGGATAGTAGTCAGGCGCCTTGCCGTAGAATACCGAGGCCCCCTGTTGCTTAGTACAACAGAAATACACCTAAAATTTCACAACCAAATTAAAACGGCTTACTTCATAGCAGCTATTCCGAATTAATTAGACTAGGACACAACTTTAAGAAATGCATGTTTTTATTTCATTGTTATTTATAACAGTTTATTTTTCCATTTTTTCACTGTTAGTAGATTGAGGTTGTTTCCGATACCCTCCACTTTGTTTCCTACTATTTTTGTTTTTATACTTCTTTCCTTGAAAGCCTTGCCTTTGATTTCTCCTATGCTCCTTGTTTTCTTGAGACTTTCGTGGTTGATCGAAGTCTTCAAAAAATGCCAGCTTTGTGTCCGAATGCTGATAACTAAAAAATAATTTTTATTTTAACAAAAAAAACTTGAAGTAACTTTTGTCTTACCCAAGAACTTTATTGTCGATTTCATCCAAACTTTGCAAGATAGAAATACAAGGAATTTGGCGGCATGCCACAATTTGTTCCAAACCATCCATTTGTGGATCCCAAAATTCTTCTACCCTACAAGATACACATAACAAATAATGGCTAATTAAATTAATTACATATTTACTTTCGATAACATAAGCGTGTTACTTGATGAAGTGGGTAGGACCTTTTTAAAATTTCCGAACACGAAATTGTTTTGGCTACACCACCTCCAGATCCAGTCCATACGACACTTCTATATTCCTTACTGTCAACAGCTTTCTTTGCATAATCGATTACATTTGAAACTTTTGTACCACCCTTAATCTAATAACAAAAAGTTTTTTATGTCAGGAATTGTAAATGAATTCGTTTGTGTTTACTACTCACATGCATCCACAGAAAATCTTTAGGAAGGCACTCGATGGGAATATTGTCCTTGGTTAATTCTTCCTCAATATTTTGGCCTTTTTTATAGTGCATCATTTTTAAGGACAAATTGATATCTGCAAGAATAATATTAATCAGATACTAAGAATACAATATCGCTAATAATTTGCAATACAAATAATTTTAAATAATAGATAGAACAGTTATCAATTAAAGGCAAATCTTGTGGCAAAAGGGTTGATTAAAAGTTGAAATAGTTAATTTTAATTTCATATGGGCGGGACACATATCCGCACCGCGTGACGGAGAAAAAGTAAACAAATACAATTTTACCAGTCTGTCCCTACCGTTCTGTGACCGCACAGCGCAAATTACTTGAGTTTAGTTTTTACGCGGACACGGTGCGGATGTGGTGCGGACGCGGTTCGGATATGTGTGCCCGGCCTTTAAGGTCAACAATAGTGACTCAGCAAAGGAGATATTTTGTCGTAAAATCTCATTTTCAATTTCCATTGCAGTTCCAATGAAGTTCAATCGACTTAGTGCCCAAGGGTCCACACAACATTTGGATGAGAACAATTTTTTATCCTCTCATGTTTTTCAACTATTGTTGTGCCTTCTAAGAGATAGCCTATATGTATTATACAGGGTGCCGGGAATGTCGGGGAACGGTCCAATATTTCCTGAGTGGTAGGTTTTCGTGAAAAAAGTTATGAGCAAAAGTTACTCAACTTGGAGGGTGGAGTCGTTTGCACACGAAACTCACCCCCTCGCAGGAGGTGGGGGTAAGTCCTTTCTCACGGATTGTGATTCTCCGAAGAAAAATATTAAAATTTTGTCAGAAATTTTATTTATTCGAAGCCCCCATGCATCCCAAAAAATCAAAATTATTCCCAAAAATCATTTGGTTGAGTGTACAGGGAAACTTCGAATAGTAAAATTTCTCGGACAAAAGTTTCATGCTATGTGTAAATGGAAGCCTTAAGATATGACTAAACCCTACACAAACTCCAGAAAGTAGCATAGTAGTAGATTGCTAAGCCGCCAACGGCCAGCTAAACGCGCGATTCCGCGAGTACTGCAGTGTAAACCAAGTAGCACTGAATCACGAAAAGGCCTTTAGAATATAGAAATACAGGAAGGCATACGCCAAATTTTAGCGTAATGAAATTTTTGTCGAGTGAGTGATAACGTTGTGGTAGTTGTGTGTCCATTACAAGCGGAAAAGAGAGTGGAACAGAGGATAGGTAAGAAGGAGTAAGTCAGGAGTAGTAAGATCTATGAGGTGCGCCAGCGAGGGAGACCCAACCTTCGCTGGAAGGATGGTGTAAACCAGGACGCTCAGAGCTTAGGGATGTCAAACTGGTTGACATCGCCGCAGAATCGAGGCCGGTGCAGAGAACAGTTGCGAGACGCCAGGACCGGATCCTGGCTGTAGAGCCGTTAAAGAAAGAATAAAAAGACGAAGAAGTCTAAATTATCAGTTATCTCAAATAAAATCTTGTACACGACCAGCCCGATTTCCTGTGGTTATGTAAATACTAGAGAAATTTGAAAAACCTCACTAGTGATTAGATGGGGGAGGGAGTCGAGCCAAATCTCACGACATCTCACCAGGGCGGGGGGGGGTGCTGTCGATAAATTGCAAAAATCACCTAACGTTTTTTTACGAAAAAGCGCTCACAATCTAAAATAGCTGGACACATGTTTTTCTTGTTAGTTTTTTTGAGTTTCTGAAAGTTTAATTTAAGTTTTGCCGCAATAAAATCAGAAGTGCCAGAACTTTTGGGTGACACTGAGCTCAGGCGAGCCATGTTCCCAGTATAGCAAGTTATTGTAATCGGTCCGAAAATCGAAATCGAAAATTTCAACGTATTTTCATCTTTCAAGGTCCCAGGAGCATTTTAAGCACAAAATCGGGAGGAAGTATGTGTGTGTGTATGTGCGTACGGATGTGGTCATTTTTTCCTGCACGATACCGCGCGAACCAAAAAAGATATCGACTTCGTTGAGGTGTCGTTCGAAGAGTATTAACCGAAATATGATCTGAAAAGATTTTCATAAAATTCGGTCGAGCCGTTTTTTTGTTTAAGCGGCGTAAGTGATTTTTGTACTGCACGATATCGCCCGAACCACGAAAGATATTGACTTACTTGAGGCGCCGTTCGAAGCGTATTAGCGACAATATAATCTGAAAAGATTTTTATAATATTTGGTAGAGGGGTTTTTTGGTTTAAATGACATATGTAAGTGATTTATGTACCTGCACGATAGTGCGCGAACTATAAAAGATATCGACTTACTTGATGTGCCGTTCGAAGAGTATTAACCAAAATATAATCTGAAAAGATTTTCATAAAATTCGGTCGAACCGTTTTTGTTTTCGTTTAAACGACGTTTATGATTTTTGTACCTGCACGATACCGCACGAACTAAAAAAAACTTGGCCTTATTATCGTTGTCGTATGACGTGACAGATGCGTCATTCGACCTTAAATTGGTATTGTCATTGTCAATCTAACAAACTTCTAGCGAGTAAATCGACAAAATTCGTGTTTAATTGTCGCAAGCTGGCGTGTGAAGTGACATTTTTGTTGATACGTGTGTAGGTATCGACAGTTTTATTCCACCGCGTCACTCGTAGTCACGTAACTCGCCAACAAGAATACCACCTACTATATCGACTTCATTGAGGTGCCGAAAAAATAATATTAATGAAGAAATGCTCTGAAAAAAATTTCATAATATTCGGTCGGGCCTTTTTTGTTTAAATAAAAAAACTTCGGCTAATTGTCAGAAAGACAAGTTTTGCTAATACATATCAAATAAACTCGATGGAATGAGACCCGTTCTAAACGAAGTGATCTTTTTTGGGTTCTGCACAGAGATAGCATTCGAACAAAACATCACTTGTCAAAATCCGACAACCTTTCAAAATCGTGCAACAATTTCGTTACCCTTTACAAACAGCGCGAATTTTCAAACCTTGGATTAGCACTTTTTGACGGGAATTGTTTTCTACGCGTGATACAGTTTCAGGAAATTGCGGTTCATCCCGGGATTTCCAGTAGTTACCGTTAAATTTGTTCTTTTTGTTCAAGTCTGACAAGTACTTAACAGTTACAGTTTTGCTAATATCTCCGGAAAGCTTTGGAATTTCCAAATGAAGTCATTCGCTTCTCAGCTCGTCAACGGCGCTTCAGTACGCTCAATACGAATTTGAACACCCGCTTTAGTGCATCGAACGAAATACGGAGGAAATGTTTGTTTGCTAACGTTCAGGAAAAACAAATTCTCTAGAAAAAGCTTGTGGATTTACTACTATTATAGTTATTTAAACTAGCTTCTATCAGGATTGCTTTGTCATCAGTTCTGATACTAGCCAATTTTCCACTAGTGCTAAACGTATAACTATTTTGTAAGAAGTCAGTTTATTCCATCTTCGTCATACTGGGAAGTTAATCGTGTGGACCGAAGGGGTCAAACCCACATCCCAACTAGTTTTAAATTTTTTATCGAACAGAGTCATATATATATATATATATATAGATATGTAATGGTATATTACTGTTTTTGAATTTGAGAATTTGGAGTTGTGTTAAACCGGGAAATTAAATAATTATAATGCGAATTTCAATGTGTTAGATTTTTTTTCTGGAATGGTTGGGCCGGATTTTGTTTCCTTTCAGGGTTCTTAAGTAGTGCTTTTCCTTGTCAGCTGGTGGTTATTCATACTATGAGCTGGCAAGGGAACGCATTGCCATGACACGGCTCAAGAAAGGCCAGGAGAAGGATAGAAGCTCAAGATGAAAGTGCATATTCACAGGTAAGTGGTGAACCATGATGCGTATAGGCCCGACCACACCCCACCCGGCGAGCTAGTGAACTCCGTGTGGCCGTCAGCATATCCCCCTAAAGCTGGTGACAGAATTTCGCTCAAACGCGGTGCGGACATTGACAGATAGAATAAAAAAGTATGTGTATTGCAATGCGAACTAGCGAAATGTGGCTTGAGCACTACGCACACACCGCGTAAGTTGCTTTACTTTCTACTTCTGGCGCGTTGCCGCGCGGTCCAGTGTAAAAAAGTTGTTTGTGCGTTGTGTTTTGAGTCGTGTTTTGGTGTTGGTGGGCATTTTGTTTATGTTTTGAATCATGTGCTGGTGAAGGGGATAAGAAATTTGTTGAATTTCATAATTATTTCGAAATTGTGGTGATGAAATTAGTACCTAGAACAAATACAAGTCCTGTAGGATAGAAAATTAATACGCAAATCATACAGCTTTTTCAATTTATTTCGTATCACGTCCATTTGTCACTTTGATTTTTAGGTTGTGTCAAAGTCGGAACGCGACACCAGCACGGCGACTTTGTGTCAGTGAAAAATCCGCGCACACCGCGAAGCTAATGTCCGCACCGCGTTTGAGCGAAATTCTGTCACCAGATAAACAGTAGGATCGGCGATTAGGGAGGATAGGAGTTCCGATTTGTTTTATGTTTGGGATTGCGCTCTTAGTCAGGCTTTTCCGGGCTTCTGGCTGAGGGGGCAATACCTCGCATAAATGGCGCCCAATATACATATAGTCGCGCCATTATGCTGTTACATAAAGAGAACAAATGACAATGAGTTTTCGTATTTTTGTAATACGTAATTGGTAACTGCTCTAAGAGGAGCAGTTATGTAAGTACTCAAAGTATGTAACTATTCTAAGGAGAGTAAAAAATTAAGGCCGTACCTCCCATGACATCGTGTGCAAAAATATATACTTTTCTAAGTTGTATGGTAAGGCCTATCCCTTATTAGTAAGTGTTCATTTCAGCACTTCTGTAAGCTTACAGGTCCTACTGGGACCATTCTGAGGCAAAGCAAGAAGTTGAACCGGGGTAAAAACTGTGCACAAAATTTTTCTTACAGTAATTTATAAATGTGAGAAATAATGAGTTTAACAAACACCTGTATATTTGGCATATAGTCCAATCAATCTATACAAATTCATTTAATAATTGCCAACAAGAAACATGGTCATATAGGAAAAAAAATTCTGAAAAAGATAGCGTTTTTTTTTTTAAATTCGGAATGGCGAACCTAACGTAAAAAATTCTGGAAAATGAAGAAAACATTTTTTAGCGAATAAAAGAAGAACGTGACGGCGGATCCTAAAAAATCATTATAAAGTTATAACTATTCAAATTATCTTTCGATTGATGGCACAAAACATAGAGAAACTAGTGGGATGTTGTGTCTAGAGACTAGCCACTAATAACGCTTTTTCATGGTATCTTTTCTGTTGAATAACACTTCAGACTGGATGACAATATATTAAGTGGAGATTGTGAAGAATCACCAAAACATTCCAACAAATAATTTGAAAAACTAACGCATCTTTCATGTAGTTGCTGCTGAAAAAATTATACAATAATTACCCGCCAAGACTTTGAAAGAATTGATATATTTTAATTGCACGCCATCTATGACAAAGAATAGTGAACACTCCATCTATGGCAATATTACATCACTCTTCGTTTTACCTGTGATTATCAATTTCCATAAAATATACAAAATACATTTCATAAATAATAGAAAATCTTTTGTCATAAATCAGTTGTTTACTTCCTTCGAAAGTTTATACATATCTAGCATTGGAATGTACCTTTTTACGTAAGAGTGAATAAATATGTTTATTGCCACATTCTTACAAGTTAGAGTATGAAGAAGGTTCTAGATCGGCGCGCGAAAGTACCAGGGTTCGATTCTTGGTGATGAAAGTTTTTTATTTTATTTTTTTTTTTTTGTTATTTTGAAGAGATACATAAAAATTTAGTTAATAAAAACTTAAAAATATGCTTTAAGACAAAGGGCTGCAAAAATTTTTAGATATGGGGCAAATCGATTGTAAAATTTTTGTAAAATATTAATAATTCTGAGAAAAATCACTTCCTTATAGTGATGGACTATAAGGACGGTCTTAAATACACCGTTCGTGCAATTAAATTTATAAATTTTCATTCATTTCAGTGTAACGAACCACGTTTCGTTACTAAGAATTTCACTCCACGAACATAAGGAAAAATATTCACTCAGCAGGCGGGGAAATTCTCTTAAGTAACCTTTAGGAAAATAAAATATTCACCCAGCAGGATGGGCGATTATCCTTTGACAGTTTCACGGCTATAAAATAAACGGCTTCACCAGGCTAAAATTCAGTCTCTAACCAGGCTCGTTCCGGAGAGGTCACCCTCTCCGGTCCTAGACCGTGTCGTGGTGTACGATCCGGCACGGTCATACTTTGCTCCAGGAATGTTACCGAGGCCTAGTCGTGGTGTACGATCCGACTATGTGCCAAAGGAGCTATTCCTATACCGTGTCGTGGTGTACGATCCGGCACGGTTACACTATACACATTACACACAAATACACATTACCAGAGGAATGTTGCCGAGACCTTGTCGTGGTGTACGATCCGACTATGTGCCAAAGGAGCTATTCCTATACCGTGTCGTGGTGTACGATCCGGCACGGTTACACTATACACATTACACACAAATACATATTACCAGAGGAATGTTGCCGAGGCCTTGTCGTTGTGTACGATCCGACTATGTGCCAAAGGAGCTATTCCTATACCGTGTCGTGGTGTACGATCCGGCACGGTTAGACTACAGACCAAAGCCTTCTATATTTACAAGCCATGCTGCATGTGTGTGTTTGTGGTTGTATGAAGTCCCAACCAAAATTCGTGAAGTGTCAAAATCCCATTAAAATCAAAGGGAAAGAAGTTTTCGTGCCGCGGAAAGTGCTGTTGCGAGTGTGGTTTTGTGAAAAATAAAAGTTATTTCATCAAAATAAAAAACGTGAAACAGTGCAAAAATTAAAATAAAATGTGTGTCTTACGTTAATAATTTAAATATAAATGTTAAAAATAGGATTTGCGGGTTTTATGTTGGTTTGGTGGAATAACATGTCAAAATCCCGAGGAAAACAAGTGATTCGCGCCGCGGAAAGTCTTTTATTAAGGAAAGCGCCGTGATTTTTTGTTAAAAATAAGTTTTTTTTTATAAAAATAACACGTACATAATATTAGTTTGGCGCAATTAAGCGAATTGTTACTTGTAATAGTTCTTTGGGGCCATGGTGTCACATGACGGATCAGCCAGTTTTCGTTGCAGCCAGTTCCAGTTTTAGAGGAATATAAGCAAATGAAGATAAGTTGAAACGAATAGTTTGCTAAATATTGCCAAATATTTATATAAATTTATTTTTAGCGGTAGTTTCCTCCACTTACGGCTTTTGCTTGGTGTGACGGCTTGACGGCATGATATTTGAAATAATATCCATTAAGGAAGAAAGTCAGGGATGCAATTATACTTATTTTTTACATTATTAACGCAACTTTGTAATATGTAGTAAATAAATTTTGCAATTAATGACCATAATTTTTGTTTTTAATTGGTTAAAGAAGATTCATTGATTCCCAATAAACCAACATAACCGCACTCCACACAGTTTGACAGCTAAATTGAAGTCCTATTATGCTTTCATTGTGAGTGTGAGATTTCGTTGTGCATGGCTTGTAAATATAGAAGGCTTTGCTACAGACATAACACTTATCGACCGCATACCGACCGACTACCGAATACCGGAGGAATGTTTCCTGGACCAATGTCGTGGTGTATGATCCGACATTGTTCCCGGCAGCATTGCCTATACCAGTGTCGCGGTATGACCACATACGAGACCGACCACATACCGACACACACACACACACACACACTCACACACACACACACACGCACATCCTGTCAGACCATTGACCCCAGCTTACGCACATGTAAAACTATCGTAGTGAGTAGATAGCTGATTAGTAATATACTAGTACTATAGCCCGTAGTTAGCTATGTAGATATACTTACTCACCATATGTAAACATGTATCTAGAGATTGTAAGCATTTACTTAGATTTAAGAGACCTAAATTGTTAGTACATGGAATATTTTGAATAAATAAAGAAATTTTATTTTGTAAGAAGGTGTTTGTTCTCACACGACCCTGTACAACTCGAGAGCCCCCGGCAACCCTCCCTTAAAAAAGGAGGTTAGAGAACACTTTCAACGAAACACCATTACATCAGTAAACGTTTATATTCCCTGGTAAATATTTTCGTTTTTTATCTACTGAAACTCACTAATAATTTTAATAACTGAGATTATCCGTTTTTCATAAACCTACCAAATGTTTCGTTTACATCATAGATATTTTTTGTGACAAATACACAGCGAAGTTCGATAAAATTTAGTTTTTTTTTTTGTCTACAGCACCACCGTTTTTTTGGTCTACTGCACGTACATGACTATAAATGAATAAAATCAGCATATAAAATATGCATTTAAAAAAATAAATACTTTATATTATTTCCGCCGCCGAGGAGCCATAAAAAATTAAGAAAATGATATTTTTTCTCTTTTAATTAAGTAAATGTTTATATTCTCCTAAGTATCATTGTTAAATAATATAATTTAGTGATTCAAAACATGTTCCACCGAAGAAAAAAAAAATATATTTCACCATTGCGCGACCGAGGATTGAACTTGGTACCGCAGGATAGGATCCCAGCGCCTTACCTCTAGGCTACCGATTACTACTTTATTTGAAACCTCCTTTTTGTTGTTAAATATACTTCCGGTTGAATTTCCAGACCATTTTCTCAGTTTTAGGTCTTTTGACCAAGAGCTACAATTTGAGATATGGCCCAAGTCTGTGGCGGCAGTACTTTCAGAGATGAAAGAAGGTCACAGACGGACAGACGGAGTCTTTTTTTGTTGAAAAAGCTAAAATGGAAAAAGCTGTCAAAAATCAGTTTTTTTTTAATTTGTTAATAATTTTTGTTTAACGCCACTTACATATTTGTTATTTGGAACAAATTTTGCTTCTGGCAATCTGCCCTCAGAAAGTCAGTTTTTTCAACCAAACCTATGTTTTTGTAATGTAATTGTGCTATACTCGCAGTCAAAATTTATGAGAAGACTAGCTTATTTGAACGGACAACCTCTTAATTTTTATGATCACGATTATTCGCTCATTAAACAACAATTCGAAATTAGATCGCTCGAGAATAGAAGAATTATTGCTGATTGTCTTTTTTTATTTAAAGTCTTAACTCATTTAATTGACTGCCCATATATTACCGCGAATATTGGTTTTCACGTACCGGCGAGGGCCTTTCGTAAATACACACTCTTTGCAATCCCAAATTGTCGCACATCGCTAGCAGAAAATAGCATGATCAACAGAATTTGTACTTACGGAAATTGTATATGTAATTATGTTGATTTTTTTGATATCTCCTATCCAAAGTTTATTCAATTTCTACATTCGCGCTACTAAAAACTCTATCTTTTTCACTATTTCATATTATAACTATTGTATTTTTGTATGTGATATGTTAAGCCTATGAATGCTAAATCTGTATAATATGTATAAGGGAGCATTCCCGTTAAATAATAATAATAATAATAACATTTCTTCGGCAATCAATATTTACCTCGTTCAAATTTAAAATTAGCAAAAAAAAGCAGTGAAAGGAGCCAAAAAACCAAAATGGCTGAAAATTGGTCCACAGCTTCCTTGTGACTCTAACAAAACAATTTCGGAATCCAAAAAAATAAACAAGCCGCCGGATATATTGCGTTTTTCCCCAGTTTTCCATGTATCTTGGTTTGTATAGGTCATACAAGCACGTGCGAGGGCCCAAGATGTTGGCAATGAAATTCTCTACAACTTTCAATAGTCTCGTCGTCAATCGATAATTATCACTCTCCTCTTCTTCTAAGTTATTGTTCTTCTTCTTATCCATGAATAGTCCACATTTACTTTTAGCTTTAAAAAGGCCAATCTTGAGGAACTGTCATCCAAGCTCACTTCGATCGATTTCAATAGATTGCTATCCTCACATGAGTTGGATGACGATGTTGCAAGGTTTTATTCCGTTCTGTACGAAATTTTTGCATTTTGTGTACCTATTGAGCCTCTAAAGTTGTCCAGATCAGCCCCGCCCTGGCCCTTCTGATCCCCTGATGCACTTATCCCATGCACTTCCCAACTTTATGGAAAAACTCTTTTATAATCCGCGTTAATAAAAAGGGATCCAAGAACGAGATATCGAATCATCGACCGATTGCAAAATTATCGTGTATACCAAATTACTTCTGAGATTGCTCCTATCTGTAAAAGACTTATCTCAGCAAATCAGGTTTTCTTGATGCTCGTTCCACTACTACTAATCTACTTGAGTTCTCTTCTCACACTGTTCGGTGCTTCGTCACTGGTTGCCAAACCCATCGCGTTTATACTTACTTCAGTAAAGCCTTTGACAAACGCTATTATTATTATTATAACCTTTTGAAAGTCATTCAAGGTCAAAGTTATCAAAAATCACTTTTTGGTTTAAATTTCACTTGTGTTTTCGATCAGTCAATAAGAAACGTTATTGCCTGCAAAAAGTCCTTTTGTAACTTTTTCAAAAACTTAACCCATTCCAAGTTATTCAAGGCAAAGTTTTCAAAAAATAACTTTTTGGCCAAAAGTCACTCAAAGACTGTTTTATTTTTTTCGAAAATTGTATTTTGTACGCAATGTTTAGTATAAGTAGATGAAAAAAATGTTCACTTAGCACCGCTTTTAGCATGGGATTTGACAGTTCTAATTTCACATCTATTAACAAGCAAAAATAATAACATTTCTCATTTTTCAAATAATAAAAAGCTAAAAAATTAATAATGATAATAATGGCCATTTTCATAATTACATGGCTGCACACAAATCGATCATATGCATGTTATTCAAAAAAGCAATTTGCAAGTATAAGTCCTTCTAAATTGCAGCCTGCTTGGCAAGTCGGCGCAAATCTTGCAACTATTTTTGTATGCCTGCTTATCTGATTATAGAAAAAGAAGAATTAATTGTGTGAAAATTTAAATGCGGTTCTCGTTTTATTAGGCAAAATTTCTAGGCTGCGCAACTGTTTATTTGACAGTTTCTCTTTTGCCAACATGCTTTCAATCAGTCAAGCATTCATGTAATTATGAAAAAGCCCTTTTGACAATATTAAGGCGGGCACTATATTTTAGCTAAGTCAAAAAGCAGAAATAATTTAGCTAAGAGCAACCAAAAAATTGCTGTGTATGCCGTTGTTAACTTGCCTAACTGAGCTAAATTAATTTGACATATTATTTTTTGATTATGAACTTTTATTAACAGCATCCTCTTGAATTTGTGCTAAATATAGGAATAAACAATTCCATTATTAAAGTGTTCAACTAAGGAACAGAAATAGTTCCAAGGAATTTAGAATGGTATTTATGGCCTAAATTCCTTGGCATCCTTGAGCCTTATTTCATTTGTTCAGCTGTGAAGAAAAGCTGCACCAATATATATGTCTATCTGGAAGCTGCTCATCACGCTATGAACAGAATCATAATAACTGCCTTCTTACCCTGCCGTTTGTCGTCATTTCTACCCCCTTTTTACGCTTGCTTATGCCAACAGGTCGCCAACTCAACTAAAGATTTTCCTTAGCGGAGGGATCAGCCCTATGGTGTTTTGTGTGGTTTTAGATATGTATATGTATATATAAGAGGAGATGAAATATATGTATATACAGGAGTAGATGAAAATACTAGCGAATGCTATCGCATGGTGTAGTAATTCTATGATGTTCGTTGAAGATATTACATGGCCGCTGGAAGTAAGAAATTGAGAAATAATCGAAATTCGGAGTAAAAATTATCTGTCATTCAGATGCAGACGCAGCTTTTCATAGCGAATAAATGATCTTGGAGGGTTCCATATTTATCTTATTGTGTTGTATTTTAAGCAGCAAATTAATTAGTTTTTAGTTAGTAGCACCGGCAATTTTCTCATTTCATTTTAACCAGAAGATGTAGCTCCTCTACCAATTTTAAGAGTTAATTGGATTGGGATTTAATGCTGTTAGACTCGAGTCAAATTAACTTGCAATTAATTGAAGGTGTAAGTAAAAAAAATTACAGCTAAGTTTTTAAAATGTTATTTGTCTATTAAAAACTATTAACTTTCCTTTAAAAATTTATAATTATTATATTTATATTTATTTAAACTTAGATAGATAGCAATATTTTAGCAATATTAATTTGAGGTTGTGTATGTTGCTCAATGTTATAAGTTTATTTAATATTTAAGTAAGTGGTTACAATTATATTCTACAATGGTTTTAGACGAACTGAATTTCTTTGTTTTTTTAGTTGACAATACATTTAATTACTATTTGGTAAGGTGGCGTTGACATAAAACTTTGCAAAATAGTTTTCCAACACACCCCCTTAACGATATCGTTTAACAAAGACCTAACTCTTTGACCAACTTAGTTAGTCGTATTCTTTTAAACAACTTCGTTAAAATATCCGCTAACATATCAGGTGGCAGTATAGGTCAATCCGATAGTTCCATTGGAATATAATTCTCTGACAATTTAATATCGATGTTTTGTGCGAGCGTGGAACATTGGGTTCAGTATTAATTTCTGCGCCCCCTGGTTGTCACCATTAATTATGGTAGGTCCTATTATACTTGTTTCTTGTCCTAATTCCAAAAATAAACTTCTTAGGAAGACTGCTTCCTTTGCTGCGTGACACATAGAATTAAACTCGGCTTTTGTGCTGCTCAACGCAACTATGTTTTGCTGTTTAGACTCCCAGGATACTGCTCCTGATGCGAACATAAACAACACATAACCAGAGTATGAATGTCTCTCATTAATGTCTCCACCCCAGTCAGCATCAGCGTATCCAATCACTTGTTTCGCTGCTGCTTGGTGAACTTTTCGTAGCTTGGTGTTGAATTGTGACAGTTTGCTTACTGCGCGTAAGCAATATCCGGTCTTGTCCATACGACTAAATACATTAGTGCTCCATTAAGCATTTGATACTCCTTGTGATCTACGAATTCATCTGATTCACTTGTACTACTTAACAACATTCCAGGATCAATGGGTACAGCATTTGGTTTACAATCAGCCATACTGTATTTTGTAAGCAAGTTGTCGATTACATTTTTTTCTTGGTTCATAATAATTGAATAATCGGAGTCATTTCTTCGGATATTGATTCCTAGGTAGTACGCTAGCTCTCCTTTGTCAACCGTTTCAAAATTTGATTTGATATTATTCTTTATAGTATCTAATTTATTCTTTGATTTACAGGCAATAATCAAATCGTCGACATAAATGGCTATGATATTAATATCCTCACCCTTATTCATTGTAAACACGCAATTATCTGTGGCACATCTTTTAAAACCAATATTTGTTAATACATCTGAAAGCTTCTTGTGCCATTCACGGCCAGCTTGTTTCAATCCATACAAGGGTCTTAATAATTTGCATACTTTTTCGGGAAAATCAGGATTAAAGTATGCATCTTTCTGGTTGGTTCATAAAAATTTCATCTGTTAAATTTCCATTCAAGTATGCTGTTGTTACATCCATATGATGAACTAATAGATTCTTTTCTACTGATAATGTGAGTATAATGCGTACTGGCGTGTTACGAGCTACAGGTGAAAAAGTCTCAAAATAATTAACTTGATATTTCTGTGCGCAACCCTTTGCCACTAACCTTGCCTTATATCTTTCTATGACACCATCTGCGTTTTTCTTCAAGGCATAATCCCACCTACAGCCAATAACTTGGGTTCTTTCAGGCCTATGCACTAATTCCCACGGCTTGTTTTTAATTAGTGAATTGAATTCTGTGTCCATAGCTGCTTTCCACTTATTACTGTTACATCCGGTTAGTGCTTCTGCTACGGTTTCTGGTATCAATTCTTCACCTTTAGCAAAATGAACATATTCTTTCCGAGGTCTCCCCTTTTTCCCTGTGCGTATCAATTTTGGTTGACCAAGCTTTCGTCGGGTAGCCCTTATGCTATCCATCTTCGTTGGCGATTCCCCATTTTGATCTTCATTAATTTCTATCTCTGAAAGCGTTTCTAAATTAGGTATATTAATCACTAAATAATCATTAGTAAGATCAGAGTCTTCTCCACATTTTTCTTCAAAAAAGATAACGTCTCTAGCTTTCATCATTGTCCTCGTAGGGGGTTCAAATAGCCTGTACGCTTTTGATTCATCATCATACCCTCGCCTCGCTCAAGTGGTGCATATGGAAACGAGCAAATATCTCCATCAAAACAAAACTACATCTTTACCGAACGTTGATTCTTCCGATTCTTCTTTATGGATCTGAAACGTGGACACTGCTCAAACCGGACGTTAAGAAGCTCGAGGTCTTCCAAATGCGATGTTTGAGGCAGATCCTCCGTGTCTCACTCCGTGATCGCCTTCGAAACGAGGTTGTCAGACAAAGATGCGATCAGCAAACACTGATCGAAGAAGAAATGCAAAAACGTCGACTACGGTGGTTTGGACATGTTTGCCGAATGGATGATAACCGCTTGCCACGTAACCTTCTCTGGCGAGACCGTCCTGCAGACTGGAGAATACAGCGATCGGCCCCGAAGAAAACCTGGTTGAAGAATATCGAGGGTGACTTAAAGAATCAACGATTATCAGTTACCGAGGCTCGAGACACCGCCAAAAACCGAGAAGAATGGAAGCGAATCGTGAATAGAGTTCGGGACCCAGCGGCACCGACAGCAGCGTATCCGTTGCGGGGACGTCCCGCTCGGACCGCCAGCTAACGGATCAAAGAAGAAGAAGAAGAAGATCATACCCTATCATATAATATTCTTTGCCCTTAGGTTGAAACTTGGAGCGATTTGGCTTTTGGTCCAAAGCAACAGCTGTTGATCCAAAAATCTTCAAATGCTTTACATCTGGCTTTCTCCTAGTCCATATTTCAAAAGGTGTTTGGTCCACTAATGACCTAGAACGAGCTCTATTTCTTAAATAAACTGCAGTGTGAATTGCTTCAGCCCAAAGATATTCTGGTAACTGCGATTCCAGTATTAGACAACGTGCCATTTCAATTAATGTGCGGTTTGCTCTCTCAGCCACACCATTTTGTTGTGGTGTGTATTGCACAGTTAATTGCCGTTTTATTCCATTTTTTTCAAGATAGTTTTTGAATTCATTGCTTAGATATTCTTTACCATTATCACTTCTCATCATTTTTATTTTTCTTCCTGTTTGGCACTGGACATACGTTTTAAATTTTTTAAATACTCTTAGGATCTCATCTCTACTCTTTAAGAAAAATACGTGGACATATCTAGATTTGTCATCTATAAATGTCGCAAAATACCTGGATCCTCCTGCAGACGTAGTTTTCATCGGACCACATATATATGCGTATGAATTAAATCTAATATTTGTTCGCTTCTGTGTTGAAACTGTTTTGGAAATTTTTTGACGTGACAACGTCTAATAAAACGGTTAGCCGGGATGCCCAAGCGACAAAGTGTCGCATAACCGTGTGAGTGGGCGTGGCTTACGCTGCATGTAGTAGTGGTATGTAGTAGTGGCTGTCATTAGCCGTGTTTTTTTAATGAACTATATAGTTCTTCCATCGAGTTCATTAAAAAACGACAAAGGAAATTTCATGAAAGCGCCTACTTCGATGCTTAAAAATTTCAAAATTAAACGGAAGTTAAGAGTTATTTTTTACACTGTTACACACGAAATCCTCGCTAGAAAATAATAAATATGTTTCTAAAAAATCAATTATTTGTTATAAATTTTCTCTCATCATTTTCCTGATGTTTTTATTTTAAAATTACGTCTTTCCGACCCCCGAAAGTATGCAACATGCCAACCCCCGAAACACCATGCCAAACCCCGAAAGTATGAAATATGCAAATTAAGAAATTTCCCAAAACCTCGATAAGAACCCCGATAAAACCTGGGTTTTCAGATTTGTATGGGGAAGAACTATATATTTCATTAAAAAAACACGGCTATTGTTACATTTGAGAACGAATAAAAAAATAAAAATACTGCAAAACTATAGGTATATTGTGTTTATTATATATTGCATGTAATGCATAACAGATAACGAGCAACATGGTAGTTGTCACGTGATAATCGCCACAGCGCGAAGCGCCGTGGCCCGGGGCACCGGTTTTTTTACTTATTTTCGCTTTAGCACACACATTGCATTCTATCTTCGGTAAATTCTTATTTTTAAGCTTGATACCCACTGTTAATTCGCTCAATTTATAGAGACTCTCCATGTTCAAGGGGCCACAATGTTTGTGCCATTTTATTACCTCATTTACTAAACTTTGCTTATTGTTTAGGAGACAAATCTTTGTATTTCTAGCATTTACTATGAACAGATCGTTCCTCAACTTCGCACTAAGGATTACTTTATTTTTTTTATTCCGTACTAACGCGCTCTGATTGTTGATCTTATAACCATTCTCTATTATTTTGTTTACTGCCATAAAATTCCCTCTTAGTTCTGGCACAATAATACATTCTTTAAAATAATTTGACCATCAGTACAGGTGATCTCCACGATTCCTACCCCTTTCGAATGTACTGTAACTTCTGCTGCTTATTCAATTGGTTGCTTTATGGACTCATCTAAGAATGTATATGCATTTTTGTAGAAACACATATGCGATGTTGCACCGCTGTCTAAACACCATTCTGTTTCTCGTAGGCAACAATTTCTCTTTGAAGAAAATGCCGCAAAAGATGAAACGGCGTCCGGCTCCGACATTGACTTGCTAAATGGCCTCGTTTCCCACAATTGGAACGTTTCCCACTGAATTGGCCTTGCTGTCATCATTCATTGCGCTCCTTTAATCCCTTATATGGGACATAGGGCGGCCTTGCTGTGTAACATTATTTCGTTTTTTATTATTTAGTTGCTTATTGTTCTTCTGATGATTAAAACTTTCGTGCCGATTTTTGTTACTTGGCGTATGCTTGATCAATATTCGGCTGGTCATCTGCTTGCTCTCGTTCTATTTGTCTCTGTTGTTCAATCAACAGTTTGGATTTTAACACATCAATATTTGGTAATACATCTCTGATTTCTACTGCGACAACGAAGTTATCACATGAGTCTGGTAATGAGCACAATAACATAACCACAGCTAATTCATCAGGTATACTGATTTCGATCTCTTTTCTAAATTTGAAAAAAAAAAAAAATAAATAAAAAAAAATAATAATATGATCGAACATCGATACTCCATTTTTCATCTTCAGCTCCACTAGCTGTCTGAATAGAGTTGCTTTTTGAGAAGGTCCCTTTGGGTGATAAATCTCCTTCATCTTCAACCATGCTTCTTTGGATGTTGTACAATTCTTGACATGAATTAACTCGGAAGATTTTACCCCAAGCAGTATTGTTGCTAAGGCTTTTTCATCCTTAGTTACCCAGCTTCTATGCTCCGCAGCTTCATCTTCTGGCCTAATCTCTTTGCCGCAACTAACGCCCAATAGTCGCATTGTACGAGCACACTTTTCATTAATATTGACCATGTGTTATAATTTTCTCCACTCAATTTTTCATTCTGCTGGCTTACATTCATTTTTGATTATTACTTTTGGCCCCTTTCTTAATTTCACAATATTTTTAGCTATTTATCCTTCTTTACTGCATGGCCTGGGTCCATAACCTTTGTTATAAGTTTTAGACGAACTGAATTTCTTTGTTTTTTTAGTTGACAATACATATAATTATTTGCTAAGGTGACGTTGACATAAAACTTTGCAAAGTAGTTTTCCAACACTCAAGCTTGAATATTATAGAAATAATACACAAACCCTTTGAAAGCTTTTTTAATTTTTTTAATTAACATCTCGTAAATACGCGGGCTTTATTATGATAAAGTATAAAAAGCTGTATATAAAAATGAATTATACATTATAAAAATGAATTATTCATTATTTCGTGGTCTGAACGATAGTGGTACCAGCCAAGGGAGTTTGTTGCCCGTCAAACTACCAATCGAGAGCCAACGGTCATGTCCCAAATCTTAAGAGGCCAGTACACGAGCGCTCCATCCGTTCAAAGTACACCACGCCCAAACAACAACAATTTTTATGCACTCGAAACTCACAGCCAAAGATTTGGACATTGATTTGATTTGAATTCCACGGCGCGACGCCATGTGTATATCCCTCAATACAAAGATCCCTAAGCCTAAAAAGTAGCGTTGAGCCGGACTTACAAGAGGCAGTTCATTTGTCCCGTACATGATAGTAAATTGTACCGAAGCCTCAACTTTTTTTAATGTCCCGGTTCAAAAATAATGTACTACTGGGATATGAGCGTGTATCGTGCGATTATACATTACGAAGTGGAGAGACATTTCTTACTTCTTTTGCGGCAGTAAAATTTCCAATTTGAACTGCGCCGAGGTGAGATTGTAAACACGAACTGGGACAACATTTTCTTATTTCTTTTGCGATAGTAAAATATATATATTACTGGAGAGAAATCTCTTACATTTTTGAGGGAGTGAAATTTTATACTAAAGAGACAATTCTTACATTTTTTGAGGGAGTGAAGTTTTGTACTCGAGAGATATTTCTTACATTTTTCGAGGGAGGTAAATTTTGTATTGAAGAGGCAATTCTTACATTTTGCGAGGAGGTAAATTTTGTACTGAAGAGACAATTCTTAAATTTTTTGAGAGAGGTAAATTTTTATTTTTATATTTAAATCTTTATCTATAACAAACCCTTATACAGTTAACAAAAATTTTAAACAATATTTTTATAATTAATATTCATAGGCACGATAATTAATATTCCCATTCATTCATCATTTATCGTATCCCCTCTTTCGCAAATGCAATAGATCTACCCGCATCGCAACATTTGAGCCATCCACTACGTGACGTGCTAGCAATACAATGCCACCTCGCCTCATTTGTAATGAGACATTGTACTGGTTCAAAAGGAAAAAGAGGCTCCTCTTACAAACTCATTTTATAATCGTGTCCTACGCAACACTACTAAAAAGCCGAATGAACGAGCGCACCCTTAAGGCGACATTCCATAGGTTTGGTTGAAAAACTGGCTTTCTGAGTCTGTTTTTTCATTATTAAAATGTTTTGGGGGCCATTTTGAGCATTGTAAGCATTTTAAATCAACTTTTTTTACTTGTACGGGATAGCACAAGTCTTGAACAAAATTTTAAGTTCTCGCACATTGATCCAGAGGTATCCATAGACCAAGAGGAACGTTTTTACAAGAACATCTTTTTTTTCAAAAAGTGAAATTTCAAGGATACTGTTCAATATTTCGCAACAAAAATAATACCACTTTTCAGCTAGTAAGAAGCAATATTTGTGCCCAATAACAAATAAGTAAGTGGCGTTAAACAAAAGTTATTAACAAATTAAAAAAACGTGATTTTCGACAGTTATTCCCATTTTCCCTATGTTTTGTGCTCTAACCTATAACTCAATATAGATACATCAATCGAAAGATAATTTGAACAGTTACAATTTTATATATTTTTGGATCCGTGGTCCCGTTTTTCTTTAATTCGCTAAAAACCGTTTTTTACACTTTCCTGGATTTTTTAGGGTAGGGTCGCCTTTCCAAATTAAAAAAAAAATTGATTGGACTAGAGCCTCATATTAAAAAATATATTTGTAAAATCATCAAATTTTCACTGCAGATCTCAGCTTTTGAAAGGGTGTTATTTCAAAACGCTGAAAGCGTTTCATTTTGTCGTCACCCACTTGATTACATTATAGACATTTTTTCAACAGGTGGAAATGTAGTTAAACTATCTACAGTGTTAATCAAATGGGTGACGTCACAATAAAATACGTCCATATTTTGCTGGATAGTTCACATAACAGAATGAAGCATTTTTTTGTGCAGCCCTTACACAAATTATTTTAAAAAATTGGAGTAACTAATACATGTCAAAGAATTTCATTTTAAACTATATCGTACCTTGTAAAACATACCATAACAGCAATAAAAAAACTGCAACAAATTGCTAAACAATTTTATTACATTACTCAAACATTATTATTACTTGCTATCTATTTATTATTGAGAATTTCTTATTCAAAAAACCTGTCACTTTGATACCTTCGGGGCACTGTAAAAGCCTTCATAGTGAATGAAAGTAAAAGATGAATGAAAGTAATTCCTAATGAAACTCTTTAAAAGATATTTCATAAGAAATTACATATCGTCGACCATTTAAAAATTTAGTTCATCTATTTTGCCTGCACATATCCACTGACCTCGGAGCAACGGAGCCCCAAAATGGCCCACGCAAAATTTGCCCGCGCTCAAGCCCCAGTTTTGATGAAGATATATCCATCCAAGGGAAATTAACGTCTTTTTTGGAGTTTACTCCTTAAGAATCGTTTCATATATAGAGCACAGTATGAAAAATATAATATATGGGGAGTAAAAATCAAGCGTTAACAAAACAAAACCCCGTTAATAAAAATCGTGGCGGCTAATTTTTGTATTTATGTTCCGAGACCCCCGACATGGGTATCAAATGAGAGGTCATGACAAGTAAAATTGAAGTTACGTCTTTCTAAATTCAAAATGGCGGCCAACAGAAAATGGCTTAAGACTAAAAAGTAGAAAATATGTATAACCGATCAACTTAAAATTTTGCACATATGCGTAGTTTGCTTCAAAGCAATGTCACCATTTTGTAAAATACTATAGATGGTGGATCCAAGATGGCGGCCGATGTTTGTATTTGTGTTCCCCGACCCCCGACATAGGTATCAAATGAAAGGGCGTGACAGGTAGAATAGAATCAGCGTTGTAACGTCATTCGAAATTAAAAATGGCGGCATACACAAAATGGCGGAAGACATGTAATAGAGTAAAAAGTGGAAAAAATAAACGAACAACTTCAAATTTCGCACATACAGTGAGTCACAAAAGTAAGTATACACCCTTTCTTTTAGTATAGTACTTAAAAAAAGAACTAATGTTTATGGAAAAATTGCCACCACTGTGTATCTAAACAACTATTTGTATGTATGTATGCGCGACTAGTCGACACAAAAAATTACCGTTAATTGTGGCGTCTGGGTTAAATAGGTCATTTATTATCAACGAAGATCATTTATTATGATCTGTATACTTACTTTTGTGACTCACTGTATGTATGTATAGTTCGCCTGGCAATGTAATGCGACCGTCATTAGTTTATATACCTACTAATAACTCTAAGATGAAAATTTCTTTTACAGAAATAATACCTTACCATTTATTCGTCATCTATCACAGCACCATATAACAACGCTCTAGCAATGAAAATCATCTAAAATACGAAATGAAAACACTTGGATATGCAAAAATGCCGGTTTCAATAATATAACACAGCGAGTATCGTCGGACGTGATGGATGTGGTTTAAGTTATAAAGCTACCGCTACTTATGTGGCTGTAACTCGATTGTAGATATCAGCTTGAAATTTTACGCATACATTCTTGAGACGATTGCCAACAAATTTACAATATAAATATCAATTTTTTAAATGTAAAAAGAAAAAAGAGAAAAAAATATTGAAGCCAAAAAAATTAGGGGAAGGGGGGGGCATAACGGGGACGCGAGGCACGACGGGGCCACCAACGCATATAAGTAACTACACACATTAGACGTGTGTTGTTGGCGCTAATAGGCGGCCATTTTGCACCAGTCTTCAGTCTGTCAGGGATCGGCGACTAGACTGCGCGCGTTTTTTTTTAGGATAAAAAACTTTTTTCAACGTAATTAGATCTAATTTTGAGTGATTACAAAAACAAATGTGAAAAGGTAAGTGTTTACATTACTACTATCTTTTTTTTTTTATTGTGTTTTTCTAACGACATTACTTATTGATATGTGTTGAACAAAATCACTCTAACTATCGATTCATTGTTTTTTATTATATAAAATAATGTTAGACATGGGGGCATAACGGGGGCATGGACATGGGGTGCGATGGGGTACCCCATTGTGCCCCGTAACTTCTGTCCCCATTATGCCCCTGTTATGTAAGTAGTCTGTCTGAAGGAATGATCTGTTCATTTGATAATATAATTTATTTTGTTTTAGGTATAAACAATGGTACGAACGTACAAAAAGAAAAGTTCGAGAGGCAGTTGGTCTGTAGAAAGCATGAAACAGGCAATAGATGCAGTTTTAAGCAAAAAGGCGGGCTACAGAAAAGCAGCTCATCTATACGGTGTTCCACAGACCACATTGGAGCGTCACGTCGCCAAAACAAGGAAAGGCGAGCTGTCTCTTAACTCAAGTTCAGGTAACTTCAAACCCGTGTTTTCCAAACAAGAAGAAGAGGAGCTCGTGAGGTATGTTAAAGAAATGGAGAAACGTTTGTTTGGTTTATCCACTGTCGTCCTACGAAGGCTAGCATATCAGTTGGCGGAAAAAAATGCTAAGGCTCACAAATTTAACCATGATAAAAAGATAGCTGGCGTAGATTGGTTAAAAGGGTTCATGAAGCGTCACCCGGATTTATCCATCCGCAAACCAGAAGCTACATCGGCAGCTCGAGCAATGGGCTTTAACAAAGTGGCTGTGGATAAATTCTATTCTTTGCTCGGAGAAGTATATGACAAATATAATCTGACGCCAGATAGAATATATAATTGCGATGAGACTGGCATATCATGCGTTTCCAAAACAAAGAGCAAAATTATTGCAGAAAGGGGACGAAAACAGGTAGGCTCACTTTCTTCAGCGGAACGAGGACAGACGGTTACGGTAGAGGTATGTTTTAATGCAGCCGGAACTTACATGCCTCCCATGCTAATATTCCCTCGGCAGAGAATGAAGCAAGAGTTATTGGATCGAGCTCCTCCAGGGACGACGGCAGAATGCAACACTCGAGGCTGGATGACTACTGAGACGTTTATGACCTGGTTCCAACGGTTCGTCAAGTTTTCTGCTGCGTCAATAACTAACCCAGTGCTGCTTCTTCTAGATGGTCACGTAACGCATACGCAAAACATAGAGGTTATTGAAAATGCACGCAAGAATGGTGTTGTAATGCTTTGCTTTCCCCCGCATTGCACCCACAGGCTCCAACCCTTGGATGTTGGCTTTATGAAACCTTTGAGTGTATACTATGACCATGCTTGCTCTAACTGGTTAAGGTCGCACCCGGGGCGAATAATAACAACTTTTCAAATAAGTGAAATATTTGCACATGCATATATTCAAGCTGCAACAATGTCTACAGCAATCAATGCGTTCAAAAAATGTGGCATATGGCCATTCAATGAAAACAACTTTACGGATTCAGATTTTTTAGCTGCATCAACAACAGACGTACCGCTAACGAATAATGAGCCTGAAACAGCTTCTTTAACTGCCGAAATCCAGCAACAACTGCCGCCTTCCCTTGAAGAGGACCCACTTGAACCAATTTTGCCTGCAACTCCGCCAGTTTTACATCAGAGAACTGCTACCTCAGAGCCTCAGCCTGGACCATCCAGACAAAACGAAGATAGCTTAATCCGATCTCCGATACGAAAAGTATGTCGTGACTTAACAACTTCCTTCGAAAATGCTTCTCCCAAGGATATTCTAGCGATCCCAACAGCCGCGCAAAGAAACCAAACGAGGAAAAACTATCGCAGAGGGAAGACTGTTGTTCTTACTTCAACCCCATACAAAAACGAGTTAGCAGAACGAGAACAACTTAAAAGAACGAAGAAGTGTTCAAATCCAGATGTTCCCAGGTCGAAGAAAAACTCGAAGAAACAGAAGACCCAAAAAGCTCACTTTGACGTAGAAAATGTAGACGAGGATACGTTATGCCTGTATTGCGCTGACGTGAACCACACATATTTGAAGTCTTCGGAGGGTTGGGTGGCCTGTCAACTATGTGGAGGTTGGGCTCATACAGCTTGTGCTGGTGTTGACGATGACAATGCAGAAGAAATCCACATCTGCTCATTCTGTGACGCAAAATAACCCTGTACCCCGTACTGCCCCGAATTGAGTACCCTATACTGCCCCTACCCTGGGGCACGATGAGGTTTTCATGAGGGTTTCATAAAATTAGAATTAAAACATTATTTTATTAGTTACCTCACCGAATTCTATGCGAAATTATAATTTATTATGTAACCGAAGTGTTGTGATTAGTTTTAATTAATAAATATATTCTGTTTATTCTTTTATTGTTTATTTCCCTTAACGTCCCCGTTATGCCCCCCTCTCCCCTATATTCTTTTAAAGAAAATATTGTGATTAATTTTTGTGTTCTAAGGGCCGGTTTCACAGTGAGAGTTTAAATATAAAAATTAACTTAAGTTACACTTAAGTATGGATGGCGGTTTCAAAGTTGCCACTTAAAATTTACTTAAGTGTAGCTTAAGAGGCAGTTTCTCTAGACTTAAGTTTTTCTTAAATCAGAATGCATAGAATATTCAAACGACAGTTGATTCCCAGTACATTTCAAGCAAAGCGCGATTGAAAAGAAATTTTACATGTGAAGTTCGGCTATTGTTCATAATTTACTATATTGAAGTGCTGCCGTAAGAAACAAATATAATAGTAAGAAGAAAAAAAAAATTGCAATGTGAAACCGTATTTGACTTAAGTTTAACTTAAGTGAACAAATTTACTTAAGTTTAACGAAAACTTAAGTATGACGGTAACACCGGCCCAAAGTCTTATAACTTCTTAATTATTCAATTTACGACAAAATAGCTTATATAATAGATAATTTAATTCTGAACAAAGAGTCTGCTTGCAAATTTTCTGTAAGATGTATTGTTACGGAGATAAAGTGGAAAACCCACAGTTTTTTCAAGATGGCGGCCAAGATGGGGGGACGCCGACCCCGAAAACTCAAATTTAAACTTTCACCGTGGCGGTTCGCAAAGCTCAGGATAAGAGAAGCAATCGCAAGGCGAATGATAAAAGTAAAAGTATCGAAGGCTTTAACTAAAAAACTGAAAAATAACATATAGTGGAGTCAGATAAGAAAAACAGTCTAGGCCTTCGTGGCCCGGAATCCACATCAGCGTGACACTATTGTTCCTGCTGAGGAATTTCAGGGATTGAAGACAATCCAGGACAGTCTTTGATGACACTCTGTGCGATTTAATGGCCAGCAGTGCAGCTTGACTGTCCGAGAAAATAACAATGTTAGAGCTATTTGGAGCTCTATTAATACAAGTCTGAGCACACACCTGGATGGCGAGTACCTCAGCCTGAAAAACAGTGGGGGTAGTGCCCAGAGCCATGGATATTTTGCTCCTTGGGCCATAAACACCCAGCCCTACCCCTTTATCGGTTTTGGAACCATCTGTGTACCAAAAGGCCGTGCTTCCTCTAAAGAGAGGCCTGCCATGTTGCCACTCTGACCGACTTCGAATAATCGTCGTAAACGGTTTGTCAAAGTCAAGAGTAGCAGGAATGGTATCGGACAAGGATATCATTGGCTCCAAGTTCAGCTCCTTGAGGATCGATAAATGATCCAGCAGGTCTCCTGGCTTAAAGGAGAAAAGGTCCCGTAGACGCAGTGCCCCTGTCAGAGCCTCTTTTTTCACCACCAGGTGTAGCGGAGGAAGGTTCAGTAGAGCCCCCATAGCCACAGTCGGACAGGTGCTTTTGGCCCCTGTGATACCAAGACAGGCCAGTCTTTGCACCCTGGCCAGCTTAATCATAGCACCCTTTTGTTTGGTCTTAGCCCACCATGCGATGGATGCATATGTGATCATGGGCCTTACGACCGTAGTATATAGCCAAAACATTAACCTAGGTTTAAGACCCCAGGTTTTTCCTACGAATTGGCGACAAACATGGAGAGATGCAGTTGCCTTGGCAGTTACTCTCTCAATTTGAGATTTCCAGGAGAGCTTTTGATCCAGGATTATGCCTAGATATTTAGCCTCCTTTGAGAAACCTATTTCTTTGCCGTCCACAGAGGGAGCTTTTAAATTTAGCTTCCTTCTATTAGTAAACGGTACGATGACAGTTTTTTGTGGGTTAATACCCAGATTCTTGCTACGGCACCAGCTATGCACATGTGACAAAGCGGCTTGCATGAGGTCTGAAACGGTGCTATCATGACCGCCGCTAACCGTTATGACGATATCGTCAGCATAGGCCTGTGTTTTAAATCCACGGTTATTCAGGTCGGCAAGTAGTTCGTCGATCACGATTGACCATAGGAGGGGTGATAGAACGCCCCCTTGAGGGCAGCCTTTAGCAGCAATTACCGTAATCGATTCACCATTTATCTCAGCAGTTATCAATCTGCTGCTGAGAAGCGACGTGATCCATCTCGCAGTGGGGCGAAGAATGCCTTTTTTTACTGCTGCTTCATTGATCGCGTCGAAGGTAACGTTGTCAAACGCACCCTCAATGTCTGCAAAAGCGCAGAGAGAGATTTCCTTGGCCCTGAGGGACTTCTCAATATCTCTCACTAGCACATGAATGGCAGTCTCTGTAGATCTGCCTGGCCGGTAGGCAAATTGCAGACAGTGAAGTGGGCTCGCTGTAAGACCCTCTCTAATATGACTGTCTAAAACTTTCTCCATTGTTTTCAGAAGAAAGGAAGAGAGGCTGATGGGTCGATAGGATTTTGCTTCTCTATTTGATCTTCTCCCCGATTTAGGGATAAAGAATACCCTAGCCTCTCTCCAACACCTCGGAATGTGGGCCAGCGCAAAGCTACCCCGAAAAAGTGGTAGCAGGACCGGTAAGATCTCTTCCAAGCCTCTCTAAAGGAGAGCTGGGAAGATGTGGTCCTTTCCAGCAGCCTTGAAGGGACTGAAGGTGCCAATGGCCCACTCCGGTTTTTAGAAGGAGCTTTTTGATTTCCAGTTTGCCGCTCCAATGGAGCAGAAGGTGAGCGCGGTTCCGCAGGTGGGGCTCTAAGGAGATCTTCTTCCATTGAAGGAGTGATCTCAGTGTGCTCCACGGCAGTTCGCGGACTCAGACTGCCCTCATTGAAGAGGGATCCCGAAAATTCCCCTTCATTGGGGCCGTGATCGGCACCCTGCTGCATGAGTTCGCAGGGAATGTCCAACTGGTCTTGTAGGTTGGCCTGTTGGGGGGCTATGGAAGCCCCAGAAGTGGTTGAAGCGTTGAGAGGTGCTCCATCCCCATTATTATTTCTTAAGGTATCTATATTGATCCCACAAGTTGCGCGAGAAAGGACAGTCGCCCATGGCAGAGCTCCGCATTACCATGGGAAGGCTAATTTAAACCGGAGGTCGCCTGATATCCGGAGTCCATCGTTAGTAGTACACTAACGCAGTACCATTCATCCCTTCAGCACGATTGTTTACACCTTGGGATTGTGCGCATCCATCTTAGTCAGGGCACCCTTACGGGGCCACGCAAGCCTCACCACCACGTCAAGGTGTAGATACGTCGGCGAGGACGCTATGTAAGTTAACGGTCCTTTTGTGAAAATTTTATTATTTTGGTCGTTCTTTCTATGTATAGCTGCATATATATCTCGGTATGTGTAGGTCCGGAGAAAGCAAAAAATTGGAGGTTGTTCGTTATGATATAGACTATCGGTGGTTACGATTTACATATGTCTGTACACATAACCTCAAAAATAAAGAAACTGCTAAATTTTAGTTTTTTGGTAATAACTTCGGAGTTTTTCAGTGAGCTTTCATGGATTGTACTTTTGTATGTGAACAATAACTTATACTTTATAATGTGAACAATAACTGGTTAAAGTTTCAGGTCAAAATTTCTTATACAAGTCGCAAAAATTTACTTCAAATTTTAAAATTAATCGCTTTATTTCAATAAATGTGTTTCAAGCAGACGAGTTAAATTAACTGGCATTATTTACTCAATATCAAGGAAACGATATTGAACACAGCCCGTGCCCAAAAATACAATTCATCAAAATATTCTCGATTCGTTTAAATAATTTTCGATCTATTTTTCTTGACTCAATATGCAATACGCGAAAATTCAAATT
This sequence comes from Thereva unica, assembly GCA_949987705.1. Taxonomy (NCBI): domain Eukaryota; kingdom Metazoa; phylum Arthropoda; class Insecta; order Diptera; family Therevidae; genus Thereva; species Thereva unica. The sequence continues at coordinate 129,756,746 of OX465281.1, forward strand.
TTTAATAAGAGTCAAAAACAAAATTTCGAAGCATATTTTTAGGAGTAAATTTAAAATTAGTTGCAACCATTGATTATCTATAAGTAGATACCATTGATTATCTATAAGTAGATACGTAACCTTGTTTGCGGGCTTTGGACATAGATGGCCTTACTTACACTGATTTCAAAAATCCATGTTAAAACTGAGACTCAAGAGCTTTCGAAATATATAAAAGCTGTCTATCGGTTTGCGTGCTTATGTACATTGAACTTTTGAATTCATGTAGGTATATAGAAATCGCATGAATTGGGATACTTGCGATTGCGCCTGCCGTTCTTTGCGACAAAATTTTCGGAATTTTTGTTGTTGTGTTGTTTAAAAACGATTTCTTATGGGGCCCATCCACACGCCAACTGGTTGCCCAAACTGAGTTGTGTTGGCACTGAATCGCAGTGTGTATGGGGCAGTTGGCACCCAGTAGGACCGGTAAGCTTACAGAAGTACTGAAATCAGCACTTACTGGTAAGGGGTAGGCCTTACCACATCCTTTTACAGAAATGCTTACTTTTACACATGATGTCATAGGAGGTAAGGCCTTACTTTAGTACTTACCTTAGAGTACTTATAGAACTGCTCGTCTGTAAGGGGTATAGTAAGGCAGCAAATGGAACATTGCAAAAAGAGATATTCATGGGCGCCTATGGATATGTGATCTGGTGTCGAAACGCTTTTATTTTTTTTTATCTTTTACAAATGCCTTTTTTTTCCAAGCCCGAGAGTGGCTTTACCTAAGAAGTCCCCCAACTAAATTCTCCACTTCTCCAAAGCTGCTTGTCCTCCGTATCGAATGAAAGCCGGGCTATTGAGTATGCTAATGACGCATTTTATGTCGACGAATATAATTGCCCGTTTTCTTTTTTTCTATAAAATTTATGAAAACTCCAGGAAAGCTCCCTTGAGTCATCGGGCAGACTCTCACTTGTTTGGGTATAATTCTGGACTACACCTTACCATCTGCCTTCTCTTGTAATGGGGTTTGTAAGGGCTCATCTAGCACCAAGAAAATAAGGGGTACCCTTTACCAGATGAGAACTTATTTCAGTGCTCCACCGGTAAGGCCTTCCTAGAATTCCTACTGGGCCCAGCGGGAAATGTAATGGCTAGGTAAGCGAGGTGATAATGAGATGGACCCATTACCTTTGTGATGAAATAATAGCTTACTTTTACATAGGGATGTCCTATGGCGGTAAGTATTTACTGTAGACATTACAAACGAGGACTTATTTCAGAGGTGAAGTGTATTAAGTGAATACATAGATTACCATGTAAGGCACGCAGAATAAAATTCTGGCTACCCTTTTTAGCATTAAAAACATTACTATCCAAAATTACCATTGCATTTCAGCTACATTTGGTGAGAATTTTACTAGTAAGATATCTTTTTGACTGCACTGCACGATCCACACCGAACGAATTTGGAGGACGAAATAAACTCAAGAAGGGAGGCTTCGACAAGACAAAGAATAATAAAAGCACATCACATTTCCAACGAAAGTATTTCACAAGTCATTACCTAGTCGCTTACCTATCCATTACAATGTAAAGACCTCCATTTTACTAAATTTGCAGTAGAATTTTTCAATTACCATGTAAGCGGTTACACAAATCATTAATGAATTCTTGCTAGTTTTCCCGCTAGTTTTCCCGCTGGGAAGTAAAGCCTTTGATTTGTTACATATAGGGTGTTAGTAATACTCTATTTACAAATTTTATAGCGCCAAACTATTAGGAGTCCTAGCATACGTGACAGACCCTGTACAAGCAGTTGCGGAAAAATTGTAAAGATGAGAGGATGAATATTAACAAAACCAGTTAATACTAAGTAAAGCCGGTTTATAATACACTTCAGCCTGTCCCTGTTATGCCCAGTACACACAAGCACTCTTAATCATGATTATGACGTCAGAATGACGTAGACTGCATTTTATTTCCATAGCTTTTGTATGGGTCTACGTCATTTTGACGTCATATTCATGATTAAGAGTGCTTGTGTGTACTGGGTATTATGCTGTCTGTAAATTTTGGAAAGAAGGATTCAATTGTTTTACATTTCCAGAATGATATATTCATGTGGATCTATCATTATAGCCAAGGTCCTAAATCCAAAGCAATGCCTGAGTGCGAAAGTATCTTTTTGATTTAAAGCCGTGAATTATGCCTACTGGGGACACCACGATATAAAAAAACGCGCCCTGTACTCGACCTCTTAGGTGGTGTGGAAGAGAGTGCACAAGACTTATTATATTTATAAACCACTTACAATTCCTGGTGCGTTATAAATTTTAAAATATTCTTTTGGAGTAAAGTGCGACAGTTTAGCATGGAATGGTTTTACATAAAGAAAGATTTTACTTTTCCCATATCATTAAACATCAAATCTTAATGATGAGGCAAAATCCTTCATTGCCTGGGATAGATACTATATGATAAAAACCTCTTCCATATGTAATTTAAAACTTTTTACTGAAATTTTCTCAGGCTCAACTTTTGGTCGAAAATAGAAAAATTTTTATATTCTGTACAAAGCAGAAATTAAAATTTGCGGCACCGTATCCACCTGCAGACAAAAAATATGATTTCATAAAAAAATAAAAAAAAATAAAAATCTTCCACGCATAAATATTTCCCTAAACCTGAAAAATCGTTTTTAAACAACACAACAACAAAAATTCCGAAAATTTTGTCTCAAAGAACAGCAGGCGCAATTGCAAGTATCCCAATTCATGCGATTTCTATATACATGAATTCAAAAGTTCAATGTATAGAATTTTTCAAATTTTATAAATAATGTTCTATCATTTCCCCTCGTTTTAGTTAAAACGGCAACAAACACTGAAAAAACTCAACAAAATAATTTTGGGAAGGGATGCGCGAGTTACGTACCTCACAAACCCCAATCAATTTTAAGTAAATCATGCATTCATAAATAGATCAAATTTCATATTTCTCAATTCTTTGGTTTAATAAGTAAATTTAACAAACTAAGCATTCCAATTTCCTCTAGAACTTCCTGCCATGTACAGACAAAATTCTTAGAACTTTTAACATTCGATTAAATTGCTAATTAAGTAAAAAAGTAAAATTGTATTTTTGAATCAATCAGTTCAAATTTCATATTTCACAATTTTTCGGTTTAATAAGTAAATTTAACAAACTAAGCATTTCAATTTCTTTTAGAACATGTGCAGACAGAATTCTTAGAATTTAACATTCGATTAAATTGCCAATTAAGTAAAATGTATAAAAGTAAAATTGTAATTTTGAATTAATCAGTTCTGTTTCAGAATTAAAGGTGTAAAGATCTAAAATAAATTCAAGTTGTTTCTTTTAATAATAAATTTTTTTATTCGATTTCTCGACGAGTGATTTAACTGGCGCAGTCGGTAGGATCCGAAAGGATCCAGTTGTTTCGCAATTAAAGCCTAAAGTGTTTTTTTTAGTCGACGGTTTATCGACCTACAAAAATATAACGGCGCGAAATTTTTTTTTTTACTATCTTCCAAGTGTAACTAAAAGTGTTGCAGTGAACCATCGAGGGAATATCGGTGCCGTAACATTCACCTTGGAGCGTCGAGGGAATATCGAAAAACAAGAAGAAAGGAAACCGTCGAGGGAACATTGACAACCAATCACCAAAACAAGAAAAAGGAAACCGTCGAGGGAACATCGACAACCAATCACCAAGCAAAAAACATCAACAAATCAGAGATGGTAGAAACTCTCTGTGGACTACTGTAAGTCAAATATTTTGAATATCTTTTATCTATTCCTTCCATTATCCTCAAATAAAATATAGAAAAAATATATAAATATAGTTCTTTGAATTGAAAATAAAGTTTGTGTATCTCTATTGAATAAATCTTATGCCACTAAATAACCCGGAAAAGTCTAGATTTAAGCCATACGAAAAGTTAAAAAAATATTTATCTCTAAGCAACCTTGATAAAAGTGATAGTGAAAGTGTAGACGGTGAAAGTGCTCAATCGTCTAAGTTAGAATCAGTGGAAACCTCAAATCTCGAAAGTCACAGTCCAAATCTCGAAAATTTCAATATAATTATCGAAAATCGCAATATGGCTACGGGTGGTGGCAGCAACCAAGTTATCACCCCTGTTGACGTATTTAATTCTCTTCGGGTACCAGATGCTATTAAAGATCTCCCCAAATTTGACGGCAATCCTAGATTTCTGTACGAATTCTTGAATAATGTTGAAGAGATTAGGTCATTAGTTAGTTGCACGGAAGGTACGCCCTACGGTAAACTCTTACTTCGTGCTATTAGAAATAAAATTGAAGGACCCGCCAATGAAGTGCTAAACATGTACGGAACCCCTTTAGAGTGGTCGCATATTAAACAAAATCTAGTGCTTCATTACTCGGATAAAAGGAACGAGACTTCATTAATTAGAGATCTTCACGATCTTAGACAAAGCGGGAAAACAGTTGAAAGGTTTTATAGTGAAATTATAGAGATCCTTGCGGTAATGACAAACCACGTACAAATTCATGAACATGATGTAAATGTTATTGCGGCGAAACGTGTTTTACATACCGAAATGTGTTTAAACGCCTTTTTAGCGGGACTAAGGGAACCCTTAGGCTCCACCATAAGGGCAATGAAACCAGACACATTGGCTAAAGCATTTTCTTGCTGCATCCAAGAGCAAAACATTTCATACGGCAGACATGATTCTGCGAATAAACCGACCCAAGAAACCAGACCTAATATTTCATCAAGGCAACCGGTCCTTAAATCATTCAACCCAAGACCTGCCATCACACCACATCAACGACTATTTTACCCATCCATTCGAACACCTTTCCAAAACAGATTAACAAATCCGAACCTCAATCAGTTTACTGTTAAACCGCCACAGCCTTCTAATAACTTCTTCCAAAATTACAATAGACCACCACAACCATATCCCAACCCATTCGCCCCAAGATTTAAGAATTTCTCTAAACCTGAACCGATGGAAGCTGGCTCAAGTAATATTCGTCAAAACCAAAATCAGCGACCGCAACAAAACACTAACCCTCAAAATAACTTCTTCCGCTCAACAGGTCCTCCAAATTTTACCAGTAAAGAACTATTCAACATATCTTGTTTTGATGATTCGAGGGCTGACATGAACCGAAATTACCAAGATTTGGATCAATACTATAACAACGATCCCACCTCAATAGGCGAATACAGTTGCCCTGAAGAGCATCTCAGTACATACGAAGAAGCAAATTATGGCAATTCGCCTGACTCCATGAATAGAGGTTACATTACACCAACTGACTCAAACTATGAAATAGACGATACAAATTTTCTTCCGAACGCCTCCCCGAACCGATCGGATACTTAGACATTAACAAGCACGGAACTGTTTTGGCTTATATAGATATATCTTCACCATTCGGCCGACCTCTTAAATTTCTAGTAGATACAGGAGCATCCTCTTCCTTCCTGAACCCTGAATATACTCATCCGCAAGATATAATTTATACAAAGCCTACAATAATCAACACGATATTCAACCAACACAAATTAAATAAGCAAGTTATACTACCAAATTTCTCAGAATTTAAACAGCCTGGAACATACCCTTTTATTATCTTCAAATTTCATGGTTATTTTGATGGACTGTTAGGATTGGACATACTAAGGTCTTTAGGAGCCAAAGTAGATTTGGTGAGCAACACTCTTAATACAGAAAACGCCTCAATACCACTGAAATTTAAGCCCAACTACATGTCTAGCAAGTATACAATTCCTCCAAACTCAAAAATAATAGCAAATCTTCCCGTAGATTGCGAGCAAGGAGATATCCTCATAAAGAACACCATAGTTAAACCCGGAGTCTACATCTCCGAAGGAATCTATAGTTGTAAAGATTGGTATAGCCTCGTTGAAGTAATCAACGCATCTAAGGTAGAGCAAGAAATACTTCTAGAACAACCCTTAAAGGTCGAACCATTCCTTCCCACGTACTCTGAAATTAACAATTTTAACATCCATTGCTCGAAAAATAACGAACCAATCCCTTCTGAAGACATTGCCGAATCACTTCGATCTTCTCACTTAAATAAAGAAGAGAAGAATCTAATTTTCAAAATATGTCGAGAATATGATGACATTTTCTTTCGCGAAGGTCAGACACTAACCTTCACCAACCAAATCAAGCATCGGATTCTAACCACTGATGATCTGCCAATTTATACCAAATCATACAGGTACCCTTACGTCCACAAAGAAGAAGTGAGACGACAGATAAATGATATGCTAGATCAAGGGATTATTCGTCCAAGCTACTCCCCTTGGAGTTCACCCGTTTGGATAGTCCCTAAAAAGAAAGATGCGAGCGGAAAGCAAAAGTGGAGACTTGTTATTGACTTTCGTAAGCTCAATGAAAAAACCATTAGTGACCGGTATCCACTTCCTAACATTACCGAAATATTGGATAAACTAGGAAAAAGTTTGTACTTTAGTACACTAGACCTCGCAAGTGGATTCCATCAAGTAGAAATGGATCCACGTGACGTACGAAAAACAGCCTTCTCTGTAGAAAGTGGACATTACGAGTACGTACGTATGCCCTTTGGCTTAAAAAATGCCCCGTCCACATTCCAACGTGTCATGGACAATGTTCTTAAGGACTTACAGGGCAAAATCTGCCTAGTATACATGGACGACATTATCATCTTCTCAACGTCGCTTCAAGAGCACGGGGAAAACCTTCGAAAAGTCTTCCAAAAACTTCGTGAAGCAAATCTCAAAATCCAGATGGACAAATCAGAATTTTTACATAAAGAAATTGCTTTCCTCGGACATATAGTGTCAACCGATGGCGTTAGGCCAAACCCCGAAAAAATCCGAGTCATTAAACAGTTCCCAATCCCAAAAACACAGAAAGAAATTAAAAGCTTTGTCGGACTCCTGGGATACTACCGCAAGTTCATAAAAGACTTCGCACATTTAACTAGACCCCTCACCGAATGTTTAAAAAAGGGAAGAAAAGTGGATTTTAATGAGAGATATGTAAAAGCATTCCAAAATTGTAAGAACCTTCTGATGAACGACCCCCTCTTGCAGTACCCAGACTTCAGTAAACCCTTTGTCCTTACTACTGATGCCAGTAACGTAGCAATCGGAGCTATTCTATCTCAAGGCCCGATTGGGAGCGATAAACCCATCTGCTATGCTAGCAGAACGTTAACAGACACTAAATCCAATTACTCAACTATAGAAAAAGAACTTCTCGCTATCGTCTGGGCAACTAAATATTTTCGACCATATTTATACGGTCATAAGTTCAAGATAGTTACCGACCACAGACCTCTGACTTGGCTAATGAACCTAAAAGAACCTAATTCAAAACTAATTAGGTGGAGGCTCAAACTCGAGGAATTCGACTATGAGATAGTATACAAAAAGGGTATTCAAAACTCCAACGCTGACGCTTTAAGCAGGGTTCAAATCAACCAAGAAAAAAAAGAACACGCCGAAATAAATATCGGGGAAGGTAACGAACCCTTAGAAAACAGTACAGATGCTACCATACATACAGCTACCGAGAACTTAAATGATGGTATTCCAATTTCAGAACGACCTTTAAACGAGTTTAACCTGCAGATGATATTGTCCAAAACAGATCAAAACCCCCCAATATCCGTTGAAATTATTTTCCGAAATAAACATCGTCGAACGTTTCGACTGCCCGAGTTTACAGAAGAAAAGATAACAGAACTTTTTAAAGAATATCTAGTTCCTAATCGCTTATCCGCTATTTATACAGACGATGAGACCTTTAGAATCGTACAAAATGTATATTCAAAATACTTTTCTAACAGTAAGGCCTTTAAACTAATAAGATGCACAGAATTACTAACGGACGTAACCGACAACGACGAACAAGACAGAATTATACGTGACTACCATGAAAAAAACAACCATAGGGGAATAAACGAAACTTTAAGGCACTTGAAAAGACTATTCTACTTCCCTTTTATAAAAAATAAAATTGCGCAAACAATAAATAATTGTGACATCTGCAATAGACTGAAATATGACCGACATCCCTTAAAATTAAAATTTGAAAAAACTGAACAACCCACAATACCTCTCGATATTCTTCATTTAGATATCTATACAATTAACAATAAATCCATCTTAACGATAATAGATAAATTTTCTAGATTCGCCTCAGCATACACCTTGACCGCAAGAACAAGTCTCAATGTTATAAAGGCAATCAGACACTTTATAAGCCTTCACGGCATACCTGGGAAACTTGTAGTCGACCAAGGATCAGAATTTACCGCTAACATAGTCAAAGATTTCTGTAACCAATATAATATAACCCTTCATATTACCTCCTTCCAACAGACAACTAGTAACTCGCCTGTTGAACGCCTTCATTCAACTCTCACGGAAATATACCGAATAATAGTAGAAAAACGAAAAGATAGGCACTACGAAATGGATCATGAGGAAATCCTAAATGAAGCTATCACCACCTACAATAATGCTATTCACTCAGCCACAAAGTACACCCCATTCGAATTATTTTACGGCCGAACACCCAAATTCAACGAAAACATAAAATTCAATACAGAGCACGAATATCTAGAGAAACTAAATCTATTTCAGAGAGAATTATACCCATTAGTTAAAGAACAAGCACAGAAAATTAATGATAAAAATATTGAAAAGTTAAACGAAACCAGAATTGAACCAGTAGAATATAAGGAGAACGAGGTAGTTTATAGGAAAGAATGTTCTCCTACATAAGATCACCCCAAGATTTAGTAAGCAATTAGTTAAGAAAAATAATAAAATAACCATAATAACCGCAAAAAACCAAAAACTACATAAAACTAGACTAAAAAAGAAACCTAAATCTTAAATTTCAGATTAGTAATAATGGTAGTACAAGGGCAGAAATTAGAATTGCACGACTTAAGCAATAACAAAGGACTTTTACCATTGAAACTCGGTAATGCTAAAGAAATACAAGGACATAACAACCTCATACACATAGTAAAGTTACAAAACTACAGACAGACAATAGAGACTATACGAGACGCGTTAAACCACCTAAACATTACAGAAGAACTTAATAGTACAGTAGCAACGACAAAACTTAGACTAAATGAGGTAGAATCAAAATTACAAACATTACTCCCAAAACATAGATATAGAAGAGGACTTATCAATGGACTAGGTTCAGCAATCAAATTTATCACTGGTAACATGGATGCTGCCGATGCCACTCGCCTTAATAAAGAAATAGAAACTTTAACAACAAACCAAGCAAAATTACAATCCAAAGCCAATCAGCAATTTCTTATTAATAACAGAATGATCGAAAGATTTGAGAATATAACCACACATATAAACACTCAGCAAACTGAAATTAATAATTACCTAAAATCGAATCAATATTCATTACATAATCATATACGGAAAAGAGCACTATCTCCTTCAACACCTTCAATATTTAAGTCAAATCAATTACAATATCGAAATCTTGCAAAGCCACTTATCTAATTTGGCCGAAGCAATACTATTCGCCAAAGTAAACATAATATCTAAACAAATTTTAAACCCCGATGAACTCGCAGAAATCTATGACTTACTAAAGAACGAAACGATTGACATTAAATCAATAGAGCATGTCTATGAATTATTAAAACTACAGGCATATCTTAATAACACAAACATTATTTTCAATATTCAAATCCCTATTGTCCAAAATATAACCTATTCATTCTTCCATGTAATACCAATCCCAATAAAAAACTCAAAAAGAATCCTTACACAACCCTACATAGCCCTAACAGAAAAAGATATTCAATTTTTTGACAATAAATGTCCACAAGTAGAAGAGATATTCTATTGCGAAAGATCATCATACCAAACAGCAAATGTCAACTGTATCACCCAAGTCATGAAGAATATACCAACCGAATGTGAACTTATAGAAACAGAGCAGTCTTCAGAGATCTACCAACCGGAGCCGAATTTCATCTTATTTATCAACGTCACGGAGACAGCAGTTAATTCCTCATGTCCCTTCAGCCCTAAAAACGTTACAGGAAGTGTGCTACTTCACTTTGAAGCCTGCGATGTACAAGTAAACTGAGTTACATATAGCAGCCACCCGAAGACATTCTGGGATGAAATCACAATCTATCCTATATTTTTCCACAAAATAAACTTCACCACTATTCGGGAAAACATCACTCTACAAAAACTTCAAAATTACAACTTCCAAACCAGAAGACAAGTGGAATTCCTGGAGATCAATACCGACATCAGACATACCTCAACATTCATCCTACTTACTATTGAAGGCATTTTATTCATCATCCTGATCATCTGTACCATCTTTAAACTACGAAAAAAGAAACTGGAGATTACACCACCCACTCATGGACCAGAAACTCCCAAATTACAGTTCCTGTTCCATCATCCTCTAGGGGGGGAAGAGTTACGTACCTCACAAACCCCAATCAATTTTAAGTAAATCATGCATTCATAAATAGATCAAATTTCATATTTCTCAATTCTTTGGTTTAATAAGTAAATTTAACAAACTAAGCATTCCAATTTCCTCTAGAACTTCCTGCCATGTACAGACAAAATTCTTAGAACTTTTAACATTCGATTAAATTGCTAATTAAGTAAAAAAGTAAAATTGTATTTTTGAATCAATCAGTTCAAATTTCATATTTCACAATTTTTCGGTTTAATAAGTAAATTTAACAAACTAAGCATTTCAATTTCTTTTAGAACATGTGCAGACAAAATTCTTAGAATTTAACATTCGATTAAATTGCCAATTAAGTAAAATGTATAAAAGTAAAATTGTAATTTTGAATTAATCAGTTCTGTTTCAGAATTAAAGGTGTAAAGATCTAAAATAAATTCAAGTTGTTTCTTTTAATAATAAATTTTTTTATTCGATTTCTCGACGAGTGATTTAACTCGCGCATGCCGAATGAATAAAGTTAATTTATCTTTCTATGTGTTGAGCAGAGCTTTTAAATACATGTAAAGTCCCTGCTCAACAAAGGCAGTTTATTCGACATAATAAGCATAATTTTACTTTAATTATGCGAAATATTTCTCATGTCTAAATTTAAAATAATTTAAAAAAAATGCTGAAAAAAATTCCTTTCAAAAAATGAGCGTTTTCATTCATAAACCGACAGTTCCCCGCAGTCGCAAGCAGTGGTGTTGTGCTAATTTTTTTTTTTACCGGAACGCGTACCGGAACTCGAACGGGAATCTATTTGAATAAGAAAAGAGCTGTTTGATTTTTGTTTGAATGACAAAAATCAATTGCACATTTAGAGGCAGTTACAAATTTTGTTTTTTCAGGTCAGACTTTTCGGTTTTTACTACTTTGCAAAAGTAAGTAAAACCCTTTGTTTTGTGCGAATTTTTGATTTACAAAAAACATTTCCGCAATATGTTTATTTTTACGATTGGGAAATGTTTAATTTTCGTAAAGATTCAGATGAAAATTATTGCGTTTTGCAAGATTTCAAAATGTAAAATAGTAACAAATTTAATATGAAGTGGAAATTATACTTTATGGTTATTAATGGATATTCTCAATTAATAGTGCAGCTCTCTCAGCAATAGGAAAGCTCTTTCATCAGGAAAGTGCACACTTTTTTTATTTGAAATGGAACATCTTTCCTTTTATTTGTCTATGATAATACATTATAAAAATTCGTCAAAAATTAGAAAAAAAATCAGCAATTCTTTTTAATTTTTTTTTCAATACGTCAGCCAATTCTCGTTATCAGAGATCATCTTTAGTTCCGGAACGCGTTCCTGTCCAAAAAGGAAGTACCGGAACGACGTTCCGGAGCGTTCCGGCTCGACAACACCACTGGTCGCAAGCAACACAACCCCCCCGGGCAGAAGCGCGTATGCGACTGGCAGGAAATGTCAACAATCTAGTAATCAAAGTGATAAAAACACAAATTTCGTATTTTTTAGTAGAAATTACTACAAATTATTTCTGTAGCATATGTGTAAAATATAATAACCTTAAAATAAAAAAAATATATAAAAACGGGTGTTTTTCAGTCATAATTTGTAAATTTTTTAAGTAATAATTGAAGTCCCAGAAAAATACACCTCCCAGTGGCAATACGCAGTCGCGACTGATTACATGGCAACAAGTGATTTGATAGGAGGAGTTAACTGAAGCTTTTGTCTGAACTTTTAAACATTTTTAAGAGCTTATCTGGGGAACATGCGCGGGATGTCACGAGGTTTGAAAACAACTATACATAAGCAGCGAAACCGATAGACAGCTTTTATATATTTCGAAAGCTCTTGAGTCTCAGTTTTAACATGGATTTTTGAAATCAGTGTATGTAGGGCCATCTATATGTCCAAAGCCCGCAAACAAGGTTACGTATCTACTTATAGATAATCAATGCCTTATACATAGCAAGAACACAATGCTCGCCATAAGTAGTGGGCTATGAAAGCTCGATCGCTCTCAAATTATGCCATCGCTGTCAATCGTAAAGGCGCGTTTCCAATACAGCTTTCAGCGCAACGTCAGCGTAGCCCTTTTCAAATAGCAGCTTCAAGTTGCTCGGAGCAAGTCAGCTTTTTCGAAATTATAATATTTGTCAAATAATTTAACTGTCAAATGTCATGTCATAGACGAAATAGTTTTTGCCAAATTTGTTAAATTTTTTCTAATATTACTGTATAATAATGGAAAGATAAATTTCGGCAGCTGTTGTAGTAGCTCAATAGTATATAAATATGATGAGCACGGTTATACTAACCCAGGAAAAAAATTAAAAAGACCCAAAAGATTGTGGGTCCGAAATATTTTCAAAAATAGAGAACAATTCGGTGATTCTAACAATTTAATTAAGGAAATGTTGTTAAGTGATCATGAAAGTTTCTGTAACTACACGCGGCTAACCTTCGACGAATTTGAAAAGTTATTAAGCATTAATTTAAAATAATCTATAAAATCTTCAAGGTTTCTGGCAACTGGAATGAGCTATGCAAGCTTATCGTATTCGTTTTGTGTTTCAAAAACTAGTATTCATCGAGTACTTAACAACTGAGCAAATATGGGAATGCTGTTTCGATGAGTACATTGGAACACCAAAAACGGAGGACTTTCTCGCAATTGCTGACAAATATTGGCTTCAGGCAGGACTGACAAATTGTATAGGTGCCATTGACGACAAACACTGTACTATCCAAGCACCTATTAAAAGTGGATCACTCTTTTATAACTATAAAAAAAACTTTTTCAATTATATTATTGGGAGTTTGCGATGCCGATTGTAACTTCACCTATGTTAATGTGGGTGCATATGGTTCAGAGTCGGATGGTTATTATTGAAAACTCAAAAAGCTATATACAAACATTATTGATTTCTTTTTTTCAGGTGGAATTTTCAAAAAAACCGAATTTGGACGCAACTTAATAGAAGACAAATTGTGCTTTCCAAGTGATAAGCCTTTACCTAATACTGACATACGTTTTCCTTACTATATCGTAGGTGATGAAGCGTTTTTTACGTCCATATGGAGGACGAAACTTAACTCTTCAACAGCAACAATTTAATACTCGTCTTTCATCAGCGAGGAGAAGTATAGAAAACACTTTTGGGATATTAGTTAGCCGATTTAGAATATTCCACACTACTATAGCAGACGTTGAAATTGCAAAATCCTTTGTTAAGGCCACGGTGGTTCTTCACAATTTCATTAGGAAAAATAGATATACTGATTCCTTTCTCCCTTCAAGAAACACACAAGGTGAATTACAACATATCAACCAAATGGGTTCGAATTTCCATTCGAGCGAAGCAGCTCAATTTCAGATTATACTGAAAAATTTCTTAAATGGCCCATGAAAATGAATACAAATGTATAAAAAAGTTTTCTTTCTTTCATTTATTATTTATTTTGTCTTTAAAATGAAGAACAATTTTAAGGATTTCTGACGTATTCAGCGAAGTTTGCATATGGTTTTGGTGTTGGCGCTGTTTTCGGTTGTGACATCATGGATTTTAAAGTGTTCACCAAATTCGACGTATTTTCGGTCAACACATTCTCCAAGCACATCCTTCTTAAATTAGTTTCATTTCTTGGAGAAGGAGTCCGTTTGGCACTTGTGCTGGGTTTCATACTCTGCTGCTTGGATCCGGAATTGGCTGCACCTGGGCTGCACCTAATTTGTGTGGCAGGATATATTAAAGAGGAGGAAGATCTTGCTAGAGGAGAAGATGGACGGGAAACGGCGAAATTACAAGAGGATGATGATGCTGTCGATAAATTTTCACGGTGTAAAGAGGTAGAAGGATGGGAAGTGGTTTGTGGTTTTAAAGGGAGCTAATGTTGAAAAAGCAATTGATTTTGGGAAGTGGAGTGGCACTGGGATGGATTAGGGGATTCTTCAGCCATAGGTGCTATTTGTACCGTTGAGCTGTCAGTGAATATATGATCCTGAAAAACCAAATATTTTGACAAAGGGTAGTTTTAATTTAAAATACTCTAACTTACGTTGTAGGAATCGTTGACTCCTAAATTAGAATTTTTATTCCAGTTCGGCGATGTGTACATCCTTTTAAAAAGATTGAAGGCCTGAAAAGATTCGGAGCCTTGCATTGAAAATAACTTACCTTCTCTTTTTGTGAGATTCATCTAAGAAACGTAGATGGGTCATATAAGGCCAGTCACAACCCCTATAACTTCCAGCACCACTTCTGGTGCCTTTCTCCTCCTTGTCTTTTTCTCGTCGGTATTTATCCCGAATGACCTTAAATATTTTATAAGCTTCGTCTCCTGATTATGATAAATGTAAATTTACCGGCCTTGTACGAACAACAAAATTACCACTTATTTTAAACTTTTCACCGACATCTTCCCAAAGTTTGTTTTTCTTTTCGGTGTTTCGGAAGTTCATGGATGTAACATTCCACAAGAGCTCTTCACCGTGCACGAGCTCAATAAATTGAAAATATTGTTCACTACTTAACCAAGCCATGGTTTATTTTTGTGATATTTTCCAATAAGCAGTTGGACAGTTTAACAACAATTCGAAAATACACAATACAGCTTTTTCGAAAATACAAGTTTCAGTAATAAATAATAGCTGAAATAATAACTTTTCCAATATTAAATTTTCTTTTACCAAATTATGAAATACAGAATTGAATAAAATCCATTTGATTAGTTTTTTTGCTAATTTCTTCATTCAACAAGAACATTGCGCCTTTGCACCATCTTGTATCAAATAGGTGCAGCTAAAATTTCGAAAGCTTTCGCAGTTGCCAACGCGAAAGTAGAACTAGAACCAACTTTTGCGCTAGCGTCCAGCGGCAATGTGATATTTTGAAAGAGAAAAAAAAACACGATGCTGTCATGTGAAACGTAGAGATACCAAATAACGTGAAGCTCCACGATGTATTTCCAATACGCGCCTTAAAACTAAAATTATAACAGAGCAAAGCGATACCGTAATATGGAGAAGAAAAAAAAATGGTATTTGTCAACGAAAAGCTTTTACAGCCCACGGCTTATGGTGAGCATTGTTTTCCAGCTATTACTTAACGCGTTGAACATGCTATTTTTTTGGGAATCGTATAGAAATCCATACATTTAAGGGGAGTTTACATCCCAGACTCTAAGTGAAAGAACAAAGTGGCCCTGTACAAAATACAAGTGCAAAGTTTCGTCGAAAGCTCGAAACTTTTTGCAACTGTCAAATGGAAAATTTTTATCACTGTCGCAGAGAAAACAATTTAATGAGCTGCAAAGCCTTTTTATTAGTTTCAAACATTTCCACATTTCATTTTTGATTTTTCAAACTGTCGAAAACAAGGTAAATATGCAAAAACTTCTAAAAAAGCCACAAGAAACCGCGAAAGTGACATCTAGTAGGCATTAGAATACTTAAATTTAACGAAACTAAAAGCTTTTTTCGAAACTTCGCATTCGTAAAGTACAATAGAGCTCTACTTTGAGGCTGCCGTTTTCTGTTGCTACTTTGGTGAAACAGAGACAGAACCATACTATCTTCTATGCGATAAAGGAGGTCAGATTTGCGCTTCCACTTTGAGGCTGGGATGTAAACTGGCCTTTAAAATCAAACATTCTAAAGAAATAATAATTGGTTAAAGTATGCCATTTTCTGTTGACAATTAATCGCACTGTAATGAAGGTTATATCTAAAACCGCGAAGAAAAGTGTTGCTATGTGCGTCATTTCTATACGATTTTCGAAAAAAAGGAGGTGGGTCAAAATTGCCCCAGGCCCGGCGCAAGAGAAAAGTATCTCAGATTATCGGCTATAATAAGTATTGAATTTCTGTATAGTTGTTATATCCCGTAACTGTGGCTAAGGTGTTAATAATGCTATTTCTTTTTATTCGGGCGAAATGACTAATTAACCCTGTATTTTTGTAACGCCATCTTCATGAATAAGGTATCAGTGTACGCAGAATACTCCCACCTATCTAAAATTGTAAAAACGACGGTACCACAGTACCAACTTCCAGAGTTATGAGTCGTCAAAGTCAAAGTTTTGTTTTTTTAACAAAAATTTCAATTTCAACCACCTTTTTCTCCAAAATATTCATAGTCAACTAATGTTTTTTTTCCCAGAATCAGAAAGCTTGGAGTGTTTCCTATGAATAATGTCCAGCCTGCCTTTACTTTCGAAGTTATAAGCAATTTAGATGCTAAAACTGGCCTTATTTGGGGAAATTGCAGGCAACTTTGACTTGAAAATTGTCACTTGGTTTTTTTTCGACATAAGCTTAGGAGAAAAGAGTGCTAAAAAAGTACGAAATAATATGAATATTTTGGAGAAAAAGGTGGTTGAAAGTGAAATTTTTGTTAAAAAAACAAAACTTAGACTTTGACGACTCATAACTCTGGAAGTTGGTACTGTGGTACCGTCGTTTTTACAATTTTAGATAGGTGGGAGTATTCTGCGTACACTGATACCTTATTCATGAAGATATGTGATGGCAAGAATGTCTTTAATTGATGAAGACCGGACTTGGGCAGGGCTCAAGAGCTCTCTGATAAACGTTCTTCTTTTAAGCCAGATCAGAGCAGGTCATTCACAAAGAATATGTGTGGAAGTTTCATCGCCTTCCAAGCAGAGTCGGCATTCTGTCTCTTGAGACAGTCCTAGGTTGTGGAGGTGGTACCGCAGTCCTACATGGCCAGTGAGATAACCTACCAGCAGCCTTAGGTCCGCTCTGTTTAGAGTAATAGAGCCCCTTAAGGCAAAGGGTCTTATAAGATCTTTAGCCTGTCTAAGACCTGGGACTGACTCCCAATAGGCTAGGTTTATTCCCTTAATCCACTCCTCTATCAAGGGGGTTTGACCCCTTAGGTCCACACGATTAACTTCCCAGTATGATGAACGAAGATGAGTAAACTGACTTCTTACAAAATAGTTATACGTTTAGCGCCAGTGGGAAATTGACTAGTATCAGAACTGGTGACAAAGCAATCCTGAGAGAAGCTAGTTAAAATAACTATAATAGTGGTAAATCAACAAGATTTTTCTAGAGAATTTGTTTTTCCTGAACGTTAGCAAACAAACATTCCCTCCGTATTTCGTTCGCTACACTGAATCGGGTGTTCGAATTCGTATTGAGCGTGCTGAAGCACCGTTGATAAACTGAGAAGCGAATGACTTCATTTGGAAATTCCAAAGCATTCCGGAGATATTAACAAAACTAATCAATGTAAAGTACTTGTCAGACTTGACCTAAAACAACAAATTTTGCTGTAACTACTGGAAATCCCGGGATGAGCCGCAATTTCCTGAAACTGTATCATGCGTAGAAAACAATTCCCCGTTAAAAAGTGCTAATCCAAGGTTTGAAATATTCGTGATGCCCAAAAAAGATCACTTCATTTAGAGCGGGTCTCAGTTTATTAGATATTAGAGAAACTAATCTATTTAAGGTCTTTCTGGCACTTAAGCCAAAGTTTTTCCATTTAAACAAAAAAGGCCCGACCGAAGATTATGAAATTTTTTGCAGGGCTTTTTTTCGTTAATACTCTTCTCTCGGCACCTCAAAGAAATTTATATAGTTTTTGGTTCGCGCGGAATCGCGTAGTTACAAAAATCACGAACGTCGTTTGAACAAAAAAAAAAAAAAAAAAACAGTTCGACCAAATTTTATGAAAACCTTTTCAGATCATATTTTGGGTAATACTCTTCGAATGGCACCTCAACTAAGTCGATATCTTGCGCGATATCGTGCAGGTACAAAAATTACTTACATATGTTATTCAAACTGTTTTTTGGCAGAACCGAATATTATAAAAATCTTTTCAAATTATATTGTCGTTAATACGCTTCGAACGGCACCTCAAGTGAGCACCTCACTTATGTCGCTTAAACCAAAAAACAGCTCGGCGAAATTTTATAAAAATCTTTTCAGATCATATTTGCGTTAATACGCTTCGAAGGAAACCTCAATGAAGTCATTATATTTTTTGGTTCGCACGATATCGTGCAGGAAAATTACCACATACGTACGCACACACACACATATGTACTTCCTCCAAAACTTTGGCTTGAAATGCTCTTGGGACCTTGAAAAATGAAAGTACGTTGAAAATTTAGATTTCGATTATCGTACCGATTACAATAACTTTTCCCTATATTGGAAAGTTGGGAAGTAATAATATGTCTGTTATAATCGACAGAAATAAATTCCTATCACTCATTGTTGTTTATTAGCAGGTTTTTCATTCAATAAATGTATTTATGTATTTTAAAACTGCGAGGGTTATTTCCCTCTGTATTACGAACTTTTAAAAATAACTCAAGAGAGAGAGAAAGAGAAATGAAAGAACAAAAACTATACCTGTCTATTTTTTTCTAATAATGTTTATATCGCTGACTGATTAAAATTCATAGGAATTTAACGTGGGATGGAGACAGCAATAGTTTTGGGTGATTTTTTGTGTGGGATTTTGCTTATTTAGCAGTCCATTGCTATATGTCAGTGGTTGCAACTCTAAGCAAGAACAGATTACCAGAAAACGAAACCAAGAAAACAAAGAGAATATGGTGGATACAGAAAATTCTCCAAATTCATCTTCGACTTGTCATATCTCACTGTTCGGTTCCGACGAAGCTGCGGTTACCTCAGCTTCTGAGGAGTTCAATCCAATTTCATGTGTTGGATTTTTACATTGATTTTTTTGATTTTTATGACAAAAAAGCTGGAGATATTACAACTTCCCCTTGTTGTGTAAAGGCCCAATTACAATGACCGGATCTACGCGGATTGAAATGTCAAAAGAACGCATCAGAACGGATAGGAAACTGCACTGATTACAATGAACGGATCAGTTCGCATTTAAACGTCAAAGTTTTTATATCACTCTTTGCCTTGTTGTACAGTACTTCGTAATCTTTCACCTCTGCGATTAACTGCTCGTCCGAAAACATTTTTAAAAACATAACAAACCAAACAAAATAAAACCTTAAACATTCACAGCTTTTGTTTACCAAAATTTTGACAGCTCAATCCGGCGATTTCTAAACGAACTAAAACGAATCCGGCACAGATGCGATCAAATGCGTTTGAATCCGTTCATTGTAATCGGTTAAATGGAAAACGCATGCTTGGAAAACCACTTTGACAGTTCAATCCGATTCTGTTCCGCTCTAATCCGGTCATTGTAATTGGGCCTTAAGGCTGGTCGTCCACTGGAAGCGTATTCGAGCGGCTTCGCGCTTCGGCCATACAAATGAGCCGCTCGAATACGCTTCCAGTGGACGAGCAGCCTAAGGCCTCGGCCACGATAAAAGCGGCGAGAGGCACTTTAATATTTGCTTTATTCTTTGTATACAGGTACACTTTATATAAAAAAATCTGTACATTGCATACTTAGTGTTTCCAGAGGAGGAAATATATTGAAATTTTTCTACTGATTAATCTTGATATATTTAAATTATTTTTTATGAAATTGCCTATTTGGTCGAGGGAAGCAGTGCTTCCTTTGCTTCCAACGAGAAACCGCCACTGCCGTGTTCTACTGCCTGTGTTAAAAAGAAGTGAGGTAATGGCGAAAAAAATTTGATTGCAGCAATGTAATAATATTTTTTATAGTAAATACCCTATAGTCTATGTCAATGATATTATGCTAGTGCATACCTAAATTGCAATCTCTTTTTAACTTTTCTAAGCACGCTTGTAAACTTATAAAATCTTATCTAACAGGCAGACAAATGTGCTCGAGTGAGAAAATGTCTGACTTGATTAATATTATCAGTGGCGTTCCCCAAGAATCTATGCTTGGTTATTATTTTCTATATTTATCAATGATCTTAGCGGCGTTGTTAGCTCTTATGGATAACACTTGTATGTTGATGATTAGAGGGCGGATTATATGCAAATGCATATTTCTTATTTATACTGTTCTTTATGTCAAAACTATTAAGAAGGTTGTTTTATGATATTTACAATTTAAATATAATAATTTTTTTTGCATATTTTACATATTTGCATATTTGCATATTTCTTTGCATATTTGTATATTTTTATAATTTTGTACCATCGTATTATTGCTTGAAATTAGTTTAAAAACTTTGAATCATTCAAATTTTCGTGTGAATTGTATCTGAAATTCTAGGGTGGCCAACACAGAAGTTGTTTCAAGTCATCTGTTTCGAGTTTTCCATTGAATTTTTCTATTTAAAGCTTGAATAAATTGAAACGACTAATGTTTTGCCACTCCTCCATCTTTTATCTATTTTTATCGGAATATAATACGAAATGTGTTTCAAACAAGTTTATCCTCTTTGCTCTGAGAAGTCGATACGACCCGCGAGACTTTCTAAGCCTACCACCCCACATGGAGAGGCTCAAAGTGTTAGACCTCTTGCCGCTCTCTTCTAGGAGAAAATTTCTTATCACGTCTCTCACCTTAAAAGTCCTTAACGGCAACCTTAAAGTGCAGTTTTTGTCGGATATGATCAAGTTCAATGAAGACACCCGGACCGAATATGCAAGGAATGAGCCCGTTAACAGATGCTGCGTGGTCTTTAACAATTATAGATCATGTTACTCCCCTTCAATAAATAAAGCATCCTATAAAAAAAGACTTAAATCCTTCCTGACAACCTAATTACTAACACTCCTTAGAATTAACTAATTATATATGCCAGTGTTTGTCTATAAGTACAATTATTATTCTCTGTTGCATTTAGTTTAAGTATGACGTTTATCAAATAAATAAATAAAAGGATATATACATAATTTTGTGTTGGCTTTCAAAGTGGTTCGACATTTAGCATTAGAATTAGCATTGGAATCAAGAGGGTGGTCATTAACCGAAACAATTAGATACGTCGAAGATGCTAAAAAACCATTAAAATAATTCCTGGGGGTTTTGGCAAAACGGTTACAGATAAACTTCAACAAGTTTTTGACAAAAGTCTTGGGTATAAAGCTATGCATCAAGTTAGTATGATGCTACGAAATGACAACATAACTGAAGAGTTACCAAAAAGTTTTCATCAATTTATTAAGCAAGTACAAATTTGCTCCCATTTCATCATGTGATATAGAAAGATCTTTTTCTGCATATAAAATGATATTAACTGTTAAACGACATAAGCTTCTTCTTCTTCTTTACGCTCCTTTGGGATATAGGGCGGAAACAGTTGCCCTCCAACGGACTCTGTTTTGCGCAACAGCTCTCAGCTCCGACCAGGATCTAACCTTACATCCACAAATATCGAAAATATAATGATTGTGTACATTGTGCGTTCAATTATATATCCCAAAAATAAAAAACCATTTCTTAAAACATTGTTTTAATATGTATTTTGTATTGCATATTTTTTGCATATTTTGAATTATTTTTGCATATATTTGCATATTTACTGCATATGCATTTGCATATTTTTGCATAAAATTTAGCATATTTTGATATGTTATAAAAAATGGATTCTGTAAACAAAAGTATTAGTACTTACAATATTAAAAAAAAAATTATCATTGAAAATATAAAAGTTGCATATAATCCGCACTCTACTGATATTGTTCAATTATAAGGCTAGATATCAACTCGTGGAAGGTGTTCGAATAATGAACATTGACTTAAGGAAAACATAGAAATGGTTTATGTATAATCACCTTGATCCTAAATCCATATAAGGCCAATGCAATTGTTTTTTTTATAAACCCTCTTGCGTTAAAACCCTTCGTGTTATTTTCAATCATACTTTAACTTGCGAGTTTTCTTCTAAAGAATTGGATTGAGAGTTTCCTTTCCAACCGCTCAATCAAGGTAGTATTGGACGGCGTTGAATCTAATCCCCACTCCATCTCTGCAGGCGTTCCCCAGGGCTCTATTCTATCACCAGCTCTCTTCCTAGTTTTTATAAGTGACCTGCTCTCAATCCCATCCAACTCACTTCACAGCTTCGCTGATGACAGTACTTTGCGTTACTCGTATAGCTTTGATAAAGTAAGACAAGCACGGGCCAGACCTTGTCTACTTGATCGTGAACTTATGTCCACTTCAATCAACAGGGACATAAGATTGATTCTTGATTGGGGCCTCATGAATCAAGTTGAATTCAACGCACAGAAAACAAAATACTGTCTCTTCTCTATGAAAACGCGCTCCCCAACCCCTCCCATTAAAGTGGACAGTCTAGAACTGATGGCTGAACCATCCCTCAATATCCTGGGCATAACTTTAACTGAAGATCTGCGATGGAGTAATCACATATTCCAAATCGCTAAACAAGCATCACAATGCTTGGGATTCCTTAAAAGATGCAAATTCCTCCTTCCGCCGTCGGCCAGGGCTATAATATACAAATCCTACATTCGGCCCCGCCTCGAATTCAACTCATATCTCTGGGCAGGGGCACCGAGTACCACCTTAGCGTGGCTGGACAAGGTGCAGAACCGCGCTCTCCAACTCATTGGCGACGACGTCATTTGCTCCAAAATTGATTCACTAAGTCACCGCAGGAATATAGCAGCTCTGGTTAAATTCTACCGCATCTACCATAACGACTGTTCCACCGAAATATATAATCTCCTGCCTTCACGGCGATGTTTTTCCCGCAACACAAGACTTGCCCATTCGGCTCATCCCCACTATCTACAGCCCTTATTTTCGCGCACACACCAGTTTAGTAATTCGTTCTTTTCGAGAACAACTCGACTGTGGAACAACCTTCCACAGTCAGTTTTCCCAAACTCATATAACACCCAAGAGTTTAAACGCAAGGTTCATCTCCACCTCCTCATGTACCCCCCAGACTCCCTCTAATCTGTTTTATTCTTTCTCTATCCTTCGAGCTAAGCTTACTACCAGACACCTGACGTTGACGTGTAAGACATGACGGACTGGTAGTACAAAGGGTGACACCTGAGCTTAGACTTTCACATAAAAAAAAAAAAAAAATTATATTAATATTATGATCTCCAAGATATACGTGATACTTAGGAAATTATCTATATCTGCATCCTATACTCCTGCCTCAACTCTCAACATTTTTTAGAAGTGTGTCAAATTTTTGCACACTCTCAGAATCTGGAATTATCTTCCAAACAACATTCAGAGAATGAACACAGCCACAACATTCAGAAGACATATATTTCCTTTTCTATCTTCTTCTTCTCACTAGCTCTCTATTTCTCTCACTACCTCTGTCACTCCCCACTTCCATCTCAATTTTAATTCTACTTTCTGTTTCTATATTTATCTCTTGAACCTTTATTATTATTCTAGTTTTAATTTTAATTATAATTTTAATTTTGTTTCTTTTTTGTTACATCCTACCTAAATTTGTACTCAAAAAGATGTAAATCTTGTGTACTTTCTTGAAATACAATTATTATTATTATGCTGAACCTAACTCATAATAGCAGTTTAAGAGAGTAAGAGTATGCTAGATTATTTTCCTCTTTTATATTACCTTTTCTTATTGTTACAAGTAAATCAAAATGAAAAATTGAATCAATCCCGAAATCACTCTTCCAAATATTCATCACTTCTTTTACACCACTAAAAACCAATTACTTCACCAAATATGACGCGGGGATGAAACTCCGACTGATAACGACAGTAATTGCACTTCAGCCATATCCTGAACTGAAATGAACTTGAAGTGCGAGAAAAAACTCCTTTGGTATTTCATAGAAATAATTTTCATTTTTCATGAAAGTCAGCAAATATATGAGAAGGGAATACACATTTTTTTATTTTACAAATACATTTTCAAAAGGTCTTGCAGTGGGCTTCATACAACAAAAAGGCTATGGAAGTTAATTACAAAAACATTCCACCCAAAATTGCCTAGTGTTTGTGGACCAGAAAAACTAGATATCGAGTAATATCGATGTGCGAGCTAGAATTCTTCAAACGATGACTACCACTATTAAATTTATTAATGCGGTAAGAATACATACACCATTCCGAAAATAATGGTACTAACCCACCAATCAGAGGTTAGTTACTTGCGTAAATGATGCTGTGGGTGGCAAGGTTCACCATATTCTTGCGAAGGGATTTGCGGGATATCTTTATGCAAGCTTAGAACTCTGCGGCAAGTAAGGAAGCAGTTCAGTTACCGTTAGAAATTCAGAAAGTTCAGTTGGGAGCAGCTCCAATAATTTTAGTGAAGTGTTAAGAAAGGTGAATATTAAGTGTAAAGCTAGAAATGAAATAATTTTGGAAAGTTAATTGCTTGGCCTAGTTTAACAACAAAATATAAAATTAGATTTATTTTTCTGTGCCAAATAAAAGTAGTTATTGGTGGTATTCATCTAATATTAAAAATTTGTAATAAATGTTAATGCTTTATTGGTCCCTTATAAAATGATGTTTATTCAGCTAAGTGATTGAAATCATTTCTAATATCTCTATTGATGATATACCTAATTATGATCCTCAACTAAATATCAACGATATTCTTTATGGCCTCCTCAATATAGTCAAAATGCATTTCCGAAGTTAAGTTCTTTATGATGATGAAAATAAGTATGTATATCTAGATGGTAATCTTTTGTTCTGTTATTTTTTACAAAATTAAAATCAAAGAAAAAAATAGATCTACCACAAAACAAATAAAGGTGACAAACACAGACTAGAATTGTTCATAAAAACTTGAACAAGTGAAACTATTTCTTAAATAATTACGAGTTTTATCTAAGTGATATTCTTTCACGAGACTATGTGCTTCAACAATTTTACACAACATTTTGTATCATGAGTCTAGTAACTCATTTGTTATTTTGCAATACTTTTCCATTTTCAAGTTTTCAATCCAATTGATGAATTAATTTTATTATAAATTTTTCTTTAAAAATATTTTTTTAAAAATAACGTAACGACACATTTTCACTTTCTATACTTTTAACAGTATGTTTAGTTGTGTGCGTTAAATCACCTAAACTCAGCTACTTTCGTCGAGTTAAGCAAACTTGAAAATATTTAACTAGAATCCTAGAATCTAACTCGAGTAGCACTTTTAAAATTTCGTACATCTGGAACTGGTGACGTTAAACAAGTGGTCGCGGACATTTTTTTATTCTAAATGAACATTTTTACGTAAATGCAATATTGCAGATATATTGGAATAATTAATGCAGTGTAAAATGTGTGTTGGACAGCTGCTGCAACTTGGTTTTGATTGAGGCTGCAGTATGTTTCTCTGGTGCTGCTGCTAAAGGCCGCATATTTTTGACTCTGAAGCCACTGCGGCCTGAAGCATAATCACCACAGTACAATGGACAACACTATCTGAATTAGAAGCCTTATGAACTTTTTAGATTGTTTTCATAACATGCGGTCAAGCCGTTGCTTGCTTAAACGACGTACGTGGCTATTAACTCCCTAATTTATAGGGAAAAATTTACAATGAGTTCGAAAATCAAAATTGTAGTTTCAACGTATTTTCAAATTTAAACTTCACAACAGCATTGTAAAATAATTTGCAGAAGAAGTATGTATGTGTACCCATAGGCGTATCCAGCATTTTTTTCAGGAGTGTCAATTTTTAGAAAAACTCAATAGACAGCAAAACTGAAGTTTTGTTATATTTGTTTAAACTTAAAAAGTGTTCACAGAAGAATTCTTCCACTTTCTTGGCATTCAGTAACCACTTTCTTCGGGTCTAAGTGAATTTGGTATTTGACATACAATAAGTCCAACCCATTTAGTCTGTCCTGAGATATGATATTCCACAAATAGAATTTCAATCTTCTAAAGAAAAAAATATTCTCATCGGAGTGGTCGTTGAGACGGGAATGTTAGGCAAGCAGGCAGTGTATGCTAGGGTTTAAGCCCGCTTCACAATAGTCCAGTGTTTTTGCACTCTTAGCGATGTTGTCAGATTCTCGTCGGATTTTAAAATCGCTTCGTTTCTGGCAGAACTGCTGTCTATTTCGCATGAAGCAGTAGTATTTTTTGTGATGATTGAAAAAACAAGCAGTTAGATGGCAAATTACATGATCTACAGTTTATATTTTAGTGACTCTGAACAGGAATATTCATGCGATTCTTGCTATGCATAGCATTTACATTTAGTACCTATATATGTAATACATACACTACCGCTCAAAAGTATTAGGCCACCCTGAAAAATGAGTTATTCGGGGTCATGGAGTTAATTAAAAAATTTTTTATGAACAATAGTTGTTTTTTATTTAAATTTAAATTAAGAATATATTAAATCAAAATAAATAATCAAAATAATAAAATCATTTTACGACAAAAAATTGTCGATAAATATGGAAAATTCAAAAATATCAGGGTGGCTTAATACTTTTGAGCGGTAGTGTATCTCCAGTCTGGTTGCTTTGGATATCTCCAAGGCTTGTGATAGAGTTTAGCACTTAGCCTTGTTACCTAAACTCAAAGCTATTGGAATCGACTCACTTTTACAGAAGTGGATTGAGAATTTCCTTTCCGGCCGTTCAATTAAGGTAGTATGCGATGGCGTCAAATCTGAACCCCACCCAATCTCTGCGGGGTCCCCCAAGGGTCAATTTTATCACCAGCCCTATTTCTTATCTTTAAATGACCTACTTTCAATCCCCTCCAACCCACTTCTCAGCTTCGCTGACGACGGTACCCTGCGTTACTCTTACAGCTACGATACAAGACAGACTCATGCCAGATCCTGTCTTGATGATCGTAAATTAATGTCCAGTTCTATTAATAATGACATTAAGCTCATTCTAGAGTGGGGAAAGAAGAATCGTGTTGAATTTAACCCCACCAAAACCAAGTACGGTCTTATCTCCAAAAAAAAGTTCAACACCTCTCCACCCTTGAAAGTGGATGAAGTTCAACTAATGGCCGACCCATCCTTACACATCTTCTAAATCGCCAAACAAGTATCCCAGTGCTTGGGATGCTTGTTAGGGGGGCAAGTTTTTCCTCCAGCCATCGGGACGTGCTGTTATTTATAAATCCTACATTCGGCCTCTTCTCGAATACAACTCCCTCGTTTGGGGCGGCGCGTCGATAACCACCTTGTCATGGTTAGATAAGGTGCAAAGCAGTTCACTTAAATTAATTGATGACGACACCGCCTGCTCCACCATCGACCCCTTGAGCCACCGTAGGAATGTAGCAGCACTAACAAAATTTTATCGCTATTATAGCGACTGTTCCTCCGAAATAAACGCTCTCTGCCTCCACGGCAATCTTATAACCGCAACACCAGATTAGCCCACTCGTCTCATTCCCTCTACCTACAACTCCCCCTTTCACGTACTCAACAGGATATGAATTCGTTTGTAAATAGAACAACTCGACTATGGAATAATCTCTTGCAGTCAGTATTTCAAAAGAATGAAGCCTACCATTATCGGCTTTAAAGCAATAAACGAAAGGCTATGCTCCCTTCGTGTGCGAGGTAAATTTAAGAACATCAGCCTCATAAACGTTCACGCACCTACAGAAGAGTCCCCGGATGATGATAAAGAAGAGTTCTTCGAATTAGTTGAACGGGAACTTAATGCCTGCCCCAGGTATGATGTAAAAATCATACTGGGAGATCTGAACACTAAAGTAGGCCGGGAGCCCATATACAGGCAATATGTCGGCAACCACAGCTTGCATGAAAACACTAATGACAATGGACAGCGAGAGATGGCAGCAAGTAAGAACTTGGTCGTTGCAAGTACTAGATTTGCGCGTAAAGATATCCATAAAGCCACCTGGGTATCTCCTGATGGAGCCACTCGCAACCAAATAGATCATGTGTTGATAGACCGCCGCCACCTTTCGGGTCTGATGACGGTACGAACGTACCGAGGTGCCAACTTCGACTCGGATCACTATCTTGTTGGTATGGTGCTCCGAGAGCGCATTACAACGCTGAAAAGCTTTGTATCCGCTGATCAGGCTCGAATCAACACAGCTGCACTACGCAATGAAATGGCCAGAAACAGCTACGGTCATGCATTAGAACTCGCCCTAAGTCCTGGGGATGAGATGCCGGGCGTCGAAGAGAACTGGACACGCCTTAAAAATACTGTCATAAGTACTGCTGATTCCATCTTAGGCAGAAGTCGTAAAGATCGGAACGACTGGTTCGATAATGAATGCAAGCTGGCAACTGAACGTAAGAATGCTGCGTACCGAGCCATGCAGCAGTCTCAGAGAACACGGGCACGCGAAGACAACTATAAAGAGCTCAGAAAAGAAGAAAAGAGAATTCACAGACGGAAAAAGGAAGCCTGGGAAAAAAATCTCGTCTGCGAGCTAGAACAGTACAGAGAACGACGGCCGCACCAGGCGCGGGAGTTCTACCAAAGAGTCCACAGTATGACGCAATTCACACCACGTTGCACATACTGCAAGGACAAAGAAGGGAATCTGATCACCGATCCTAAAGGCATCTTGGAGCGATGGGAAGAGCACTTTCATGAATTGCTAAATGGCGAGCTAACTGAGGATTCGGAGGCTCCACCAATATCTGATGACAATGCTATGCTGCCGCCACCAAGCATAGAAGAAGTTAGCAGAGCCATCAGCCGGCTCAAAAACAACAAGGCCTCGGGTGCAGACGGCATCGCAGCGGAGCTGGTTAAATATGGAGGGCCTACATTACACCAAGCGATTCATGAACTAATTGTGCAAGTATGGGAGCAGGAAGTGATGCCGGAAGACTGGAGAAAAGGCATCCTCTGTCCGGTACACAAAAAAGGAGATATCACAGCGTGCACTAATTATCGCGGTATAACGTTGTTGAGTACCGTGTATAAGATATTCTCCGCTATCCTACAAAACAGGATGGCCCCATACGCCAGAAACATCATAGGCCATTACCAGTGTGGCTTCAGCCCAGGCAAATCAACGACTGATCAGATTTTCACCTTGAGGCAGGCTATGGAAAAATGTCTAGAGTTTCAAAACTCAATTCAACACCTCTTCATAGACTTTAAAGCCGCCTATGATAGCATAGCCAGGAAAGAACTCTACAAAGCCATGAGAGAATTCGGCATCCCCAACAAACTGACAAGACTATGTAGGTTGACCATGATCAATGTGTCAAGCCAAGTAAAGGTATCCGGAACACTGTCCAGACCAATCAACATCTATAATGGACTCCGACAAGGGGACGGTCTGGCCTGCCTCCTTTTCAACCTGGCGTTGGAGAAAGTGATCCGCGATTCGGGCGTGACATCAAGGGGTACAATCCTCCACAAGTCCACCCAATTACTGGCTTACGCAGACGACATTGACATCATTGGAAGAACAACAACAGCTGTACAAGAAGCTTTCACTCAGATTGAGCAAGCGGCAGGAAATCTGGGACTGCACATTAACGAAAGCAAAACAAAGTACATGGTGGCCTCGTCTGGAAGAACACCTAACATTGGTCCCACAATCAAGGTAGCGGAACACGAGTTTGACGTAGTAAAATCATTTACCTACCTTGGGTCAATAGTAGCAGCCGACAATAGCATGGAACCAGAAATACGCGCACGACTGCTAAAAGCCAACAAAGCCTACTATAGTCTGTCAAGGCTCTTCAAATCCAAATATCTAACCATAACGTCTAAACTTTTACTATATAAGACGATGGTCTTACCCGTTCTCACATATGCATCCGAAACGTGGGTGCTTAGCAAAAAGCACTCAAACCTCTTGGGCGTGTTTGAGAGGAAAATACTTCGGAGGATTGTTGGCCCCGTATGTGAGGAAGGACGATTCCGGAGACTCTACAATGACGAGATCTACGAGCGCTATCGCGACATAGATGTTGTGAAGAAAATAAAGCTCGGTAGGCTCCGGTGAGCAGGGCATCTAGCTCGTATAAGTGAAGATGAGCCTGCTCGTAAAGTTCTCTGCGGTAAGACCTATGGGGTGCGACAGCGAGGGAGGCCCAACCTTCGCTGGAAGGATGGCGTGGACCAGGACGCTCAGAGTTTAGGGATGCCAAACTGGATGACATCGGCTCAGAATCGGGACCGGTGGAGAGAACAGTTGCGCGAGGCCAGGACCGGATCCCGGTTGTAGAGCCGTTCAAGAAGAAGAAGAAGTCAGTATTTCCGAGCTCCTACAACATCTAAGACTTCAAACGCGGGGTTCATCGCTATCTTCTTCAACACCCCTTCGAACCCCCATAACCCTTAACCTATCCCCACCCGAATTTCGGTGGAACAGTCGCCATGGTAATAGCGATAAAGTATGGAGAGGGCTGCTACATTCCTACGGTGGCTCAAGGTGTCTATGGAGGCGCGAAAGGGGCCATCACCAATGAGTTTGAGGGCACGATTTTGCACCTTGTCGAGACAAGCCAAGGTGGTTTTTGGGGCGCCTGCCCAGATATGTGAGTTGTATTCGAGGCGCGGCCGAATGTAGGATTTGTATATTGTAGCCAGTGCGGCCGGCTGGAGGAGGAACTTGCATCTCTTAAGAAATCCAAGGCATTGGGAGGCTTGTTTGGCGATTTGGAATATGTGATCGTTCCATCGCAAATGCTCCGTTAAAGTTACCCCTAGGATGTTGAGAGTTGAGTCAGCCGTTAGATTCTCTCCATCCACCGAGACAGGAGGAAGGTCGGTACAATTTTTGTTGGAGATCAGACAGTGCTTCGTTTTTGTGGCATTGAATTCGACGCGGTTCATTTCGCCCCAATGAAGAATCGATTCGATATCCCGGTTGATCGAAGCCGACATCAGTTGACGGTGGTAAGGACAAGGTCTGGCACGTGCTTGTCTTATATTGTCGAAGGAGTAAGAAAAATTCAGAGTACCGTCGTCAGCGAAGCAGTGAAGTGGGTTGGAGGGGATTGAGAGCAGATCATTAATGAAGATTAGAAAATGTGCGGGTGAGAGAATTGACCCCTGGGGAACTCCGGCCGAAATGGCGTGGGGGTGGGATTCGACGCCGTCCAATACTACCTTGATTGAACGGCCTGAAAGAAAGCTCTTAATCCAGTTCTTTAGAACTAAGTGTATACCAATAGCTTGGAGTTTATTCAACAGAGCTGGGTGCCATACTCTGTCAAAAGCCTTTGATATATCTAGAGCAACTAGGCTAGACTCACCAAAGCTGTGAATGCTTTGGTTGCTACGCTCGGTTAAACACACAAGCAGATCGCCAGTAGACCGTTTAGATCTGAAGCCGTATTGCCTGTCGTGTATAATTTGGTTGGATTCTAGATATTTCATCAGCTTTTTATTGATTATTGTCTCCATGATTTTGGAGAGAACAGAAGTAATTGCTATTGGGCGGTAGTTTAAAGGGTCGCTGGCTTCACCTTTTTTTGGGATTGGCTGAACATGAGCTAGTTTCCAAGAGTCGGGATACACTCCAGAGAAGTAAGACAGGGCAAAAAGTTTGCGCAGAGGTTTAGCCAAAGGTGAGGCACATTTTTTAAGTACCATAGGGGGGATTTTGTCGGGACCAGTGGATTTATTGGCGTCGAGTTCCTTGAGACACCTAAACACCTCGCGAGTCCTGAAGTGAACTCCGTCCATTGAGTGGGTGGTATTCTCGAGAGTGGGGGGTGACATAGCAGCATCGGGTAAAGAAGAATTTGCGGCGAACAGAGAAGCTAATAGGTCGGCCTTGGGTTTGCTTTCTGTTATCACTTCCTTGTTGTGAATAAAAGGAGGTGTTGAGGAGGAAGTGAAATTCTTCTTGATGGCAGTTACCAAGGACCAGAAGTTTTTGCTGCCTGTAGTGGAGTTAAGAATCTTACTTCTCAATCTATCATCAAATGATAATTTGACTTTCCTGATGATGGAGTTACAGGAGTTTCTAAGTTTGACGTACTCACGACGAAGTGGCTCATTAGGCGAACGTCTGAATGCTCTATAGGCGGCTTCTTTAGCTTTGATTGCGTTCATACATTCCCCATTGAACCATTTGTTCGGCCTAGGCTTCACAGATTTGGTAGAGTGAGGGATGAACAAGCGCATACCCGCTCGAATAATTTTGGTGACACAGAGGGCCGCATAGTTCGCATTGGCACTACGGAAACACAAATCCCAGTCAGTGGCCTGGAAGAAGCGAATAAGACCCAACCAGTTGGCTTTCTCATAGTGCCACACAGTTCTTTTAGGAGCTGTGGTGGTTGTGGTCGAGGATGGATATGGGAAATAAGCGCTAATTAGTTTATGGTCCGAGTTGCCAAGGGGTGAGCTAACCTTGATGGAGTACCGCGTCGGGTGGGAAGTAAGAAACAGGTCAAGGAGATGGGCTCCTTGACCTGGAATATCAGGTGTATGTGCGTACGGATGTGGTCATTTTTCCTGCACGATATCGCGCCAACCAAAACTGATATCGACTTCGTTGAGGTGTCGTTCGAAGCGTATTAACCGAAATATGATCTGAAAAGATTTTCATGAAATTCGGTCCAGCCGTTTTTTTGTTTAAGCGACGTAAGTGATTTTTGTACCTGCATGATATCGCCCGAACCACGAAAGATATTGACTTACTTGAGGTGCCGTTCGAAGCGTATTAGCGACAATATAATCTGAAAAGATTTTTATAATATTCGGTCCAGCGGTTTTTTGGTTTAAATGACTTAAGTGATTTTTGTACCTGCACGATATCGCGCCAACTATAAAAGATATCGACTTCGTTGACGTGCCGTTCGAAGAGTATTAACCAAAATATGATCTGAAAAGATTTTCATAAAATTAGGTCCAGCCGTTTTTTTGTTTAAGCGGCGTGATTTTTGTACCTGCACGATATCGCCCGAACCACGAAAGATATTGACTTACTTGAGGTGCCGTTCGAAGCGTATTAGCGACAATATAATCTGAAAAGATTTTTATAATATTCGGTCCAGCGGTTTTTGGTTTAAATGACTTAAGTGATTTTTGTACGTGCACGATACCGCGCGAACTAAAAACTATATCGACTTCATTGAGGTGCCGAAAAACATTAATACATCAATTTTATATACATTTTCGTCATCCTAATCTTGTAAGTGCGCACATTTAGTTTGACATTTTAGCGAAAATATTGATAAACAATTGTGACAAATTCTCGGTATTATAGATATATTCTATATTGCCTATTGTTCATTTATTATTGAAATATCCAATCATATGAATATTCAACATCCATCATACTGGGAAGTTGATCGTGTGGACCGAAAGGGTCGAACCCACATCCCAACTAGTTTCTAATACATTTCAAGTCGACTATCTGAAGTTTTTTGCAAAATAATTATCGTATAATTTATGACTTTTTCCAAAATACAGAAGGCTATTATAAAGCTGGTCGATCGCAATACACTCTACATTTAACAATGTTGCGGTAGAGCAAGACTCTCAACTACAGGCCATGAAGGAGAGTTTTTCGTGGTGTTGATCTCGGTCCAGCGCCGACCCTATCCCTTGTTGAGGGTGGGCGAGATTGTCTTTCGGCGCCCTTTGTGCGACGCTTTCACTTCACACAAATTGTATTTACAGTTATCCTAGATAAAACTTTTTTCGAGTACTGCCGGCCTGCCATTCCCTTACGGGATTATAACTCCCCTTTTGCAAGCCTTTGTCAGTTTTTTTGCAGTTCTAAGCTCATGAGTCACCCTTTGTACTACTAGTCCGATATGTCGTTTGTCACGTCATGGTGCAATCCCTAGCAGCAAGCTTAGTGCAGGAGGGAAATAGGTTAAGGTTATGAGGGTTCAGGAGGGTGTTGAAGAAGATGGAGATGAACCCTGCCTTTGAACTCTTGGATGTTGTAGGAGTTCGGAAATACTGACTGCGGAAGGCTGTTCCACAGTCGAGTTGTTCTATTTAGAAATGAATTACTAGTTTGTAGAGTGCGTGAACGGGGGAGTTCCAGGTGGAGGGAATGAGACGAGTGGGCTAATCTGGTGTTGCGGGCATAAGATTGCCGTGGAGGCAGAAGCGTTTATTTCGGTGCTGCTACATTCCTACGGTGGCTCAAGGGGTCGATGGTGGAGCAAACGGCGTCGTCACCGATAAGTTTGAGGGCCCTTTTTCGTACTTTACCTAACCACGCCAAAGTGGTTTTCGGAACGCCACCCAAAATGAGAGAGTTGTATTCGAGAAGCGGGCGAATGTAGGACTTGTATATTACAGCACGGGCCGATGGCTGGAGGAGGAACTTGCATCTCTTGAGAAATCCCCAGCAGAGATTCGTGTTTGGCGATTTGGAATATGTGGTCATTCCAACGCAAGTGTTTGGTTAATGTCACGCCTAAGATGTTAAGGGATGGGCTCCACCTGCAGCGGCAACAGAGGAAGTATATTTTCTCAGAGTTGTTTCCGCTATTTGACAGATGGTCGGCTTTGGTGTCATTCTAGACTTCATTATGGTGCGTCCAACTTTTCTGAAGGCTTTTGAAACCGTATGGACAAAGCCATCGCCCTTTTCGCCGGGTTATTATACCCTAGAGACCATCCAGATGATCTGACCTCTTCTTATTAAGAAAATCGATATCCCTTTCTTCCTCTGGGGCCACGCAAACCCTAGCAACCTCTACACGGGAGTAGCCAGCTTCCAGATATCGCATAAAACGTTTTCGGGCTGCGCCATTTCGTCTTCTGAAAGCGGTTGTTTTTTCGAGTTGCCTCTCCGATTAGGTGCCCTCACCTCCGCAGGAGATCTAAGAAGATCTCCCAATAAAGGAGTGATCTCAACGTACTCCATCCCTGGATTTACGAGGTCAGACTGCCCTCCCTAAAGAAGATTCCCGAAAACTTTCCTTCACTGGGACCACATTCGACACGTTCAAGCATGGATTCAAAAATATCTAATTGGCCTTGTAGGTCGTTCTTTTGGGAGCTGTGGGAGCCCCAGAAATGTTTGAAGCGTTCAGAAGTGCTCTATCTTCAAAAGTTTTTTTTAAGTAATTTTATATTGATACCACGAGCTCGGCGAGAAAGGACGGTGGCAGAGATCCGTATCACCAATAGAAGGCTACTTCAACCAATTGTTTACACATTAGGATCGCGGTTTTTCATCGAGTATAGATCCGCCGTATTCAGTCTGCTCCATGGATCTCGAGCAGGATGTGGCCTAAGGCCATGTACGATCGGTCTTAGAGTCAGTGCTCCCTGCGTATGCCGTGTTCAAGTCATATTGAAGAGTACATAGAGTTGGCAAGCTACAAACAACGCCCTCAAAAAGTGCCATCAACATTTTATTTTTTGCTCGAAATTATTTTTAGCATTCATTTTGGGGCCCCTTACCACCTGACGCCTAGAGTGACCGATCAAATCGCTCTACCCTAGGGCGGGCGCTGTCTCAGTCCAAAAAGTCGCCAGAATAACATAGCTGTATGGGGCAATTTTTGTTATATTTTTGCAGTAAAAAGTGAAAAAATGTTGTATTATGTCTTTTTTGCATATTGACTTTAAAATCACTTTTAATTAAATGTTCAGCATACTTTTCCTTAATATGTATACCCGAAAAAAACACCGCGAATGTAAAATAAATTGATCACCTTAACAATTAACACACTTAAAACACACTAAATCACTATTTTTTTATTAAATCACTAAAGAAATAATCACTGATAATCTATGTATAGTTTAAAGTGATAAATTACAATGTTTTTCTACTTTTTACCATAAAAATGTAACAAAAACAGTCTCGAACCTATTCCGCGTCATATAAATTCTAAACAAATGTCACATTTTTTGGACCGACTTCAGCTATGGTTGTATTAGTTCGAGTTCTGTCTCGTTCCTGTAGTTGAGAGGGTCTTGAGTAGAGATGTATCCCCAAAGTTGTCGCAATAGTAGCGTAAATTTCTTTAAAGGGGTCGTCCATAAAATTACGTGAGGTGATTTTTGCGATTTTTCGACCCCCCTCCACCCCTTGGTGAGACATCGTGAGTTTTGTCCAGACCCCCTCCCTCCCCCCCTAATCTCACGTGAGATTTTTCAAATTTTATAAAATCCCTAGTATTTACATTCAAAATACGCAATTACGGTTGTAACCACCGAGTTTGAATATAGGACTGCAGGAAAGGCCCTCGCTCATAAAATCCGTGTACGTAACCGTAGTGAAATCCAGTGTGTAAAAAGTTCATCTGAGTGAATGGGGGGGGCGGTTTGGGTGCAAGTTTTTTTTTTGAGATAACTGATAATTCGGACTGCTTGTGGTGGACACACAACTACCAAAACGTGAGCACTCACCCAACAAGTATTTCATTACGCTAAAATTCGGCATGTGCTTTCTTGTAGTACTAAATTCTAATGGCCTTTTCGCGGTTCAGTGTTGCTTGGCTCGTACTCTGCAGCATTCGACGAGTCGCGCATTTGGCTAGCCTTTCGATGCTAAACAATCGAGTGTAGGATTTACCCATATCTTAAGGCCCCAATTTACACACAGTTCGACGGCAGGCTGAGGCCTGAAAGTTTTAGCCTTGAGGCCGTGCATTACCATACACTCACCGGCCGCCAACTGTATGGCCTGAAGTGCAAGAATGCCTACAGCTCAAGAAAGCTGACAAAATTCGCATTTATAGTCAGTTCAGGCCTGAAGACCTGAGCTTCTATTCACTCTCGAGCCGTGAATTTACGGGAAGAATTCACTCCGTATCCACTCGTAACAGAAAGCAAGGCGCGAGCTAGTCGTGAAAACCTTCCACATTCGCATTTGTGCTTGTTTGCGGGTGTTCACGCCCACAAGGAAAAGGAAACATACAATCATGAATGCTGGAAACCTTCCGAGGAAGTTTGGAAGCATTCCCTTCCGTGCTCTAGTTCATATTCTTTTTATCCATCCATGTCATTGGATGGAAGACTAAGAATGAAGCTTTTGCGGAAATAAAATTCAAAAAATTCTCTATACCTTCTCTGGGCAACGAACAGGAAGGCTTCCTTATTCCTACCAATAGGAAGCATTCTCAATTTTCCTTGTGGGCGGCGTGAGGCTGGAGCCGCCTTGAAGCTTTCGTTGAGGCCATGAACATTTTTGCGCCTGAATTATAACCTGCTATGCTAAGCAGTCGTTTTCGCCTGTGTGTCTGTAGGGAATCATGCTTTCGTCTGCAAGCCACGGCCTGTCTGGCGGATACCTGAAGTATCATCCCTCAGTTAGACTGAGTCAAGCTTAGTCGTACCAGTCGACCTGCTCTGACAGGCCACTGCCTACCGGCGGCCTGTTAGTATATGGAGAAACATGTTTAACTTAATTTAACCCAGTTTTCTTGCCATTTTACACTTTCTTAAAAAAAATAATTACGTGATATTTGACGAGACCCCCTCTCCACCACGTGAGATTTGGTGAGATTCGGCTCGACCCCCTCCCTTTGTACACCCCCGAGTTTCACGCATTGCTAAAACTATTAGTAGCGAGCAATAATAATAAGAGTGATGAGCTAGGAAAAAAATGTAAAAATGTTTCAATGAGACCAGTTTATAAAAATTTCAAAGAAAATAAATTTTAATAAAAGAAAGTTTCTGTCAGTCTATGTATCGGTGTTTCTGCTCGTGCATACCGAGACGCATTGAGGCCAAACTCGAACAGATAGAAATCTGATTTTTTTTGGAGATACATGAATACCCCAACAGTTGACTAAAAGGTTCCGTTTTTCGATATTTTAATTAGTGTTTTTTTTTTTTTAAATAATTAATTACTACGATAGTACGATTTTTCACAATTTTTTGCGTTTTACACCTCTTGCAACTTGATTTTGACCCACTTTCATGTATAGTTCATGTATAGTTCGCGTGGCAAGGCAATGCAATCCTTACTAATATTATAAATGCGAAAGTAACTCTGTCTGTCTTTCTGTTACGCTTGCAGGCCTAAACCACTGGACCGATTTTGATGAAATTTGCTACAGACATAGTTTATACTTTGGAGACGGACATAGGCTACTTTTTATGGAGAAAAAAGGGTTCAAGGGGGTGAAATGGGGTTCAAAAAGTTGTAGGGGGGTTTTTTTCTTTACTTTTTTTCTATTGTATAAAAAGTAACTGACAGACAACGCACAGCCTAAACCACTAGAGCTAAAGGGCTGAAATTTTGACATTACATCCCTATAATGGCGTGGACATCCACTATAAAGCGATTTTTCGAAATTCATCCCCTAAGGGGGTCAAATGGGGTTTACCCAAACTGCTGGAGCTATAGGGCTGAAATTTTGACAGTGCATCCCTATAATGACGTGGACATCCACTAAAAAGCGATTTTTCGAAATTCATCCCCTAAGGGGGTCAAATGGGGTTTACGCAAACCGCTGCAGCTATAGGACTGACATTTTGACATTACATCCCTATAATGGCGTGGACATCCACTATAAAGCGATTTTTCGAAATTCATCCCCTAAGGGGGTGAAATGGGGTCAACTCAAAACCGCTGGAGCTATAAGGCTGAAATTTTGACAATGCATCTTTATAATGACGTGGACATTCACTAAGAAGCGATTTTTCGAAATTTTTCACCAACGTCAAATCTTAAAAAAGTCCATAATCAATTTTGCACATGTTTTCTTTTTTCATTATACGTTTATCCTACTGCGGGCTGTGCATCTTTTTTTAAGGAGAGCACGCGAGTTTTTTATAGTATATGATAAAAGGAGATAGAATTACTTTCACACTACCTGCAATGTGTGTGAAAGAAAGATAAAAAATGAAGGGATGGAACTGGAATGTGCACTGGAAGTCCTCAATATAATGGCGTCAATAATGTCGAGTTTTTTTCAGGAAAACAATTATTTTAATTATCTTTCTTTCTTCTTTCTTTAACGGATCTACAACCAGGATCCAGTCCTGGCCTCGCGCAACTGTTCTCTCCACCGGTCCCGATTCTGAGCCGATGTCATCCAGTTTGGCATCCCTACACTCTAAGCGTCCTGGTTCACGCCATCCTTCCAGCGAAGGTTGGGCCTCCCTCGCTGTCGCACCCCATAGGTCTTACCGAGAACTTTCCGTGAAGGCTCATCTTCACTCATACGAGCTAGATGCCCTGTCCACCGCTCCGAGCCGAGCTTTATTTTTTTCACAACATCTATGTCGCGATAGCGCTCGTAGATCTCGTCATTGTAGAGCCTCCGGAATTGTCCTTCCTCACATACGGGGCCAACAATCCTCCGAAGTATTTTCCTCTCAAACACGCCCAAGAGGTTTGAGTGCTTTTTGCTAAGCACCCACGTTTCGGATGCATATGTGAGAACGGGTAAGACCATCGTTTTATATAATACAAGTTTAGACGTTATGGTTAGATATTTGGATTTGAAGAGCCTTGATAGACTATAGTAGGCTTTGTTGGCTTTTAGCAGTCGTGCGCGTATTTCTAGTTCCATGCTATTGTCGGCTGCTACTATTGATCCAAGGTAGGTAAATGATTTTACCACGTCAAACTCGTGTTCCGCTACCTTGATTGTGGGACCAATGTTAGGTGTTCTTCCAGACGAGGCCACCATGTACTTTGTTTTGCTTTCGCTAATTAGTCCAGTAAATTGGTACTTTTTCTTTGCGAAATATTTATATATTTTTTTGAGCTTAAATTCAAAATGGCGTCATCCCCACCCTTATGCTTCAGTTACAATGAAGGGAAACGCGTTTAATTCAATATCTTAGAAACTATACGTTTTACGGCAAAAATGTATATAATCTTTTTTGTAGATAAATAAGCGATTTAACTTTTTTGTTCAGAATTTTTCTTTGTAAAGTCAATATGTTCGGAGTTATAGTGCTTCAAACTTTATACATTACTTTCTTTGCACTATATTTCGTTAACGATTAGCCCGCCATAAAAAAGTCCTTCCTAAGACTTATAGACACACACGATTATCTATAATTTTTACTTTTATCATTTTTATATAGGGCTAATATTTCACGAGTTATAGCGCTTTAAAAGTCGGAAAAGTATATTCCAAAAAAAAAAAAAATCGTAATATCTTTTTCTTTCCCCGTTTCATTTCAAAATTGATTATATCGTGTGTTGAGCTCATCATTGCCTCATCATTTGTTGCCTTTACTTTTTTCTATAAAGTTGATATTTATGGATTTATTACACTTCAAAAGTTTATTAAAAATGGTTTTTTGCAAATATCTAGTCAACTATTTATTTACGACGACAAGTTATACCAACAAATATGTTTGTTATAAAGTCCTGTTGAAATTTTACTTCAAACATTTTTTTCTAGCATTTATAGTTTAGCCGCAATTCAGCGCCCATTGTTTCATATAGATACACGTTAATGTTCATACATATTATAATTAAGAAATTTCGTTGGCGTACGTTTTCAGAATCGGAATGATAAAAGAAGTTTGGACATTGTGCAACGTATTGCAAATGTTTCTGATGCCAAAGCTACAGGTGCTAGGTATCATTCCTGTATGCGAGATTTGAAAACCACACCATCTACAGGGGGAAAAAGGGGTCGTCCTTATAAAGAAATGTCCGATGTCCGGTGATACAAGTTATTAGTACCTTTATAACGAACAGTGAGGAATGTCAATTTAGAGTTTCTGAGTTGCTCGCGTTAATCAACAAGGAAAATCGTCCGGAAATTCGTTTGTTTAAGCATTCACTAAGGTTCACATGTTTTGGAAAATCGGCTACAAAAACCAAAGTGAACTTATCAGCTCTGCCTCCAATTAAAGATGCTGTTCGACTTCACTCATTTCGAGTATATCATCAAATGCAAACTTGGCTTGATAGTTATCAAGACCCGGAGGAATGGGACTGGAAGCGAAAAAGATTTGGCTTACAACCAGTCCCAATGACAATTGCTCCGGCACCAGCAAATTTATTAAAATTAATATCTTGCAAATGAAGGAAAAAATTTGGCGGTTCCTGTGGATGCCGCAAGGCCGGTCTCAAATGTACCATAATTTGCTCTAACTGCAGTGGAGGAAATTGCGAAAATGTGACCTCCTTGAAAACAATGAAATAAATGAGAACATTTGCGAGTTTTCAAGTCTCTCAGATATACATATGTATCATTCGACGAAGACAACGTCAAGTCATTAGATGGCAGCTTCATTGGTCTATCCGATTGTCAACCGACATCTTGGAAACATATGAGGCTAAATAACATGTTATAGCATCATTTCGTTTTCTTGTGGATAAGGCCTACTGGGGAAACCACAATAAAAAACGCGCCTAAAATTCGACCTCCAGGGTGGTGTGGAAAAGCGTTTGTACGCCAACGAAATTTCTTAATTATATGTATGAACATTAATGTGTATCTATATGAAACAATGGGTGAATTGCGGCTAAACTATAAATGCTAGAAAAAAAATGTTTGAAGTAAAATTGGGGGCTAAACTATAAATGCTAGAAAAACATGGTTGAAGTAAAATTTCAACGGGACTTTATAACAAACATATTTGTTGGTATAACTTGTCATCGTAAATAAATAGTTGACTAGATATTTGCATAGTTGACTAGACTTTACAAAAAAAAAAATTTGAACAAAAAAGTTAAATCACTTATTTATCTCCAAAAAAAATTATATACATTTTTGTCGTAAAACGCATAGTTTCTGAGATATAGAACTATACGCGTTTCCCTTTATTTTAAGTGAAGCATAAGGGTGGGGATGACGCCATTTTGAATTTAAGCTCATAAAAATATGTAAAAACATTTGGTGAACAAAAATCGCGGGCGGTATTTTTCGCATTACGAAGGCCTTTTTTAGACCTACATATTTATTGGACTATTAGGCAGGTTCCAGTACGAAACGCTCTTCCTAAGGAAGGTACAGTGAACGAAATTGATTTAGCCGCATCAACATTTTTCACATTAAACATTCCGAAAAGAGTGAAATACTATTCTTAATAAGAAGTGATGATTTTTTGTATTATTTATATTATCATGTAATATTATATACATATAATAATCTTTAATTCATACATTAGTTTTTACAGTTAGTAACAAAATAGAAAATTCAGCATTATAAAAGGGTGAAATTGATTTAGCCGCAACATTAGTAATGACCATATATTTGGTTTTCAGCCCCCTTAGGGGCAAGCTAGGTTATTTTTTACATATAGTAGGGACTGTTACGAAAATATTAAGGGGTCGTGGAGCCTCCTACGATTTGTTTTGGGGCCGTGAGAGTTTTTTAGGTGCATTTTTTGAGTGCGTTTTATGATGCACCTACAAATTGATGTAATTAGAGCCCCAGGTGAGGTGCAATGACTTTTTTTTGATTGATTATGAATTATTACAATGTAATTAACTAGTTTTATAATTTAGACATGGGGGACTACAAGCTGGCCAATTTAAAACACAATGTTTCGCTCAACAAACCATGCTTTTGTGAATC
Organism: Thereva unica; assembly: GCA_949987705.1. Classification (NCBI taxonomy): domain Eukaryota; kingdom Metazoa; phylum Arthropoda; class Insecta; order Diptera; family Therevidae; genus Thereva; species Thereva unica. The sequence continues at coordinate 129,799,530 of OX465281.1, forward strand.
TGGAAACGTGAATGGCTGCATTGTCGTGTTGGAAAATTACTTCGTCTTCCATATAATCTTCCATGAACGGAATTAAAACGCTATCTAAGACGTCTGTGTAGTCCTCTGACGTCATTCTATTGGAAATAAAAGATATTGGCGATTTCGCACAGTGGCTAAAAGCTGCCCAAACCATAACATTCCCACCACCAAAATTACTACTTAACTTGGGCGAGTTTTGTTGGCGTAGATCGTGCCAATTATTGGCATCAACATTATTGCCAATTATTGGCACAATCTACGCCAACAAAACTCGCCCAAGTTAAGTCGAAATTTTGGTGGTGGGAATGTTATGGTTTGGGCAGCTTTTAGCCACTGTGCGAAATCGCCAATATCTTTTATTTCCAATAGAATGACGTCAGAGGACTACACAGACGTCTTAGATAGCGTTTTAATTCCGTTCATGGAAGATTATATGGAAGACGAAGTAATTTTCCAACACGACAATGCAGCCATTCACGTTTCCAGATTCACAAAAGCATGGTTTGTTGAGCGAAACATAAGTGTTTTAAATTGGCCAGCTTGTAGTCCCCCATGTCTAAATTATAAAACTAGTTAATTACATTGTAATAATTCATAATCAATCAAAAAAAAGTCATTGCACCTCACCTGGGGCTCTAATTACATCAATTTGTAGGTGCATCATAAAACGCACTCAAAAAATGCACCTAAAAAACTCTCACGGCCCCAAAACAAATCGTAGGAGGCTCCACGACCCCTTAATATTTTCGTAACAGTCCCTACTATATGTAAAAAATAACCTAGCTTGCCCCTAAGGGGGCTGAAAACAAAATATATGGTCATTACTAATGTTGCGGCTAAATCAATTTCACCCTTTTATAATGCTGAATTTTCTATTTTGTTACTAACTGTAAAAACTAATGTATGAATTAAAGATTATTATATGTATATAATATTACATGATAATATAAATAATACAAAAAATCATCACTTCTTATTAAGAATAGTATTTCACTCTTTTCGGAATGTTTAATGTGAAAAATGTTGATGCGGCTAAATCAATTTCGTTCACTGTATATGAGAGATTATAAATTTATAAACAAAATGAATTTAAGAGATACTGATTAAGTAAGCTTTGCAAGTAAAGTTGTCATTTTAGTTTTGTGCGTTGGAGTTTTATGAATACAATTTATGTTGAATTGCTATTTATTTCTTTTATTTGTTATTTCCTTACAAAATTCTAAACTCCCATAAATCTCCTTTCAGGAGATATCGCTCTATTTTCCTACTGAGTAAAAAATTATATGAAAACCATACGATTTCAAACGAAGAGTAATCAAAGTACAAATAGAGAGACACCTCCACTTTAACTCTCCAGGAGAGTACAAATGGAGTAATCCCTTTTCCGGACATGCTTGAAAAACTGCAACTACTACTTTGATCTCAATTAATTTTTCACTGAAATGAATAATGTTGGCTCAAAATCTAAAAAAGATAGTAATAATAAAACCACCTATACCTTCGCTTACCATCATTGCATTCTCCTTGCAAAAAAAAACACTTCAGGCAACCCGTACTCGAAAATACAATTCATAAAAGTATTCTCTATCCCTTTAAATCACCATTAAAGAGAATCATAAACAATATAATGGAGTATAAGGAAATGGCAAGATCTTCCTAAGGGAGGTAATGGGAGATTGTAAATTTATAAACAAAATGCATTTAAGAGATAGTGATAAAGGAAGCTTTGCAATTCAAGCCGTCAGGTTAGTTTTGTGCGTTGGAGTTTTATGAATATAATTTAAGTTGAATTGCTATTTATTTCTTTTATTTGTTATTTTCTTACAAAATTCTAATCTCCCATAAATTTCCCTTAAGGAGATATCGCTCTATTTTCCTACTGAGTAAAAAACTATATACCTCTTTTGAAACCCGTAAGATTTCAAACGAAATGTAAACCAAGTACAAATAGAGAGAAAAATCCACTTTTACTCTCCAAGAGAGTACAAATGGAGTGCTCCCTTTTCCGGAAATGCTTGAAAAACTGCAACCACTACTTTGATGTCATTTAATTTTTCAACCAAATGAATAATGTTCGCTCAAAATCTAAAAAAGATAGATCTTCCTAGAGTTAGTACATATATGGGAGCTTATAAATTTATAAACAAAATGCTTTTAAGAGATAATGATTAAGTAAGCTTGACAAGTAAAGTCGTCATTTTAGTTTTGTGCGTTGGAGTTTTATGAATGTAATTTATGTTGAATTGCTATTTATTTCTTTTATTTGTTATTTCCTTACAAAATTCTATTTTCCCATAAATCTCCCTTATGGAGATATCGCTCTATTTTGCTACTGAGTAAAAAATTACATGCCTCTTTTGAAAACCATAAGATTTCAAACGAAGAGTAATCCAAGTACAAATAGAGAGAAAACTCCACTTTAACTCTCCAGGAGAGTACAAATCTGCCATGCTTACGGGGAAAAGAGCAATAAAAAGTACGTACAGAGAGGTCTCCCTAACTCCCAAGCGAGGCCTCCTTTATTCATTTGAGATGCTCCCTTTCCTATATATCTCCCTCGAGGAGATCTCGCTTCATTTCCTACAGCACAAAACCAAGAAAACAAAGAGAATATGTTGTTGAAAATTTCTCTAGCTTCGACTTATAATATCCAACTGTTCTGTTCCAAAGAAGCTGCGTTTAGCTCAGAGTTCAATTAAATTGAATGTGTTGGGGTTTTCACGTTGATTTTCTGTGACAAAAAAGCTGTAGATATCACAGCTTGCCCGTTGTGCAAGGCCTCGGCCACAATAATAGCGGCGAGAGGCACTTTAGTATTTGCCACTAGTCCGCTCGTATCGTGGACAAGGCTTTACTCTTTGTATACAGAAGTATGATAAATTTTAATTGTGCATTTTATATAAAAAAAAAAAATCTGTACATTCAAGACCCTCTCAACTACAGGCCATGAAGGAGAATTTTTCGTGGTGTTGGTCTCGGTCCAAAAAGTCACCGGAAAAACATGGCAGAGAGGCAGTATGGGAAAATTTTTGTTATATTTTTGTATTAAAAAGTGATAAAATTGTATTTTAACACTTTTAACTGCACTTGGATTTACCAGTGAATAGTTTTTTTTAGTGAGCATACTAGCATACTAGTGATTTCATTAACAAAAATAAAAAAAATTGTTTGTTAAGTATGTTTTAAGTGTTCTAATTGTTAAGGCGATCAACTTTTTTTTACATTCACGATGTTTTTTCATGTTTATTTACTAAAAAAATGTTGAAAATTTAATGTTTTGTTTAGTTATGGAATTACAAGTGATTTTAAAGTGATTAATACATATATTATGAAATTATGATTGAAAATATAGGGCTTTTCTTTTTCACTATTCCTTTCACACTTTTCTGCACATATATTTTTAATAATAATTGCATAATAAGTTATTTAATGACTCACTCAATTTTAATTAAATAATCAACATATTTTTCCGAAAAAACACCGCAAAAGTAAAATAAAATCACCTCAACAATTAACACACTTAAAACTCACTATATCACTAATTTTTTTTAATTTTTTTTATTAAATCACTAAATAACTAATCACTGATAATCCATGTATAGTTTAAAGTAATAAATTACAATGTTTTTTTCCACTTTTTACCACAAAAATATAACGAAAACAATCCCGAATCTATTCCGCGCCATATAAATTCTAACCAAATGTCAGATTTTTTGGACCGACTTCAACTATGGTTGTATCTAACTAATCTTTATGAAGTTGCCTACTTGGTCAAGGGAAGTAATGCTTCCCTTGATTCCAAAGAGGAACCGCCACTGGAAAATACTCACTTATGTGCGACTCTTTCAACTCACTCCTCACTCACGACCGAGAATTGTGTGCTATAAAGTGCACTTACTCGTGTGCGAGTAATTTGTTCAGGAATTCTGGGTAAGAAAATCTCGACTCTTGTGCAACACATTCAACTGACTCCTCACTCACGAGCGAGAGTTGTTTGCTAGTATGCTCACTCGTGAGTAATTTTTTTAGGAATTTTCAAACTTTCCCATGAGGCGTTGAGGCTTGATTTAGTTTACCACAGCATGATTTGAGGCTTGGGAAGGAGTACGGTTAAGTGGGAGGGGTTGTGCGAGCATTTCTTGAAGTGTACAAGTGCGGAAATGTCCCATTACTGCAAAAAAAGTAATAAAATGTGACTTTATTGTCACCAGATCAGTTTCATAGAGATAGCTCTGCACGATGTGCTGGAAACTATTGAAAAGACACTATATTACAAACTTTTGAGCTCCCATCACCTATTTCCTTTGCAGTCCTCTTTATAGGCCAATTACTAATAATAAACATACTAATTAAATATTAAACTATATGAAATCGTGGAAACAAAGATTATTTTTAATGAAAATTAGTTTAATCGAATAATATTTTAATATTTAAAACTTTTATCACCGCCATTTATTATTAAACTATCCTTATCTAAGTTCTTTTCTTTCTGAGAACCTAACGTGAGTAACCAGAGAGTAGACTCATAATAAGCTCACTTACGCTCCTGTGCAAAGTGGAAAAATGGTATCCTCAGCCTCACTCAAGACTGCGAGCAAGTCGAAGTTAAAACCCTTTGTTCACTCATGACTGAGCATGAGATCCTCGTGAGTGAGCATTTTCGTACCCTGGCTTTGAGCACACTCACATTTTTTTAATTATGTCAATTGGCCGTGAATTTACTAAGGCATGTATTTAGTCCATGGAAATGGTACTTTAACATTGCAAAAATGCAGGACAAGGTTTTATTTTTGAAATGTGTAGGGGGGTCAGTGTAAGCTTAAATTTGAGTTTTGTGATTGTAACCCCCCATTTGGCCGCCATCTTGGAAAAGGTGTGGAAATGGTTTTTCCACTATATCTCCGTAACAGTACAATCTTATAGAAAATTTTCCAGGAACCTTTTTGTTTAGAATTACGTCCATACGTCCATGTCCACCTATGTTTAGAATAACGTCCATTCCTTAGAATGCGTCCATATTTTGTTAGATAGTTAACATAACTGAATAAAGCACTTTTTTGTGTACCCCTAACACATATTATTTTAAAAAATTGGAGTAACTAATACATGTTATTATTCAAAGAATTTCATTTTAAACTATATCGTACCTTGCAAACTTTAGCATAACAGCAATAAATTGCGAAATAATTTTATTACATTACTCAAACATCGACATTTCTTATAACGTAAAGTCATTGATTCATTATTATTACTTACTACCTGTTGTTTAGAATTTCTAGGGGAAGAACGAGGTAAAATCTTAAAAAAACTAGTTGGGATGTGGGTTCGACCCTTTCGGTCCACACGATCAACTTCCCAGTAAGATGGATGTTGAATATTATGAATGGATATTTTAATAATAAATGAACAATAGGCAATATAGAATATATGCATAATACCGAGAATTTGTCACAATTGTTTATCCATATTTTCGCTAAAATGTCAAACTAAATGTGCGCACTTACAGGATTAGGATGACGAAAATGTATATAAAATTGATGTATTAATGTTTTTCGGCACCTCAATGAAGTCGATATAGTTTTTAGTTCGCGCGGTATCGTGCAGGTACAAAAATCACTTAAGTCATTTAAACCAAAAACCGCTGGATCGAATATTATAAAAATATTTTCAGATTATATTGTCGCTAATACGCTTCGAACGGCACCTCAAGTAAGTCAATATCCTTCGTGGTTCGGGCGATATCGTGCAGGTACAAAAATCACTTACGTCGCTCAAACAAAAAAACGGCTGAACCGAATTTCATGAAATTCTTTTCAGATCATATTTCGGTTAATACGCTTCGAACAACACCTCAACGAAGTCGATATCAGTTTTGGTTCGCGCGATATCGTGCAGGAAAAAATTACCACATCCGTACGCACATACACACACACACACACACATACTTCCTCCCAATTTTTTGCTTAAAATGCTCCTGGGACCTTGAAAGATGAAAATACGTTGAAATTTTCGATTTCGATTTTCGGACCGATTACAATAACTTCCTATACTGGGAAGTTAATTATACAGAGAATCTGTCACTTTGATACCTTCGGGGCGCTGTAAAACCTTACGTAGTGAATGAAATTAAAAAAAAGAATGAATGAAAATTACCCTCTAGAGGAACCCTCTAAAAAAACTTGTAGGCGGGCCTCGATTTACGTCGCCTCGATTTAATTCGTTTCGATTTACGTTGTCTTAATTTTAGCTTTTTCAAAAAAAAAGCTTATACAGAGGCTCTGTCCGTCTGAGACCTTCTTTCATCTCTGAAAATACTGCAGCTACAGACTTGGGCCATATCTCAAAATGTAGTTCATGGTCAAAAGACCAAAAACTAAGAAAATGGTCTGGAAATTTCAACCAGAAGTATATTTAACAACAAAAAAGAGATTTCTAATAAAGTCCATATATCGGTAGCCTAGAGGTAAGGCGCTGGAATCCCACCCCCGGGGAACCAAGTTCAATCCTCGGCCGCAAAATGGTGAAATAAATTTTTTTTTTACTTCGGGGTAACATGTTTTGATTCTATTTTTCCCTAAATTATATTATTTAATAATGAGACTCAGGAGAACATAAACATTTACTTAATTAAAAGTGCAAAAAAATCATATTCTTGATTTTGTATGGCTCTTCGGCGGCTTTATAAATCATTAAGAAAGGAGACTGGTCAAATGTGCCCCAGGCCCGGCGCAAACGAAAAGTATCTCAGATTATCGATTATAATGTGTGTTGAAATTCTGTATAGTTTTTATATCCCTTAACTATGGCAAAGGTGTTAATATTGCTATTTTTGTTTATTCAGGCGAAATTCCAAATATCACCCTATATTTTTGTAATGCTATAACCTATTTTCATGAATAAGGTATCAGTGTACGCAGAATACTCCCACCTATCTAAAATTGTAAAAACGACGGTACCACAGTACCAACTTCCAGAGTTATGAGTCGTCAAAGTCAAAATTTTGTTTTTTTTTAACAAAAATGTCACTTTCAACCACCTTTTTCTCCAAAATATTCATAGTCAACTAATGTTTTTTTTTCCAGAATAAGAAAGCTTGGAGTTTTTCCTATGAATAATGTCCAGACAATTTTTATGCTACGGCCTTTACTTTCGAAGTTATAAGCAATTTTAATACTAAAATTGGCGTTATTTCGTACTTTTTTAGTACTCTTTTTCCTAAGCTTTTGTCGAAAAGAACAGTGAAAAAAAGTCAAAGTCAAAATTGCTTGCAATTTCCACAAATAAGGGAAATAGCGGTCACAATTTTGAAATAACTACAAGTTCGTTAAACTTTTCAAAATAACTCAAGAGTGAGACAGAAGAACAAAAACTATACCAGCTATTTTTCTCTAATTATGTTTACATCGCTGACATGCCCTGACATGTCATACAGTTCATAGGAATTTAACGTGAGAGTGAGACAACGATAGTTTTTGGTGCCACTTTTTTGTATGAGATTTTGCTTATTTAGCAGTTTATTACTATATGTCAGTGCCCCCCTACACATCCCAAAAATGAAACCCTGTCCTGTATTATTGCAATGTTAAAGTACCATTTCCGTGGACTAATTAGGATTTTACAAAGGTGGCGGAATCCTAATGCGTTTATGTTTCATATCAAAGACCCAAACAAAATGAAGAATCAACAAATTTACAAAATTCAAAATAAAAAATATATTATTTAGTACCAACAGCTCAACATGGATAGCAATGAGTTTCGACGACGGGGTAACGAAATGGTTGAATACATATGCAAATACCAAGAAACTTTGGAAGAACGACGAGTAACACCGAATGTTGAGCCAGGGTATTTGCGGCATTTGCTTCCTGGTGATATTTTGGTATTTCAGAAACAAAACAAAAACTTAATTTTTTTCTGTGTTTCATAAAAACAGATCAAGCCCCCATTAATCCCGAGCCATGGGAGAACATAATGAATGATGTTGAAACAAAAATAATGCCTGGGGTTACACACTGGCAACATCCACGCTTCCACGCATATTTTCCATCAGGAAACTCATTTCCATCAATTTTAGGCGATATGCTGAGTGACGGAATCGGCTGTATAGGATTTTCATGGGTAATGTATTGATCGTTAGCGGGAAAGTTTAAATAAAAATTGCAATTAATCTGCTTTAGGCTGCTAGTCCTGCTTGTACAGAATTGGAAACGATAGTTTTGGACTGGTTGGGTAAGAGTTTATTTTCAAATATACGGAGCATAATTTTATAATTAGTCACGTAATTGCTGTAATTCTAATTTTAAGCAATTTATTTTTGTTTTTGGAAGCAATTTTTTATTACTTACGTAAACATAACTTTCCTTGTTTCAAAGAAACAAATACGTACAATAAAGTTTACATTTTAATTTAATTATGGTACGTAGGAAAGGCAATTGGTTTACCGGATCATTTCTTGGCTTTGAAGCAGGGAAGCAAAGGCGGAGGTGTGATACAGGTAGGGGGTAACACGAGAAAATTTTTAAAATACCAAAACAAAAATTCAATGAAAATATTTGAAGTTAAAAATACGCATTTACGAAATTCATTTAAAGCAACAATTTTTCCTTTTTTAGACTTCAGCTTCAGAATGTGTACTGGTTACAATGCTAGCAGCAAGAGCTCAGGCTTTGAAATATCTAAAGCAACAACATCCATTTGTTGAAGAAGGTCATCTCCTATCTAAACTAATGGCATATTGCTCCAAAGAGGCACACAGTTGTGTGGAAAAAGCTGCAATGATTTGTTTTGTTAAGTTGAGGATTTTAGAACCAGATGAAAAAGCAAGTTTAAGAGGTGATATTGTTACGAAGGTAAGCAATTGATATTTGAATTACGATGACGTAGATAATTGATAATTGAAATTATGATGATGTACATAGATAATTGATATTTAAATTACGGTAATGTAGAACTCGCGAAAAATTGACTCAATTCAAAATGACGTAGATCCTGCACAACGAGTAAGATAGATTTTACTTTCCACATAAGTTAAAGTTCACGAAGTTCAGTCGATATCCAAAACTAAACTTGTAGTCTAGCAGCAGGAATTGAAGAGTGTTCCTAATTTGTTAGTTTATGAATGTTCCTAATTTGGTAATTTACTTTCAAAAACTAAACTATTGCTGCAATTTAACTAGTACATTTGCTATACTTCAGCAAGTCCGAGATTAGATTCATAAGATAAGAACAGTCAGCGCCGGCCCTAGCCCGTGTTGAGGGTGAAGCGAGATTGTCTTTCGGCACCCTTTGTTCGACACTTTCACTTCACATAAATTGTATTTCCAGTTGTCCTAGATAAAACTTTTTTCTAGTACTGCCTACCTGCCATTTCTTTACGGGATTATATCTCCCCTTATGCAAGCTTTTATGAGCAGGGGGCCCTATAAGGATTTCGATGGTGGTTTTAGGGTCACAGCCCCACCTGTAGCGGCAATAGAGGAAGTGTGTTTTCTTAGAGTTGCTTCCCCGACATTTCGCCAACAGCACCACCTTCTTTGGAGGCTATTTGGTTGTTTGTGTTGCATGGTTTGGCATTAGGGCTTGCCCCAAGTTTGAGATGGTGGAGGGAGTCACTTTCTTGTTAAAAGAGGCTTCTACTGCCATCAGCCCAAAATTGCAGTGTTTACTATCATCTCTGTGACTTTTATGCGGTGCACTTTGTGGATTATTCTCCACTCTTACAACACGTTGGGTCTTCTTTTGGACCCCTACCCTTTCAACATAATTCCAGTGTGGTCTTCTGTTGCTACCGATTACAAAAAGGCTGCGCGGCAGCTTGTTCCCGCAATATACAGCAACAAGGCTTGCTCCTTCTTAAGGCGGCCCATCATAGAGGGCGCACCGACCCACTGAGCCAATTTGCCTACCTCCTCCAGAAGACTTCCTTGCACGGTAACTAGTTGTTTCGTGGTCAGAAGAGTCCCCGGATTGTTAGCCGCAAACACGCAAATTCTGACACTTTCCGCTATTTGATAGAAGGTCGGCTTTAGAGTCCGACTTTTCTGAAGGCTTTTCAAACCGTATGGTCAAAGCCTTCGCCCTTTTCGCCGGGCTATTATGCCCAAGAGATTATCCAGATGATCTAACCCTCTTCTTATTAAGAAAACCGGTATCCCTTTCTTATTGGCAATATATTACAATTTATATTGCAATGAAATGAGGAAAGACTATTAAAATAAGTCTGACCCATTTCATTTTGGTGACCCCGAACTGAGAAGAAACAAAATTTTTGAAGAAAGAAGAAAGAAAAATTTTCATTTAAAAATTTTTTGAAGAAAGAAATAATGAAGAAAATTTGGAAAATTTACGAAGAAAAGAAGAAGGATCAAGAAAGAAATCTTTTTGTGGAAAAATTTAAAGTTGAAAGAAGAGGTTCATTTTAATTGAGGAAATCAAGTATTTATTTTAAACAATTACTTTTCTTTAATTTTTAAGCTTTAAATTGTACAAAATTTCTTACTTACATAATTTAGTAGTGATGACAATTCAATTTATTTCTTTTTGCAAATATTTTTCCTTTTTCAGGAAGTGAAAACTTGAATAAAATTTCGGGAATTTATTTAAGTTTGAATGTTAATCGACTCTTTACGGTTGTTATTTTAAAGTATCGCGAAGTTTTTAAGTCAAGTCGAAAATTTATAGAACTTCTTTTTACGTGAGTTTTATTTAAAAAGTTGTGATTAATATGAGTGTCCAAGGTGTTGAAAGTGAGAGAGTGCACGTTAATAGTGAGAGTATCAGTGCATCTGCGGTAAAGATACCAACTTTCTGGTCTCCATGCACAGAAGCATGGTTTATTTTAACAGAAAGCCAATTTAACTCGAAAGGAATTAGACTGGATGAGACTAAATATGAACAATGAATAATATTGGATTTCATTCAAAACCCACCACCGGAAAACAAGTGTATGAAGCATTGAAAGCAACATTAATTCAACGATTTACAGAGTCTGAAAAAAATAAGTTGGAACAATTATTGTGCAATTCTGAGATGGGAGATAGAAAACCATGGGAATTTTATAGATCAATATCTTCGAATTTTGGAAAGGATCTGATTAGAAAGCTTTGGATACGAAAATTACCGCCTGGTATTAACATCGCATTGATGTCCTCTGGCAAGCAAAACATCCAAGATATTCTAATGTTAGCAGATAAAATTTTCGAATGTTCCAAATTTCAGTATCATCAATGATTGTTCTTTAAATCCTTTTGTAAACCAAAAATGCATTGATGTAAATAACATTGATTTCGCTAAGAAGGTTAATGATTTAGAAAATAAAATCGAAAATTTAACAGATTGTATTAAGAAGCTTACATTTAATAGGAATAATGAATTTCATCATAAGTCAAGGTTTAGAATTAGAAGCCGTGATAGATCTAAATACAATAATAATAATAAACCATTTTGTTGGTTTCATTTTAAATTCGGCGACAAAGCTAAAAGATGTATAAAACCTTGCTGAATTTTTATAGCGGTATATTTACCGCTGTGTAAGTTGACTTAATTTACTCTCAACGAGATTAAATATTGTTTTGGTTTAGGTGAATAAACCTATACCAAGTAAATGTACCCAGGTGCTTGAACCAGTGTACTGATGGATAATGTAGCCCAAGTGCTTAAACTTGTGCTACCTAGCTCTGGATGAAGAAAATAAATTCGACAATAATAGAATTGAAACGCACGAGTTACTTTCTTGTGAATAACTAAATTTCTTTATTTTATTATTGGGCTATATATACAAGAAACTTATTTGCTATGTAAGGGTTAAAGGTAAAAAATTAATTTCTATAAATGCCGATTTTTCAATATCAGCGATAATATTGAGGTTTTAATTGATTTCAAAATTTTACTTGTGGAATTCGCTGATTTTGCAAAATAAGCAGTACATGAAGTTGGTTCAACTGAGTTCAAAAAATATTATATGCACGTAATTAATTTTAAGTGCAATTTATTTTTTATGCATGATTAAGGTTTTTTTGTGTTGCTTTCATTTTCTAAAATAAAGCCACAAAGGTAATGACCTTTTTAAATTGTACATTCTGCCCCCGTTGATCTCTGATTAAATATTGAATCATTATCCAAGTCGAAGGTGAATGTTGGATTACGTTGGTCACGTTGGTTTTTCGTGGACGCTTTAGTTTTTACCTTTGATGTGGCTGTTGGTGGTTTGGACTGTTGAGACGTTTCACTATCAGTTTGAAGCACAAAAATGCTATTACAGCAATACCAAGAGCAAGGCTGATATATCCTATGGTATACTGATGAATATCGTGATGCTGGAACCTTGAAACACCTCTTTCAGCTTCCTTTAGTTCATTTACTCCTTTGTGTATTTTTGCATATTCATCTGATAAGTCGTTGATTGCGATGATATCATGCTTTATTTCTGTTATTTGTGGCAATTTGCTGATGTTGAAATTATTTGTTGATGCAACAAATGACGTTTTAAATGATGACTCATATAACTTGTGTGGCTGAATCGTTGTGAATTCGTCCTTTATGATATATATATATATAGATTTTCGAGGGATATCGAATCAGACCACTATTTGCGGGTCCCTTTTCGTCCCTCTGCCTAGAGTCATCTTATTGGGGTTGCAGTGGGTTGTCCCATTGCTCCCTTACTTCGACTCCCCTAGTTATCGCAAGCAGCTGATTGAAGGGAGTCTGCCTCATGTCCTCCATCCAATGGAGTCCAGTTATGGCAGCCCTTTTCCTCGCCACCGCCGGACAGTGACACACTATGTGTGTGGCCGTCTCAGGTTCCTCCAGGCACATCCGACAGGTGTCATCCTCCAGAATTCCCATTCTTTTAGGTGATACCTGAAACATCCGTGTCCTGTAATCAGTGCCACCAACCATCTGAGGGTTCTCCTTTGCATATGCAGGATCCTTCTTCTGGCTGCGGTAATCGGCAACGTAAGCACCATCTTAGCCTGCCTACACGTGGTCATAGCGTCCCACCGTCTCCGGTGTTCCTCAGCGACCCATTTCTCGATGTAGTTCCTTACCAACCCTCTGCCAATGGCAGAGTATGGCTCCGGTCCCCAGAATTCCGAGGTTGACCCCTGTTTTGCCAGGTTGTCAGCCTTTTCGTTCCCATCGATGCCTGTATGTCCTCTAACCCAAGCTAGCGTCACGTTGTTTTGTTGCGCACCCCTGTTCAGTTTTTGGACACATTCCAACGCCAGAGACGCATTAATCTCTGTCTGGTTCATGCGCTTAATCACAGCCTGATTGTCCAGTGCTATAAGGATACTTCTTCCCTGCACCTGACCCTCATTTATGTGATCCAGCGCGTGCAGCAGAGCAAGCATTTCCGCCTGGTAGACTGAGGTGTAATTCCCCAAAGCCAGAGAGCAGGTCAGATTTAAGTCCTCCGAGAAGACTCCCGCACCTGCTCTGCCGTCAATCATGGATCCGTCCGTGAAGATATATATGTCTTCCGGTCTCCCTTCCGGGAGCGTTCCGTTCCCTATGAGGGTTTTATGATACCTTTCGGTCACCCTCATTTTTGTGATCCCTTCCATGGGCATCATGAGCTCCCTAATCCCTTTAATGCGATCCAGGATCTTCATGTGCCCATATAAGGTTCCTGACGCCTGCCATGCGGCATCCCGTCTCATCCGAATCGCTGAGGCTGCCGCAGTCTTCATCACCTGGAGATCTAACGGCAGCAGACCTAACAGCGCCTCCAATGCCGCGGTGGGTGTGGTGCGGAAAGCACCGCTCACACCTACGCTGGCCATTCTTTGCACCTTGTCCAAATGCCTCTTGACGGTTTTCTGTGTGGCTTTAGTCCACCAGACCACCGAGGCATAAGTTATGATGGGTCTCACCATCATGGTATATGTCCAGTATGCTAACCTTGGTGAGATACCCCACCTTAGTCCACATACTCTTCTGCACTGGTGAAGCACCCTTGTCGCCTTCTTAATCTTCTCTTCAACGTGGTATTTCCAGGTTAGTCGCGAGTCCAAGTATACACCCAGATACTTGACCATCCCAGACACCTTGATCCTCGATCCAAAAAGCATGAGGGGCTGAAAATCCAGATCTTTAATCTTCCTAGTGAAGATTATCGCGTCTGTCTTATTGGCATTTATGGTGAGGCCCTGTTCCGTACACCACTGCTCAACCACTTGGAGTGCATTCCTCATGATATCTGCCGTAGTGCTCATAAACTTGCCACGTGCCACAATCGCTACATCATCTGCATACCCAACGGTATGCACGCCCATTGCCTCTAGCCGCCTGAGCAGAGTGTCCACAGTGATGTTCCACAGGAGGGGCGATAGGACCCCGCCCTGTGGGCATCCCTTGCTGACCCTCCCTGGAAGCCGCGAGTCTCCTGTCTGAATCCTTACCGCTCTGTTTTTCAGCATGCTGTCCACCCACCTTACAATCATGGGGCTGACCTCGCGCCTCACCAGAGCGTCTTTGAGTTTGTTGAACTGTATCTTGTCGAAGGCGCCTTCGATGTCCATAATAACGGTCATCGCTATGCCAGCCTGGTAAGCGTGCTGGCTTCTACTTAAAGGGTGCCTCCTTAGCATAGTACTCTCCAGGTGGTCTGCCACCACTCTTTCCATTGTTTTCAACAGAAAGGATGTTAGGCTGACTGGCCTGGAGGACTTCGCCTCGGTGTAGTCCTTCTTGCCTGGCTTAGGGAGAAATACCACTTTGGTTTCCCTCCACACCGCCGGAATGTATCCTGTTGCTAGACAGGTAACGAATATTCCCCTTAGCCTGGGTGCAATGATTTCTTTGCCCCATTGAAGCAGCGCAGGGAATATTCCGTCACGCCCCGATGTCTTGAAGGGAGAGAATGTGTCTATTGCACGTCTCACCCCTTCCTCCGTCACCAGCCCGTTAGCCTCCTCTCGGTTCATCCTTGTAGCCATTCTGTTACGAATAGTCCAAGATTTACCCGAGATATAGCTGCCAGGAAAGTGAACTTCCATCAGGATCTTGTTGGTTTCCTCCAGCGTCTCCGTCATCCTCGCCGACGGGTCACGAACGAGTCCGACTTTGGAGACCGGGTCCCTGGAGATCATTTTCTGAAGTCTGCTGGCCTCAGATATGCTCTCCATGCTCGAGCAGAAGTCCCTCCACGACTCCCTTTTCCGTCGTCGCAGAGTTTGTTTCATTTCTCTTTTCTTGGCTTTGTAATTCTCCCAGGCAACCGGGGCATTGCACCTCATCGCTTGGTTGAAAGCCCTTCTGACCTCTTTCTTCAGTTTCTCCAGCTCCCTACACCACCAGGGTGTGGGATCATGGTCATCCACTGACATAAGAGGACACGCCACTCGAAAAGCGTTCTCTATCGCTGTCTGCAGGACATGCAACTGAGACTCTGCTTCTCTTGTGGTTTTCGGTGCCCTTGGCACGCGCTCCCCGAGATTCCTGCGCAACATTTCAGTATATCTAGACGTGTCCGTGTTGCGGGGAATTCTCGTTGTTCTAATTCCGTCTCCCCTGCCCGGGGTTCCGTACGCTATCTCAAATGAAATGGCTCTGTGATCTGACATAGTCGTCCGATCCATCACCTCCCAGTTTGTCAATCTTGTCAACATCCGGTTGCTGCATAGAGTTATATCTATGACTTCCCTTCGTCTAGCATCGACGAAGGTTGGTTCTACCCTCTCTATTTGCAATAACTAGATTGTTGCATTCCACAAATTCGAGCAAAGCCTCTCCTCTATGGTTGTCGTTGGTGCTTCCCCACACCGTGTTGTGTGCATTTGCGTCGCAACCAACTATTAACCCTGTGCATTTTTCGCCACAGGTAATAACCAGAATTTCCAACTCCCTGGTGGGCGGAGGATCTGGCGAATCGTACGGAAGGTAGGCTGAGGCTAGAATGAAAGCCCCACTTCCAGTACCTACGCGTACTGCTGTGAGATCTGGTGTGCACAAGTGCGGCAGTAAAACCGCCTGCACTCCGTGTTTCACCAGCACACACGTCCTCACTCTTTCATTCGCATTGGGAACGTACAGAGTGTCAAAGCTCCCAGATAGTCCCCTAATCCTACCCTTGTAGATCCAGGGTTCCTGTATGAGAGCAATATCCAGCTTCATCTCACCGAAGCCTCGCGTCATCATTGCTGATGCTGCTCTGCTATGGTGTAGATTCAACTGGCAAACCTTTAATTGCCGGAACTGGCCCACCTCCCGCCCAGCTGACGAGGATTCCATTTCACTGGTCCTTTATGATGCAGTCATCGTCCATTTCAATAATACCTGTGCCATACAATGTTTTTTGATAGGTGTCTTCCGTACAAATGATGTTGATGACAGTCTGTTTGAAGGCTACGTATAACCAATGATTTCGTTGGAAAAGCTGAATCCATCTAGGTCCGTTGTTGACTTCTATAACTTGACAGTTATGCAATGAAGATCCATGAATGAGTATATCTAATTTACAGATGGTAGATTTTGGACTAGCGCGGAACATGAGATGGTGTTGTTTACACATAATATTGTAGTGTAGTGCTGATGGTGCACAATGCTAATTCTTGGTCCTTCAATGCATAGTACTGGTCTCTGTGCATATCCACGATGAGGTAATTGTTCTCAATGAAAATCATTTTTGCTTTTCCATCCTGTACCCATGGTACTGGAACAATGTGGAGTAGTTCGAAACGTTCGTAGGTTACAAGTGGAATCTTTAATTTGAAAATAAGACATGTAGGCGTAATTCCAGTTTCAATCGTTATAAGACTATATAATTCTAAAACGTTGGATACTGGAGGTAATCGTAGCGAGGATGGCAAATTATCTTTGATGTTTTGTATTTTAATTGTCATTTGATCTGGTGTTACAATGCTTGGATTTATTTTCCCGTGATGACTGTCTATGACCATTCGTATAAGAGAATCTTGTAGTCTTCTGTAATTTTAAATCATTATCAGTAGCCTGGTTGCTGCTTGGTTATACAACTTATCTAACTTCTGTTGATGTATCTCTTCGCCTACCATGGAAGTCACTTGGTTAGTGTCTTTAATGAATCTGTTGATCTCTTCGAAGTGTTTTTGGTTCTCTAATTGAGTCTGTTCCATTAGTTGAATGGTGTTGTCTATGACTGACGTCTGATTCTTAACTAATGTAAGAATTTGCTCGTCATTTTCTCGCATATTGTTAATAGTAGTTTCCATTCGTTGAGCATAATTTGAGTCGAGTACTCCAAATAATGAGTTGGCTATGTTTCCCACAATATTTAAGGCTCCACTTTTTCTTCTGATGGTAGTGTTATTTCGCCTTAAGTAATGACCTTGTTCTCTCAAATATTCCAATTGTCGAATGAAATGATCGGTTGTTGTATTGCAATATTTATCTGTTTCACGGGTACATATATCTCTGAGTTGGTTGACTACTGCAGACATTGTGTTGAATTCCCTCCAAAATGTTGACATGTTGTAGTATATGATCAATGTCCATTCGTTATTAATCATATTAACCATTCCCATTCTTTCAAAAATTGCACCTGGTGACGTTGTATGTGGTGTTATTTTGATTGCATGTGTACCCATGGTGGTAGCTAACATTGTGGTTAGCAACAAAGTTGTTGCAACTGATACTTTAGAATTACCCTTTTTACGTTTTGAAGGTGGTTCGCAGTCTTGTGATTCAGGTTCATTTGATGAGCTTGTGGGCTCGTTGGATGGTTGCTCTTGAGTTGCATTATCTGCTTCCATAGGTAAGACTGCTAATTTGTGTATTGGCCGTCTCAAAACTCCACTTGATGTTTTAACGTCTGCTACTCGAACAAATCCATCTCCTCCCTCGATTACTTTAATAACTCTACCCAACACCCATGTTAGTACCGGCAAATTGTCTTCCTTTATCAGGACTAAAGCTCCTGTTTTTAAGTTTTGTCTTGGTGTTTTCCACTTATGCCGCTGTTGAAGACTGCTAAGATATTCTGTAGATCATCTTCTCCAAAAGTCGTGCTTTATCTTATATAATGCTTCATAACGATGTCCTAAGGTCTTGTTGTTTTCTGAAGCTTGAGAATCGATTGTACTTGTGAGAGGTTCTCCAATCAAGAAATGCCCTGGTGTGAGTGCTGTTAAATCATTTGGTTCGTCTGACATGGGTGTGAGTGGTCGTGAATTTAGAACTGCTTCGATTTCCACTATTACTGTTTCCAACTCTTCATAAGTTAAAGATGCTTCTCCAATGTGTTTTCTGAGTAGTCCTTTCGCTGATTTCACGGCTGCTTCCCACAGTCCTCCAAAATGGGGTGCTCGAGGTGGTATGAAACTGAACGTAATACTTTTATTGTGACAAAAAAATTTAATATCCTTTTCTGCCTTGGAAGAATATATTGTCTCGTGCAATTCTCCGAGTTGATTTTTTGCACCGACAAAATTGGTTGCATTGTCACAATAGATTTTACTGCAATTTCCTCTTCTGGATGTGAATCGCTTCAGTGCTGCTATGAAAGCATTTGTGCTTAAATCGGTAACAAGTTCCAGATGTACTGCTTTAGTGGCAAAACAGCAAAAAACTGCTATATACGTTTTTTGTGGTTTCTTACCTCTCACCTTATAATGTGTGTATATAGGTCCTGCAAAATCGACTCCAGTATTAACGAATGGTCTGCCTGGTTGGACTCTTGCTTCTGGTAAATTTCCCATTATTTGGTTTAGTATTATAGGCTTCCTCTTTGCACAAATAATACATTTACTTGTAACATTTCGTGCCATAGCTTTACCCTTTACCGGCCAATATTTTTGCCTGGTGATGTGTAGGAGTGCTTGTGGGCCAACGTGTTTGTTGGCCTTGTGAATATGATCTAGTACGAGCCTGGTAAATAAATGATTGTACGGTAACAGTGCCGGATGTTTAGCTTCGTACGTTAATGTTGATGATTGTATTCTGCCACCTACTCTCAAAACGCCGTTTTTATCGATAAAAGGTGACAAACTACTAATATGGCTTGATGAAGGTAAACTCGAATGTCTTTTAAGTTGCTTCAGTTCTTCACCGAACGTATCTGCTTGGATTGTCACAATGATTTTCGTTAGAGCGAACGCCAACTCATCTGTTGTAAGTAAGTTATTTTGGGGCTCCGTTTTCGTTTCTTTGAAAAATGTTCGTGACAGTCGTAAACAATATGCGATAATTCTGTTCAGTTTCATTAAAGAGTTCCCATGGTTGATCTGTTCTAATAGCGTGTGAGAATCCACAGACATTATCAGAACCTTTTTTGTTTGCCTCGTTTCATATTGTGACGCTTCTCGTTTGTACAGACTTGGCCATTTTGTTTCAGGACCGTACAAGAACAGTGGACCATAAGCCCATAAATGACAATCTTTAAATTTTGCGACTGTGGCTCCTCGTGAAAGGATATCTGCTGGATTTTGTTCTGATGGCACGTGATTCCACTGCTTTGCACTGGATAACTGCTGAATAGATGCTATTCTGTTTGCAACAAAAGTTTGATGTAGAGCTGGTTGAGAGTTGATCCAGTCTAATGTTATTGTTGAATCAGACCATAGAAAGTTTTCATATTTTGTTAAATTTAAATCCTGCTTTAATCTATCATTTAATTCTGCAGCTAGAAGGGCAGCACATAATTCTAAACGAGGAAGTGTTGTGCCTGATGTTGGCGCTACTTTTGATTTTCCACATAAAAGTTGAGTTGATATAGTACCATCTTTGTATTTAGCACTAATATAGATTGCTGCTCCATATGCTTTCATGCTGGCATCTGCAAATGTGTGAATCTGAATATCCACTGGAACTCTTTTCCCAAAAATGTGTCTTGGAAATCGTACATCATTTAAATTTTCTAAATCTTCTCTAAATTTCATCCATGCTTCGTGATATTCTGTCGGAAGTGCTTCGTCCCAACCAAGTTTTGATTTCCACAGTTCTTGCATGAATAAGTTAGCTCGTAGAATTACCGGAGATACTAACCCTAATGGGTCAAACAAGCTGGATATATCAGATAATACTGTTCGTTTAGTAACTCGTTTGTATTTTGGTTTACTGACTTTAACCTTTAATTCATCTGCATATGGAATCCAAATGAGTCCTAAGGCTTTCAATTGATTGTCTTCACCAAGTTCGTTGAATTCCAGTTGAAGTGCTCTGTGCTCTACTGGTATGTTTTCTAAAATCCTTGCATTATTAGCGCACCATTTTCTGCGCTGCTGACTGCAAAATTTTTAACTTCCCAATATAGGAAGTTATTGTAATCGGTCCGAAAATCGAAATCGAAAATTTCAACGTATTTTCATCTTTCAAGGTCCCAGGAGCATTTTAAGCAAAAAATTGGAAGGAAGTATGTGTGTGTGTGTGTGTGTGCGTACGGATGTGGTCATTTTTTCCTGCACGATATCGCGCGAACCAAAACTGATATCGGCTTCGTTGAGGTGTTGTTCGAAGCGTATTAACCGAAATATGATCTGAAAAGATTTTCATGAAAATCGGTCCAGCCGTTTTTTTGTTTGAGCGACGTAAGTGATTTTTGTACCTGCACGATATCGCCCGAACCACGAAAGATATTGACTTACTTGAGGTGCCGTTCGAAGCGTATTAGCGACAATATTATCTGAAAAGATTTTTATAATATTCGGTCCAGCAGTTTTTTGGTTTAAATGACTTAAGTGATTTTTGTACCTGCACGATATCGCGCGAACTATAAAAGATATCGGCTTAGTTGACGTGCCGTTCGAAGAGTATTAACCAAAATATGATCTGAAAAGATTTTCATAAAATTCGGTCGAGCCGTTTTTTTGTTTAAGCGGCGTAAGTGATTTTTGTACCTGCACGATATGGCCCGAACCACAAAAGATGTTGACTTACTTGAGGTGCCGTTCGAAACGTATTAGCGACAATATAATCTGAAAATATTTTTATAATATTCGGTCTAGCGGGTTTTTGGTTTAACTGACTTAAGTGATTTTTGTACCTGCACGATACCGCGCGAACTAAAAACTATATCGACTTCATTGAGGTGCCGAAAAACATTCATACATCAATTTTATATACATTTTCGTCATTTTAATCTTGTAAGTACGGACATTAAGTTTGACATTTTAGCGAAAATATTGATAAACAATTGTGACAAATTCTCAGTATTATGCATATATTCTATATTGCCTATTGTTCATTTATTATTAAAATATCCAATCATAATATTCAACATCCATCATACTGGGAAGTTGATCGTGACCGAAAGGGTCGAACCCACATCCCAACTAGTTTGAATCTGTTGTTGCATTTCCAAAGCTTCAGTCAAAGAATCTGCTCCGGCCATTCCATCGTCCACATAAAAATTATTGTCAATCATTTTACAACCCAAAGAGTATTTATGTCTATTTTCTATTGATAGTTGCTTAAGACATCTCGTAGCTTGATATGGTGCCGGTTTAGTCCCAAAGGCAACACTTCGTATTTCGTAGCATTGAAGAGGTTCTTCTGGGCTTTTTCTATAAACCATTAGCTGGAAACACCTGTCACTCTTATCGAGATGAATCCGCAAATACATTTGTTTTATGTCAGCTGAAAATACGAATCTCGGCAACCTGAACCTCAATAATACAGTGAATAACTCTGGATGTTGAGTTGCACCATTCATTAATATGCTGTTTAGGCTGACGTTGTTTTCTGTTGTAGCTGAGAAATCAAATACTGGACGAATGCTTGTTGAAATTCTGTCTGGTTTTTCAACATAAAAATGTGGTACAAAATGATGATTTGCTGAAGGATCTGGAAAGGGAAGATCCTCGTACTCCTGTAAAATCTGACGATATTTGATGTTTATCTCTGAATTTGCCAGTAGTTTCCTTTCCAGTTGAAGAAAGCGTCGTGTAGCACTTCTGCGGGAATCACCTAAGCAGCGTGGATCTTTAGAAAACGGAAGTTGGACTATGAATCTGCCATCGCTGTCTTTCTTAAAGGTTTTTTGAAAATGTTCTTCACATTGTTTTTCTTCTTGAGTTAACATCTTTTTAGCTGGTTTTGTGTCTTCAATCTTCCAGAATCTTTCAATTGAGTCTTGTAGAGTACTATCTTCAACTGTGTTGACTGCACATGTTTGATTAGTTTCTTCAGATGACTTCGAAGGACTTTTTCCTGCGACAACCCATCCAAATACTGTGTTCTGTAGTCTTGGCTTGCTTGTTCCGAGCTTGATTTGTTTCATTATAAGAACTTCATAAAAAAGCTCGGCTCCAATAAGAAGATCTATTTTTGAAGGTCTGTCAAAGTTTGGATCGGCTAAAATAATATTATTTGGTATCTTCAAAACCTTTCTGTTTATTTGGTGGGCTGGTTGGTCTGATACTACTTGAGGGAGCACAAATGCGTCTAGATGTGCTGTGTAACTTGATGTTCTTGAGGAAATTTTGATGTTGACCCGCTGTCTGCTTCGTTGCTTAATATTTCCAACACCATTAATATGCATTTGAGTTGAATTCTTTGTAAGACGTGAACGTTGAACTGCTTCAGTTGAGATAACACTAATTTGAGATGCTGCATCTAACACTGCTCTTAATGACATAAGATTTCCATCTATGAGCGAGTTTACACGGGTGCATCAAATAATTAATTTGATGCACACTGCATTAAGCCGTGTCGTTTACACGGTATGTGATTAGCTGTCACTTTTAGTTCGGTGATTAAATATTGAACCAAATTTTTTTAATGCGGAGATGCAACGATTTTGTGTCCATGATTGTGCAAATATTTATTTCTTTGCAGATATCTATAAATAATTTTGTTTCTAGATTTGTCCAATTAGAACCGCGCCTCGTCCGCAATTCCATTTGTAATTCTATTTCCATTTTTAATTTTAAAGTGAAAATATATGCTCTTCTTGAAATGTCAATTTAATGCACTCAACTGTTTACACGGCAGTGCATCAAATAAGTTCTGTGAACTAAATTAATGCAGCGGATTATTTTAATTGTCAGGGACACCGCTGCATCAAATTTAATTTAATTATTTGATGCACCCGTGTAAACTCGCTCTATGTCACTAACATTCACTATATCGGTACTTAAAAGGATTTGGCTGTTATTTGTTAGTGTACTACCTGCTGCGACTGTAGATGCAGCACCTTCAATTACGGTGCTATTTGGGCTGGCATTTATGTTCTTCGTGGCCCCCTGCTTTGACGTCTCGGTTTGACTTTGATGGTTTGTAGAATGCAGCAAGGTGTTGTGACGCTTGTGGCACTTGGTGCAGTTGCGAGAAGGACATGACTGAACTGAGTGACCTTTCTTTAAGCAGTTGTAACATAATTTCAACCTTTTCACTGTTTCCAATTTTGCTGGCAGACTCTGTTTTAAAAATGCAATTGAAGATTTGATGTTTTCCGGATAAATTAAACAGTTAATATCGTTGGTTATTTTATTGATAATGCTGTACGAAAGCGTGGTGATGCCTTGACCATACTGTCTGTAGTTGTCACACGTCTTTCCTTTCCCAAAGTTTCTAGAGCTTGAAATCTGGATTCTATAAACTTCAGTAACGTGTTAAGTGTTGGTAAGTCCCTTGGATTCTCTAATCGTTGTTCAAAAAGTTGATGTGTTGATCGATCCAATTTTATTAATAATGGATCATTCTTTGAAATATCATGAAGAAAAAAGCGCAGCGACAGCTGTATTTTTGGAGCGCGTCTTTTGCTGCTGTCTTTATTATTGCGCAGCAAAACAAACACGGCTTCAAAAACACTCATTGCTGCCGGCGTCGCTGCGCGCGTCTTTTTTCTTCGTGATATTTCAAAGAATGTTCTTTCTTTTTAACGTGTTTTTAATTAATGTTTGCTTTTAACCTGAATGCTTAATCAAAAAATGAATAATATATTCTTAAAGCTCAGGATTTTATCTTTCATTTTATATATTTAATAATTTTTTTAAGCTTAACTTTAAGTTGCAGGAATCAGTTTTATAAAAATCAGTGAAAATCTTAGAAATTATAACTTCCGGTCAACTTTTCTATGAGAAAAAAACAATAAAATTAAAAACTAATGACTTCCTTAAAAAGCTTAGAGTGTCCTCTTTAAAATGCTTTTTTTGTTTTTTGTTTTTCGTGGATTTTAGGCAAAGATATTTCAGTTTTTCCCCGAACGCCTCGCTTGAATATTTGAATTCTGGGATTTGGCGCGCGTCAAATTTTCGAACTCGCTTTCTTATTTGTAATAATTTTTTATAATAATAAACAAACATTTTTTTAATAAGTTATAACATAGCTTTTAGTAGAATTTTCCGCTCTTTCACGTGGTGTAATTAGTTTTTCGATTTTTCTTTTCTTTTTCGAGATATAACGCGAAAACCACATTTTCGAATCTGTTTTCGAAATTGTGAAGTTAGCATACACTTTAGAGCAGCAAAGGTTTTTTTATTGTGTTCTACACCCCAAAAAGTACCTATGACCCAATTTTCAGCGATATCACATTTTGTGCTGGCTTTCAGTCTAAATTTGACTCTGACAACTGGACTATTGTGGAATTCGCTGATTTTGCAAAATAAGCAGTACATGAAGTTGGTTCAACTGAGTTCAAAAAATGTTATTATATGTACGTAATTAATTTTAAGTGCAATTTATTTTTTATGCATGATTAAGGTTTTTTTGTGTTGCTTTTATTTTCTAAAATAAAGCCACAAAGGTAATGACCTTTTTAAATTGTACACTTGCAATTATAATAATCAAAAAAACTAAATATCCCTTCAGCGTGTTTTAAAAATAATATTCCAAAAAAATCTAATAGACTTTTAATTTTTGATAAAGAAAATAAATTTAAAATTTTAATTGATACAGGAGCTGATTTATCAGTCATACCGAATACATATTATGGAAAATGTAAGAAAAATCCAAATTTAATTCTTTCTGCGGCTAACGGATCAATCATCCATACTTACGGAACAAAACTTCTTAAGATAAACTTTGGATGAAGACGAGATTTAACTTTTCCGTTTATTATGGCAAGCGTCGACAAACCTATTATTGGCGCAGATTTTCTTTCAAGATAATGATTAATAGATGGTAACACCGAGTTAAGGGTTAATGGAATCATTATTAAAACAAATTCTCCTTCACCCAGACATTGTTCCTTTGATAGTGAATACAGTAAAGTTTTATCTAGATTTCCCTCACTAACTCAACCTCCACACTATGATTTACCTGTTCGACATAATGTAGTGCATACTATTGCCACTAAAGATCAACTACCATTTTCAAGACCTAGAAGACTCGACACGAATAAATTTAAGATCGCTAAATTAGAATTCGAGCACATGGTAAAATTAGGCTTATGCAGAACATCTTCATCATCAGTCTCATCAGCACTACACATGGTTCCAAAAAAGGGTTCCACTGATTGACGACCATTCGGAGATTACCGGAGACTAAACTCAATAACAATTCCAGACAGGTACCCGATTCCTCACAATCAAAATTTTACGTTAAATTTGAATGGTTGTACCATATTTTCGAAGATTGATTTAGTGAGAGCTTATCATCACATACCTATGGCAGAAGAAGATATCTATAAGACAGCGATAACTACACCTTTCGGTTAATCCAGGGAAGTGTCTCTTTGGTGTACATGAAATTGAATTTTTAAGTCACAAAATTACGAAGGATGGGATTCTTCCTTCTGAAAGTAGAATTAAATTCATCCAGGATTTTCCTTCACCAACTTCCATTAAGCCGGGAATACACATGCCAGTAAAACGGGTAAGTAGCTTGCATGCGTGAAAATAGAATACCCCAACAGAGTGTACAACGGTGATAAATTTGCACTTGCTAGTTACTTATAGGCATATCAACTTGCCTGTATGAAGCAAGTGAAAATTTATCACCGCTGTACCATCTATTGGGGTATTCTATTTTCACGCATGCAAGCTACTTACCCGTTTTACTGGCATGTGTATTCCCGGCTTTAAACAGGTTCAACAAATCATAGGAATGATAAATTACTTTCACAGATTCATTCCACGATTAGCAGAGTTGTTAAACCCTATTCATATACATTTAGTTAGGGAGCTTAAGAAACCTAAGAGTTTGAAAAATTTGCACCAAAACCTCAAAAACATGTTAAACAAGTTGACAACAGAAAGTACTCCCGCAAGTTTAAAGGCCCAATTATAATGAACGGATCTGACCGGATTGGAAAGTCAAAAAACGCATTTGATCGGATGGGAAATTGGCTGGTTATAATCACGCATCTGACGCATTTTTAACCTTGTTCTTGTTGACGAGTTGGTCGCCGGTAAACATTTTTGCATTTCAACTTTTAACGTTATGCTTATCAAATTTTTGACAGTTCAATGCGAAAAAACGAATTTTAAAAACGAATGCGCTTAAATCCGACCGAATCCACTTGAATGCGTTCATTATAATCGGTCAGGTCTAAAATGTATGCTGGGAAAACCAATTTGACAGTTCAATCCGTTTTGTTGCGCTCAAATCCGTTCATTATAATTGGGCCTTCAGGCTAAATCCCAATAAAATCAAATAAATGCGAGTAAATCCAAACACCATTGAACGGGCAGCGCTAATAATCGTGACCTGGTTGATTCTGTTATCTCGGTAGTATTATCTCCGAAAATGGCGATGCCGACTTGAAGACAGCAGGAGGAATACCGGCAGGCCCAGAAATGAAGTCGAATGGGAGTTTGTCGATATGTTTCACCATATCAGCCCTGGTAATTGAGAAAGGTAAAATATGAGCCTCTCGGTTATAAACTATGTGACGAAAATTGTTGTCACCAGGGTGAAAATCAGAAGGTGTGAAAGATTGATGAAAGAGTGATGCAAACATATTGCAAATCACAGGCTACTCACAGCTAGACCAGTTCGTGTGCTGCATAGTATTATGGTAGTTATCATTTTTTTCTTCTTAGAGTTGACAAATTTAAAGAACTTACTAGGAGCAGTAAACACTTTAACACTTATACTGCTAAGATATTCTCTATACAGAGCAAAAAATAGTGACTGAAATCGGTTATAGCAATTGATAAATGAATTCGGAGAGTCCTTTCTCTTTAAATAGATTTTCCAGTCTATTCTTCTTGTTTTTCAAATGCTTGAGTTCACTATTGAACCAAGCTGGAGTTAAACTGGGCAATTTTTGGGGCTCATAAGCAAGAAACGAGGGCTCAGTATAGTACGTCATAAAAACGTGCCACATCGTCATCCAACTCATTTGCGGACAGTAAGTTGTTGAAATCTATCAACCTCACTAAGACGCTAAGTCTTTAAAGTTAAATAAGTTAAATAATTAAGAAGGAGAGGAGAATGGTAATTGTCAACAGACGACATGACAATTCGACAGGGTTCAACAGTTATGTTGTTAGTTAGTAGAGAATATTAGTCCAATCAATATACGGATTTACAATGATAATTTCCAGACAATTGAAGGCAGGAAACAAAAAATATGAGCGTGTAGAACAATTAATATTACGAAAGAAAGCGTGTTTTTTCGGAATTTCATTGGCGAACCTAATCTAAAAAATTCGCGAAAGTAAAAAAAAAAACGTTTTTCGCTAATAAAACAAAAAGTTGAGCTCGAACCCGAAAAGGTTAAATCAGAAAGTTGTAGGTATTAAAATTATCTTTCGATTGATGTGTTATGAAATATTGATTAGGGCCTTATAAATACAGAAAAACGCAAAAAACCATTTTCATTTGTTTTTACTTTTTATTAAAAAACTTAGAGACTTTTTACTTGGTAAAAATATTAGGGGTATTCATGAAAACCTGTAAATCCCTAGTAAGCCGCGTAAATCGTATAAGTTTCCAATCTCGTAAATGAACTGTCAAAATTTGTACGGAAAGTGAAATATGCAAACTAGATAAGTTTACGCTGAAATTTTGTGGTGTAAACTTCGTATATGTGTAAAATCTTCAAATGTCAATTGTGTGCAAGATGGAAGAGGTGAGAATAAATTTTATGAAGAATATATTTTAAAAATTGTAATCAATTTCTTTATTTAGAAGGAAAATTTACACAAAACAAAACGATGTAGGTTGAATCCAACACATCGTTGGACAGATGAGCAAACAAGTTCATTGCTGCAAAGCGTGGTAGATGAAATAAAAGACTGCCCCCAATCATTCGAGGTACTTTCATATAAAATGTTGCAAATATTGTAATTAAATTATTTGATATTTTCAGAAACCAACAGCTCAAAAATTTTATACAAAACTAGCTACAAACTGTCCAAAACTTTATAATATTCATTGGGGGGTGATGAAAGCAAAGCTTCGCCATTTAAAAGGTACATATGTATCTGCAGCTTCCTGGAAATGTAAAACAGGTGCTGGTCTTTTGGAGAGTGGTCAAGAGACCACGGTAATGCAATACATTAAAAAAATTTGTCCCTATTATATTGGGATATGCTTGGAGAAATATTTGGGCAAAGAAAGAACATTAATCTACCCGACATTTTTGAAACATCAAATCAACAATCTATGGTTGAAATAACCGATGTTGAATCAAATCCTGCTCAAGAATTGCAACAAGTAGATCTTGAAGATGTCGAAAGCTGTACATCAAGCTCTTTGGAACCATCTACATCCAGTGGATTTAATTTCAGCCATTTAAAAAAAATTAAGGCGGATGACCGTAAAACTAAATCAAAAAGTGCAAATCCTTTTACCTTATTACTTTCCATACAAGAACAAAAACTAGAGCTGGAAAAAGAAGTAACAAAAAATCAAGTGGAAATAAAAAAATTAAAGAATTGCAAGAAAAAGACGAAAGAATTGCAATGCAAAAAATAAAACTGCAACATGAAAGACAGGAAAGATTAAAGAAATTTGAGCTTGAGTTAACTCTCAACAAGAAATAAATAAGTGAAGTGGAATTAGGTATTAAAAGAATTACTTTTAGTTTGTTTATTTCATTTTAGTTTTTTCATTTAGGTACTTATGCCCATTGAAGTGCAATTATGTATTAAAAGAATTAGTTTTAGTTTAGTTATTTCATTTTAGTTTTTTTTTATTTATTTATATCAATTGAAGTTCAATTATGTATTACAGGAATTAGTTTTAGTTTGTTTATTTCATTTTAGTTTTTTTATTTACATACTTATATTGATTGAATTGAAATTATGTTTTATATATGTATATTAAATAAAATAACACTGGTCTGCAAAAAACGGGTCATTTTTTCTCCTTTCCAATTTAATAGTCGTATCCTAAGTATTTTTTCGCGCTGAATCCGAATCCGTTGGCCAAATTGCCCTATCACGTCAGGATTTTGAGCAATCCTAACCTAAAAGTGCCAAAAAGCGTGTTTTTTGCACTTTTGCGCGTTAAATATCTCAAAACTATGGAATGATAGGGCAAATCGGACAACGGGATCGTTTTCAGCATGCCAAAATCTACAGAAAACCATGTCGAAAGCGTTAAATTTGAAAAAAAGAAAAACTTCGGTGCAACGATGATATCATGTGTTAATAAAAATCGTCGATTTCGCGCCAAGAAGTTTTTCTTTTCAGTATTACAAAAAAAGTTTTTTCAAATTTAACGCTTTCGACATGGTTTTCTGTAGATTTTGGCATGCTGAAAACGATCCCGTTGTCCGATTTGCCCTATCATTCCATAGTTTTGAGATATTTAACGCGCAAAAGTGCAAAAACATGCTTTTTGGCACTTTTAGGTTAGGATTGCTCAAAACCCTGACGTGATAGGGCAATTTGGCCAACGGATTCGGATTCAGCGCGAAAAAATACTTAGGATACGACTATTAAATTGGAAAGGAGAAAAAATGTGCAGACCAGTGTAATTATAAATTTATCTCTTTTAATAACTCTAAAAGTGCTCTTCGTTTTACTTCTCCTTCGGCAGTGGAATAATCTTGGTTTTCAGAGTCCTGTTCTAGCTCGTGTTCGTTTTCGGTCGTTTCAGTCTTCTGATATTTCGATAATATCTTTTTGTTTTATTAAAATATTGTGCAATATAGAACAAACCAAAATCCAGCGGCATGGTTGTTTAACAGAAGAATCATTTCTAATTTGAATTTTTAGTTCTTTCAAGCTGTTGAATCTTTCTTTCATTATACCAAAACAATGTTCTACTCTTACTCGATAGCGACTAAAAATTTTATTGAAGTCATTGCGTTCTTAGGCATAACCTTCAACGGAATTTGATCGGAATGGATAACAGTAGTTGTTAATTTATAGGCACTGTCGCCTGCTATCCATTCTGCTCCCTTTAAGAATTCCTGCGCTTTTATGGACAGATCGCAATTGTTATAAATTCTGCCATCGAGTACACTGCCAGGATATCCCAACACCATATGGCGAATGCGCAATTTGTGGTCACAAACAGCTTGAACTTTCAACGAATATATGTATGTTTTCGAGAAAAGTACGCTTCGGGATCCTCTGATGGTTTTTCAGCCAATTTGATTTCTGTACCATCTACGTAGCCGACACTGTGTGGCAATTCGGAAAGTGTTTCTGTAGCCAATATTTTACGCTCTCGATCGTCCGGCCAATAAAGAAATTCATGTAGTAAGTTAATAATAGCTTGGAAGACTCTATTAGTAATGATCTAAAATACGCGCAAATTATGCTTGACTTCCAAATTTAAAAAAAAAAATTGTTACCTGAATTGTTCCACCATCACCAATTCCAAACAGACTTGCAATTTTGGTGACCGTAGCTCCTTCTCCACTTGCACCCAAACGATATAAAACCAAAATTAATTGCAATTCAATTGGTAATTGCATACATGACCGTGGGCCATGGAAAATACGGTCGTTTTTTATCAATTCTGGGGGCCTCGGTAGCCTAGGGGTAAGGCGCCTGACTACTATCCCAGAGGTCCCGGGTTCGAATCCCGGCCAGCCCACGGTCCTTCGCCTTTTCCACTTTTCCACCCACATAACGTTCCTTCTTTCTTCTCCCCTCTTTACATTCCTGATTCCTCCTGTCATAGCCTTTGCTAGTCCTTCCCTACTCCACCAAGCGCATGTCATCGGTTGGTTGAAGAGATTCAACTCGTTTCAGGAGGCATAACACTCCAGCGAGTTGTTTCTCAAATGCCCCGATGCCAGAGTCGCGAAATGGTTGGAAGTAGGTGGAATAAAAATATATCGCGGGTAGGTTGTGGCAGCTCCTTCCTATGTACTTCTCTCTCTCTACTTCTCATCTTCCGGCTAGAGCTGCTGTTCGACATTCTATAGGAAAAAATAGATTGTCGAACAGTACAAAGGGGGCTTTCCCTAAGTCTCTAGTCTATCACATAAAAAAAAATTCAGGAAGGCCTTCAAAATTTGCCCAACTAACACGCGCAATTTGCTTAAACCTTTTTTCATCAAAATTTTGCAAAACATCTACAAAGAAATTTTGGGATTTTGGAACACAATGGCGAACAAATGGAACTCCATATCGACAATGCTTCGCAATCGCAAGCGCCAGAGTAATTTCTTCTAAAATTTTGCCTTCTTCCTTACGTTGGTTAACTACAATATTTTATTTTATAGCAATGGAAAAAATTAACTAAAAATTATCAAAATTACCATTGCGTTTTTCAAAGCATTGCAATATTAACAATTCCCCACAAGCAATATATTGCACAAAATTAATTAATTTATTTTTCTCACTCTCTTTTGGCATTTTTCTGTTTAGTAATTTTGACATTAACATCCACTTTGAACAGTTGGCCAATTATATCGTTTACATACATCAAGTCATCATAGGTGCGTTCATTAAACAAACCTCGTAAAAATACGCGTTTGCGGAATGTGTAAATTTACTCGTTTTCATGAATACCGCTATTGTTTTTGGGTATCTAAAATGCCACTTTTTCTGGGAGAAATTTTTAAATATATTCGTAAAATTCCGCCTTTTGTAAAATAAAGTATTTTCGTAAAATCGTTCATGTACAGCTCCCCGATATCCTAGAGCATTTTTTCGAAGCCCTATTTCGAGTTGCACTATCATGCACAGTTATTTAAAATTTAAATTTTTAACCAAAAAGGTCACCGCTTTTATATACCAAAAATGCCAACACATTTTCAGGTTAGGGTTTTTTGCTGCAAATTTTTTATTTCATTATTTTTTCAAAACTGAACTGATGCAACAGATGAGAATATTAGGCGTGTTTCATTTTCCTGGTGTACCTACACCGGTGTAGGTACACCAGGAAAATGAAACACGCCTATTGTATAGGTTTTTACCTCCATCGTCAAGTGTCCTAATCATATCTGGTGGGATATAGCAGCACAGCAAGAAGAGATTTGTTTTGGAGTAGGAAATTTTGAGAACGAGTAGCTCAATGGCAAGGTGGATAGAGAAACTAGGAAGCAAGCTTGGGCTACAAATTAGAAGGCTACTACAAGCGAGAAGTACGACACCCCCACTCGGAAGCTCGTCAGTGTAACCGATCCCTACGAAACACTTGGTTGGAGGAATAAAAGAATTCAGCATTAAGAATGCCTTCATGGAGCCAGTTTTCAGTAAATGCCATGACATCGAACCCGCTAGACTTCGATGCCTGAAGTCTACCTTACGTTTTGGTAGCAGAACGTAGGGGTTCTCGAGGTTTCTTATATCTGTACAGCGCTCCGAGTAGATGCGTTTACATAATGGGATCGAGTACGAGTACGCGGAACGAAAAGCTTGGTAAGGGCACCAGCAGGCCAGAAACCAGGATCTAAGAGAGTTCCCAATAGCAGAACCGGTTTTACAAGTTAATCTAAGTCTACACTGGTATTCTTTGATCGCGAGTAACTTTCTTGACTTTACACGGAGTATCTGTATGCGTGTCGATAATTATATTTGCAATCCGCAAGTAAGAAGAGTAGGCGAAGGCGATTTGTGTTTTTTTTTATGTGGCAGTGATAAGCTCAGGAGTCACCCTTTGTACTACTAGTCCGTCATGTCATTTGTCATGTCATGGTGCAATGCCTAGCAGTAAGCTTAGTACGAGGGAGGGATAGGGGGGTGGTATAGGTTAAGGTTTAAAAGGTACGGGGGGTATTGAAGAAGGTGGTGATGAGCCCTGGGTTTGAACTTTTGGATGTTGTAGGAGCTCGGAAATACTGACTGCGAGAGATTATTCCACAGTCGAGTTGTTCTATTAATAAACGAATTCATATCTTGTTGAGTGCGTGAAAGGGGTAGTTGCAGGTGAAGGGAATGAGACGAGTGGGCTAATCTGGTTTTGCGGGCATAAGATTGCTGTGGGGGCAGGAGAGCGTTTAACTCGGAGTCACTATGATAGTAGCGATAAAATTTTGTCAGTGCTGCTACATTGCTACGGTGGCTCGAGGGGTCGATGGTGAAGCAGGTGGTGGCCTCATCAATTGACTTGAGTGCCTCTTTTTGCACCTTATCTAACCATGCCAAGGTGGTTATTGGGGCGCCGCCCCAAACGAGGGAGTTATATTCGAGAAGAGGCCGAGTGTAGGATTTATAAATAACTGCACGGGCCGAGGGCTGGAGGAGGAACTTGCACCTCTTAAGAAATCCCAAGCACTGAGATCCTTGTTTGGCGATTTGGAATATGTGGTAATTCCATCGCAAGTCTTTGGCTAATGTCACGCCTAAGATGTGTAAGGATGGGTTGAACTTCATCCACTTTCAAGGGCGGATAGGTGTTGAACTTCTTTTTGGAGATAAGACAGTATACTTGGTTTTGTCGGAGTTGAATTCAACACGATTCTTCTTTCCCCACTCTAGTATCAGTTTACTGTCGTTATTAATCGACTTGGACATTAGTTCGCGATCATCAAGACAGGATCTGGCATGAGTGTCTGTCTTGTATCGAAGCTATACGAGTAACGTAGAGGTAGAGTACCGTCGTTAGCGAAGCTGAGAAGTGGGTTGGAGGGGATTGAAAGAAGGTCATTTATAAAGATGAGAAATAGGACCGGTGATAAAATTGACCCCTGGGGGACCCCCGCAGAGATCGGGTGGGATGCGGATTTGACGCCATCCAATACTACTTTGATAGAACGGTCGGAAAGGAAACTCTCGATCCACTTCTGTAGAAGTGAGTCAACTCCAATAGCTTTGAGTTTAGCTAACAGGGCTGAGTGCCAAACTCTATCGAAAGCCTTGGAGATATCTAAAGCAACCAGACTAGACTCACCGGATCCATGCAGAGTTAAGTTATCGAAATTTTCTTGTGAGCAGATTACTACAGTTCCCTGTTGCCCTTTCGCTATCTCCTAAAACCCGGTTCTACTGCCGCTGAAGCAATACTAGTGTAGATTGAGCCATACACTGCACTTAGTACTAATTAGCTGCTGCTCTTCGCTCTTTACTCGTATAATTAAGTTCAAAAATGGCTGGGCAGTCAACCTAATCTACTGGACTGGGGCTAGGAACTTAAAGACGATAAGTTAGAGCCGCCATTCGTTAAAGGGCCTCTTATACCCGATAAGATATTGAAAGACATCAAATGCATATGCCAGAAAAACTTACTTGAAACTTGCACCTGCATAAAACTTGATTTGTGTTGCTCGGAATAACGTGCAAGGTGTGCAGGCCAAACTTGCAACAACTTGGAGTATAAAAAACTAGAATAAAATAAATGGTTAAAAAAAATTTTTAAAAAAAATTCTTTACATTAACTAAAAAATGTACTGAAAAGTAAAAAATAAAAAATATTTTAAAGAAAGCGTGAAATTTCAATTTTAATGAAAAAGTTAATTAAAAGAATGGCGCATTTTTCATCAAAAATTGAAAATATAACTGTAAATCGCGTGAGATTTACAATAACCCTCAATTTTTTGCTTTGTTAATTTCAAATTCTAACAAAATTTTTTGATGAAAAATGCGCCATTCTTTTAATTAACTTTTTCATTAAAATTGAAATTTCACGCTTTCTTTAAAATATTTTTTATTTTTTACTTTTCAGTACATTTTTTAGTTAATGTAAAGAATTTTTTTTAAAAATTTTTTTTAACCATTTATTTTATTTTCTACTTTTTAGTTTATTATATGTATTCCGCCATTTTATGATGGCAATTCTATTAGATTTAAAATTACGTCACACAGTTTACTGTATTCATTTGATACCCATGTCGTGGGCTCGGTGGAACATAATTGCAAAAACGGCCGCCATCTCGGAACCGTCTTCTTGATTTTTTTACAAAAAGGTCAGATTGCATTTAGTACTTATACATGATGAGTTGAACTCAAGTTGAACCCAAGTCTAACTACATGTAAACGGGAGTCGAGTTGGGTTAAGGTTGACTGAACTCGACTCAGCTCTGCTACCTGGGTTTAGTTGAAATTATGCATACGGACATGAGTTCAGTATTTGAGTAGTTGAATTTAGTTGACAGCAGCATCTCTGTGTTTGTTTGTGATTTTTTGTAACGTGTATTGCTTCTTTATTATCAACTCACCCTTAACTCAACTATTCATCTCATCATTCATACACATTAACCACCCGAACTACGAGTGTGTGCAAAATTGGAAGTTGATCGGTTATATTTTCTACTTTTTAGTCTATTATAAGCTTTCCGCAATTTAGTGTTGGCCGCCATTTTGAATTTGGAATGACGCCACATAGCTTATTGTGTTCTACCTGTCATATCCTTTCATTTGATACCCATGTCAGAGGGACGCGGAGCACAATTTTAAAAATCGGGCGCCATTTTGGATCCGCCATCTTGATATTTTTACAAAATGGCCAGATTGCATTGTCATCCAAACTAAACGTGTATGCAAAATTTCAGCTCTATCCGAAATCGGGAAGTGGGTCAAATTTAACTTCCAAGATTTGACGACAAACAGTGTAAGTGTTGGCCGCCATTTTGAATCTGGAATGACGCCACATAGCTTATTGTGTTCTACCTGTCATATCCTTTCATTTAATACCCATGTCAGAGGGCCGCGGAGCACAATTTCAAAAATCGGGCGCCATTTTGGAACCGCCATCTTAATATTTTTACAAAATGGCCAGATTGCATTGTCATCCAAACTAAACGTGTATGCAAAATTTCAGCTCTATCCGAAACCGGGAAGTGGGTCAAATTTAACTTCCAAGATTTGACGACAAACAGTGTAAGTGTTGGCCGCCATTTTGAATTTGGAATGACGCCACATAGCTTATTGTGTTCTACCTGTCATATCCTTTCATTTGATGCCCATGTCAGAGGGCCGCGGAGCACAATTTCAAAAATCGGGCGCCATTTTGGAACCGCCATCTTGATATTTTTACAAAATGGCCAGATTGCATTGTCACCAAAACTAAACGTGTATGCAAAATTTCAGCTCTATCCGAAACCGTGAAGTGGGTCAAATTTAACTTCCAAGATTTGACGACAAACAGTGCAAGTGTTGGCCGCCATTTTGAATTTAGAATGACGCCACATAGCTTATTGTGTTCTACCTGTCATATCCTTTCATTTGATACCCATGTCAGAGGGCCGCGGAGCACAATTTCAAAAATCGGGCGCCATTTTGGAACCGCCATCATGATATTTTTACAAAATGGCCAGATTGCATTGTCATCCAAACTAAACGTGTATGCAAAATTTCAGCTCTATCCGCAACCGGGAAGTGGGTCGGTCAAATTTAACTTCCAAGATTTGACGACAAACAGTGTGAGTAAAATAAAAGCGGGCGCCATTTTGGAACCGCTATCTTGATATTTTTACAAAATGGCCAGATTGCATTGTCATCCAAACTAAACGTGTATGCAAAATTTCAGCTCTATCCGAAACCGGGAAGTGGGTCAAATTTAACTTCCAAGATTTGACAACAAACAGTGCAAGTTAAATAAAAGAATTTAAAAAGAGGAAGTCGTAGAAACATTAGTGGATGATGATGATGAAGATTTAATGGGCGCTGAACAAGAGAATATAACTTTTACTGAAAATCATGGAGAAGAGGAGGGAAGAAGAAGAACATGAGAAGGAAGAAGATGAGGAGAAGAACGAAAATGAAATTAATACTATGATTGTACTTAAGCGAAAGCGTTTAGATAACGACTAAAACACACAAACAAATGCAATGATCGATTATACATCCTACAGTACACAGCCAGAAGTGCTTAAGTGCAAAATATGTGATTTTGTTAGATACAGTATTGTACACAACAGCACTTTCGATTTCTGGCGTCGCACAGTGGTCTGAAATCCCCAAAACCTGGACATAAGTACCAAAACGAAAGTTTATATTTAGGGACTTTTTTCACGTGGGTTAGGTACAGTGCCCCCCCCCCCCCTGGAGTAGTTCAGGGCCCATGGTAAGAGGCATATGTTCGAAATATCTTTAGTATTCCATTTTAGTATTCTCTCAGAGCAAAAGCACGTGTTACGTTTTCACGTGTAGATTTCAGTACGTTTACCTGTTTACTTTTGTGTAAAATGGATTTTTCTCCAGAGAGTAAGTACAATTATACTGTGTTATTGAAATGAACATAAATAAATAAATTGTATTGTTTATTTATGATCAAAAATATAGTAAATTGTGGTGATTTGAATAACGATTCGGCTTATAAATTGACAGTACAGACTTCCACCGACTTCCACTATAAAATACGCATGTAATTGTTGCTTGCTGCATGTCATTTTATCCACCACGGTATACTACATATTTGCCATATGACAATTTCATTCAATTCAATTAATTATGAACCAGGTTGATCGCCATGTTGGATGCGCCATTTTTTTTTAAATCTGATAAAGGATTCTTATACAGTGTTCTTGAGAACCCCCATATACCGATTTTCATCAAATTGGCTTAATTTGTCATAAAGTTGCTCGCCATATTGGATTCGCCATTTTGTTTTTGTAAAATCAGATAACGGATTCCTACTCAGCGACCGCAAAAATCCCCATATACACACTTTCATAAAAAAAAAATAATTTTTCTTACGGTAGTAAATAAATTTTGTCCAGGTTTTGGGGATTTCAGCCCACTGCGCGTCGCCGAATTAGCTATTTTGAAAGTTTTTCTTAAAAAATTTAAAAAGTTTAAAAGCTATAAAATGAAAATATAGAAATTTTATGATTGAATATTCATATTGTAAAGTGCGTCATACGTAAAAAGGTATATGTAAAAAATGTAACTGTAACAAATTTAATTTGTAGCTGTAACAAATTTAATTTTTTAAATTCACTTAATTGCAAAATACACTATGCAAAAACCATCATACCTTAAACTACCTAATTCCAGAACTGCATTGAAAAATAATGGTATTTGCTTTTCTTGGCATAACTTTAAAGTTACTAGGGGTATTCACCCAAAAAGGTAAATTTACATATTCGTATTTGAGTAAATTTGCTCGGCCGTGGTAAGTGAACACATCTATCTTCAACCATGTAATTCGCCATGTAGTTTGCCGCGTAATTCTGTCAATATAATTTATAGACTACTTTGAAATTTATTTCAATTTAACTCGGAAGATGGCGAGATGCAGTGAGGAAAAAAATTGATCAGAGCTCTTATAAAAACAACGATTAATGATATACTTATGTTAAGGCTCCCATAAACGGTCAAATTGGATGTATGATGGATGGATGACACGGTTAATTGGCGTAATTTCATTCTGGATTTGATTAGAGATGATATCCTTTTCAATGGACCACAATCTTGCAGATTCAAAAAACAAGTCTCTGTTTTGGCCAGACTTAGCGTCAATTAATTGCTTCACAAACATTTCACGATCTCCTTCACTGTGTAGGATATGTTGATGGAACAGAAATTAAATTGGCAAACATACTGATACCTTAAAAACGCAGGTGGTTTGTGACCACGAAATGGAAATTCGCCACATGGTAAAAGGATATCCAGGAAGTGTTCACGATAGTAGGATATTCAACAATTGCGATTTGTCAATCAAATCCTTGGAATTCTTTATTGGCTTTGAATTTTTAGTAGGGGGGAATGCGTATAAATTAACACCTACTGGTATAACTCCTTTCAGAATAAACTCAAATTAAGGGACCCTTAAGAAGGAAATGGTTCTAATAAACATCTTAGCAAGTGTTATATTAGGATCTAGCACTGGTTTGGTCTCATGAAGGAGAGATTTAACAGCACTTCTATAATTAATTCGTCATATCACGGGAAAATTTGTTCAAATTGACATAACGACAACTGATTCAATTTATTTACACACCCGCGTAAATAGTTTACTCGTTGATTCAGTGGATTAAATTTACTCGACCCAAGTAGCCGAATGGCCATACAGACATTTACATGGTCGAGTAAGTTTACTTGATTTAGGCCGTTCACATGCAATAATCAGCGTTAAGAAATTTCTTCCCGGGATGCAACATACATTCAGCGATCCTCAATCCTGTCGCCACTTCACCCTGCTCTGTCAACTCTTTAGCTCCTCTTCATCCTATATTAGACGACATTAAAAGGAGTACGAAGCGTGTTCGGGCTGATATTGAATCGCTGTCAACAGCAGTGGTGCAAAATCACAAAGCCCTGAGTTCTCTATCGCTGAAATTTGAAAATGTTAGTGATAGAATAAACTTCTACTCGGCGGCGCCAGTATCTTATGACACCCCGCAGGTAGGGGAGAAGCTTCTTTCTACGTCCTGTCCCACAGCTGTTTCTCTAACGGAGGATGATGCAGCTGCTCTAAACACCATAGCCTTGAACGACCCGGCCATAATACATGAACCACACGAAAGCCCGTAGAAAGAATGGTAAAAGCAAACGCAGTCGTAAAGATAACGTTACGGATGCTGTCACTGCAAACCCCTATACTAGTTCCTCTATCCGCGCACCCTCACTTCCAATGAGCTCAAACTATATCCCAGAACCGGATGCGGCATCAACCTCTTCTATTAGTATCGTTGGACCGTCGGGCACTGGAGTGTGTTTAGCCTGCTAAGTAGTGAAGCTATCCTATCGCTTCTCAATTTGGCGTGACTTCCTGCCCCACTCCCTTTTTGTTTTTGCATGCTTCTCTGTTTGATGTTTTGTGATCTTTTATGTTATCTAATATTTTATGTTTGCATGTCTCAGCTAAGCCACGACTGCAGTGGTAAATGTTTCTCAGCCCTGCTGAGAAGTGCACCTTCTGCGCTAGAAGGGGTAACTTTATTATTATTAAGTGAATACCGCTAATATTTTTCGCAGTTTTCGGCTATTTTGCAATGCAAAATTTCAAATTTCAAAAATCCAGCTTTTACGGTAAGTTTTAGCTAATCCAATAACGAACAAAACATGCCCAACCAACTTTTGGCCTAGAAGCCTCCGTTAAGACAAATTTATCATGAAAAGTAAACTAGTGGGATGTTGTGCCTAGAGACTAGCCACTAATTACGCTTTTTCATGGTATTCTTTCTGTTGAATAACACTTCAGACCGGATGACAATATATTAAGTGGAGATTGATCCGCACTCACTTCCAACCCGCCGGATCTGGGAATCGAGGCCAATAATTCGAATGTGTCAAATTGAAAAAAAAAAACAAGCACATCACACATATAAAACGAATCTAAACATTTTTCTTTGGATTGGAGGCAAACCTAATGTAATGCACTTTGCACAACAGAATTAAATGAATTATTTTACTTAAACATACATGTATTATTGTTAAAAATTCGGCTTTCCGCACCTTTTGTATTAATTTACACTTCAATGTAACTTTTTTTTTATTTTTAAAGAAAAAATCACCCACGCACTTCACTTTTCTTTAAATGAGGCGTGCAGTTGCAAAACTCGTTAACTGCTGTAGTGACCGCGTAAAGTTTAATTACCAAACTTTACGCAATGTCACACAACAACTTCCGACACGATCAAAACGATCAGTCGGAACACTCAATCGATCACTGAACGCAAAGTTCAGTGATCTTGCCGCTTTTCGTTCCGTTCCGATCACGCCTGGTGATCGAACCAATTTCCGGCATCTCTCTCACTACTTTTTCGACTCGAGTCTTGACACAGTCGGTCCCCACGTTTCGATAAAACATAAAATAAATTATATTTATATATAACATATATATATTCGAAATTAACCCAGTAAAATTAAAAGCTAGATAAAATACAATAAACGATAATCATTGTGTAATAAAATAATAAGAATAAAATTAGTTAATAATAAGAAGTGCGTTCTTAATTATACCACCTCGTGGTGCGAAAGGCTAACTAAATTGGTGATCCCGATAAAGTGAATGCGATACGAAACTAGTGTTTTCATAAGTTTGGATTTTATTGTTAAAATTTAAAAAAGTGAAAACTAAGTAAAAGATCAATCGATCATAAAATTGCAATTCATTGCGATCATTGCGATATACAGTATATGTATATTAAAGTGCATGCTATACGAAATTAGTGTTTTCATAAATCTGGAATTTTTTTGTAAATTTAAAAAAGTGAAAACTAAGTAAGAGATCAATCGATCATAAAATTGCAATTCATTGCGATATACAGTATATGTATATTACCAACGAGCGGAGAATTAACCCGATATCAATTTTGGCCAGCAGCTGAATAGACAAAGCGTATACACAACAAAAGAAGTCGGGAACGACGAGGGAGCATTCCATCAAACACAACAAACAGATATGAACAATAATATTTTTTTTCCTTTTAAAAATCAACTAAATTTCTTTAATAATATCCAATATATATTTTAATATCGGTGTAGGAATTAATTTAAAGTTTATTTTTTTTTAATTTTTATTATTTTTACATTCATATACCTTTTTTTTGCTTTTTAGTAAGTTTATTTCGACACATTTATTTTGCGCCTACATACATATCCACATTTTTCATTTTTTAGTGATTAATTTTCTATACAACTAATCTATCTATAAGGAGATTGAAAAGTATATTTTGAGTTGCAATTTATTAACGTACATAAATTTTGATTTGCAAATTATTTTTTTTTCCCCGAATTTACATATATAAAAAGTGCAGAATTTCGATTTGTAAATTAAAATTGAGTATACTTCGACTTGTTTTATTTTTTTTTTTTTGACATATTTATATTTATATAAATATTTAACTACATTCTATTTTTATATACATATATATACATATATTTACCTTTATATAAAATACATTCTATATTTTTACATATACATATATACATATTAACCTTTATATAAATATTAACTAACTTTTACATTTTATATATATATTTACTTTGATATAAATATTTTCTATATTTTGAATATATATATACACATATATATATATACATATATATATATATATACATACTGGGCTTTATATAAATTGTTGCTAAATTTTTGCATACATATACACACAGGTATATATTATTTAACGTTTGATTCGTAACTTCAATCTTTATTTTTTTAATCTCGATTCAGTTGGGGTACTCTGTTGGTTTGTTTTAAAATTTACATGATGTCAACGACCGAGGGTTCATCCAGTGAACAAGACGTTCACATGGAAACGCCACAAGTCGATGAGCCAAAGCCCGGTACTTCGGGAGTCTATGCCGCTTCGGTATCGAAGCTCGACATCCCGAAGTTTTGGACACACCAACCTGCCTCTTGGTTTTACCAGGCAGAGATAATGTTCAGGTTGGCGGGTTTGAGATCAAACAGTGGAAAGGTATACAACGTCATGGCAGCACTGCCGGAAGAGGCGGTGACGGCAGTGCGCCATGGCACAGTAGACTTTGCCACCGCCACATACGAAGAAGTGAAGGAGCATCTGCTCGAGAAGTACGGCACTTCAGAGAAGCGCCGCCTCGAGCAGCTGCTATCAGTGCAAGAGCCTGGAGACAGAAAACCTTCCGAGTTCCTCCAGGCTCTCAAGGCACTGGCGGGCGGGTCGTCAGCGGTCAACGATGATCTGATCCGGAACCTGTGGGAGCGGAGGCTTCCACAGGCCATCCAGATCACGTTGGCCACCTCCGCTGACCAAACCCTAGCCGGGCTGGCTGCAACGGCAGACAAGGTATGGGAGGTGCTTCCACACGGAGGCGCCTCATACGCGTCCGCCGTCACCGCAGCACCTGCCAAAGCGGAGCCCACATTGGTGGCGCTGCAAAGCGCCATCAATAGGCTGACGGCCCGGCTGGACAAACTTGACCGAAACCAGCGCAGCCCAAGGAGCCGAACACCTGCCAACCGACAGGGCAGCTCCCGTCAGCCCTCGGCCACTCGGCCAACAGGGGCCAATCAAGCCAGGGGTAGCTTGTGCTACTTTCACTACCGTTATGGTAGTGAAGCACGCCAGTGCAAGCCTCCCTGCAGTTTCGGTGGTGGTAAGGCCAAGTCGGCGAAGAAACCACCCACCCACCCTAAAAAAAACTAAAGGGGCAGGGGGTCGACATGAGCGAGCATATAACCGGCCGCTCATACCGTTTATTCGTCAGAGACACCAACAATCGGATGGATTTTCTGATTGATTCGGGCTCTGACGTTTCAATTGTTCCCGCCAAGGCGTTCCCGGCCCATAACGGTAGCCCGAACGTCCTTCTGTACGCGGCCAACGGATCACTGATCCGAACTTTCGGCACAAAGTTGCTTGAACTCGAACTCGGCTTACGCCGACGATACGTTTACAACTTCATTATAGCCGACACCACTAAAGCCATTATCGGGGCGGACTTCTTAACGAAGTTCAAATTGTCAGTCGATTTTGAATATCGGCATTTAGTCGACAAGCGCACGAAGTTTCGCATTAACGTGTGCGCTACCGTCGACTACAACCCCGAAACATTTCCATGCCGAGTTATTGGCATATACAAAGAGCTATTAACGAAGTACGCTTCGTTAACAAAACCGCCCAATTTTAACCTTCCGGTTAAACACAATGTGCAACACCACATTGTAACTAAAGGGCAATTACCATTTGTCACCGCTCGGCGACTCCATCCGGAGAAACTGAAGGTGGCAAAATTAGAGTTCGACCATATGGTCCAATTGGGGATTTGTCGACCTTCGTCGTCCCCCGCAGCATCTCCGCTTCATCTGGTCCCTAAACGGGACTCACATGATTGGAGGCCATGCGGCGACTACCGTCGCCTTAACGCTGTCACTGTGCCGGATAGATATCCGATCCCGCATATACAGAATTTCTCCGTGAATCTTCACGGCTGCACAATTTTTTCGAAGGTTGACTTGGTACGTGCATACCATCACATACCAATCGCCCCAGAAGACGTGCATAAGACTGCACTCATTACGCCATTCGGCCTATATGAGTTTACACGTATGCCATTTGGCTTACGAAATGCAGCCCAAACCTTTCAAAGGTTCATAAATGAAGTTACGAGAGATCTCGACTTCGTTTATGTATACTTGGACGATATACTTATCGCCAGTAAAACCGAGGATGAGCATATCGTTCACCTCGAAGAGCTCTTTAAACGCCTCGATAGCTTCGGTTTAACCATTAAGCTAGAGAAATGCGTTTTTGGTGCAACAGAGATTAAGTTTCTAAGCCACCGCATCACAAAGGATGGAATACTTCCATCCTCCGATCGGGTTCAGGCTATCGTTGATCTCGCACCTCCAACTTCTGTCAAATCGATCCAGAAGTTTTTGGGAATGGTGAATTTTTATCACCGATTCATCCCAAAATTGGCTGAACAGTTGGTGCCTATAAACGAGCATTTGAGAGACCTTCTCAACCGCTCACGTGCCAATAAAGTTTTCGACTGGCCAACAGAATGTCAGGCGGCATTCCTCAAGGTGAAAACCTCGATGGCTGAAGCAACTCTGCTGAACCATCCAATCGAGGATGCAAAATACAGTCTTACGACTGACGCCTCTGATTATGCAATCGGAGGCGTTTTGGAACAATTCAACGGTCATCGGTGGCAACCTCTAGCTTTTTATTCCAAAAAGCTGTCACCAACAGAACGGAAGTACTCTGCATTCGATCGCGAACTTCTCGCAATCTATGCAGCGATCAAACACTTCCGTTACTTCGTCGAAGGACGCAATTTCGTGGTCTATACTGATCACAAACCACTGGTTCGCGCCCTTCACACAAAGACCGAACGATCCCCTCGACAGACCAGACATTTGGGTCTAATCTCTCAGTTTACCACAGA
Source organism: Thereva unica (assembly GCA_949987705.1). Classification (NCBI taxonomy): domain Eukaryota; kingdom Metazoa; phylum Arthropoda; class Insecta; order Diptera; family Therevidae; genus Thereva; species Thereva unica. The sequence goes on from OX465281.1 coordinate 129,844,526, forward strand.
CATCAGACATGTGTCTGGTAAACAAAACGTTGTCGCCGACTACTTGTCGCGCTCACTAGCAACCGACAACGTCGATTCGGTCACCTTCGACCTGCCTACACTGGCTCAGGCTCAACAAAGTGACACAGAGTTGAAGTCTCTACAAGAGCACCCCAGCAACGGCTCACGGGTAAAACTAATTCTCACACCAATACCATTTACCGCCCATCAGGTGTGGTGTGAAACTAGTACAGGCATTCCAAGGCCTTACATACCCACTTCCTTACGTAGACTAGCGTTCAATTCCGAACATAGTCTCTCTCATCCTGGTATTCGCGCTACAAGACGAGCCGTTACCAAGAAATACTTCTGGCCATCGATCAATAAAGACTGCAACGAGTGGTCTCGATCATGCCTAGGTTGCCAAAAGTCCAAAGTTTCACGACATACCAAATCTCCATTGGAAGCTTTCAAACTTCCAAATAATAGATTTGACCATATCCATATGGATATAGTGGGACCCCTACCCCCATCTCGTGGATACTCTTATATCTTAACGATAGTCGATAGATTCACGCGATGGCCTGAAGCATACCCAATTCGGGATATCTCAGCTTCAACAGTGGCAAAGAAATTCGTCACTGAATTTGTCCCACGATTCGGCGTACCACTCGAGATCACAACCGATCAAGGTACGCAGTTCGAATCGAAACTGTTCAATGAAGTTGCCAAATTACTCGGCACTCATCGAATCCGGACCACCGCCTACCACCCGCAAGCAAACGGGATGGTTGAACGGTTCCACAGGCAACTAAAAGCAGCCTTAATGGCAAGGGACAACACTACTCATTGGAGTGAAGACTTGCCCTTTGTCATGTTAGGCATACGCACGGCAATTAAGACCGACTTACAATGCTCACCAGCCGAGCTCGTATACGGTCAGAATCTGAGACTTCCCAATTCGATTTCTATCCCAACGGATGAGAATCCAATTGAAGAATCAGAATTCCTCTCTCGCCTTCGTTCTCACATGCAGAACATTAAGGCAATACATCCTCGGCAACCCGTCCAAAAGGATGTCTATGTGCCAGAAGCCCTGGAGAACGCCGACTACGTTTTCATACGTGTCGACAGAGTTCGAAAACCTTTCGAACCTCCATACGAGGGCCCATATGAAGTAATCAAACGATTACGAAAACACTTCGTCGTCAAATTGAACGGCACAACCAAGTCAATATCCATTGACAGGCTAAAGCCAGCCTTCGGTTGTGACCGCGACAACGAAGCTAAGCCGTCTAAAGCGGTAACATTCCGTTAACGCTACGCTGGGGGGGGGAGTATGTAGTGACCGCGTAAAGTTTAATTACCAAACTTTACGCAATGTCACACAACAACTTCCGACACGATCAAAACGATCAGTCGGAACACTCAATCGATCACTGAACGCAAAGTTCAGTGATCTTGCCGCTTTTCGTTCCGTTCCGATCACGCCTGGTGATCGAACCAATTTCCGGCATCTCTCTCACTACTTTTTCGACTCGAGTCTTGACACAGTCGGTCCCCACGTTTCGATAAAACATAAAATAAATTATATTTATATATAACATATATATATTCGAAATTAACCCAGTAAAATTAAAAGCTAGATAAAATACAATAAACGATAATCATTGTGTAATAAAATAATAAGAATAAAATTAGTTAATAATAAGAAGTGCGTTCTTAATTATACCACCTCGTGGTGCGAAAGGCTAACTAAACTGCACTTTTTGAAAAAAATGAGCTAACGATACCAAATTACTCTTTAGGCTATGTTCTACCATTTGAACTATATTTTTGTTCAAAATTTGCTCATAAGGCGGCCTATTTTTCCAGCTGTCAAACATCAATAGTTAATTCAAAAGCCAAAGAAAAGCCAAAGTAATTCAAAAGTTTTTGGCGTTTTTCTCAAAATTACTTAACTTGCAGTTAGCGAGTTTTGCAACTGCACGCCTCAAATGTAGAATATCTACTGAAAAACATAGGCACCGCCCAGTGGGAAAAAGGAGTGCTCCAAGATCCATCTTGGAGCACTCCAAAAGGAGCATAGAGTGCTCTCATTGCCATACCCGTTCTATATTCTTTTTAACATTGCATGTCATTGCGAGGGAGCATACGTTTTTATGCTCCCAAAAAGGCGTTGTTGGAGCATTATAAAAAAGCTTTTTAAAAAAGAAATACTCATGGGCGCCTGTGGGTATGTGATCCGGTATCGAAAAGCTTTTATTTTGTTTATCTTTTGCAATTGCCTTTTTCTTTCCAAGCCCGAGAGTGGCTTTACCAAAGCAGTCCCCCAACTAAACTCTATCAACTTCCAAAGCTGCTTGTCCTCCGTATCGAACGAGAGCCGGGCTCTTGAGTTTCCTAATGTCACATTTTATGGGCATGAAGATAATTGCCCGTTTTCTTTTTTCATATAAAATTTATGAAAACTCCAAGAAAGCTCCCTTGAGAGTGCTCCAAGTACACTCCCCTGTGCATCGCTCCCAATTTTCCCCACTGGGCTGTTTATCCATAGCATATATGCACGTGCACGCACACAAGTACCCCCACCTCGCAATGAGACCAACACCAATAATTACCCGCCAAAAATTTGAAAGAATTGATATATTTTAATTGCACCCCATCTATGACAAAGAATAGTGAACACCATCTATGGCAATATTACATTACTCTTCGTTTTACCTATGATTATCAATTTCCATAAAATATTCAAAATACATTTCATAAATATTAGAAAATCTGTTGTCATAAATCAGTTGTTTACTTTCTTCGAAACTTTATACATTTCTAGCATTGGAATGTACCTTTTTACGTAAGCATGAATAAATATGTTTATTGCCACATTCCTACAAGTTAGTGTTTGGAGTAATGGGAAGGCGCTAGATCGGGGTGCGAAAGGACAGGGTTCGATTCTTGATGAATTTGAATACTTTTTTTTAGCTATGGAAATTAATTATGGAAATTGATAATCACAGGTAAAACGAAGAGTAATGTAATATTGCCATAGATGGTATTCACTATTCTTTGTCATAGATGGGGTGCAATTAAAATATATCAATCCTTTCAAATTCTTGGCGGGTAATTATTGTATAATTCTTTCAGCAGCATCTCCATGAAAGATGCGTTAGTTTTTCAAGTTATTTGTTTGAATGTTTTCACGATTCTTCACAATCTCCACTTAATATATTGTCATCCAGTCTGAAGTGTTATTCAACAGAAAGAATACCAAGAGAAAGCGTAATTAGTGGCTAGTCTCTAGGCACAACATCCCACTTTTGTTTTGTTATTCTGAAGAGATACATACAAATTTAGTTAATAAAAACGTAAAAATATGCTTTTAAACATAGGGCTGAAAAATTTTTTAGATATGGGGCAAATCGTTTGTAAAATTTTTGTAAAATATTAAAAATTCTGAGAAAAATCACTTCCTTATATTCATGGACTATAAGGACGGTCTTAAATACATCATTCGTGCAATTAAATTTATAAATTTTCATTCATTTCAGTAATGCTAGGGCCGCATCTGCGTGTATCGTCCCGAAGCTTCGCGCTATGACACGATACACGCAGATGTAACCGGCCATTATCGGCTATCGTCGCAAACATTCGGGCTGCGTATGAGTTATCGCGCGGGTGGCGATAATATGCGCGCTAATTCGTGTAATATGACGAAGCCGCTAATACGACCACCGCATTATCGCGATAACTTTTTAGCGTGCAAAACATACAAAGCTTCGGCACGCATTGCTTCGGGACGATACACGCAGATGCGGCCCTAGCATAAGCGTTTATATGCCCTGGTAAAAATTAGATATCTACTTTTCGCTTTAAACCTACCAAATGTTTCGTTTAAATCATACATATTTTTTGTGACAAATCCACAGCGAAGTTCGATAAAATTGAATTTTTGTTTTGGTCTACATCACCACCTACATGACTATAAACTATAATAAAATGAACAGCATATAAAATATGCATATAAACAAATAAATACTTTATATTATTTCCGCGAAATTTCTTATGATTTATAAAGCCGCCGAAGAGCCATAAAAACTCAAGAAAATGATTTTTTTGCAGTATTTTTTGCAATAAATGTTTATGTTCTCCTGAGTATCATTATTAAATAATATAATTTAGTGAGAAATATAATCAAAACATGTTACACCGAAGTAAAAAAAAATTGTATTTCACCATTTTGCGGCCGGGGATTGAACTTGGTTCCCCTGAGATAGGACACCAGCGCCTTAACTCTAGGCTACCGATATATGGACTTTATTAGAAATCTCTTTTTTGTTGTTTAAATATACTTGTGGTTGAAATTTCCAGACCAGTTTTTGGTCTTTTGACCAAGAGCTACATTTTGAGATATGGCCCAAGTCTGTAGCGGCAGTACTTTCAGAGATGAAAGAAGGCTTCAGACGGACAGACGGACAGAGCCTCTGTATAAGCTTTTTTTTTTTGAAAAAGCTAAAAGCAGGGAATGTATCGTGAATTATTTAATTTTTGAGCTCCCATAAATTTTCCTGGTATTTTCATGTTTGCGTACCACCTAGATATTGTTGGGGATGTCATTTCTGACCAATTCCAACAATAAAGTCCGCTACTTCACTGAAAACCCAAAATATATAGCTCTCACTGTTTTAGCACCTGGACTACTGGGAGATCCTGGTCAGAGCTGAGAGTTGCCGCGAAAAACAAAATCCGCTGGAGGGCAACTGTTTCCACCGTGTGTACCATAAAGCCTCGGCCACGATACGAGCGGCGAGCGGCTAGCGGTGAGCGGCAGAGCGGCACAGCGGCGATTCTGAGCTTTATGTTTGTATAGTTTTATATGGAAAACGCTTGAATCCGGCCACGATACGAGCGGCGAGCGGTGAGCGGCAGAGCGGCAATACTGAAGTGCCGCTCGCCGCTAATCCGAGACATTAAATTTTTTTGGTGCCGCTCGCCGCTCTGTTATTATTTTGTTGTAGCAATGGAAAAAAGTGTAAAAAAATATTGTAAAAGATGGCTTATCTTGCCCAGAATGTAATTAAAGGTTTCAATTGACATTCTGGTGTATTCAAAAACACGAATTTTATCTTTTCTTAACCCGATATTCACCAAACCTTCTTCTTCGCTCGTTAATGGGATGAACTCCATATTTCCTATTATAAATTAATTTATTGAGAATACGCCTTTTCAACAAAATATTATCACTTAAACTTCATACTTTTAGCATATCTTCCAGAGATAGCTTTTCTACTACTGAACAAGTCGAATCGCCGCTCGTATCCTGGCCACCACCGCTCTGCCGCTCGCCGCTCACCGCTCGCCGCTCGCCGCTGGCCGCTCGTATCGTGGCCGAGGCTTAAGGGATTAAAGGAACGTAATACAATGCAGAGTGACACATGAAACAACAAATAGAGCAGTTGTTTCTTAATCTCATGAAACGTTGCTGCAAACTGGAATAAGAACTACCGCACACACTACTAAAACACTACTAAACAACAAGTCTTTCATCTTCATCAGTGGAGTTTTTCATTGTGTTGGTGCCGGTCCTAAAAGGCATCGGAATAACATGGCAGAAAGGCCGTAAGCGTCAATTATAGTTATATTTTTTGCAATAAAATGGTCAGATGGCATTTTCAAGCGAGCTATATATATGGGCAAAATTTGCAGTTTATCGGATGTATGGAAGTGGGTCAAAATCAAGTTAAAGGTTTTTTGTTAACGCTTAATTTTTACTCCCCATCTATTTTTCATACTGTGCTTTATAATAACACAAATGCAACAATACAAAACGATAAAACGCCTATTACATGCCATCCGCTATTTTCTGTTGGCCGGCATTTTGAATTGCGAATGACGCAACACCGCTAATTCTATTCTACCTGGCATGCCCTTTCATTTAATACCCATGTCGATGGTCGGGGAACACAATGCAAACATCGGACGTCATCTTGGAACCGTCATCTATATTATTTTACAAAATAATCACATTGCTTTGTCAATCAGTTATATTTTCTACTTTTTAGTCTTCCGCCATTTTTAATTTGGAAAGACACTACTTCAATTTTACCTGTCATGTGCTCTCATTTAATACCCTATCAGTGGTCGGTGAACACAAATGTAAACATCGGCCGCCATCTGGGAACCCCCTTCTATATTATTTTACAAAATGGCCACTTTGCTTTATTAAGCAAATAGTCCGGGAGGCAGCGTTGCATTTTGGCGGCTCATTTCTTCCCACTTGATTTTTTTGCAATAGATAGTTTAGATAAGACTAATAACAGAAACAACCGTCAGACGCCAGTATCGTGGTGGGGGTGGTCGTGGGAAAATGTGAAAGTGGTAAAAAAAAAAATTCGTCGGCTTATTTCTTACCACTTGAGCATTTGCACAGTTATTGTTTAAGTGATAATAAAAATTATAAAAAAAGTCAGCTGCGTACCTAGTGGGGGATTATACGTCAGTCGCTTGTATAAACCTGTCAAAAAAACACATTTTATAAAATCATTTCAAATTCAATGAAACTTATACATAAAATTTCTTTTATAATTAGAAGAATAAAAAGCACAATCACCTGTATGCACAATGGGGGTAACACCGTCAGCTGTCAGATAATAGTGCTGATTGGGTTTTTAACGTTAGCATTTTATAATGTATTCAAAAAAGAAACTGACTATCTTCACAACGTTATGCCAGCAGCTATCGACAATTTTTTGTGAATATAATCTGTAAACACATTATTTCAAAATATTTCTTGCGGCTGGAAAACAGCTTGGCTACAATATGATGGATTAAATCCATTTTTTTGTATTGTGAGCATGGTTTTACTAAAAATGACCTAGCTGACTATCTTTCCCCCGGTATGTTGACAGCTGACGGCCAGATTTTGTTAATATAATCTGTAGACTCATTATTGCAAAAGGTTTCATGCGTCTAGAAAACAGCTTGGCTAAGATATGATGGATTAAATCCATTTTTTGTATTGTGAGCATGGTTTTACTAAAAAAATGACCTAGCTGACTATCTTTCCCCCGTTATGTTGACAGCTGACGGCCAGATTTTGTTAATATAATCTGTAGACTCATTATTGCAAAAGGTTTCATGCGTCTAGAAAACAGCTTGGCTAAGATATGATGGATTAAATCCATTTTTTTGTATTGTGAGCATGGTTTTACTAAAAATGACCTAGCTGACTATCTTACCCCCGTTATGTTGACAGCTGACGGCCAGTTTTTGTTAATATAATCTGTAGATCATTATTGCAAAAGGTTGCAATAATGAGTCTACAGATTATATTAACAAAAACTGGCCGTCAGCTGTGAACATAACGGGGGAAAGATAGTCAGCTAGGTCATTTTTAGTAAAACCATGCTCACAATACAAAAAAATGGATTTAATCCATCATATCTTAGCCAAGCTGTTTTCTAGACGCATGAAACCTTTTGCAATAATGAGTCTACAGATTATATTAACAAAAACTGGCCGTCAGCTGTCAACATAACGGGGGAAAAATAGTCAGCTAGGTCATTTTTAGTAAAACCATGCTCACAATACAAAAAATGGATTTAATCCATCATATCTTAGCCAAGCTGTTTTCTAGACGCATGAAACCTTTTGCAATAATGAGTCTACAGATTATATTAACAAAAACTGGCCGTCAGCTGTGAACATAACGGGGGAAAGATAGTCAGCTAGGTCATTTTTAGTAAAACCATGCTCACAATACAAAAAATGGATTTAATCCATCATATTGTAGCCAAGCTGTTTTCTAGACGCATGAAACCTTTTGCAATAATGAGTCTACAGATTATATTAACAAAAACTGGCCGTCAGCTGTCAACATAACGGGGGTAAGATAGTCAGCTAGGTCATTTTTTTAGTAAAACCATGCTCACAATACAAAAAATGGATTTAATCCATCATATCTTAGCCAAGCTGTTTTCTAGACGCATGAAACCTTTTGCAATAATGAGTCTACAGATTATATTAACAAAAACTGGCCGTCAGCTGTCAACATAACGGGGGTAAGATAGTCAGCTAGGTCATTTTTAGTAAAACCATGCTCACAATACAAAAAAATGGATTTAATCCATCATATCTTAGCCAAACTGTTTTCTAGACGCATGAAACCTTTTGCAATAATGAGTGTACAGATTATGTTAACAAAATCTGGCCGTCAGCTGTCAACATAACGGGGGAAAGATAGTCAGCTAGGTCATTTTTTTAGTAAAACCATGCTCACAATACAAAAAATGGATTTAATCCATCATATCTTAGCCAAGCTGTTTTCTAGACGCATGAAACCTTTTGCAATAATGAGTCTACAGATTATATTAACAAAATCTGGCCGTCAGCTGTCAACATAACGGGGGAAAGATAGTCAGCTAGGTCATTTTTAGTAAAACCATGCTCACAATACAAAAAAATGGATTTAATCCATCATATTGTAGCCAAGCTGTTTTCCAGCCGCAAGAAATATTTTGAAATAATGTGTTTACAGATTATATTCACAAAAAATTGTCGATAGCTGCTGGCATAACGTTGTGAAGATAGTCAGTTTCTTTTTTGAATACATTATAAAATGCTAACGTTAAAAACCCAATCAGCACTATTATCTGACAGCTGACGGTGTTACCCCCATTGTGCATACAGGTGATTGTGCTTTTTATTCTTCTAATTATAAAAGAAATTTTATGTATAAGTTTCATTGAATTTGAAATGATTTTATAAAATGTGTTTTTTTGACAGGTTTATACAAGCGACTGACGTATAATCCCCCACTAGGTACGCAGCTGACTTTTTTTATAATTTTTATTATCACTTAAACAATAACTGTGCAAATGCTCAAGTGGTAAGAAATAAGCCGACGAATTTTTTTTTTACCACTTTCACATTTTCCCACGACCACCCCCACCACGATACTGGCGTCTGACGGTTGTTTCTGTTATTAGTCTTATCTAAACTATCTATTGCAAAAAAATCAAGTAGGAAGAAATGAGCCGCCAAAATGCAACGCTGCCTCCCGGACTAAAACTACGCATATCGCAATTTGAAGTGGATCAGTTATATTTTCTACTTTTTGGTTTTTCGCCGCCATTTTGAATTTGAAATGACGTCACACAGAAAATAGTATTCTACTTGTCATGCCCTTTAATTTGATACCCATACCGAGTGGCTTGTAAAGAAAAAGGCACTCCACCATTTTTGTTGGTCGCCATCTAGAGATGATATCCTTTTCAATGGACCACAATCTTGCAGATTCAAAAAACAAGTCTCTGTTTTGGCCAGACTTAGCGTCAATTAATTGCTTCACAAACATTTCACGATCTCCTTCACTGTGTAGGATATGTTGATGGAACAGAAATTAAATTGGCCGAAAAGCCATCTGAGGATCCAGAAATATATTTTTCCCGCAAACATACTGATACCTTAAAAACGCAGGTGGTTTGTGACCACGAAATGGAAATTCGCCACAGGGTAAAAGGATATCCAGGAAATGTTCACGATAGTAGGATATTCAACAATTGCGATTTGTCAATCAAATCCTTGTAATTCTTTATTGGCTTTGAATTTTTAGTAGGGGGGAATGCGTATAAATTAACACCTACTGGTATAACTCCTTTCAGAATAAACTCAAATTAAGGGACCCTTAAGAAGGAAATGGTTCTAATAAACATCTTAGCAAGTGTTATATTAGGATCTAGCACTGGTTTGGTCTCATGAAGGTGAGATTTAACAGCACTTCTATAATTAATTCGTTATATCACGGGAAAATTTGTTCAAATTGACATAACGACAACTGATTCAATTTATTTACACACCCGCGTAAATAGTTTACTCGTTGATTCAGTGGATTAAATTTACTCGACCCAAGTAGCCGAATGGCCATACAGACATTTACATGGTCGAGTAAGTTTACTTGATTTAGGCCGTTTACATGCAATACTGTAATGAGCGAGCATCCACTCGCAAGCATCCACTCGCTCATCACTCTAGCTTCACATGATTAGGCCTCAACGGCCCATCCAAGGGGATCCCTAAATCTCAAAACCTCAATTTAACCTCGATTTAAGCCTCAACGGCACATGTGGAAATAATCATAATACTTCATGGTCAGAATGTAATTATTCTCACCTAACAATCCAAGGGCACATGTCAAACCTATAAACTCAAAAGGAAACTGCCCAGCCAGAATATGACCCTATGTTTCCTCCTAAAGCTCCAAACGCTCACAATAACTACACAAGTGGCCTATTTTCTAAAGGAAATTGTCTATCAAATTTGATATGACTTTTCCTTTACCTAAAATCGCAAAATTAAATCGTGCTTCAAATTGCACCATAAATTCCTTAAAGGAATGCATAACACTCAAGGTAATGAAATTCGATGTCTGCAAGAGACACGCTTAACCAACATGCCTTCACGGCGCGGGTCCCACCAAGTGTTCCACAAACATTACATAATGCAAATATGCATTCTAGCCAAAAGCTAATTAAATAAGGATTGCCGGTCGACCTCGTCCAAGTCCAAGGCGAGAGAGAATTCCCCTCTTCTATGTACTTACGAACCGATCGCATATGAGCGCCACAGCGATCATACTAGAACGAAGTTCAAGTTCAAGGCGGTAAAGAATTTTTCCCCTCCAACAGCAATCATGCCTTCTGCCTTCGTGCTTAAGCTGGTGACAGAATTTCGCTCAAAGGCGGTGCGGACATTGGCTTCGCGGTGTGCGCGGATTTTTCACTGACACAAAGTCGCCGTGCTGGTGTCGCGTTCAGACTTTGACACAACCTAAAAATCAAAGTGGCAAGTGGACGTGATACGAAATAAATTGAAAAACCTGTATGATTTGCGTATTAATTTTCTATCCTACAGGACTTGGATTTGTTCTAGGTACTAATTTCATCACCACAATTTCGAAATAATTATGAAATTCAACAAATTTCTTATCCCCATCACCAGCACACGATTCAAAACATAAACAACCCAGTAGGAAATAGTGCAAGCGCTTATGGGGTAATCAGAGAATTCATGCATGAAAAATCAAATAAAGTAAGTTTTTCTATTTGTAATAACTAAGAAGCGAATAGGTAATAACTACACTTTAGTCGGGCGAGAATGAAACATGTCAGAACGTGCTGAAGGTACCTTTTACAAATGTAATGTCTGGTAAGTACTTACCACCCTAGGACATCTACGTGTAAAAGTAATCGATTCTGTAATTGGTAATGTAACCTATTGACATTACAAATCGACACTACTCAATCGATTCGGTAATGATTACATTTCCTACTGGGAAAATGCCCACCAACACCAAAACACGACTCAAAACACAACACACAAACAACTTTTTTACACTGGACCGCGCGGCAACGCGCAAGAAGTAGAAAATAAAGCAACTTACGCGGTGTGTGCGTAGTGCTCAAGACACATCTCGTTAGTTCGCATTGCAATACACACACTTTACTCTATCTGTCAATGTCCGCACCGCGTTTGAGCGAAATTCTGTCAGCAGCTTTAGGTAAGAACCAAGCGCGGTGCATTATGATGCACGAAAAAAATGAGAGAAAAAGTACATAAGGAAAGGCAAATCGCCTATAATTTTGACTACCAAATTTAAAAAAGAGGGAAACAGAGAATTTCTTTAATTACGGTGGAGTTTAGCAGGTGACAAAAAATCCAAAAGTGGACAGAGAAGAATAAGTCGTTCTCGGGAACGGTACAAGGTATTATTATTGCCTATGAACCGATAAATATCTCGTGATGGGTTTTCCTTTGAACATATAAATTAATATGTAGTTAAAAGGGTCGCTAACTTTAAAGAATATACAAAAGTTGTGTAAAACATAAATGTAACAATAACAAAGTTATAGTTTTTATAAAAAATTAAAATTAACAATACAAACAATTTGATAGTTTTCTTTTAATGCAAAATTAAAATTGACGAAATAAACCTGACCGCTTCTTCCCGCAACCCGGAAGCACGAGCGGCAGACGTAACAATACTCAGCGTTAAGAAATTTCTTCCCGGGTTGCAACATATGTACATTCAGCGATCCTCAATCCTGTCGCCACTTCACCCTGCTCTGCCAACTCTTTAGCTCCTCTCCATCCTATATTAGACGACGTTAAAAGGAGTACGAAGCATGTTCGGGCTGATATTGAATCGCTGTCAACAGCAGTGGTGCAAAATCACAAAGCCCTGGTGGTCGGTGGTCGGAGAATACAATGCAAACACCGGGCGTCATCTGGGAACCGTCATCTATATTATTTTACAAAATAATCACATTGCTTTGTCAAGCAAACTACGTATATGTGTAAATTTGAAGTTAATTAGTTATATTTTCTACTTTTTAGCCTTCCGCCATTTTTGATTTGGAAAGACACTACTTCAATTTTACCTGTCATGCGCTCTCATTTAATACCCTATCAGTGGTCGGTGAACACAAATGCAAACATCGGCCGCCATCTTGGAACCCCCCTTCTATATTATTTTACAAAATGGCCACTTTAAGCAAACTACGCATATCGCAATCTGAAGTGGATCAGTTATATTTTCTACTTTTTGGTTTTTCGCCGCCATTTTGAATTTGGAAGGACGCCACACAGAAAATAGTATTCTACTTGTCATAAACTTTAATTTGATACCCATACCGAGTGGCTTGTAAAGAAAAAGGCAATCCACCATTTTTGTTGGTCGCCATTTAGAATTTAGAATGACGCTATACACCTTAAAGTATTCAACTTGTCACACCCTTTCATTTGATACCCATACCGAGTAGAATGTAAAGAAAAATGATATCCCCTGTTTTGTGTGTTGCCACCATTTTGAATTTGGAATGACACCACACAGCTAATAGTATTCTACTTATAATACCCTTTGATTTGATATCCATACCGAGTGGCTTATAAAGAAAAGGATACTCCGGCATTTTGTGCTGGCCGCCACTTGTAATTTGGAACGACGCTATACCACTAACTGTACTCGATTTGTCATACTTTTTCAATTGATACCCATGACGGAGGTCGGGGACATAATTGCAAAATTCGGCCGCCATATTGGAACCACCATCTTGATTTTTTTACAAGATGGTCCGATTGCATTGTCCCCAAACTATGCAAATGTGCAAAATTTGAAGTCGATATTTTATAATTTTTACTTTTTATTCTATTCTGTCATCCGCCATCTTGTGTTGGCGATGGTGTTGCAATGGTGCCACATAGCTAATTGTATTCTCCTCGTAATACCCTTTGAGTTGATACCCATGTCGGGGATCTTGAAACATAATTGTAAAATTCGACCGTCATCTTCGAGCCGCCATCTTCATTTCATTTACAAAAACGTAATATTGCATTGCCACGCGAAATATACATAAAGGCAAAAATTGGGGTGGAGTGGGTACATGAAAGTCGGTCAAAATCAAGTTGCAGTAGGTGTATCACGCAAAAAATGGAGAAAAATCGTACTATCGTACTAATTAATTAATTAAAAAAAACAGTGGGTGTGTGTACTTAATTTAATGTAGGCGCATTAGAAGTTATACTCCTTTGGCATACAAATAACTAATTGGATTCTTTTTCTTTTCGTGCGTTGGAAGTATCATGATGCCGAAATCACCTACTTATCAGGTCTAACTACAATGGTCTTAAGATGCCTCATAAGATTCTCTCAAGACAGGCTGATTTTCTGTCAAAACGTAAAGAATGTTAAGCTTCTTTTAGTCCCTTATTTTTTTGGCGATAAATACGCTAACACTAGAGAAATTGCAATAAACGAAAGAGCGGCGCATTGAGTTTGCGAGCCGAGCTAGCAAGAAGTGCTGGAGTAGTGGGCGAACTCTGCTACTGCAGAATGCTTTACTGACCTTTCTAAACCTGCTGCGTAAAATTGAACCGAATAATTCGGCCGAATGTTCGGTTCGGTACATTTTTGACCGAATATTCTGCCGAATATTCGTATTCGGCGCATCTCTACTAATGAAGTATGCCCTCATAACTCACCTCTCCATTCTCTCTCGAGACCCATCCCTCCACATTTGTTATGAGCAAGCCTGTGAGCTCATCGACCTTGGGTAGACTATTTTTACTACCTTTGCCACTTGTGGTTAACTCAATTAAATTGAGCGCGTAAGGGTAACTGAAATATCATACGAAGAGTTTCGGGCAAATACAGCATCATTTATGGTACCGTGCCGTGTTTTTGAAACCAATCGATCATTATTCATGGCTAGATTTACATACATGATCTTGGAGAAAGTTATTAGGTGGACCCGAAACTTCGCCTCTGCCAAGAACTTCTCCTCAGTCTTTTTTGTATGACCATAATAATGATTTCAAAAATTAGATTTTTTATTTGGAGTAATGTATACTGCTATCACAACTTGTAAATTCAGACTGTTTCACAAAGCTAACTTCTCAACCGTTCAATCTGGAGTTCCTCGGGGCTCCATTTTAGACCCCAAGCTTTTCAATATACTTATACATGACTTCCCCACAAAATTCCCCTTCTTAACACAACTTGCATATAATACGCTGACGATACACTTGTTTGGAATACAAGTCTCACCTATTAAAACCACAGAAGAACTCCCAACAAACATCAACAAAATAAAAGATAACTTAGCCTTAATCTGCTTAAGGAATGCCTCAGGTAAAGGACATAGTTGGGCCTCGGTAGTCTAGGGGTAAGGCGCCTGACTACTATCCCAGAGGTCCCGGGTTCGATTTCCGGCGGTGCCACGGTCCTAGCCTTTCCCAATTTCCCACCTACATAACTTTCCTTCTTTCTTCTTCCCTCTTTGCATTCCTGATTCCTCCTGTCATAGCCTTCACTAGTGGTTCCCCGATCCACCAAGCGCATGTCATCGGTTAGTTGATGAGATTCAACTCGTTTCAGGAGGCATAAAACTCCAGCGAGTTGTTCTCGATACCCCGATGTCAGAGTCGCAAAATGGTTGCGAGTAGGTGAAATAAAATACCGCAGCTAGGTTGTGAGAGTTCTTTCCTTCACTTCTCTCTATCTTCCGACTAGAGCTGCTGTTCGACATTTCAAAATAAATGGTCGACAGTACGAAGGGGCCTTCCCTAAGTCTCTAGTGTGTCACATAAAAAAAATAGAAACGCGCAACAGTAATCAAAACTCTGGAAAATAATCATTTACGGTCACACAATTATTTTATGAAGTACCTGGGAGTCCAGATGCATCACAGATCCATGTGGAACCCACACGTAAGACTCAAACCGTATAATAGTAACAAGCCTAAAGCCGTTAATGAAAACTAAGACGCTTCCAACAGAAACTAAAAACTTGCGCTATAAGACAATAGTACGACCAGTATTAACCTAAGCCTTGCTCTTATGGTGTCTAATATCCCTAACGGTGGCGAATATGTTACAGGTTTTTGAAAGCAAAATACTTAGGCACTGTAGCTTCCTGTATATTGCGCGGAAAATAAAAAGCATGCCAACAACCCAATATATGAATGAGCGAAAATTACACCAATCCTGATATACATGCTCCAGCCTGATATACATGCCTCCGAATGAAAGCGGCAGAGTTACCGAGCAAACTCACGCCAAACGAAATATGTATAAATGAATAAATAGTAAACTTGAAACACCCAAAAACAGCAGCTTACGGGCGAACTAGAAATAAAGTATACTAGTAAAATAGTTCTGATAAATGTAAGTCAGCGATACAAAAATAAAATCACAGCTAGTTTGGCGCAACCAATCTGTTTCTGCTTAAAACACTACGAATCTTCCTATGGCCACGAAAAACCCAGCTTATGTTTAGCTGATGAATCGAACATGAAATTTATTTCCCTCCATATCGTCGGCATAAAAATCCCCTCACCCGTCGACATCGTGAACCGGCATCGGCTACGAATTTTCATATGCCCATAATAATAATAATTCCAGTGCGCGTAAAGAATGGGAATTGAAATACTTGCCTCCACCCCTTCGCCCATGTCCTCCGTGCTGAGCCTTCTCGGATCCCTGTGTTGCGCATTCCTGTGTTACGAATTCCCCAAAATGTTACTCTCATAATATTTTCAAAACGCGCCATAGAAACACAGGGACACAGACTGACAGACACTTTCTTTTATTAATATAGCTAGCTAGTCCTATAAAGTAATTAACTAATTGAAGCCTATACTTCGGCGTTGCATAATAAGAAAACCTAGATTTTATTACATGACTTAAATGAAGCAACAATCTTAGTGATTCCTATTGTATACCTACACATCTCCATAAAAAAGTTTACCGGTTATTTTACATTTTTTTTTTTTCAAAATAAAATTAGAAAATTTTGTTTTAATTATGACACAAAGTGCAAATGTAAAAAATACTATCTGTTCTATCTTTAAAGGCAATGGAAGAAGATGAACAACAAGGTTTGGTACCATTTTTTATAGAAACAACTCTAGGAACAACTGGTTCCTGTTCATTTGATGCACTCGAAGAAATCGGAATGGCATTAAAGAATTTCCCTCTAGTTTGGTTACACGTAGATGCAGCATATGCAGGAAATGCTTTTATTTGTCCAGAATTGAAACCATTACTTAAAGTAACATTCGTTGTATCATGATAAAAACAATAATTGATAAAGAATGTCCCCAGGGAATAGAGTACGCTGATTCATTCAACACAAACCCCAACAAGTGGCTTTTGACTAATTTTGATTGTTCCACGCTCTGGGTCAGAGACAGAATACGGCTTACATCTGCTTTAGTGGTGGATCCACTGTACCTCAAACACGGATATTCAGATTCTGCAATTGATTATCGTCATTGGGGAGTCCCACTAAGTCGAAGATTTCGTTCCTTGAAATTATGGTTTGAAATTTACCTCTTCATGTGAATTTTATGCATATCATGAGCACATGTTATACATTTTAGGTTTGTGCTGCGATCTTATGGTATTTCCGGACTTCAGAATTATATCCGTCATCACATTGTTCTTGCCAAGCGATTTGAGCAGCATGTATTGAAAGATTCCAGATTTGAGATTTGCAACGAAGTTAAGGTAAAGAATAAAAATATAAATTTATCAACTAACTGATTCACGTTTTTGTTTTCGTTAAAGCTTGGCCTCGTTTGCTTTCGACTGAAAGGATCAGATAAGTTGAATGAAAAATTGTTGAGCACAATAAATGCATCAGGGAAAATTCACATGGTGCCGGCTTCTGTTAATGAGAAATACATAATCCGCTTCTGTGCAGTAGCTCAGAATGCAACAAACGATGATATTGATTATGCTTGGGATGTAATATCTGATTTCGCGGCTGAATTACTTGAAAAAGAACAATCTGATGAATTAACAGACATTATTGATCAGAAAAGAAAAGAAAAGTTGGCTCTTAAGCGGTCATTTTTCGTTCGCATGGTTAGTGATCCTAAAATATACAATCCAGCTATAAATAAGGCGGGGACACCACGACTATCTACGGAATTTGCATCACCAGTTACAGATGGTGCACCTACTATTCAAACACCTGCAAAAGAATCTTCATGGATCAGTTGGCCCTTGGCATTTTTGTTTAATAGTGACGATGGTCCCATAAGCAATGTGTCACTGCGGTAATTTTGATCTTAATGATGTTCTTACATTAATTAAATATTTTCCAGTTTCCGACATCTTGATACCAACGTGCGGCTTTCAGCTTCAAGGCGAAATTCGGCAAGTGGTGGAGGATCCTCGCCGTCTCCTGAAAATGAGAATGGAAACACAAACAACAGCAAATCGCCAAGACGGTCCCCAGTATTAATGCGTAAGCAAGGCTCCTCTCCCAATCCAAACAGCTATCATAAATAAAAAATGTTGAAAACGAACTTCTAAACAACTATTATTATCACCAATTTTTGAGCCATTGCAATTGGTACTTTAATTTATAAAGATTAATAATTAATAAGCTTGTAAACAGGGTTAGAAACAAATGCAGTAAGCAAATAATATTTTAATCGCTGTCAAATTTGGTTAAAGGTTAATGGAATAAACTGGCAAACTGAGCTGTAAAAGTAATATTGCAAATTGTAAATCTAATGTTATTCGGGAATATATGGGGAATGTTAATTTGTGAAATAAGTGCTGAATAGATTTTACTTTCAATCTGAGTAGTTAACGCACATTTCAGTTAAACAAATTGTTACTTTTTTCCTACTTTTTTTATGTGAAAGACTAAAGTCTCAGGAAAGGTCCTATATACTGTGTCGGCAATCTATTTTCGTCATATAGAGAGCAAATTCGAACAGCAGCTCTAGCCGGGGAAGGAAGGAACTGCCACAACCTAGTCGCGATATATTTTAGTCCACCTACTCCCAACTATTACTGTCGCGACTTTTGACATCGGGGCATCGAGAAACAATTCGCTGTAGTTTTATGCCCCCTGAAACGAGTTGAACCCACTAACATATAGAATTTTTTTTTTATGTGACACACTAGAGACTTAGGGATGGCCCCCTTTGTACTGTCGACCATGTATTTATTTTGAAAATGTCGAACAGCAGCTCTAGTCGGAAGATAGAGAGAGAAGTGAAGGAAAGAACTGTCACGACCTAGCTGCGGTATTTTTTTTTATTTTCACCTACTCCCAAACATTTGCGACTCTGACATCGGGGTATCGAGAACAACTCGCGGGAGTGTTATGCCTGAAACGAGTTGAATCTCATCAACCAACCGATGACATGCGCTTGGTGGATCGGGGGATTGCTCATCAGCAATTATTCCCATACAAACCGATGGCACCAAAAGGTATAGTCGACTCGCTCATCCATAAGCCCCTTTTTACCCTGAACTCAAATTACGGTTATTTTCAGTACTTTCACTGGCAGAAGTAAAATCAGGCTGTGCCAAAACTGAAAAGCGAAAATTGACATTTCTCTTTGACAGTTCTTTGCATAGCACGGAGACCGCGTTCGATTATTATTAATCGGGAATGTTTTTTCTGTTTAACGCCCATAATGGCACCAAAAAAAAGAGCAGAGCCCGAAAAGGAGCCTGTCATTTTACGTGTCGGAACGAATTTAAAAGTTGGAATCGTTGGAGTACCCAACGTTAGAAAATTAACCTTTTTTAATGTGCTCATGACCGTCCGTCATGACCGACCGTCGATCCGAATGAAAGTAGGGTTCCCGTTCCTGACTAGCGTTGCGATTATTTGTGTGAATACTATAAGCCATTGAGTAAAGTTCCAGCATTTTTAAACATTGACTTTCCTGGATTGGTAAAAGGAGCAGCCGAAGGTGTCGTGGCGGTGGTAAAAAACTATAGCCAGAATTTGATTCCTTATCCAAAATCAAAACTTTGCTGGTTGAGGAGAAGAAACATCTTCCTCTTGGAGACTAGACCGTTCATGACATTGGGGTCCTTAACAAATATCGACCCCGGAGTGACTGTTACTCCAAGAGTGTTCTCGATAAAATTATTGTAACTGGATACAAAGCCCTACAACTAGAATATTTCTTCACTGCTGATGCTGATGAAGTTAAAACATGGACAATTCAGAAAGGCACAAGAGGGCCGCAAGCTGCCGTCAGAATTCATAGACTTCGAAAAAGGTTTCATTATGGCTGAAGTAAAGCATTTCAATGATTTTAAGGAAGAAAGCACAGAGGATGCAATTAAAGCAGCAGGCAAATATAGACAACAAGGAAGAAATTATGTTGTAGAAGATGGGAATATAATATTCTTCAAATTCAACGCGGGTGCTGGACTGAACGGGGCGAAGAAGAAATGATATAGCGTATATACGTGCTTGCCATTATACTTTATGTTAATATTATTGTTTACTCTCAAAGCTTTGTACAGGAGGCTTAATTTGACCACAAAACAAACAATCAAATGTCGAAGAAATTGTGAGTGCTGTTAAATTTCTGTGAAGTTACTTCTAAAAAGGTAAATATTAATAAAAGTAAATATAAAATGGATATACTTAACTAATTGTTTTTTTTGCTCTTGTTTTCGTTTCATATGCGATTGGTGATAAAAGCTGTTTATGGCAATCGATATGTGTTCGTAATTATTCAGTACAACCTCATTGAAATTATTCCAGCACCGAGTTATGCTTGTTTTGCAACTTTACGATAAAGTCACCACCACAAAGGTACATAATAATCATAATTAGTTTGAATATTTTGTATAAACTTTCCTAACTCGATTAAAAATAAAACCAATATCCAATAAAACGTGCTTCAATTTGAAGGAAATTTGGAAAACATCAAATATGATAAAATAGAATCCATATCCAGCTATTTCCAAATTTCTTTTTAACCATATTTTTACATAAAACTAATTATAATTTCTTTTGCATTTTAGCTCTCTCTTGATTCACATTTCATGATTGCTCTAGGATTAGATTCTCTTGTAGACGTAATCCTGAACATGGAAGATGAGATGAAATCCCAGATAGTTATGCAGACAAGCTACTTATACCTGCTGATATATTTTTAACATAGACAAGGTATTAAAAACTTTTTTTATATAAATGATTTTGTCATTTTTCAACAATCAGGCTAAGATAGAATCCTATCCACTTATTCCTAAATTTTTTTTTAAGCATATTTATACATAAGACTAATTATAATTTCTTTCGCATTTTAGCTCTCTCTTGAATTACATTCCATGAATGATTAGGATTAGATTTTCTTGTAGAAGTAAACATGGACATGAAGGTGAGATTAAATCCCAGAGAGTCATTTAGATGAGGGTTCCCGTTCCTGACCAGCCTTACGATTACTTGTGCGAATATTATAAGCTATTAAGTAAAGTTCTAGCATTTTTAAACGTTATTGATATTGCTGGATTGGTAAAAGGAGTAGCCGAAGGCCAAGGTGTTGGAAATGCATTCTTATCACACATTGAGAAATGTGATACCATATTTCATTTGTGCTATTGTAGTCCAGGTGCTAGAGCAGTGAAAGCTATAACTTTTGGTTTTGGCGTAATGTAACTGACTTTTTTGGTGGAATCGGTCAGAAATGACATCCCCAACAATATTTAGGGGGTGCGCAAGCATGGAACTCCCAGGAAAACTTTTGGTAGCCCAAAAAACGAAAAATTCACTAAAAACTCCCTGTTTTTTTACCTTTCTTGTTAAATATCTCTTAACGAAGGCTTCTAGGCGAAAAATTGGTTGATCATGTTTTGTTCGTTATTGGATTTGCTAAAACTTACCCTAAGGTGGATTTTTGAAATTTGAATTTTTGCATTGCAAAATAACCGAAAACCGCAAAAAAAGTATCTCACTTTAAAGTTAGCACAAGGAAAGGAGAGACCATTATATTCCAATTTAATTTTGGAATTAGATAGTTAACCCGGCGCACAGTGGGCGGAAACGATCAAAATTACGCGCGGGGCAGAAAAAAACGTCCAAATTAAGTCTTTCTTTTTTTAAATACTCGTTATTATGTCCGCTATCTTGTATCACTGCGGAAATCCAAATTTATAGGGGTAAAAACCACCCCTAAAGGGTTTGTTGAGGAATGCATTTTTGTTAAGAAACCCAGTTGATAGAAGTTGCTCTGCCCAGTTAGGTAGGTTAGCCTGCTTGGGGGTTGGTAGGGGTGGTTTTTAAGGGTTGTAAGGGTCTGTGGTAAGGGCCTGTCTGTTCTTAAGGAATGCATATTTGTTAATAAACCAAGTTGATAGAAGTCGCTCTGCCCAGGGTTAGGTAGGTTAGCCTGCTTGGGGGTGGGTTGACCGCTTTAGGGGTGGTTTTTACCCCTATAAATTTGGATTTCCGCAGTGATACAAGATAGCGGACATAATAACGAGTATTTAAAAAAAAGAAAGACTTAATTTGAACGTTTTTTTCTGCCCCGCGCGTAATTTTGATCGTTTCCGCCCACTGTGCGGCGTTAGTAAGGTGGGGTCTCACAGACCCCAAGAAAACTCAAATTGAAAATTACTTTAGACCTACGCATATTAGTGTGTCTAGGCTCAGTGTAGCTTCCCCCTTTAAAACCTGCTATACGACGTAGTTGACGACGATTAGTTGCGCGCAAGGGTTTATAGAGTGAAGACGTGTGAATTATACTGGGGTCCGTAAGACCCCACCTTACTAAAAGTGTTACACATTTTTCTATCGCAGACGTAAGTTTCTTTCATGTATAATTTACTAAAATTACATCTTAAAGTGCTGTGTTTTGTGCAGTTTTGCATATTGATTATAGAAAATATGTTTCGGTAAATATTTTTACCGTGTTTGCTATATAACTTTTCTTTCCAGATGAGTTACGAGCGTGAAGAAGAGAGGTTACAGCAACTCATACATGAAGTTTTGACAGATGACGAACAATTTAGTGAAGATGATGACAGTGAAGTTGATTTAGAGTTATTCAGCAACCATGATTCTGATACAGAACAGGATTGTGAGGAAGAATATTTAGAACAGGAGTCCACACAAGAACCTTACTATTTGGCAAAAGACAGCCACACAAAGTGGAATAAAAACAAGTTACGATCTCGAGTGAGAACTCGAGCACATAACATAATTACACAAAAACCTGGTGTTATTGGGAATGCAAAAAATGCAAAATCGGTACTAGATTGCTGGAATATCTTTTTTAGCGATGGTGAGTTAGAACTAATTTTGAAGAACACGAACGACGAGATACAAAGGAAGCAAGTAAATTATGCAAATAAGAGCAATGTTCAAAAGACTGATATGGCTGAATTGAAGGCCGTCTTTGGACTTTTATATTTAGCGGGTGTCTCCAAGTCTAGTCATCAGAATCTTGATGATTTATGGGCCTCAGATGGTACCGGTGTTGAATTATTTAGAAGTACAATGTCACTTTGCCGTTTCCGTTTCCTTCTGAGGTGTCTACGATTTGATGACCGAAGTACTCGGACTGAACGAAGGTCTTTCGACAAAATGGCTCCAATTAGAGAAATTTTTGATAATTTCAATAAAACGTGTGAGTCTGTTTATTCGTTAGGACAAAACGTAACGATTGATGAAAAATTGGAAGGTTTTCGCGGACGATGCAGTTTCCGGCAATATATACCAAGCAAACCAGCAAAATACGGTATGAAAGTATTTGCTTTGGTTGATGCCAAATCATTTTATACTTCTAAAATGGAAGTATATGTTGGAGCACAACCTGAAGGCCCTTTTAAAGTTTCAAACACCCCTTCTGAAGTTGTGACAAGGATGATTACACCAATAGCTGGAACGGGTCGGAATGTTACCCTAGATAATTGGTTTACCAGTTATCCATTGGACCAATCCTTATTAGAAGACTACAACTTGACTATGGTGGGGACAATGAAGAAAAATAAAAGAGAATTGCCGCTAGAATTCGTCAATACCAAGAAAAGAAGCCCATTAACTACTATTTTTGGGTTTCAACCCAATATTACCATAGCTTCATTTGTGCCAAGGAAAAACAAGAATGTTGTCATGATCTCCACATTGCACTATGATGACAATGTAGATGAGGAAACTTCTAAGCCGGAGGTCATTCTGTTTTATAACGAAACTAAAGGTGGAGTTGATGTAGTAGACGGAATGTCTGCATTATTTAGCGTAAGCCGACCGAGTCGTCGCTGGCCCTTGACATTGTTTTTTACTCTAATGAATGTTGGAGCTATAAATGCATATATTATATACAAATGCAATAATACCTCTTCAATAAAACGGAGGTTTTTTTTGAAAGATTTAAGTAAACAACTTATCACACCTCACATACAAAAAAGAAGCCGCAATCCGCGTCTGCCAATTTCACTACGTGAGAGCGTCAAGCGGCTGGCTGGCACTAGCGAACCACCACATAAAAAAAATAAAAGTATGAGAAGGAGGTGTGAAATTTGTCCAAGAAATAAGGATAAAAAAACAAGCTATTGCTGCCAAAAATGCGCAAAATACGTGTGTCTCGAGCACATAATTCCTTGGTGTCCTGATTGTGCAAACACAGCAGGCACTGATTGTGCAAACACATCAGGCACTGACAGTTCTTAGTTAAGTTTTACCAAGTTCCTAAAAAGAAGTGATTTATTTATGTTAATGTTAAACTAATGAATAGTATATTTTTGTTATAAAAAGAATATGTTTAATTAATACGTATTTTTGTGTAATAAACATTTGTTTATTTTTGATTTCCTGTTTTATTTTTACTCCTTATATTATAATCAAAAACTATTTAGTCTAATATACTTGGAATAAATGTAAACATTTATTTCTTATACGACTGCATGTGGGGTCCCTGAGACCCTACCTTACTAAACTTGTTATATTTTTCCACCTTACTAACGCCGGGTTAAAGGCATGATTAACTTATATCCAAAACCCGATCACGGTCGGTCAAATAGTTTTTGCATAATGCATTTTGCAATTAAGTGAATTTAAAAAGTTAAATTTGTTACTGCGCCAAAAGAAAAACTCCCATGTTGGTCCTGATTTTTTCACGTATGCTCTAAGACTCTCTTTACAATATCCAATCATTAAAATTCTGGTTTTTAATTTTTTTAAGATTTTTGGCAAAAAACTGCAACTAAGGCGTTTTTTCAGAAAAATTGCTAACTCGGCGATGCCAGGAATGCTAGGAGCGTTTCAAATTCGCTCGAAAAAGGACTCAGTTTCTATTGAGCACAACTTTCAATAAAATATTGTTAAACATAATTTCTTAAACAAATTAGAAAAAAAAATAAATGGTTAAAAAAATTTTTTAAAAAAAATTCTTTTAATTAACTAAAAAATGTACTGAAAAGTAAAAAATAAAAAATATTTTAAAGAAAGCGTGAAATTTCAATTTTAATGAAAAAGTTAATTAAAAGAATGGCGCATTTTTCATCAAAAATTGAAAATATAACTGTAAATCGAGTGAGATTTACAATAACCCTCAATTTTTTGCTTTGTTAATTTCAAATTCTAACAAAATTTTTTGATGAAAAATGCGCCATTCTTTTAATTAACTTTTTCATTAAAATTGAAATTTCACGCTTTCTTTAAAATATTTTTTATTTTTTACTTTTCAGTACATTTTTTAGTTAATTAAAAGAATTTTTTTTAAAAAATTTTTTTAACCATTTATTTTATTTTCTACTTTTTAGTTTATTATATGTATTCCGCCATTTTATGATGGCAATTCTATTAGATTTAAAATTACGTCACACAGTTTACAGTATTCATTTGATACCCATGTCGTGGGCTCGGTGGAACATAATTGCAAAAACGGCCGCCATCTCGGAACCGTCTTCTTGATTTTTTTACAAAAAGGTCAGATTGCATTTAGTACTTATACATGATGAGTTGAACTCAAGTTGAACCCAAGTCTAACTACATGTAAACGGGAGTCGAGTTGGGTTAAGGTTGACTGAACTCGACTCAGCTCTGCTACCTGGGTTTAGTTGAAATTATGCATACGGACATGAGTTCAGTATTTGAGTAGTTGAATTTAGTTGACAGCAGCATCTCTGTGTTTGTTTGTGATTTTTTGTAACGTGTATTGCTTCTTTATTATCAACTCACCCTTAACTCAACTATTCATCTCATCATTCATACACATTAACCACCCGAACTACGAGTGTGTGCAAAATTGGAAGTTGATCGGTTATATTTTCTACTTTTTAGTCTATTATAAGCTTTCCGCAATTTAGTGTTGGCCGCCATTTTGAATTTGGAATGACGCCACATAGCTTATTGTGTTCTACCTGTCATATCCTTTCATTTGATACCCATGTCAGAGGGCCGCGGAGCACAATTTCAAAAATCGGGCGCCATTTTGGAACCGCCATCTTGATATTTTTACAAAATGGCCAGATTGCATTGTCACCCAAACTAAACGTGTATGCAAAATTTCAGCTCTATCCGAAATCGGGAAGTGGGTCAAATTTAACTTCCAAGATTTGACGAAAAACAGTGTAAGTGTTGGCCGCCATTTTGAATTTGGAATGACGCCACATAGCTTATTGTGTTCTACCTGTCATATCCTTTCATTTGATACCCATGTCAGAGGGCCGCGGAGCACAATTTCAAAAATCGGGCGCCATTTTGGAACCGCCATCTTGATATTTTTACAAAATGGTCAGATTGCATTGTCACCCAAACTAAACGTGTATGCAAAATTTCAGCTCTATCCGAAACCGGGAAGTGGGTCAAATTTAACTTCCAAGATTTGACGACAAACAGTGCAAGTGTTGGCCGCCATTTTGAATTTAGAATGACGCCACATAGCTTATTGTGTTCTACCTGTCATATCCTTTCATTTGATACCCATGTCAGAGGGCCGCGGAGCACAATTTCAAAAATCGGGCGCCATTTTGGAACCGCCATCTTGATATTTTTACAAAATGGCCAGATTGCATTGTCATCCAAACTAAACGTGTATGCAAAATTTCAGCTCTATCCGAAACCGGGAAGTGGGTCAAATTTAACTTCCAAGATTTGACGACAAACAGTGTAAGTGTTGTCCGCCATTTTGAATTTGGAATAACGCCACATAGCTTATTGTGTTCTACCTGTCATATCCTTTCATTTGATACCCATTTCAAAGGGCCGCGGAGCACAATTTCAAAAATCGGGCGCCATTTTGGAACCGCCATCTTGATATTTTTACAAAATGGCCAGATTGCATTGTCATCCAAACTAAACGTGTATGCAAAATTTCAGCTCTATCCGAAACCGGGAAGTGGGTCAAATTTAACTTCCAAGATTTGACGACAAACAGTGTAAGTGTTGTCCGCCATTTTGAATTTGGAATAACGCCACATAGCTTATTGTGTTCTACCTGTCATATCCTTTCATTTGATACCCATTTCAAAGGGCCGCGGAGCACAATTTCAAAAATCGGGCGCCATTTTGGAACCGCCATCTTGATATTTTTACAAAATGGCCAGATTGCATTGTTATCCAAACTAAACGTGTATGCAAAATTTCAGCTCTATCCGAAACCGGAAAGTGGGTCAAATTTAACTTCCAAGATTTGACGACAAACAGTGTAAGTAAAATAAAAGCGGGCGCCATTTTGGAACCGCTATCTTGATATTTTTACAAAATGGCCAGATTGCATTGTCATCCAAACTAAACGTGTATGCAAAATTTCAGCTCTATCCGAAACCGGGAAGTGGGTCAAATTTAACTTCCAAGATTTGACGACAAACAGTGTAAGTGTTGTCCGCCATTTTGAATTTGGAATAACGCCACATAGCTTATTGTGTTCTACCTGTCATATCCTTTCATTTGATACCCATTTCAAAGGGCCGCGGAGCACAATTTCAAAAATCGGGCGCCATTTTGGAACCGCCATCTTGATATTTTTACAAAATGGCCAGATTGCATTGTTATCCAAACTAAACGTGTATGCAAAATTTCAGCTCTATCCGAAACCGGAAAGTGGGTCAAATTTAACTTCCAAGATTTGACGACAAACAGTGTAAGTAAAATAAAAGCGGGCGCCATTTTGGAACCGCTATCTTGATATTTTTACAAAATGGCCAGATTGCATTGTCATCCAAACTAAACGTGTATGCAAAATTTCAGCTCTATCCGAAACCGGGAAGTGGGTCAAATTTAACTTCCAAGATTTGACGACAAACAGTGCAAGTTAAATAAAAGAATTTAATTACCGAATTTTGTTTGAATTTTGTTGTTGGTGCTAGCTGGGACGCGGTGCGGCTCGCTGCACCGAACGTTAAAACATTTAAAATTAATCAGTGAACAAGACAAAACTGATATAGTCTTGGCCTTAGTCTTGCGAGCACGGCTAAGTCTTGGTCTTGCGAGCATAGCTAAGTGTTAGTCTTATTCTTGGTTTTGCTTAATGTACCTACAAGACGAAGACAAGACTGCAAGACCAATATAGAGGTAGTGAAGAGCTTTAAATACCTCGGAGCAATAGTGTCGTCAACAAACGAAGAGCTGGAAGAAGTTAAAAGCAGAATACAACAGGGCAAACAAAGTTTTTATTCACTGCGTAAAGTACTTCAATCAAGATTGTTATACAGGAAAACTAAATTTGAACTATACAAATCTCTTATAAGGCCTGAGGCTTGTTGTCAGAGGCGGCGCTTCTATAGGTGTGAATAGTGCACTTTCACCGGGCGCAATTTGTTGGGGGCGCAATTTCAAAAATTAACTTAAAAAAAAAATATAAAACTTGAAAAAAAAAATGGAAATTATTCTTACGCGTGCACGAAATTACACAAATTTACCCAATATCTTTTCTTGTACTTTGTCATCCGAGGTTTAAAATATGTCTACCCCATTGTCCTCTCCTACTCTCATCGCAGATTGGATGCTTGGTTGGATGGATGTTGACCTATATTTTTAACCAACCTACCTACAGTGTGGTTGCTCATATACAGGGTTTTTAGACGACACAACCATTTCGTGTTAGTTTATATTTGTATGTTCCCCCCACCTATCTAAAACGGTAAAAGTAATGTATATCCAAAACCTATCCACAGCCGGCTGATTTGTCAGCTGTATACAGGGTGTACCAGCTAAAGTGTCCAATCGCTTGGCTGTGGATAGGCCTTGGATAGACGATCAAAAAATCGTATGGATGGGGGGGGGGGGAATCGAGACGGTTTACCCGCTGGCGCGTTTTGAAGTTTTTTTGGTAGAGGTTTATATATTACCCTGTATTTTTGTCACCTTATTAGATATTTTAATAAATAAGACATCAATCTACGCACTACTTTGACTACTCCCACCTATCTAAATCTGTAAAAGTCTAGGGGTCAACCCACGAACATCCAGAGTTCTGAGTCATCAAAGACAAAATTTTGTTGTTTTTTTTTTCACTAAAATTTCCACTTCAACCACCTTTTTCTCCAAAAAATACGAAATTAACCAATATGTTGTTTTAGAAAATTGGAAAGCTTGGACAATTTTCTATGAATAATGGCTAACAACTATTATGCTACGACCTTTACTTTTGAAGTTATTAGCAATTTTAACGCAAAAGTTGGACTTATTTGGTACTTTTCGACAAAACTCAGGTGAAAAAGTACTAAAAAAGGACGAAATAGAGTCAATTTCACCAGCGGTTGGACACTTTAGCTGATACACCCTGTATAAAAAAAAGTTGTGAACACTTGGAAACCTGTAAAATATTCATCAATACATTCTTCAAATTCTTCCACTTAAAAAAGTAGGGCGTCCCGCGACACCACCACTTTTTAAAGTTTAGTTAAAAAATTAGCTCCTTTTGGTATCAATGTACATAATAAACGCACACTCATAAAAAAGTTAAATTAAAACGCAGGACTTGGACGAAAATATCCTTTGCATTTTCAGGTTCGTTCAATTCTCCTTTCAGAAAATTGAATGAAAAATTGAATGTATAAAGCCGGGTTTGAACACAGCGTTCAACGCTGGAGGGAGTCCATAGCATCCTGTAAAGCCGGCTAAAAAATGAGGGTTTCCTTACCATCAGAATAGTTTACCCTTAAGATTCAAACAGATAACAACGGCGGCGGCGCGGGAGAAAGGTTTGCAATACACAGTCTTCCATATGTGCAAACATACTGAAATTGGAGAGTTGAAATTCTGTCGCAGAGCGCAATCTGTTTGAACTATGTAGCAGTGGGCGAAATCGTTCATTTCATTTCATTTGGTTCCATCCCTAAAAAGAACCATTCTAAAGATCCGTTCTTTCGGTTTATTTGGATCATTTGTGGTAAATTTGGTGAAGAAGTAAAAACATGGAGTGTCCTAAAATATAATTGCAGCCATACATATTCATACATACATTTCAATAAAAATAAGCTCTAATTTTTAGCAAATTTTAACGATGGAAATTCTTTAAAAAGCTCGTCAAATGCTTCTTTTACTTGTTTGCCCTACTATGCACTTTGCTTACTTATTTCGAAGGACCGCACAGTGGTCTGAAATCCCCAAAACCTGGACAAAAGTACCAAAACGAAACTTTTTATTTAGGTACTTTTTTCGCGTGGGTTAGGTATAGTGGCCCCCCTGGAGTATTTCAAGGCCCTTGGCAAGAGGCAGATGTTCGAAACCTCTTTTGTATTCCATTTGGAAAGTGAGTGTCGAACACGCTACACGCAGCACGCTTTCTCGGAGCAAAAGCACGTGTTACGTTTTTGCGTGTAGATTGCGGTAGGTACGTTTGCCCGTTTCCTTTTCTGTAAAAAGGTTTCTTCTCCTAAGAGTAAGTACAATTATACTGTGTTATTGAAATGAACATAAATAAATAATTGTATTGTTTATTTATGATCAAATATGTAGTAAATTGTGGTGATTTGATTAACGATTCGGCTTATAAATTGATGGCTAAGTACAAACTTCCATCGACTTCCACTAAGTAATACGCATGTAATTGTTTATTAATCATCTCTGCAAAACATATAAAAAAATCAGCTGCTCCTGCTTGCTCCATGTCATTCTATCCACGATAGAGCAAAATATCTGGTTCTGGGCACTACCCCCACTGTGTTTCAGGCCGAGGTACTTGCCATCCAGGTGTGTGCTCAGACTTGTATTAATAGAGCTCCAAATAGCTCTAACAGTGTTATTTTCTCGGACAGTCAAGCTGCATTGCTGGCCATTAAATCTCACAGGGTGTCATCAAAGACTGTGCTGGATTGTCTCCGATCTCCGAAATTCTTAAGCAGGAACAACAGTGTCACGCTGATATGGATTCCGGGCCACGAAGGTCACATTGGTAATGAAATTGCCGACAGCCTGGCGCAAACTCATCACCTATCGGTCCGGAACCTTTCTGTAGCTTAGCAGCCTACCACGTTAGAACGGCCATCAAAAATCGACCAGCTGTTTCTTCATGGACAAACAGCCAGGGTGCTCGTCAAGCTAAAAGATTCATCCAAATCGATAAAGCTAAAGCGGGAAAACTTTTACATCTCAACAGGTGGGAGCTAAAAATAATAATAGAGCTCTTGACGAGCCACTGTTCGCTTAACTACCGTCTAAACAAAATAGGTCTGGTGGCTGATTGTAGCTGTCGGTTCTGCGGAGCAGCTCCCGAAGCTGCGGAGCGCTTGCAGTGCGACTGTGAGGCTACAGCGAGGAAGAGATTGGGCCTCCTCCATCGGGACTTCCCTACCCCTAGGGACATTTGGGACAGAAATCCTAAATCAGTTTTAGGCTATATTAGAAGCCTTAACCGTGAGGGTTTTTAAAGACGGGGATGGCACAATAGACCAAATAAATAGGTCGCAGTGCCGGCAAAGGCACCTTTCAACAAGAAATAGAAACATCCACGATATACTACATATTTGCTCAACGTATAGTTTTGAACGTCCTATTCAGGCGCTATATATTAACTTTTTTCCATCTTTATTACAAAGTATTTATAACAAATCTTTGCAACAAATAAAGCCTAATGTATTTGAATTTGAAAAAAAGTTTGCATCTAAAATTAATTTAATAATTGTTAAATTAAATAAAAAAAGTTTGTTTTCATTAACAATTCTAGTACATTTTCGTTAAAAATTATTACTGAGCAACCACAAAACGTCGTTATTACAGATTTTCATTTAATTCAAAAAAACAAAATCATCCGCCATATTGGATCCACTATTTTGTTTAGTAAAAATCTAATGACGGATTAATAATTAGCTACTCCGAACAGCCATTATTACATAATTTCATTCAATTCAATTAAATATGAACAAAGTTGGTCGCCATATTGGATGCGCCATTTTTTTTTCAAAATCTGATAACGGATTCTTACTCAGTGACCCTGAAAACCCCCATATACCAATTTTCATCAAATTTGCTTAAATTTTCATAAAGCTGGTCGCCATATTGGATCCGCCATTTTGTTTTTTGAAAATCTAATAACGGATTCTTACTCAGCGACCGCGAAAACCCCCATATACCGGTTTTCATCAAATTTGCTTTATTTTTCATAAAGTTGGTCGCCATATTGGATCCGCCATTTTGTTTTTTGAAAATCTGATAACGGATTCTTACTCAGCGACCCCGAAAACCCCCATATACCGATTTTCATAAAAAAAATAATTTTTCTTACGGTAGTAACTTAATTTTGTCCAGGTTTTGGGGATTTCAGACCACTGTGGACCGGTTCGTTTGCTTTTCCCAAAACATATTACTTGGAATTAAATTCCTTAGGGTCTGTGCCAAAATAGCAATTCAAATGTCAATTTGTATGGAAAACCCATTTCAATTGGTAAATTTGATTTTCGACGGTTTGCGTCTATGGAAATGTGTAAATTATTATAAACATTTCAGTTTTTACTTTAATCAAGCCAGCCGTTAAATAAATTTAAAAAAGCAAACAAGTAATATAACAATAAAGGAAAAATGGAAATGCAAGAACGGCTTAAAATAATAAGTTTGTTCCTTAGCTAAACGGAGATGGGCTTTACAAATGTTTCAAGAAAAATATTATGCAAACAAAAACAAATATGATTGCCTGATTATTTTAATATCAAGTGGAAATAGATTTAATTAATTTAAAAAGTTAATATTTAATTACACCAAAGAATAAAAACAAAACGTAACTGGAAACCAATTATTATTATTTTGTTTTTGTTTTAAACACTCGCAAGGAGACATCATTTTAATACAATGTTTTTAGTTTTGCAGGAAGAAACTAAAAAAATATTGCAATCAGGGATAACGCTCAATCATTTATTTATAAGAAAGAGAATAAATCTAACAATCGAATCTAACATAATAAAATTTTAATAAATTTTCTACAAATGTTGTTTCTCCGTCCATTTTTACTTAAAAGTTTTTAATTGTCATTCAAATGTGTGAATTGGTATTTTGGCACACTTTGGGATATCGAAGTGCCCTGGAAATGAGAAAAATTGGAAATGGTATTTTGGCAAACGGCCTTAGAGAGAAATTCAGATCATTTCATTAGAGACTCGTACATTTGGTTCTTCTTCCATGGTTGGTAAAACAGTGCATTATCATTGAACCAGTGCAGTACCATTGAACGTCTGAACCAAACATTTATACTTAGTACAGTACATTTGGCTCAATGTCAGTACGCTGTTTCGTTCAGTCCAAACAGATCGACACAGCACTAGTTTAGATATTTATTCGGTTTTACTACAATTCTCTTTGCCGAATGTCTTGAGCAACTTAGTTACCGAAATTTCACTCATTTACTACGAAATTTCACTAATAGAAACTGATGATTTTTTCTAAGAATAGGCGGTCATTCTCAAAATTTTTTTAGCGTTTTCTTCATTTCCCAAACTACCGTTAGCCCAGTTGTCAGAGCCAAATTTAGACTGAAAGCCAGCACAAAATGTGATATCGCTGAAAATTGCGTTATAGGTACTTTTTTGGGTGTAGAACACGATAAAAAAATCTTTGCTACTCTAAAGTGTATGACAACTTCACAATTTCGAAAACAATTTCGAAAAATTGGTTTTTGCGTTATATCTCGAAAAAACAAAAAAAAATAGAAAAACTAATTGCACCATGTGAAAGAGCGGAAAATTTTACTAAAAGTTATGTAATAACATATTTAAAAAGGTTGTTCTTATTATTATAAAAAATTAATATAGTGCATCTAGTGCATGTTACCTGTGCCCACCTGTATTCACCTTCCGGCACATGCCCTTGCGTCAGCATTTTATTAATTATATTGAACTTAAAGTAAGGCAGACGCCAAATAATCAATTTTATAAGAAAATTCCTAGAATAAGAATTGCACCTTGATTTTTAGAGTAACTTGCACATTCCAGCTTAAGTTAAGTAGAGTTCAATTGAACCTTTAGCATTTTATAAATTATGAATATCGATCACTTTTAGTTTTGGCTTTGTACCGTTAACATCGTTATCTTCCTATTCGTTGTTATCTTGCTGTTTGATTTTTGTCTTTAAATTCTAACTTTGATACTTTGATTTTGTTTGGTAAAATATGTTTTATTAATAATAGATTTTGTGATTTTTAAATAAATGATTGTTCGGACTTATAATTATTATTTTTTTGACATAAGACGGGCGTAATTCGTAAACGTAATTCGCGCGCCAAACCTCAGAATCCAAATATTCAAGTGAGGCGGTCGGGGAAAACTAAAGTCTCCTTGTACGCATAAAAAAACAAAACAGGATTTTAAAGAGGAGACTCTAAGCTTTCTAATGAAACCATTAGTTTTTAATTTTTCTTTTTTTTTTTCTCATAGAAAACTTGACCGGAAGTTAGAATTTCTACATTTTTCGCCTATGTTTATAAAATTGAAGATATGTATTAATCGGGACCTTAATCGGGACAAATATGCTTGTACATTTATCATCATTATACTTTTACTTTTGATGCAAAAATAATTGAAATGACCCTTATTTGGGGGCTCGCGGTGCTTTTTTTTCGTCATAATAATTTTTTTTTAATTTCCTTCGGGAAATTTTGTTTCATATGAAACAAGTTTTTGACATGAATACGTTTTTAAATTTGCTTCCCGAACAAAAAGCGATAACGAAATTATGGCATATAGTTTTGATTTCCAGCTCAAAAACTATTGTTTATATTGAATAAAGAAATATAACATGACGTGGGCGAAGAATCAAAGAATTTTATTGTTTACATTTGATTTCCCCCCCACTGTAAACAAATGTTGAACTTGATTTTGACCCACTTCCATATAACCGATCAACTGCAAATTTTACACACACGTATAGTTCGCATGACAATACAATCTGATCATTTTGTAAAAAAAATCAAGATGGCGGTTCCAAGATGGCAGGCGAATTTTGCAATTGCGCTCCCCGACCCCCGAAATGAGTATTAAATGGAACGGTGTGACAAGTAGAACACACTTCGCTATGTGGCGTCATTCAAAACCCAAAATGGCGTCCAACACAAAATGGCGGCTTACTTTTTCTTTACAACGTCCTTGTTATGTCAAATGAAAGTGTATGACGAGTACAGTACAGTAAGCTATCGACTTAACAATAAATATTTCTTTTAATTTCCCCCGGAGAATTTTGTTTTATATTAAATAAGTTTTTTTTAAATTCGTCCGAAAATATGCAATATACATAACTGCAAAAACTATTTAGCTACTGCTTAGATTTTTTCGATGGCGCGGCGGCGTGTTATACTTCTCAGAATGGATTTAAAAAGTACAAATACAATACGTACGCTGCATCGTCGGTTAAACGATACTACGGCAGCGTGTCATACTTATCGTAAAGGTAAGTGCATACGCAACGATTTAGTTTTTTTAATTGTGTAAATAAACTGAGTGCAAATGACGAGTGAAAATTACCTCCATTAGTTATTGCGCATTATATCTATACTTATCTACGCGTTATATTATGTTACATTGATTATGATAAGGTCGCAGGAGTAAGTGGTCGAACATCATCGAGACATATTTGGTACAATTCAAACATTTTAGATTGTGCAAGCCGAAAAGTTGAGTTCACACGCAACGATCTATTTGTGCCGTGTAGACCTACCTTAATAATTTTTTTTATCTTGTCCCCGAAAAAATGAATGGACTAAAAAGTACGAAAAAAAAATATTAAAAACCGGCTTCAGAAAAAAACCGCACAAAATGCACAAAAAAGTATGAAATAATTGTTTGTAATTCTTAACAACATTAATCCAATCAGAATGGATCTAGAAAGAAGAATCACTTTTTAAGAAGGTGCCAGGTAGTGGTTGACTTTGATTGCACTAACTCTTGCTTCGGGAATTGTTTTCATTTCTTTGTTAGGCTTATGCCCTTAATACTTCATCCACAGGTGTTAGCACCGTCTTCAATCTTCTTTCTAGATCCATTCTGATTGGATTAATGTTGCTAAGAATTACAAACAATTATTTCATCCTTTTTTGTGCATTATGTGCGGTTTTTTTTTCTGAAGTCGGTTTTTAATTTTTTTTTTACTTGTGTGAAAACTTTTGTCTGCCACCGTAGCCTAGTAGGAAAATACGTCAGCCCTTATATTGTAATGATTATTGTTTTTTGTCTGAAAGGCTTTAAATTGTAAGGTCTTACCTAAAGTAATGTTGTGTAATCGAAATTGTAAAAATTGTAATAACTTGGATTCTCTCATTGTAGGTATTTCAATTTGATTTCAAATTTACAACATCTGTATCATTACCCTTTTATTTACTGCTCATTACATACTTAAGGTAAGGCCTCAACTATTTTCTCTGCAGAAGTTCAGAAATATGTATGTATATAAGTTTTTAAAATCTGTTTTTGGCCACTTTTTATCTTTTTACGATCTACCCCTTTAGCCTTCTTGTACTGCTTAAGCCGCCTTTGATCATAATTGGTGGGCAGTAAGTATTTACATCATCACAATGTAGCAATTACTGCTTTCTATGGTTACCTTTCCTGCATGAAGTAAGTCCTTACCCGTAAGGGAGGCAGCAAGCACTTATATTCTCAGGGTATTGTAATTGCTATTTTCAGCAGTTACATATCCTGCCTGAAGTTAGTCCTTACCTGTAATGGAATGGAGACAGTAAGCATCTGCCAGCCTAGGACATGTCCGTGTAAAAGTAATCGGTTCTGTAGTAAGGAAAGTAATCGATTGATTGACCTTACCAGTAATATCTTACAGAATCGGTCTGGTAGCCACTGCATTTCCTGCTGGGAGGTATTTACTTAACTTTTGATCAATTCTGATCATAACACGTATGTATATGTCCATATATATGTGTATATCACACAAATAGATAATTTCTTTACAAATTTCAAAATTGTGTCCATTTATAGTATAGCATTTATCATTCTTTCGAATTAAGCAGAAGCAAACAAAATAAATCACGAACTGTTTCTTGAATAAAATTCACGGAACGAAAGTGAAAACCAACAATTTTGAGGCCATGTGGTGAGGTCTACCGGATTTTATACACCTAGCAATTCATATCTGCCCACTAAAGTGTAGAGAAAGATCAAATTCCATCCATCAACGTGGAAAACGAAAAAAGTGATGATTCATTAGTTCAAACAATTTTTTGCCAGTATGTGAGACAACATTAGTTCAATTTTTTTTTTCTTTTGTTGATGTACAACCAAGTATAATTGGCGGGGTTTTTTTTACCTGAAAAAGAATTTCTCAAGTCGAAGTTAGGTTATTCCCTAGTTAACTTCCTCAAATAGAAGATATGACATCAGAACTCGGACAGCGAAGCAAAAAGTTCAAATATTTGCTATCTACATACATTTTATCCGGCTCGTTAATGATCAATGACCTAATAAAAACCGAAAGCAACTCACTCAGTCTGAGACCTAATTCATCGTGGGGCTATTTACTTACATATATACATTTTGCGCATTCTAGAGGTTTCATGAATGAATGAAAGAAAGTATTTATAACGCAAACGGTTTTTAGGATTGGGATGTGACGTCGCATGATTTAGTTGGCATCTGTAAAAACACAACAGAAAAGCGCGGCGCGGATGACGGCAGCCACTTGCGGCAGAATTCCCCATACATTTAATTTCTCCGCGCCTCCTGTCCATTGTGTTAGTACATCTGCTGGCGCGTGTATTTTAAACGTTTTCCCGTCGCCGCCTCCACCATCCGCCTGCAGACAAATCTCTTTGAGCCTTAAGATTGGGTTAAAAGTTTTCAATGGATTTGAATGCAATAAATATAAATTTAACTAAATTATTATAAATGCATGAAGAAAAAAAAAATTAATTTGAAAATAATTTCTTTGAACTTATTTAAATAATCTTACAATAAAATAAAAATCGATTCTGAAAGGCAAAGCAATAGGGGCTCATACACTACAAGGTTTTATGCATTCAAACAAGTCCCACACTTTTGTGATCAAATTGTTTGAACGCTAAGCTCGCCCATACACTATTATTGCTTTTCATTTTTTGTTTAAAGATTTCAAATCGAAATGAGTTCTTTAATGCCCTTATGACACTCGCTTTTTTTCGGCTGATAAATCTGTTGATTAGAGTGAGAGGAAATGTTAGCATAGGAAATTTAAAATGAAGTGAGTGACCAACAAATTTGACAAAATTTGAATGGAAAAAAGGAATTGCCATATGCATTCTAGCAGTTCAGCTGGAAAATATTGAAAAAAAAGTTCAATATTTTTTGACGTTTCTTGATTTTTCGACCTTTTTTTTCAAATATTAAATACGTTATGCTTATGACTTACGTTACAACAATTGAGATATAACTGTCAAAACATATTTCAAAAAATAATAAATCCATACGTCTCTTTCTCGCAGAATATTTCTATCTTTTTCGCAAAACTAGTTTTTCTAGCGGATTTATCAGCCGAAAAAAAGCGAGTGTCATAAGGGCATAACTAGAAATAAGTTGTTATTAATAGCGATTGAAATTTTATGTAATATGCATAAAACTGTCAAATAAAACCACGAAAAAATCAAACCATTTTGATATATGTATTTATTTGACAATACTTGTGACAAACATAAAACCAAACTAGTGGGATGTTGTGCCTAGAGACTAGCCACTAATTACGCTTTTTCATGGTATTCCTTCTGTTGAATAACACTTCAGACTGGATGACAATATATTAAGTGGAGATTGATCCGCACTCACTTCCAACCTGCCGGATCTGGGAATCGAGGCCAATAATTCGAATGTGTCAAATTGAAAAAAAAAAGCACATTACACATGTAAACACTATATAAAACGAATCTAAACATTTTTCTTTGGATTGGAGGCAAATCTAATGTGATGCACTTTGCACAACAGAATTAGGTGTATTATTTTACTTAAACATACATATATTATTGTTAAAAATTCGGCTTACCGCACCTTTGGTATTAATTTACACTTCAATGTAACTTTTTTTTTATTTTTAAAGAAAAAACCACGCACGCACTTCACTTTTCTTTAAATGTAGAACATCTACTGAAAAACATAGGCACCTGTTTATCCATAGCATATATGCACGTGCACGCACACAAGTACCCCCACCTCGCAATGAGACCAACACCAATAATTACCCGCCAAAAATGTGAAAGAATTGATATATTTTAATTGCACCCCATCTATGACAAAGAATAGTGAACACCATCTATGGCAATATTACATTACTCTTCGTTTTACCTATGATTATCAATTTCCATAAAATATTCAAAATACATTTCATAAATATTAGAAAATCTGTTGTCATAATTCAGTTGTTTACTTCCTTCGAAACTTTATACATATCTAGCATTGGAAAGTAACTTTTTACGTAAGCATGAATAAATATGTTTATTGTCGCATTCCTACAAGTTAGTGTTTGGAGTAATAGGAAGGCGCTAGATCGGGGTGCGAAAGGACCAGGGTTCGATTCTTGATGAATTTTTAGTACATACATGGAAATGGTACTTTAACATTGCAAAAATGCAGGACAAGGTTTTATTGTTGGAATGTGTAGGGGGGTCAGGGAGAGCTTAAGTCTGAGATTTCGGGATTCTAACCCCCCCCCATTTGGCCGCCATCTTGGAAAAGGTGTGCAAATGGTTTTTCCACTGTATCTCCGAAACGGTAAATGATACAGAAAACTTGCAAGGACACTTTTTTTAGAATTTTAGAATTCAATAATCTACAATTTATTACTGAGAAATTTTGTGGTAAAATGAATAATTAAGAAGTTATAAGCCTTAGAACACAAAAATTAGTCACAATATTTTCTTTTAAAGGCTATAACTTTGTTTCCTTCAACTTTAACAAAAAAATAATAACAAGTTTTTTGTAGAGGGTTTCATTAGGAATAATTTTCATTCATTACTTTTTTAATTTCATTCACTACGAAGGGTTTTACAGCGCCCCGAAGGTATGAAAGTGACAGATTTTTGGAATATTTTATTACAATTTTACCTCCTAGAAATTAGCAATAACAGCTAGCAATTAATAATAATGAATGAATGACTATACGTTATAAGAAATGCCGATGTTTGAGTAATGTAATAAAATTGTTTCGCATTTTTTGCGGGTTTTTATTACTGTTATGCCATGTTTTATAAGGTACGATATGGTTTAAAATGAAATTCTTTGAATAATAACATGCGTTACTCCAATTTTTTAATAGTAGATTGTTCTACAAGTAAAGAAAAGTGATAGTTTTCCAGTGAGTGAAAACGAGCGAGGTGGAAAACTCACTTTTCTTAGCGCGTTGAACATGCTATTTTTTCGGTAATCGTATAGAAATGACGTACATTTAATATTGAAAATCAAAAATTGCAAAGAAAATATTAATACTTACATTGAAAATCAAAAATTGTAAGGAAATAATAATTGGTCAAAGTATGCCATTTTCTGTTGACAATTAATCGCACTGTAATTAAAGTTATATCTAAAATCGTGAAGAAAAGTGTTGCTAACTAGAAAAGTATCACTTTTCTTGACGATTTTTGATTAAACAATGTACGTCATTTCTATACGATTCCCGAAAAAATAATTTGTTTTGAGGACTACACAAAAAAGTATTTCATTTATTCTAACTATCTAGCAACATACGGGCGTGTTCATTTTATGACAAGCGTTTGTATCACAAACTGAATACGACCATATTTTGCTAGATAGGTAACATAATTGAATAAAGCACTTTTTCGTGTAGTCCTAAAACAAATTATTTTAAAAAATTGGAGTAACGCATGATATTATTCAAAGAATTTCATTTTAAACCATATCGTACCTTAGTGTCCGTGCAAATTTTCGGTAAAATGTACCGTTTCGGAGATATAGTGGAAAAACCATTTGCACACGTTTTCCAAGATGGCGGCCAAATGGGGGGTTAGAATCCCGAAAACTCAAACTTAAGCTCACATTGACCCCCCCCCCCCTACACATCCCAAAAATAAAACCTTGTCATGCATTTTTGCAATGTTAAAGTACCATTTCCATGTACTAGTAACCAAATAGAATAGGAAGCTCTGTGCACAAAAAGGTCACGTACTCTGCTACCTGCGGCGACAGACGTACCGACAAAAAGTACCGCGACAGAGTGCATAGTCATCATTATGCTGAAAATAACTTATGGGCGTCCACACTACGCGGACTTAGATCCCGCGCGTTTTTCGCCATACAGCCTCAGACAAAAGCGCGCATGAGCTTTAAATCGAGAGCAAATTGAGAAAACAAATCAATTTTCATATGAAAGGCCGTACGCGCTTCTGAAAAGCTCGTATTGTGTGGACGTAAAATGTACCTTTTTAAGCACAGCCTTTTGTCCGTGCAGTTTGGTCGTGCTGCCTTTGCTATTAAAAATATCACAAAAAAATCCATTAAACTCTATATGAAAAAAAGAGGCAAAAGCGCGTATGACCTAAGTCCGCGTAGTGTGGACGCACCATTAAATGCAATGAATATTTTAGAATCCCTAGGAATAGGAATGGTGTCACAAATTCCCATTGAGCCTCTGCATCTAGTAAATCTAGGGGTCACAAAAAAATTTAACTTGCATATTTCACGGTAAAGTGAAATGAGTGCAGATTTCTTCACGAATTAGAGAGAGCATTTCACAAATAATAATATCCTTATCAAGTTATATTCCGAACGAATTCACGAGAAAACCAAGAGGGCTTGAAGAAAAAGCTCGACGGAAATCTGCAGAATTTCACCAATTACTCTATACACTGGCATTTTCGTATTATAAAAATATCTAGATGATGACACTTATTGAAGTTATACTTCTTTAGGCGCGTTTTGAAAAATATTATGAGAGTGAATTTTGACGAATTCGCAACGCAACGGAGGATATGGGCGAAGGGGTGGAGGCAATGGAGGGCAAGCATTTCAACTTCCATTCTTCATGCATCCATCCATTCCATTCTTCATGCAATACCATCCAACTCACTTCACAGCTTCGCTGATGACACTACTTTGCGTTACTCGTATAGCTTTGATAAAGCAAGACAAGCACGGGCCAGACGTTGTCTGCTTGATCGTGAACTTCTGTCCACTTCAATCAACAGGGACATAAAATTGATTCTTGATTGGGGCCTCATGAATCAAGTTGAATTCAAAGCACAGAAAACAAAATACTGTCTCTTCTCTATGAAAACGCGCTCCCCAATCCCTCCCATTAAAGTGGACAGTCTAGAACTGATGGCTGAACCATCCCTCAATATCCTGGGCATAACTTTAACTGAAGATCTGCGATGTAGTAATCACATATTCCAAATCGCTAAACAAGCATCTCAATGCTTGGGATTCCTTAAAAGATGCAAATTCCTCCTTCCGCCGTCGGCCAGGGCTATAATATACAAATCCTTCATTCGGCCCTACCTCGAATTCAACTCATATCTCTGGGCAGGGGCACCGAGTACCACCTTAGCGTGGCTGGACAAAGTGCAGAACCGCGCTCTCCAACTCATTGGCGACGACCTCATTTGCTCCAAAATTGATTCACTAAGTCACCGCAGGAATGTAGCAGCCCTGGTAAAATTCTACCGCATCTACCATAACGACTGTTCCACCGAAATATATAATCTCCTGCCTTCACGGCGATGTTTTTCCCGCAACACAAGACTTGCCCATTCGGATCATCCTCACTATCTACAGCCCTTATTTTCGCGCACACACCAGTTTAGTAATTCGTTCTTTTCGAGAACAACTCGACTGTGAAACAACCTTCCACAGTCAGTTTTCCCAAACTCATATAACACCCAAGAGTTTAAACGCAAGGTTCATCTCCACCTCCTCATGTACCCCCCAGACTCCCTTTAATCTATTTTATTCTTTCTCTATACTTCGAGCTAAGCTTACTACCAGACACCTGACGTTGACGTGTAAGACATGACGGACTGGTAGTACAAAGGGTGAC
Organism: Thereva unica; assembly: GCA_949987705.1. Lineage (NCBI taxonomy): Eukaryota > Metazoa > Arthropoda > Insecta > Diptera > Therevidae > Thereva > Thereva unica. The sequence goes on from OX465281.1 coordinate 129,887,214, forward strand.
ACATGAGCTTAGACTTTCACATAAAAAAAATGCGCACTGGGTTTATCATTATTATGGGCATATGGAAATTCGTAGCCAATGCCGGTTCACGATGTCGTTGGGTGAGGGGTTTTTATGCCGAAGCTATGGAGGGAATTAAATTTCATGTTCGATTCATCAACTGGGATTTTCGTGGGCATAGGAAGATTCGTATTGTTTTAGGCACAAGCAGATTGGTTGCGCCAAACTGGCTGTGGTTTTATTTTTGTATCGCTGACTTACATTTGTCAGAGCTATTTTACTAGTGCTATACTTAATTTCTAGTTCGCCCGTAGGCTGATGTTTTTGGGTGTTTCAAATTTACTATTTATTCATTTATATTTCGTTTGGTGTGTATTTGCTTGGTAACTCTGCTGCTTTCATAATGCCTTCACTAGCTATTTTTCTTACCAATTCATTCGGGGGCATGATTGCGAAGTCTATTTTGCATTAGCTGGAACATGTATATCAGGATTGGTGTAATTTTGCCCATTTTCCGCTGCAATATAGAGGAAGGTACAGTGCCTAAGTATTTTCCTTTCCAAAAACTGCAACTTATTTGTCACCTTTGTGGATATTGGGAAGGCTTAGGTTAGTACTGGTCGTACTATTGTCTTATAGCGCAAGTTTTTAGTTACTGTTGCTGCGTCCTAGATTTCATTAACGGCTTTAGGCTAGTTACTAATATACGGGCGTTTATCAGTTTGAGTCTTAAGTGAGGGTTCCACATGATTCTATGATGCATCTGGACTCCCAGGTACTTCATAAAATAATTGTGCGACCATTAATGATTATTTTCCAGAGTTTTGATTACCATTGCACGTTTCTATGTCCTTTACCTGAGAGATTCCTGAAACATTATTAAACTTTTCCCTGATTAATTTCTACGTTCCATTTATCTAGGTTATCTATTATTTTGTTGACGTATGTTTGGAGTTCTTCTAATAATAGGTGAGACTTGTATTCCAAACAAATGTATCATCAGCGTATTCAAGTTGTGTTAAGAAGGGGAATTATGTTGGGGAAGTCGTGTATAAATATATTGAAAAGCTTGGGGCCTAAAATGGAGCCTCGGGGAACTCCAGATTCAATTTTCAATGGTTGAGAGGTTAGTTCTGTGAAGCAGTCTGAGTTTACTAGTTGTGATAGAAGTATCTGTTCCAAAGTATTAGTAGGCAGTATTTGCTCCAAATCAAGTATTACGGCCATACAAAGAAGACTGAGAAGAAGTTCTTGGCAGAGGCGAAGATTCCCGTCCACCCTTTAACTTTCTCCAAGATCATGTAAATCTAGCCCTTAATAATGATCGATTGCTTTAAAATACACGGCACGGTACCATAAATGATGCTGTATTTGCCCGAAACTCTTTGTATGATTTTTCAATTACCCTAACGCGCTCAATTTAATTGAGTGACCACAAGTAGAAGAAGCTGGAGAAGTAAACATAATTTAGAAGTGATGTTGATTTCAGTAGTGGCAAAGGAAGTAAAATTAGTCTACCCAAGGTCGATGAGCTCACAGGTTCATAACAAACGTGGAAGGATGGGTCTCGATAGAGCATGGAGAGGTGAGTTATGAAGCGTGAGGTTATGAGGTGGTGAGTTATGAAGTTACCTCCATCGGCTCGTACAATATGAGTCCACGCAATGCCCGGCATTCCTAAATGTGAAAGAGGACACAGACCATGCCCTTTTGGAGCGTCGAAGATTAGCCGAGGAAACTGCTGCGCTGTAACCGACAGCTAAAGGCACGGCTGAGAGCAAAGAAGACTATAATGGTACCATTGTGTGATCTATGGAATAAAGTGAAGGAGAAGTTAAATATCCTCTATTGGTAAGTAAGGCGGAATGAAACCAAAAGGAAGAGAGTAAGGCTTAGAAATAGCAGCAGTATTATCAGGTAGATAAGAGTTGAACCAGCTGGCGACGAATATGAAGGTTAACATTCTTTGCATGTTGAAAGGAAATCAGCCAGTCTTAAAAAAATCACAAAAGGGTTGATTTTATATTGGTTAATTTTTAACCAATCTCGGGTTAGTGAAAACCCGACATGGTCCATATAAAATAATTAGTTTCTGAACAATAATACCATCGATTCCTTCAATTCCAAGTATGAATTCTGTTTTAAATGGGAATCTATTTTTGTCTGGTTGGGATCCCACTGTTCGGCTCCGAAGAAGCTGCGTTTAGCTCAGCTTCTGTGGGTACTGTTTCAACGCAAACCTTTGCGTGAGTGTGTGTTCAATCAAATTGAATGTGTTGGAGTTTTCACGTAGATTCTCTGTGGCAAAGAACCTGGTGATATTACAGCTTTCCCATGTTGTGTAAGGCCTCAGCCACGATAAGAGCGGCGAGAGGCATTTTAGTATTTGCCACTCTGCCGCTCACCATTCGCTGCTCGTATCGTGGATCGTGGCCAAGGCTTTACTCCTTGTATACAGTAGTGTGATAAATTTCAATGGTACGTTTTATATACAAAAATCTGTACATGGCATCCTTAGTTTTTCCAGAGGAAAAAGCTTCTGGCTAACCAGAAGCGACTGAGGTCTGCAAACAGAGACCCGGAAGAATCCAGTCTTGCAGACGATAATTATTATAAAGAGGACGAGCAGTAGAAAGTGGATTTAGTCGGGAACTACTATCAGGTTATTTATTCGGCGAACATTTGTGTTCAGGCAAATTTAGACCTTGTAAATAGGGCCTAACCATTTCAGATTAATTAAAGAGATGGAGATCTGGAAATCTTAGAACCGAAGAATCACCGAGTTCAGTGAAGTCTACGCAGTGAACAACATTCCTCAGTTGCAACAAATCCTCCTTTTATTACAAAAATCAATCTCCTGCTAATATTTCGTAGTCTAAACAATAAGAAATCGTCTGCGGTAGATGGCGTTCCAAACATCGTCCTAAAACATCTGGCCTTACAGACCCATACACTTTTCTGTTCAATAATGCGTTAAACAACCCCCATTTTCTAGGACACTAGAAAGAAGACTGCAGTGGTGTATCCAATACCCAAGAAAAGTAAGATAAAAGCAACCCTGCTAATTTATGGTCAATAAGTCTGCTACCGAATATCAGTAAGGTTTTTGAATCATTATCCAAATGGGTTGAGGGAAAGAATATAATTGCCGATAACCAATTCAGTTTCAAGGGGGGACATTATTCATGCCGCGTCGAAATTGGTCCCAGACATACGCTGGAATTTAATGGAAGGCCAAGGTCCACGCAATGCCCGGCATTGAGAAGGCATTCGAATCAGTGTGGTTCGAGGACCTTCTCTACAAATTAGTCAGATACGGGATGACCGGGCCTCTGGGATTATCTCTATCTATCTATCTATGTGCCCCTTAATCCCTCGTGGGACATAGGGCGGAAACAGTTGCCCTCCAGCGGACTCTGTTTTGCACGACAGCTCTTAGCTCTGACCAGGATCTCCCAGTAGTTGCGGCCTCTGCTAGTAGGGTTCTCCTCCACGTTGTTCTAGGTCTTCCAACTCGACGGGATCCTTGCGGGTTCCAGTCAAGGGCCTGTTTGGCTAGATTTTCGTTATCGCGTCGCAAGGTGTGGCCAACCCAATTCCATTTCCTTCGCCTGATTTGGTCGTCTATCCTTTCTTGGCCGGCACGGCGCCATAGCTCTTCATTTGAAATTCTATCTTGCCAGCGGATTTTTAGGATACGATGTAGGCATCTGTTTATGAAGACTTGTAGGCGCCCTGTGATGAATTGGGTGACTTTCCATGTTTCGCAACCGTATAAAAGAACTGCCTTAACGTTGGAGTTGAACAGCCGCAATTTGGTGTTGGTTGAGATCTCCGTTGATCTCCATATGTGGAACAAGCATGCATATGCGCTTCGTGCTTTATTTATTCTGGAACTGACGTCTTCTTCTGCACCACCATTTTCGGTAATAATACTACCGAGGTAGCAGAATTTATCTACCAGTTCCACGTCACGGTTATTCAGCGCAGTTCGTTCAAGTGTGTTTGCATTTATCCGCATTTCTTTGGTTTTATTCGGATTCAGCCTTAAGCCTGCTAGACTACTTTCTGTTGCCAAATTGGTTAACATGTTTTTTAGCTCCTGATGTCTGTGGGCCAGCAAACAGATATCATCTGCGTAGTCGAGGTCCTTAAGGCGATCTAGCAAACCCCACTGTATGCCGCCTGTTCTACTATCTAGAGCGCCAACAAGAATGTCATTTATTACTATAAGAAATAGTAATGGGGATAGTAAGCATCCTTGTCGTACTCCTGAACTCACCTCAAAGCTGTCGGATAATTTTCCGTTATGGAGAACTCTGCATTTGGAATTGTTGTATAGGGCTTTTATCAATTCTATTATCTTATCCGGCAGTCCACGTCGCGGTAATGCCTGCCATATAAAGCTCCTATTAACCGAGTCGAACGCTTTCTCATAATCTACGAAAGCAAGGTAAAGGGGGGATCGGAATTCAGTAGACTGCTCCACTATTATTCGTAAGGTGTTGATATGATCAATACATGAACGGCCCTTCCTGAATCCGGCCTGCTGCCTTCTAAGCGTTTGATCTACTGCCTCTCTTATTCTTGATAGTATAGTGTGGGACAAGATTTTACCCACAGTAGATAATAGACAGATGCCTCTCCAGTTGTCGCATATTGTTAGATCCCCTTTTTTGGGTATTTTGACTATGATACCTTCCGTCCAATCCTCCGGAAAGGTACAGGTGTTCCATGCTAATTCGAGGATTAGCTGAAGCGCATCTGCTATGAGGCTTGAGTCGGCTTTCAACAATTCTGGCGGGATGCCATCTTTTCCAGCTGCTTTACCATTGGCCATCGCATGAATTGCGGTTACTATTTCCGTCTTGGATGGGGCCCGGGTGTTGATTCTTATCGGCTGTGCATTGTTGCTGTTTTCCTGCGGTTCCTGTGTGAGTGAGCCATTCAGGGCGGCGAAGAAATAATCTCTCCATCTTTGGAGCTGCTCCTCGTCGCTGCACAGCAGCCTTCCATCCGCACTCTTAACGGCATGCTTTTTAGTAGAGTGCTTTCCCGAGAGCTGTTTAGTAATTTGGTACAGCACTTTACTGTTGCCTGTGTTTGCCGCGTTTTCCGCTTTTTCTGCGAGCTCGTTTATCTGCTGCCTTTTATCACGCCGGACACTTCTCTTTACCTCTCGGTGTAATTGAGAGTACTCCCGTTCAAGTTCCCCGGTGATACCCAGGTCTCTTTATGTATCTTCTTGTGACAAAAGTAAGTTCCACCTACCATAAGTTGATGGGAAGAACAAAAGTCAACGAAAAGCTCACCATTGTTATTGGTAACTTGGCTTAGGCCTTGTTTTCCAATTGTTTGTTCAAGACCGGTGTTGTCGTGACCGATTTGTGCATTTAAGTCACCCATTAATACAATGATGTCTCCCCTTGGAATAGAGCGAAAAACCTCATTCAGTCGCATGTAGAACTCGTCTTTAATGTCATCTTCTGCGTCTTCGGTTGGAGCATAGCATTGAACTACCGTAGTACTTCTTAGCCTGGTACGTAGGCGCACGGTAATAATCCACTCAGAAACTGGTGACCAGCTAATGAGGCTAGCCCTGGCTTCTTTGGTGAGTATTACGCCAACACCACTCCTACGGCTTTCAGTTTCATTTCTCCCAGAATATAAGAAGGACTCGCCATTTGGGCAGATATGTTCCCCCGCATCGGGCCATCTGGCCTCGCTCAGTCCCATGATCTTGATTTTATATCGATTCTGATCTATAATATGATTTCCAAGAAGAAGTTAAAAGTAGGGACTTCATATCTGGCTGAAGCAGTACTTGTCTTTCAGTAGAAATGTAAGTGCTGCTCTCGAAAATGCAAATAAGGCGTCTCACACGTTTTTTATAGCAGACACCAAAGCTCACGGGTAAAGGTGATCTGCTATCAAGCCTTGGTCAGACCGATTTTACCTTATGGTTCCCCAGTGCGGTTCAACATACCCCGCTTTTATATGGAAAAGCTTCGGGTTTTCGAAAGAGGGCGTGCTTAATATTGTATCGGCTTCACGAAGTTTTAAGCCAACAATGTTCTTTATGATAAAGCATTTATTAATACGATCGACAACTTCGAAAGTTGATTCGAAGATATGTTGCTAGAGCGACGGAGAGCGAAAATCCTCGAAATCGGAGAGCATTCTACTCGAACTCTGAATATCACAGAGCTGCTTGTGAACGCGACGTTATCCCTTCAGAGGCATTTGTTTATCTAGATAGAAAAAGATTGGTCCAAGATACTGCGGGCTGCCCCTCTTTTACCACGTTTACATCGTTCCGCGATTGACAAGCGATATATATATATATATATATATTTAATAACGAGGATATCGAAGTTCAGGAGCTCCTCAGGTTCTGTACTCGAATCTCGGGGAGGGACAGACGAGACATCTTTACCGTAAGTACTCTGTACTAGTGGCTGAAGGATACCTATGTAGATATTGCGCAATCGCCCTGATTTTAGATATAGAATAGTTTAGCTTGTAATTTTGTAATGATTAGCCTAGGGCTTAGATAGGATTAGTTCTAGTTTTTACAGTAGTAATAAATTTAGATTTAAGTTATTCGATCCAAAGTTGGCGAATTAAATGAGCTATTCATAAATTCCGGTGTCCATGCGCTTTTCATTAGTGAAAGTTGGCTCAAAGAATCCATTCCCTCTTCTGTCGTTACCATTGATGGGTACAAGTTATTTCGAAATGATCGGCAGGGACGTGTTGGTGGTGGAGTCGCCATTTATTTGCGTGATCATCTTAAATCTAAAACCGTCGGGTTCTCCAAACTCCCAGGAATTGAATTTATATGTGTTGAAATTTCTAGCGCCTCTGAGAAACTTCTTCTTGTCTGCGTTTACTCTCCGCCTGGCATTTTCAACCCTGTTAATGCCGAAGAGCTTAGCGAAACTCTTGAGCACCTTTCCGGCGCGTATAAATACATCCTTGTTGGTGGTGACTTCAACGTCAATCTATTAAAGAAATCAACCCTTCAAAATTCTTTTGTGCACACTATTCACTCTCTTGGCTTAGATGTTACCAATGTTCTCCCAACTTATTTTAATTGCAGTGAACCCTCGTTACTTGACGTGTTTCTCACAAATGATATCAATTCTATCACCTTTCAAAACCAGATCTCTCCCCCGAGTTACCTAGACCACGATATTTTATTCGTTTGTCATTGCTTCAGTGTTGACCCTCCTACCCCGGTTACTCTCAACTATCGTGATTTCTCCAGTATTGACCGAGACCGACTCGTTCAAAGATGCCTTTGTATGCCTTGGGCTAATATCTTAGCTACGACCGACGTCGATGACAAGATCGCTTCATTTAACAGCATGTTCCTTGATCTGTTTGATGAGTGTGTACCGCTGAGAAGTAAAACATTATCGGCAAGGTCGAAGCCTTGGTTTACCGCAGAAATTAAATCGTTGATTGTTGAAAGAGAGTTTCTTTTCCGCTGGGCACAAAAAGTCAATAGTGATTCTGTTTGGAGATCTTATAAGCGTATTAGGAACATAGTTGTAGCTAAAATTAAGGAAGCTAAAAGGAATTTTTACGCTCGTAAGCTTGATCCTTCGTTGTCATTGAAAAGGGTATGGAATAATTTACACCATTTGGGTATTCATTCTAAAAAAGAAATCACCGACATTAACCTTTGTCCTGAAGATCTAAACCAATACTTCTTATCTCATCATTTGCCGGACCCGACTAACCCCTCCTTCACTCCCTCCCAACTCATGGAAAGCTTTTTAACCAACCGCGCTCAGAAAGTTATACTTGGTGGTAGTAGCTCCTCGATAGCTCGACTTCGTGCTGGCGTACCTCTAGGTTCTATTCTGGGTCCCCTCTTATTCAGCATCTTTATTAACGATCTTCCATCGGTTGTAACTCATTCTAAGATTCATATGTACGCGGATGATGTGCAGCTTTATATCGCTGCGCCTAATGATCAAATTCAAAGACGTGTGACGGAGCTTGCTGCTGACTTACGCCATGTTTCTTCCTGGTCGACCTCCAACTTACTTCAACTGAATCCTTCGAAGTCTCATTGCATCCTTTTCTCTCATTCTGCCACTTTTCGTCCCGACCTCTCCGCTATCGCTTTAAACGGGGTCCCTTTAGCCTGTGTTGAGAAGGTAAAAAATCTAGGAGTTATCTTGAATGCCAAAATGACATGCTGCGATCATGTTAGTTCCATCATTCGCAAAACATACGGGCAACTGTCGAAACTTAGGTTCCATTGCGGTTTTATCACTAGGACTGTCCGCTTGTACCTAGTGAAGGCACTAATTTTACCTCTTCTAATGCATGGTCTGTCTATTTTTCCCGCTCTCGACGCCTCCTGCGCCCGTAAACTTGAAATCGCTTTCAACGACTGTGTTCGTTTCATTTACAAGTTACGCCGTTTTGACCATATATCTCCTTATTCTAATTCTGTTTTGGGCTGTTCTCTTAGTGTTTACCGTGAGTATAGGCTTCTGCGTCTGTTTCACGATATCCTCCAGCATCGAAAACCATCTTATCTCAACCAGTTTGTGCAGTTCACAAGATCACTTCGAAATAATAGTGTGGTTATTCCGCGTTTTCATACCTTAATTGGTCAGCGATCTTTCTTCGTCCACGCAGCTCTGCTATGGAATTCACTCCCTATTGAACTACAACGTGCCGATTCAATGGGCATTTTCAGGAAGCATCTTTTCGAATTTATATCAAACAGGACTGTTTAGAGCATGATAACAATACTTTAAATTATTTTTAGTTATTTAATTAGATGTAACTAATTGTAATTCTTATTATTATTTTTTTTTTATTTAATTCATTTGTTTCTTCTTTTTTTTTCTCCCCTTTTACTTAATTTTTTTTTATATTTTTATTATTTTATATTTTTTTTTTTTATATATTTTTTTCTACGCTTACTACTCTATGTTCACCAAACTTTTAATTAATGTACTGTAATTTAAGATTTTAATCTTTGTACATGTCCCACGAATTAAAATAAAATAAATAAATAAATATTACAAGTTAGGCTAGATAAGTGGTGCGAGCTTTCACGAGCTTTTGCTATTATTTCCAACTCGAGCTCGTGGAAGCCCGTCGCCTGGACAGAGTTCATCCGAGGCAGGCCATCCTCTGTGCTCCGCCCTTATAATTCTTACATTGTAATAGTGTTTAGGTTATTTAGTAAGTAGGTGGTCCGGCGTCTTTGTCAGACTTGTAAATGAATTTGGAATACTTACATAGCTAATATTCCTTCGAATATAATTTGTGAAAGTGTGCTTAACAACTTTCAATCAAAATAACGGCCAATGTCACCCATTTATTTATTATGAAAAATATGTTATGACAAGACCGAATCCCGAACAGATACCGAACGGTTAATACGAACGAATGATCTGCCATACACCCAGTTCGAGGGTGACACGGGACGATTGAATGGACAAACAATTTAAATGGATATTTTCAGCGAACGAACGAATATTTTAACAGTTACTGCGTTGTTGTTGAAAAAGATAATTTCAAAAGGCAAATAACAAAAAGCCAATGTTTTGACTTTGTAGTTAGTTCGTTGAAGTTCGCTCGCGTAAAAGCTCATGCAGCATTCCATCGGACTTCAAAAGAGAATTACAAACAATTAAAGCTAAGTTTTGTTCGGACGGCGGCATCTACTCGTGCAAATCCAGTCTATGTAGATTTAAAAATGACGATGACGTCGATAATTTAGATTTCATAAATTTGATAAACTTTGATGACAATTTAAAAATATAACCTTAACTAACCTTGCATGATTACCTGCATGATTTTTGACAATTTGTTAACAAAATAATAACAGGCTGGCGTTAAATATTATAATATTTAGTTATAAGTGCTAGTTGTAGATGTATTACGTGAATCCACGCCCAAAAAGAACTAATATCTCGCTAATTATAAAATCAAACTGCCAATGTTCTGGAATACATTGCAAAATTTCACAATCAGACCAAAATATCCCGTAGTTGCGTATTTATCTGATTCATTCAATTAAAATTTAACGTTATTACGAATTTTTTCGAGGTTAAAATTCTGGATATTCTAAAGAGCTAAGAATAATCGCAAGTAAAACTAAAATTAGCCCGTGAATGTTGTTTACAAATATATGGAAACTGTTTGTTTCGTTACAATTGCATCTGTTTAAAATTTATAAATTATTGCACATTTGGAGTAAACGTATATTTTCGAACAAGAATTTTTTTGTTTAGGATGTTCTTTGATAAGGCAAAATTTGCACAATGCTGTCAAAAACAAAATTTTAGTCTAGTGGGGTGGTCTATATTACCAGAAAATTTATATTATAATAAAATATGAAGACCCTCGGGGAAAAACCAACTTAGTCCACTTTTTCAAAAATCAGAGAATTCAGCTCCATCTATTAGCTGCTAAGGTGTAATAAAATTCAAGGTATCAACTATGGGGAAGAACCAACGTAGTCCTGACAAAATGAACGGGGAATAATAAAAGGTTCGGGGAAGAACCACCGTAGTCCTGACAAAATGAACGGGCAATAATAAAAAGTTCTGGGAAGAACCAACTGAGTCCATGAATCAATGAGGAGAAAACTGGTATTTTTTGGAATTTTATTTTTTGGACTAAGTTGGTTTTTCCCCGAGGGTCTTCATATATTAATGGCGGCTTAGCATCTAAATCTAAACCTTTATGCCTACCAGGAATATTGCCCCTTTTCTTTGTCCTATACAATTTGTTAAAGCCATTCAGGTGATTTCGTGCATGCCTGCGACGAAAGCGTGCATGAGGCGAGAAACACAATTGGTGCTTTTCTGCCAGCTTTTCGGCCGGCTTGTAATGTTCGCGCTACCTAAAAAGGCAAAGGCACAATTAGAGCTTAACAGCTTGGTTTCCTTCGAACTATATCCATACCTATGTATATCTCTCCATGCCTTTTCTTTTAAATACATATTTTTAAATCCCTTATCTCTAATAGCTTTTCTGCCATTTTAAATGACAACATTTATGTTAGGGACGACGTGGCTTATTATAAAATTTATTCAAGCGCGACTTCTGATTTTAATTATCTTTGGATTACAATCATTTTCCAAAGCCACGTCATATTCTTCTGCTTCCTATACAGAAGTCCTAACATAAGTAACGAAGCCTCCACTTCATCCGTTGATACTATTTCCGAACAGATCTCGGGTTTTTTGTCGTCCAATCCTGAGTGTGAAATCATTGTTGCGGGTGATTTCAATGTTCACAACGTTAAATGTCTGACTTACTCAAATGGCACCAGTATTTCTGGCAAGGACGTCGAGCTCTTTGCAGACATCAATAACTTGCATTAAATTGTGGATTATCCCACAAGAGTCCCTGATGTTGCTGATCAAGGAACCTATCTCCTTGATCTTTTTCTAACTTCTCATCCAGAGCGTTACTCCGTCAAAGTTGATTCACCTCTCGGCTATTCAGACCACTGCCTAATCTGCGCTAACTTCCCATTCGAATTTCCCACCCCTCTCAAACCAGTTCGAAGAACTGTATGGCATTATGGGAAGGCCAATTGGCAAGGGCTTATTAATATCTTCCAGTCTATAGACTGGAACCTGTGTTTCCAGAATAGAAACGCCAACTCTGCCGCTATCCGTATCACCAGGATCATACAGGCAGGAATGCATTTGTTCATTCCCCACTCTACCAAATCTGTGAAGCCTAGGCCCAACAGATGGTTTTATCGGGAGTGTATGAATGCAAACTAAAGAAGCCGCCTTTCGAGCGTACAAGAGCTTCCCGAGTGAACACAGTACACAGTACACTCCCGAGTACAACAAAGAAATTCTTGTAAAACCGCCATCAAAAAAGTCAAAACCTTATTTGACAACAAATTGAGAAGTAAACTCCTAAATGCAACCTCCGGTAGCAAAAACTTCTGGTCCTTGGTAAGTTCCATCAAGAAGAATTTCACTACAACTTCAACCCCTTCCTTTATTCACAATGAGAAGGTAATAGCAGGCAGCAAATCCAAGGCCAATTTATTAGCATCTATGTTCGCTTCGAATTTTTCTTTAACCGAAACTGATGTGCTACCCCCTGTTTCCGAGCGTAACGCCCATTCAATGGACAGGGTTTTTTCAGGACTCGCGAGGTGTACAGGTGCCTCAAAGAGCTCGATGCTAACAAATCCACTGGACCCGATAATGTACCCCCTATCGTCTTAAAACAATGCGCCTCACCTTTGGCTAAACCTCTGCGCAAATTATTTTCCCTGTCATATTTCTCCGGAGTTTATCCCGACTCTTGGAAACTTGCTGTTGTTCAGCCCATACCAAAAAAAGGTGATTCCAGCAATCCCTCCAATTACCGCCCAATAGCAATAACTTCTATTCTCTCCAAAACCATGGAGACGATAATCAACAAAAAGCTTATGGGATATCTAGAATCCAACCTACTCATAACAGACGACAGACAGTATGGCTTCCGACAAAAAAGATCCACTGGCGATCTTTTAGTCTGTCTTACAGAACACCTCAGCCGTTGTCTGCATGGATCCGGCGAGTCTAGTCTGGTAGCTCTGGATATCTCCAAGGCTTTCGATAGAGTTTGGCACCCAGCCCTGTTAGCTAAACTCAAAGCTATTGGAGTTGACTCACTTCTACAGAAGTGGATTGAGAGTTTCCTTTCTGGCCGTTCAATCAAAGTAGTATTGGATGGCGTCAAATCCGCATCCCACCCGATCTCTGCGGGGGTCCCCCAGGGGTCAATTTTATCACCGGCCCTATTTCTCATATTTATAAATGAGCTTCTTTCAATCCCCTCCAACCCATTTCTCAGCTTCGCTGACGACGGTACTCTACGTTACTCGTACAGCGTCGATACAATACAGACTCATGCCAGATCCTGTGTTGATGATGATCGCGAACTAATGTCCAAGTCGATTAATAACGACAGTAAACTGGTTCTAAAGTGGGGAGAGAAGAATCGTGTTGAATTCAACTCCGACAAAACCAAGTACTGTCTTATCTCCAAAAAGAAGTTCAACACCTCTCCACCTTTGAAAGTGGGTGAAGTTCAACTAATGGTCCAACAATCCCTACACATCTTAGGCGTGACATTAGCCAAAGACTTGCGATGGAATGACCACATATTCCAAATCGCCAAACAAGCATCTCAGTGCTTGGGATTTCTTAAGAGGTGCAAGTTCCTCCTTCAGCCATCGGCCCGTGCTGTTATTTATAAATCCTACACTCGGCCTCTTCTCGAATATAACTCCCTCGTTTGGGGCGGCGCCCCAATAACCACCTTGGCATGGTTAGATAAGGTGCAAAAAAGGGCACTCAAGTTAATTGATGACGACACCGCCTGCTCCACCATCGACCCCCTGAGCCACCGTAGGAATGTAGCAGCACGGACAAAATTTTATCGCTACTACCATAGTGACTGTTCCTCCGAGTTAAACGCTCTCCTACCTCCACGGCAATGTTATACCCGCAACACCAGATTAGCCCACTCGTCTCATTCCCTTCACCTGCAACTACCCTTTTCACGCACTCAACAAGATATGAATTCGTCTGTTAATAGAACAACTCGACTGTGGAATAATCTCTCGCAGTCAGTATTTCCGAGCTCCTACAACATCCAAGAGTTCAAACGCAGGGTTCATCACCACATTCTTCAATACCCCCCCCCCCGTACCTTTTAACCCTTAACCTATACCCCCTACCCCTCCCCCGTACTAAGCTTACTGCTAGACATTGCACCATGACGTGACAAATGACATGACGGACTAGTAGTACAAAGGGTGACTCCTGAGCTTAGTATCAAAAAGAAGATAATGACAGCTGCCAGCTCAAAATTTAAAATTTCGTAAAGCTCGAGCTGGCATTTCGGCTGACCGAAAATCTGAAGCTGTTATTGCGAGCCGATGTCTAGTGCTCCATATGCGAAAAGCTCAAGCTGGCAGAAAAGCTCCAATTGTGTTTCTCGCCTGAGAGCTTTATTCCCGAGTAAAAATGAAACTCGCCTGCACTTAGCATGCAACCCTTTCGCCACCGGCATGCACTTTCCCGCCACAAGCATGCACGAAATCGCCCGAATAGCTTTAAAAAATTGTATAGGACAAAGAAATGGGACTGTTATCTTGGTGGATTATTTATTTACGAAAATATTTTTTTGAGGTGATAAATTCTTTAAGCACAACAGGCACTTTTTAGCTTGGAGTAAAAACTAGAAACTTACGTCACGCGCACTTTTGTTGTGCAGCTTTTTTCTGGGCACTTGTAGTGCACCTACGCGCACTTGTTGTAAAGCCCTACATATACATATACTTACACATGTGTAATTAAACTTTTCCATTGTCCTATCCCAAATATCCCTAAAGTTTATTAAACTTAATGCAACTGAGATTCAATTGCACTTCCTGCAATACTGTTTAATCAACATTTTATTATTTAATTAAATTTCATTTCAAACATCAAATCATTCTGATTTGATTAAAAGTTGCTTATTAAGACTTCCATTTCATTTAATTGTCACGTACAAGATCTCACATTTCAATTACACATTCATTTAATTTGTCTTTAATTCAATTGCGCATGGAAGATATCATGTTTCAGATTCCATATTCTTTTCCCAAAACTCCCGTGGACGCTCAAAACATAACCATCGTTCAGCAGTCAGTTTTTAGGTCTCGAGTTGGTCGCCGGTCTCCGCTTTTAAAAAATTTAACTAAGTTTATAATAAAGTAAAAAGTTAATTTAGAAGTTGCGGTGTTTTAATTTTGCCCTCACAAGCCACACAATATAAAAATTGGTGTCAGATGTGGGGTGGCTATTAAGTGCGAAAGAAAAAGGGTTTCGTAAAAGTGAGAGTTTGGCAAATGTAAATTTTCCTTTTTGAGACGACGACGCAAGCAATTTAGAAGACCAGAGCTGGCTCACCTGGAAATCAAGAAGAAAATTTTATTTGGAAGATCTTATCTGGAGGAAAGTTCTAAAGAAGAAAAATTTTGACTGGAGGAAATATTTGGACTAGCAATTTTAAACAAAAGCTAAGTTAAACGGTACCTTTTACTTATTGAATTGAAATTTTTATTTTAGTTATTTTGAATCTTTCTTTTTATAGTCTTTTTAGAATTAAATTAAATATTATAAAAAAATTTTTTTTTCTCCTCGCTATAATTTTTAAAGTTTTTTGATTAATAAATAACATTTTATTGTTTTTTTTTTATATATTTTTAATAATTTCAATCTGGTGTAAATTCTGTGTTCAGTGATCTGTGCGAACTCAAAACCAATCACCTTAGGTTCTAATTTAAATAACTCAACTGTGTGACGTGGAAATTGTGCTTCCTACGTATAAGATAAATATTTTTCTTGTTTTTTATTCTCGGATTTGCGTGGAATCGTGACTATTAAGAATTTATGCTCGAAAGTTGTAGTTCCAAAGAGCCGGTAAACGAATTATCTACCAATATGCCTGTGAAGTTCGATAAAGATTTTGCCTTGAAATTTATTCCCGAATTTGATGGGAATCGTGACCATTTACATCGTTTTTTGAGTTGCTGCGATATGATTGACGGTGACTATAGTGACACAGACTACGAATTATTTTTGAGCATTATTAAATGTAAATTAACTGGCCCGGCATACAGTGTCGTTAAATATAAAAGTTTCGAAGATTGGAACGAACTAAAAAAGATTTTGCAAGAACAATTTCTGGAGCGACGAACACTTGCTCAGATTCAAACCGAATTGGTAAATAGCAAACAAAATTTTAGCGAAGACGTCAGATCTTTCGCAAATAAAATCGAGCGACTTTTAGCAGATTTAAATGATGCCTGCGTGGCAGTAGAGGGTGAAGGAGCTTCCAAAGTTATTGAAAGCCTTAACGGCAAAACAGCCCTAAAAGCTTTTGTAGATGGATTACAGAGTCCAATAAGACTTGTTATTAAAGCCAGTAGATTCGACAAACTTGCAGAAGCAGTCGAAGCAGCAGTGGAAGAGGAAAAATCGTCATATAAGACAAAACTTCCAACTAAATCGAATTTAAAATGCTCCTTTTGCCATAAAGTTGGTCATAGTGCAACAAACTGCTACTTAAAACTAAATCCAGGACCTTCTAAATTTCCAACCTTTTCCAAATTCGAAATCAAAAAGGAACCTTCTCCATCATTTAGAGTGAGCGCGCTATTCTGTAGCTATTGTAAGAACCGTGGTCATCACATTAAGGATTGCCGAAAAAGGGCTTTTAATGAAAACAAACGGACTCAAACCTTTGCTAGTTCGGAACAATGTCCAAGTGGAGTGGACAAATTTTCGGAAAACTTCCGCAGCACTGGTGCGAACGGAGGTCCCACCAGAGCAGAAAAATTGCAGTGAATTATTCTTTAAATCCCTCCAACAAAACTAATTCTAAAATACTACTAAATTCTAAAACTTTACCAAATTCTAAAACATTCCAAAATTCTACTACGAAAGTCTTAAAAAACATCTCGTCAACAAATATACAAAACTGTTATAAAACAACACTTGAAGATATGAGCCTTCTTTATAACCCTGAATTATTCCTAAATTCTTATGCTAAATCGTGTTCAAGCCATATCCCTAGTGTTAAATATACTGACAACTCCGACGAGTTCTATTCCAATTCTAATACTAATACTAATTTTCAACATTTTGAAATAAAGGAAGTTTATAATATTGTCTTAAAAAATTCTAAAAAGTATGATTCTATTTGTTTAACCACTAATTCTGCCTCGGAGAACAAAGTTAAATTACTTGTAGATAGTGGCAGTGAAATTTGCATATTGAAACTAAATAAGTTGATTCCTAGCCAAATTGTATATACAAATTTTAAAGTGAAATTAAGAGGTATAGGTGACGATCTTAAAGAGACAATTGGTTTAAGCTATATTGAATTTAAATTTGATCATCAAACCATTTCTTATCCATTTCATATCGTGACTAACGATTTTCCAATTCCAAATGACGGAATAATTGGCATTGATTTTCTCGACAAATTTGAAGTAAAGCTCGATTATGGTCCGAAACAACTTTCTTTATTTCTTAACAATACATTACACATTTTAAACCTCGAACCATCTGTTTCCAAAATAATCATACCTCCTAGATCCGAATATATAGCGAGAGTGAAAACCGATAATAAATACGATTGTCTATGTATGGCTAAACAGCTAGAAAGCGGTTTACTTATTTCCAATAGTATCTCAACGCCAATAAATAATACTTGTGCTATTTCTGTCATAAATCCTAACGAACATGAGGTTGAGCTTGATACCAATGATGTTGAACTCTTAGACTTGTCTGAATATCAAATTTGTAGCATCCTTTCTGAAAATATTGACCATATTCTAGATTATGATCGTATTAAACGAGTTCAAAATGAGATTAGAACGTCTCATATGAATACTGAACAGCGTGAACAGATCCTAAGCCTTTGCACTAGTTATAATGACTTATTCTATCTTAAAGGAGATAAACTTTCTCATACCAAAGCTATTCAACATCATATTCCGACTCCTGGTGCGCAACCAATACATGTTAAGCCTTACCGATTACCGGAGGCACAAAAGGCTGAAGTTAACGACCAAGTAACGCAGATGCTAACCGACAAAATTATACAAGAATCTAAAAGTCCTTGGAACTTCCCTTTGATCGTTGTTCCCAAAAAACCCGATATTCATGGGAACAAGAAGTGGCGCATTGTAGTTGACTTTAGGAAACTCAATGAAGTTACTGTTGGTGATGCTTACCCGTTACCTAACATCACCGAAATACTCGATCAATTAAGTAACTCAAAATTTTTTTCAACTCTTGATTTGGCTAATGGGTTCCACCAGATCGAGGTTAACCCAGATGATAGAGAAAAGGCAGCCTTCTCCACGCCACTAGGTCACTACGAATACATTCGCATGCCATATGGTTTAAAAGGTGCACCCGCCTCATTCCAGCGCCTAATGAATAATGTTCTTTCTGGTCTACAAGGATCAAAAGTATTCGTTTATATGGACGACGTAGTGATTTACGGAAAAACCCTTAAAGAGCATAACGACAAACTCAAGGAAGTTTTCGATCGTTTGCGGCTGAATAACCTTAAACTTCAACCTGATAAATGTGAATTTCTCAGACCAGAACTAACCTATCTTGGTCACGTCATTAGTGAAAACGGTATTTCACCAGATCCGAATAAGGTTGAATGTGTCAAAAATTTCTCAGTACCTAAATCACCAAAGGAAATAAAAATGTTTTTAGGACTAGCTGGCTATTATCGGCGATTCATCAAAAATTTTGCTCAAATTTCCAAGCCCTTAACAGAGCTACTGAAAAAGAATATGCCATTTAACTGGTCCCCCAAATGTACAGAGTCTTTTAATATTTTAAAGGAAAGCCTTATCAGTCCGCCCTTGCTGCAATACCCAGATTTTTCTAAGGAGTTCATCCTAACTACCGATGCCAGTGGACAAGCAATCGGTTCTATACTATCCCAAGGCGAAATTGGATGCGACTTACCGATCGCTTATGCTTCCAGAACCTTAGGAAAGAGCGAACTCAATTATTCTACCTTAGACAAAGAGCTTCTAGCTATTGTTTGGTCAGTGCAACATTTCAGGCCTTATCTATTTGGAAAACGTTTCAAAATTTACACTGATCATAAACCCTTGATTTATTTACACAACTGTAAAGATCCAAGTTCCCGAATGATGCGTTGGAAGCTGAAGTTAGAGGAATTCGACTTCGAAATTATATATAAAAAGGGCGATTCTAACACAAATGCAGATTGCCTCAGTCGAATTTACAAAATGACCTTAAGATCTGACATGAAAAACCCAAAAGTTTCAAAATCCTATTCTGAAGGCAACGACTTTGATGACAACCTTAACAATAATAATAATAATAATCATTTTAAGCCAATACTAGATCCGCAATCCTACGACAATTTCTTAGATTCATTTAATAAAGGTGTAATCCTAAACAAAAATGTTCACGACTCTTCAGATAGATTACCTAAAGACAAGAACACAACTATAGGAATTTTTGTTAGTAAGGAACTCAATTTAGATGAAAATTCAAAAGCTCTAGTGGAAGAGATGGGAAATTTGACCGCTTTGAATAATTTAAACACCCAAAGTTTGAATGAGCATAGCGTTGTACCATTAATTGAAAACGATAATATTTTACTCTTAATTACAAATGCTACTTGTACCAAATCCGATTATATGGATCTTTTCCAAACCTTGAAATCCTTAAAAGTTTATCTAAGTGAGCATAATATCAATTCCATAAGTCTAACCAATCCCACTAAAAATTTGTCGTACAAGCATTTAAGATTTAACTTTATCCGTGCTATGGTTAAACACATCTTTCTTGACTCAGAAATTGTTATAACTTTCTACCACAATACTCTAAATTCGAATTTAACTAAAGACGAAATCGCTAGACTATTACATGAATATCATACCAATCCTACCGGAGGACACAATGGTGTCAACCGTACTTATAAACGTATAAAACAGTACTACAAATGGAAAGACATGTATAAAGATATTAAACGATTCATAAATAACTGCGAAGCCTGTAAGAAAAACAAAGTTTTTAGATATACCCGCGAACCTATGGTCATTACTTCTACAGCCAGTGAAGCTTTCGAAAAAATCTCTATGGATATTGTCGGCCCCCTTCCTGTTACGGAAAGAGGAAACAGATACCTTTTGACATTCATAGACGATCTCACCAAATATTCAGATGCTATACCGATTCCTAACCAGGAAGCGAACGTGATAGCTGAAAAGGTGGTTACCGAAATTATTTTCCGATATGGAACTCCAAAAGTTATTTTAACTGACCAAGGTCAAAATTTCGTCGGACAAATTTTCAAACAAATGTGCAAACTTCTTAAAATAAACAAAATACAGACTACTGCTTATAGACCCCAATCGAATGGTTCTTGTGAACGAAACCATCGAAGTCTCACAGAGTATCTAAGATGCTTTGTAAACCGGTCACAAAATGACTGGGATACTTGGATAAAGTATGCAGTGTTCGTCAATAATACAACTCCCAACACATCCACAGGCTACACGCCTTTCGAATTATTATTTGGTAGAAAGGTTGAACTTCCATCTACATTTTCTCGTTCTCCTGAGACACTTTACAACTATGATATTTACATCAACGAACTAAAATCAAGGTTGCAACATGTAAATCAAGTCGCAAGAGAACACATCATTAAAAATAAAGAACTGTCGAAAGCTCAGTATGATAAGCAACTAAATCAGTCTTGTTTTAAGGTTGATGATTTAGTGTTACTTAAGGACTCAGGTACTTCAAAGGGCAAATGTAAAAAGCTATCGCCAGTATGGCTTGGTCCATATAAAGTCTTGTCCACAGAAGGCGTCAATACTATTATACTAATTAAGAATAAATCAGTAAAAGTTCATAATAATCGCCTCATTCTATATCCTTCAAAACTTTGAGTCTACTAGTTGGCACACTCTAAATGCTTTGCATTCTTTCTAGGTCTAACAAAATGAAAATCTTGGATTTTTCCATATTTCTAACATTACTGGGTACCTCGTATAGTGCCGCCGACGGAAACGATACTTGCTTTAACATTACTAAATTGGACGACAGAGCGGGATTCTATTACGAAAATGTCGGTCAACTCAAAATCAGCAACGATAAATGGAGACTTCTTGTCCACACTGATCTTCAAGATATTAAAGAACAGTTCAAGCAAATAAATTCGCTGGCCGAAAAACTTATAACGTTGTGTGATATTTCAAAAAAGGATAGGCCACTTAAGGAATGTTCATTATATCTCCCTCAAATAAGACAAACTATGGTAGGCATCCAAGCCCAAAATAAATTAATTAGCAACGTATTAAATTCAGATTCAGATCTGATCCAGAAAAGAGGCCTAATAGACGGTATTGGTACCATTGCAAAACAACTTTTTGGTACGCTTGATAATGAGGACGCAAAATATTACGATGAGCAACTCAAAACACTGAATGAAAACGAAAATCACATACAAAATCTTGTCAAAGAGCAGACTACAGTATACCAATCAGTTATAGATCACATAAATCAAACAATCTATTATATTAATGATCTAGAAAACAAAATGACTAAAGCCGTTCATAAAGTAAATAATTTAGAGTCACTTATAAACAATAGTTCTTATACCTACGAACAAATTTCCACGGTTAATGAATTATTTGTATCATTTGTAATGATCACCAGTCAATTTAGTCAAGCACAGTCACATATTATAGAAATATTAGCTTCTGCCTCTCAAGGTATTTTACACCCATATATCATAAGTGCCTCAGATATTATAAAGGAACTATTAAAAATTCAAAGTCTTTTACAAAGTGGCGTTTATTTACCTATTAAACCAAATATGTTAAATATCGATGTATTCTATAAAATAATTCATATCCATGTATATTTTAGTAATAAAAAACTTAATTTTATATTAGTTATTCCATTAGTAAACTCATTTGAATTTAATGTATTTAAAATAACTAGCGTTCCAAAATATTTTCAAAATGATACATATGCATTAATCATTCCAGATAAACAATTTATTGTAATTGATTCCGTTAAACAACATTATTTTCTTTTCAAAAACGAAGATTTAGAAAAATGCCTAAAAATCAAAAAAGCGGATTACATTTGTGACCAAACTATACCAGTTTCTATTTCACATCTGGAAAGTTCCTGTGAACGACAACTCATAGATCCTGTTCTTAATCTTCCCAAATCATGCCAGAAGCGGATAATGCAACTTGAAAGGGCTATCTACCTCCAGCTTGCCAAGCAAAATTCCTGGATATTTGTGTCTGCACGAGAAGAACAACTTATTATAAAATGCAAGGCGACTACCATCCAAATCCAAATACAAGGTACTGGAATACTTAAACTAAAACAAGGATGCACAGCTCATACAAATACTTTAATATTAAATTCAAAAACAAATTTCAACAGCGATGTAACTCTAAGTTATTTTTCTAATGCACCTATCTTAGATAATATTGATATGTATGATTACAAGCAATACTTACCGTATAACAATGATATAAATTTAAATAGTAGTAATTTCCAAATAATTGACCAAATAGAAAACTTAAAGAAAATCAGCCACAATATCGATAATTTAAAGCAGCATTTTGTTCCATTAGCAAAAATAAAGAGGCATTCTTACCATATATATTCATTGTCCATAATCATTATATTCATACTTTTGTTACTATTTATACGTATCATAGTTAAGCTTAATTTTAAAGGAATATGTAAAAACAAAATCAAGGCCAACGACCAACAGAATGAAATTTCTTTATCCAATCCAGATAACGTAAACATTAATACAGAAAATAGTACTACTGCTTGTTCTTCACATGAAAATAACACCAATCCTAGGTATAATTTTCATTCTTAAGGGGGGGCGTGTTGTAAAGCCCTACATATACATATACTTACACATGTGTAATTAAACTTTTCCATTGTCCTATCCCAAATATCCCTAAAGTTTATTAAACTTAATGCAACTGAGATTCAATTGCACTTCCTGCAATACTGTTTAATCAACATTTTATTATTTAATTAAATTTCATTTCAAACATCAAATCATTCTGATTTGATTAAAAGTTGCTTATTAAGACTTCCATTTCATTTAATTGTCACGTACAAGATCTCACATTTCAATTACACATTCATTTAATTTGTCTTTAATTCAATTGCGCATGGAAGATATCATGTTTCAGATTCCATATTCTTTTCCCAAAACTCCCGTGGACGCTCAAAACATAACCATCGTTCAGCAGTCAGTTTTTAGGTCTCGAGTTGGTCGCCGGTCTCCGCTTTTAAAAAATTTAACTAAGTTTATAATAAAGTAAAAAGTTAATTTAGAAGTTGCGGTGTTTTAATTTTGCCCTCACAAGCCACACAATACACTTTTGCTGCGCACCATTTTCTGGGCACAAATATTGAAATGTTACAGCCATGTAGCTATCTGGAACATGAAAACTTTTGTATGAGCTCCAGCAACCGACAGCAGTATTATAATTCTACGGTGTGTGAAGCAAAATAGCTATGAGGGGTGTGAGGGGTTGCTTTTCAATGTTGCAATTCATTACATATTCTCGCACACTGAAGAATTTTACGCTGCTGTCGGTTGCTGGAGGTCGACAAAAAGTTGCCATGCTCCAGGCAACCACATGACTCCTAGTGATGAGCACAAAATTTAATGGTCTTTTTCTTGCAGTCTTGTCTTTAGCAAGAACAAGATTTAGTTATGCTTGCAAGAATAACAACAAAATAAACTTGCAAAATTTTCACTAAACTCATTCTTTTAAAAACAAAAAATATCAAATTGATTATGAAGTTCAAGTAATTATGATAAAAATACATGTGTGTATATTTACTTTTTAGTATGATAGTTCTAAAAGCATTTGTACATAAGTACATAATGAACACGCATGCACTGATTGCACAAATTAAAGATGAGCAAAACTGGTCTTGTTCTTGCAATCTTGTCTTGTTCTTGCACATTTAGCAAGAACAAGAACAAGACTTACTTTTGCTTGCAAGAACAAAAACAAGACAGACTGAACAAGAACGGGGCAAGAACAAGACTATATTAGTTTTGTCTTGTTCTCGCGTTTGCTCATTACTAGGCTGCAACATTTAAATATTTTGCTTGAATTAATCGCTTTCGGCAACATGGAACACGTTAGTATCTTATGCACATTTTTATGCGCACTTTTGTTGAAAAAGTTTGATTTGGGATTTTTACTTTGTATTATGTAGTATGTTATATTACAATAATATTATATTATATTATATTAATTATTAGCTTGCCAGTACCGGGAAGTTATGGATGGTAATCGGTCTGAAAATTGAAATCGAAATTTTCAACGTATTTTAATTTTTCAAGGTCCCAAGAGCATTTCAAACAAAAATTTGAGAGGAAGTATGTGGGGGGCCTCGGTAGTCTAGGGGTAAGGCGCCTGACTGCTATCCCAGAGGTCCCGGGTTCGAATCCCGCCCAGCCCCACGGTCCTTTGTCTTTTCCACTTTCCCACCCACATAACTTTCCTTCTTTCTTCTCCCCTCTTTAGCCTTCGCTACTCCTTCCCCGCTCCACCAAGCGCATGTCATCGGTTGGCTGATGAGATTCAACTCGTTTCAGGAGGCATAACACTCCAGCGAGTTGTTTCTCAAAATCCCCCGATGACAGAGTCGCGAAATGGTTGGAGTAAAATATCGCGGCTAGGTTGTGGCAGCTCCTTCCTAATTCTATCTCTTTCTACTCTCTATCTTCCGGCTAGAGCTGCCGTTCGACATTCTATATAAAAAATATAGATTGTCGAACAGTACAAAGGGGCTTTCCCTAAGCCTCTAGTCTATCACATAAAAAAAAATGTGTGTGTCTGTGTGTGCATACGTATGTGGTCATTTTTTCCTGCACGATATCGCACGAACCAAAGCACAAAGCGTATTAACGGAAATATGATCTGAAAAGATTTTTATAAAATTTGGTCGAGCCGTTTTTTGGTTTAGGCGACATAAGTGATTTTTATACCTGCACAATATCGCGCGAACCATAAAAGATATCGACTTAGTTGAGGTGCCGTTCGAAGAATATTAACCAATATATGATCTGAAAAGATTTTCATAAAATTCCGTCGAACCGTTTTTTTGTTTAAACGACGTTCATGATTTTTGTGAACTAAAAATTATGTCGAATTCTTTGAGGTGCCGAAAGAAGAATATTAACGAAAAAATGCTCAGAAAAAAATTGCTTATAACATTCGATCGAGCCTTATTTGTTTAAATGGAAAAACTTTGGGAAAGTGTCAGAAAGACCTTAAATGGATAAGTTTTGCTAAACGAAGTGATCTTTTTTGGATTCTGCATAGCGATAGCTTTCCAAAATAACATCACTTGGCAAAATTCGTTACTCTTTAAAAATCGTGCAAACATTTCGTTACCCTTTACATACCACGAATTTTTCAAACCTTGGATCAGAACTTTTTACGAGGAAATCTTTATCCTTTTTGGTCAAGTCTCACAAATACTACTACCGGAAAGCTTTGGAGTCTCCAAATGAAGTCATTCTGTTCCCAGTTTATCAGCGGCGCTTCAACACGCTCAATACGAATTCGAACACCCGCTTTACTGTAGCGAACCAAAAAATGTTTGCTTGCTAACGGGAATAGGGAAGTGGCACGTATTTATTTTTTATAAAATATTTCCTGATGTGGACTTTTTTTTTAAATAAGAACAAAACAACAACAAAATTTGCTTTACAATGCAAACAGCTTTTTTTAATTGAACCATATACAGTTCTTTCTTATACAAATCTGAAATCTTATTTCTACCGCTTTTACAGTTTGTATACAGGTTAGGGAAAATTTAAGAAATTTCCTATATTTTAGAAACGTATTTGCTTTTTATAAAATACTAGCATAAAACCCGTGTGCCTTGCAACGCCTTTAAATAACAGCAGTTTATTATGAGCACTATTTTCCTTCAAAAAAAAAAAATAATCGCAAGTAAAACTAAATAAAACAGTCAGCTGTTATTATCCCTAAAAAATGTTTAATATAGAGCATGCTTTTAATAAATATGGTAAACAAATTCCTGCGTATATCACCATCTGCAAGTTTTGAAGCAGAGATTGGCATGTACTTATATGTCATCAAGAGAAATGACATTGTAGGGTTTGACAAACGTTCGTTAAGTTTGTTCGCCCATTTACGTGGATTCAAGAAACTATGAAGCAATCACAAATGCATCCTAAATAAAGTGAATATCGAGTTTAACACATTTTGAATTTCGAGAAATGGTAAAACAAGCGTTTCATTATATATGCTATATATTGTTTTATACTAAGTTCTAAGAACAACTATTGAAATAAATAACTTCTCATACAACTGTTTCCAACCTGTTTCTCCCCTCGGGGTTGAATTTCGAAAAATCCATGAGGCCTTGTTTCATTATTTATGATGTTATAGTATTTATACAAAATTCGAAAAAAATCTGGCTGAAGAAAAAATTCCCGATCAAGAAAAATGACATTTTAGGGTTTGACGAACGTTCGTTAAGTTTGTTCGCCCATTTACGTGGATTCAAGAAACTATGAAGCAATCACAAATGAATCCTAAATAAAGTGAATTTCGAGTTTCACACGTTTTGAATTTCGAAATGGTAAAACATGCGTTTCATTATATATGCTATATATAGTTTTATACCAAGTTCTAAGAACAACTGTTGAAATAAATAACTTCTCACACAACTGTTTCCGCCCTGTTTCCCCTCGAGGATGAATTTCGAAAAATCCATGACGCCGTGTTCATTATTTATGATGTTATAGTATTTATACAAAATTCGAAAAAAAATCTGTCTGAAGAAAAAATTCCCGATACAACCTATTCAACCCCATTGCCTAGGTGATGAGTTTCAAAAAAGTGGATGTCTACGTCATTATAGGGATGCACTGTTAATATTTTAACCCTTTAGCTCCAGCGGTTTTGGTTAACTCCATTTCACCCCCTTAGGCTGCTTACACACCAAACTCGACATCGACACGACATTACAAAACGTCCATCGACAAAAAAATTTTTGTCGAATCTTCGTACACACCAAATTCGACACCTCGACACCATTCGACAACCAGAACCACTCGACACAACGAAAGTCACTGCATAAGTACTCGACGTGTCGAAAGTCGTCGTTCGACGTTTTTCCTCGTGTCGCCTTCAGTGGATATAAACTGATTTGAATGTGAAGCCCTTCGTCGGTAACAGTTTTTTTCCTTGTCGAGTTCTGTCGTGTCGTGTCGATGTCGAATTCAGTGTGAATTCACTCGTTTAATAATAAGAATAAATGGGTGTCACAACAGAAAATCTTGTCATGTCGTGTCGATGTCGAATTCAGTGTGAATAGACCCGCTTAATGATAAGAATAGATGTGTGTCGCGACAGAAAAATGTTGTCGAATTTCGTCGTGTCATGTCGATGTCGAGTTTGGTGTGTAAGCAGCCTTAGGGGATGAATTTCAAAAAATCGCTTCTTAGTGGATGTCCACGTAGTTATAGGGAAGCACTATCAAGCTTTCAGCCCTTTAACTCCAGCGGTTTGGGTTAACCCCATTTCACCCCCTTAGGGGATGAATTTCGAAAAATCGCTTCTTAGTGGATGTCCACGTCATTATAGGGATGCACTATCAAAATTTCAGCACTATAGCTCCAGCGGTTTGGGTTAACCCCATTTCACCCCCTTAGGGGACGAATTTCGAAAAATCTTCTTAGTGTATGTCCACGTCATTATAGGGATGCACTGTCAAAATTTCAGCCCTTTAGCTCTAGCGGTTTAGATTGGGCGTTGTCTATCAGTAATTGGGCGATTGGGCGTTGTCTATCACTTTTTATACAATAGAAAAAAATTAAACAAAATAAATCCCCTCACAACCTATTGAACCCCACTTCACCGTCTTAGGTAAATTCTCTTAGGTGGATTCTCCTTACATCCTATTTATTTATCCCCGTTTCACCCCTTAGGGGATAAATATAAAAAAATCCTGAAACACGTGTTTCGTTATTTATGGTTAGGAGTATTTTTACTAAGTTTGAAAAAAATCTGGACATACAGGCATCGATGGGAACGAAAAGGCTGACAACCTGGCAAAACAGGGGTCAACCTCGGAATTCTAGGGACCGGAGCCATACTCTGCCATTGGAAGAGGGTTGGTAAGGAACTGCATCGAGAAATGGGTCGCTGAGGAACACCGGAGACGGTGGGACGCTATGGCCACGTGTAGGCAGGCTAAAATGGTGCTTACGTTGCCGATTACCGCAGCCAGAAGAAGGATCCTGCATATGCAAAGGAGAACCCTCAGATGGTTGGTGGCACTGATTACAGGACACGGATGTTTCAGGTATCACCTAAAAAGAATGGGAATTCTGGAGGATGACACCTGTCGGATGTGCCTGGAGGAACCTGAGACGGCCACACACATAGTGTGTCACTGTCCGGCGGTGGCGAGAAAAAGGGCTGCCATAACTGGACTCCATTGGATGGAGGACATGAGGCAGACTCCCTTCAATCAGCTGCTTGCGATAACTAGGGGAGTCGAAGCAAGGGAGCAATGGGACAACCCACTGCAACCCCAATAAGATGACTCTAGGCAGAGGGACGAAAAGGGACCCGCAAATAGTGGTCTGATTCGGTATCCCTCGAAAAATTTATATATATACCATTTCAAACGCGAGTATTGCTTTACTAAGCAGTTTCCCAACTGGGCACTGACCATGTCCAATGAGGCTTTACCTACGCAATCGAACGAAGGCCAGTCTACTTGAGTATGCTATTGGCCCTCTTTATGGTCACCTAGCCAATTGCCCGTTTTCTTTGTCCTATACAATTTTTTAGGGAGCAACTTCTATCTAAGTGTAGTTTTACTCCCTTAGAAAATAATTTACTTTTAGCTGATAAAATCGAATTTGCAGCATAAAGTTGAAAAAACATTACAAAATTTTATGGTTTCATTCGATAATATGTAGTACATATTATCTCTTATTAAGTTAGTCGGCGACAAGGAAAAAACGCTAAAAAGTGAATTTTTGGAATCGATCCATTTTAGGGGGTAGTTTTTGGATGACTGCATAACTTTTTAATTAACTTATTGTGAATAAAATAGGCACGTTTTTTTATACTTCATTCAATATATTCGTTCCTGCTAACTTTTAGTATAACATACTCGTATGCATTGGGAAAGCTCTTTGTTAGGAAATTCTATAAAATTAAGCCTTTTAAGAAGTCCCTAGGTGCAAGTGTGATCTTCAAAAGTTTGCAAATCACGTTACTTTCACTATTTGTTTACTCGAAAACACCTGCACATAGAAAGCTGAAAATTCTTGAAGATGTAGTCCCAGCAATATACAAAAAATTTCAACAATATCGGTTCATTACTTTTTGAGTTATAAACGATCTTCTTTCATTGCTGTCAATTTTTGTAAAATAGTTTACGAGTCGTTTACGAATCCGACTTCGAAGCAAGTTTTCGCTTTTGGCAAATCGTTTTTGAATCGTTTCCGAATCGAAATGTTTCCAGGGATCTTTTTTAGATTTTGATCCAAAATTATGCATTTGTATGAAATATCAAATGTGATCAAAGTAGTAGTTGCAGATTTTCAACGGGTTTTCTTTGAACGCTTTAATTATCATCAGAATCTAATACAAGGCGCAAAACGCCCTCTAGCAGCGAAAAAAATTAACAAAAAATGCAAAATATCACGCCTTTCGATTCGATTTTTTTTCTCAATTTACAAACTTAAAATCTTTTCTTGTTCACCATCATAAAGTGCATAAAAGAACCTACGTATTTAAAAAGAAAGAACCTCAAACGATGCGATGGACAAAAATTATTGGGCAAACTATTCTCAAATTTGAAGTCAATTTTTAGGACTTGTATAAGATATTTTAACCAGTTATTGTTCACATTATAAAGTATGTATACTTTCTGAAAAATCCATGAAAGTTCACTAAAAAAAACCGTTATATAAAAAATTTATAACCAAAAACTTATTTTTTTTTTTAATTTATGTGTACAGATAGAAATTTTATATTGTAACCGCTGCAGCTAACATCATAATGAACAGCCTCTATTTTTACCCATCTATATTTAGAAAGAACAACCACAATGATGAAATTTTCACAAAATGGCCGATAACTTACATGGGCAAAAACGCGAAAAAAGGCATATTTGCGCATTCAAAACCCAGCAAAAAAAGTTTACCGACCGAGTTTCTTGTGGGTTCTCCCCCCATATGGCCCCTAAACAAGCCCGTTTCTGCTACAGGGGTTACTTTTTTACTTTATTGAAGGGATTACTTTTTATTGAAGATTTCAAGAAAAAGTTGCCACGGAGGGGACCGCCACGGACTATTTGACTTAAAATCGCTTTTCTGAGTTCAGGAAGAATGCTGAGTAAATTTCCGCTTCCGGTGACCACAGCTTCTTAGAACAACTTGAACACTTGAACTTTCCACTTCTGACGCGTTTTTTTCGGTTTGAAGTTAAAACCGCGACTGCCACGGTGGGGACTTGTTTGAATATGCGTTTGCACTTTGAATTTTAGAGAAAGCGAATTTTACAGTTAGGGATTCAAATCGAACGCGGAGAATGGGTTTTCGCATTGTTGCAGGTTCATGAAACATCCCCCGAGCAGAGGGAGCCACAACAGAACATTCGAACGCATGCAGGCTCTAGCGGCACTGCGGTTCGCAATTTTAACGGAAAATTTCGGACAAAATTCGAATACGTGTAAGTTCTGTATTCTGGCGTTCCGGTTTGCGATAAAAGAGAAAAAATCAAAGTTTTAGGCCCCAAAAACCATTCGTGAACGTCCTATCCCAAATCGCACAAGTTGGTCCATTTAATATGTGCAATTAATCTGGATTTTTGTAGTTGGGACATGCCACGGAGGGGACATTTTGCACAGTTTCTGGGGCCTGCCGGGCTTTATGGCTGGCTGGATGGCCGTTTTTTTTTGTGGAAAAATGTTGTCTAGGTCGGTATCCACCGAAAGCATTTTTTTTGGGTACTCATTTCCGACTCTAAAACGGTCATCGGCTCCGGACACGCATATGCCTTTTTCCGCGTTTTTGCCCACATAGAGGCGATTGCCAGAGGTAGAAAATGTCCATTTTGTATAGTATTCGATGCAACTAATATGTTCCAAAAAATTTTGAGACTGGAAACAATTCCTTATGTTTTACTTATCTGTCTCCACTTTATGTTATTGTTAAGTTTTTTTAGTTAAAGTCTTTGATACTTTTATCATCCGCCTTCCTTATCCTACGAACCGCCACTATGATAGGTTTGACTCTACATAACGCTTTTTGAAGTGAAACTTCCTTGCTCTCATTCCGGGAATTTTGAATTGATTCGAGCAGGTACGAGTGAATTCAGAAAACAGAAACGAAAACAAGGACAGTTGTACGAAACTGAAGTTGCCTTCTCACTCATTTACAGCTGTCACAATTCAAAATCGGCAACGACATCAAGGACAGCCATATGAAAAATAAGTTACGTTCAACACAACAAAACACAAACAAATTTACATACTCCACTAGCAAAAACCCGCGTGCGTTGCAACGCCTTTCAATAAAATAAGATTATGGGGACACAGTCTGCGATAGGAAAAATCTATAGTGAAAAAAAACAAATCTGAGAAAATTGATTTTGGGAGATGTCCGCCATGGACCAAACGATATATTGAGTATACTATATTGCCTATGGTGTTCTACTTATCATACTCTTTCATTTGATACCCATGTCGAAGGGGTTGTGAAGAAAACATTAATCCGCCCTCTTGAGATGGCCGCTATGGACCAAACGATATATTGAGTATACTATAATGCATATGGAGTTCTACTTATCATACTCTCTCATTTGATACCCATCTCGAAGGGGTTGTGAAGAAAATGGTAATCCGCCCTCTTGAGATGACCGCCATGTTCCAAACGATATATTCAGTATACTATATTGCTTATGGTGTTCTACTTATCATACTCTTTCATTTGATACCCATGTCGTAGGGGTTGTGAAGAAAATGGTAATCCGCCCTCTTGAGATGGCCGCCATGGACCAAACGATATATTGAGTATACTATATTGCTTATGTATTCTACTTATCATACTCTCTCATTTGATACCCATCTCGAAGGGGTTGTGAAGAAAATGGTAATCCGCCCTCTTGAGATGATCGCCATGGACCAAACGATATATTGAGTATACTATATTGCTTATGGTGTTCTACTTATCATACTCTTTCATTTGATATCCATGTCGAAGGTGTTGTGAAGAAAATGCTAATCCGCATTCTTCAAGTGGCCGCTATGGACCAAGCGACATATTGAGTATACTATATTGCTTATGGTGTTCTACTTATCATACTCTTTCATTTGATACCCATGTCGTAGGGGTTGTGAAGAAAATGGTCATCTGCGCTCTTGAGATGACTGCCATGGACCAAACGATATATTGAGTATACTATATTGCCTTTGCTATTCTACTTACCATACCCTTTCATTTGATATCCATGTCGAGGGGTTGTAAAGAAAATGGTAATCCGCCCTCTTGAGATGGCTGCTATGGACCAAACCTCTGCTTTTCTGTTGACATTTTTTTGCTATAAACCTCACCGAGCCCGAGACCTTTCCAACGAATGCAAAACCGTGGAAATCGGATCGTGCGTTCTGGAATTATAGCATCAGGAAGGAAATCCCGACTTATTTTTATATTATAGAAGATACATAATGGGGCTTATTCTCCAATTCGTTTCACGTGAAAAAAAAACTTCACCTGCATTTCACTTCATGTTACTGAGTGATTCACATGATTCGCAAGAAAAGTTTCACCTGGAACAAGTGGAACCGAAACTGTCAATCGTTATAAAAATGAACTTCAATCGTTGACATGTGGAGAATTGTGGTTGAGCAGTAGTAATAGTGATAATGATAGCAGTGATGACTTGGAAATAATATCCTAACGACGCGACGTCGCCAAATAAGAGACAAAACATTTACAGTTCATATAACTCATACGAATAGCAGTTTACCTTCTGCCATTCGGTATATTTCCTAGTGCGCACTGTAATCTCTTTCCATATTTCCGCGTATCGCTCTTTGGCTATAAAATGTTCGGAATACTTCTGCCCTTTTGCTACATGTTTGTGCTTTTTCATTTCACCCAAAAGAACATCAACCTGTTTCCTCCTCGTAATTTTTCTGTATACAAAAACAATAATTATCGGAAAATTGAAAATTTTAGTAAATAATTTTATAAATACGAAATACTCAATTCTTTGCTGCCATTTCGTACATAACTGCCGAAATACAACTTCGTAATAGGGTCTTCCACTTGGAAAAATTAAGTGAAACCCTTAATTATTTCACAACGAAAGTATTCACCTCAGGCGATTGCCAGAATAGTACTTTTGGAATGTGAACAATTTTTCACGTGAAACGAATTGGAGAATAAGCCCCAATATTTAGTTTCCTTTCCACTTCATTTCGTTAAGCATTTTAGATTTTAGCAACCAAGCCAAAGCCGCAGCACGTAACAAAACACAAACAAATTTCACAATTCGATGACAATACAATTTCACAATTTAGTTTCCACTTTATTTCGTTTAACATTTTGGATTTTAACAGCAACAAAGAGGAACTATCCATACTATTGATTTCATAAAATTGATTTTTGAGATACGTCAGCGATGAACTCGTCTTACCTCCCTTTACGTCCTCTCTAAGTGGCGTATCTCTATTCGTAACGTTTTAGGAGTTATGTAACATTTTTTTCCCGGCGTATTTCATTATTAAGTTCACGCAAACTTTACGTTATTTAGCTCCCTGAAAAGTTGCCAAAACTGAGATACGTCTATATGACTTGAAGGGGACGATATGTAATAACTCGAGGGAATAAGAATTTCGAACTGTCTTTCGTTAGTTAGCTACAAAGTGTTACAAGTAAATTTAACATCAGAGATCATTTTTGAAAAATATTTTTAAAATAAATTTTTAATATCACATTTAACTTATATTTGGCGGTAATCACTGTCACATTGAGTGGTTTTCTTTGGGTTACCAAAAGAATTGTTTTCTAGTTTTCTTTTCTCGAGTAATATTGGAGTGCGGTGATCAGTCATCAGCAGAATAAGGGGAACAACATGTAGCATAACATGCACGTGCCGCGACTATTTCGAACCTCCTGGTAACTATCCTATAAGTGAGGCTTATAACCACCGAATTATTACGGAACGAGCAACATTTGTGTTTGTTTAAAAGAGTTGTGGAGTTGCACCGCTTTCGCCGTGAACGACACATTTGCGAGAGGCCAGGACCGGATCCTGGTTGTAAAGCTTTTTGATAATAATTATAAAATAATAATATTGGAGCGAGTAAAATTCCTTATATTCCTTACATGTATGAATTATCTCCAATTTTCCTATGATGAAATTTGAATTATATTAAAAAATACGTTTATTGCCCAAATTGAGACCGTGTTCCGTAATATCAACCAGTATACCACCCAGTGAAAAAGGGTAAATTCAAGTGCTTACGTTGTGATTAACAGCACCTTACAACTCAATTTCTATTGTATTATTAGTTCATTGCTGATCTAATTTTTCGGAAAATTGACTTTTACCAGAAAATGGGAAATTTTTCGAAAAATTGACGAAAAAATGTAAAAATTCACGATTTTCGATTCGATTTTTTTCACTTTGTTTCAAGTTTAAAAAAAATTGTTTTACCATCATAAAGTGCATAAAAGAACCTACATTAAAAAAAAGAAAGAACATCATACGATGCGATGCATAAAACTGATGGGCCAATCAAATTTCAAATTTGAAGTCAATTTTTGAGCCTTGTATTAGATATTTTGACTTGAAATTTTAACCAATTATTGTTCACATTATAAAGTATAATCTTTGAAAATTTGATCAAATGTCACTTAAAATATCCGAAGGTATCACTAAAAACCAAAATTGAGCAGTTTCTTCAATTTTGGGGTTATGTGTGCAGATAAAAATTTCATATTGTAACCGCTGGTAGCCAATATCATAACGAACAGCTCGATTTTTTCGAACCTACACATGTCGAGATATACGCATCTATATTTAGAAAGAACGACCAAAATGGTAAACTTGCTAGAGGTAGAAAATGTCCATTTCGTATAATCTTCGATGTAACTAACATGATCAAAAAAAAAGAAAGAGACTGGAAACAATTCCTTATGTTTTGCTTATCTGACTCCACTAATAGCATACTATCTGTTTTCGTCGTTTGCAAATCGATTTCGTTTCGTTATCGACTCTCGTCTCAAAATCTTCTCGAAGATTTCGCGACTCGTTTTCGATTCGTAATGTATGTATGCTATGTTTCACTTCTGCCTTGTGTTCTTTAATACACAAACATATATTTATAATATTGTTTGAAAGTTAGTAAATATTAACACCTTGAAGGCCAAGAATGTATAAATGTTTGATAGCGAATGGACTTAATCTTGGGCAAGGAATTTAAATGAGTTCCAAACGTTGACAAGACTACGTAATTAGGACTTTTCGAAATTATGACGAAATACTAAGAAAATGTTTTATTATAAATAAAATTGAGTTAGAAAAGAATTAAGTTCTCACTACTTACACAGTTTATTGCGAACAGTCCTAAAAATCCGATTAAAATTGTTTGGTTTTGGATAATACGAAAACCCAAAAATTACACGAAATTACGTCATATTAATGTAGAAACTCCGAGAAGATATTCTTCGAACTTGAATATGACTTTAAATTGGACGAAAATTGACTAATACTTGAAAATTTCCGAAATGAGCACATTGATGATACTCAAATAAAATTCACTCAAATAAAGTTCATGAATGTAACTTGGCCACTATTCAGTTCATCCACAGTAGATAGCTTAAAGCACACAAGCCAGATGGTGAAGGTGGTAATAGGTAACATGAAAACACCTCCGTTTGTATTTCTCTCAACTCAGAATTAAGCTCTAGCTGCACGATCTCCATCATATATAAAAATCCGCAAACGACCAGTGACGACAGTTTCTTAAACGATCTGAGAGGATTGCAAGATATCGCGGGGTTAATTTGATTAATTTTATTAAAAGAAATTTTGTGATTTTGAAAGTGTGAATTCAAAAAAGTGCGAAATTAATAGGATTAATTAAAGATATAAAGTGCATTATGAATACCGAAGAGTTTCGACAATATGCTAAATGTGTTATCGACTACATTTGTGAATATAGGGACAATATATCGACAAGAAATGTAGCCCCAACGCTAGATCCTGGATATTTACGAGAACTCGTGCCTGGTGTGTTTTTTGATTAATATAATTAGAATATGTAATAAAGATGTGCATGAGTTTAGTTCCAATATATTATGTTTAATTCATTTAATATAACATAACAATATTAAAATATCCAAACGAACAAAAAAGAAAGAAATTAGTCTAAATAATTGTAATGTTTGCCATTAAAGATAAAGAAGGAATATGAAGAAAACTTTTAGATTAAAACAATTTTAAATTTTTTTTTGGTTCAGATAAAACGTTTATGATAAGCAATTTCGAAGAAAAAGTTTAAAGTGCTATAAAGATCCTGAATAAAAATCGTTGAATGCAATACGCACTTTGCTCTAGTTTCTGTCATCGAAATTAAAACTTTGTGATTGGAAATGAGAATATAAACTCACAAAACTCAAAATCACTCAACCAACTAAATCAAAAATGGTGTAATTGCTGATAACTGAACTTCATATAATTCTGATACATTAAAGTTTATCCTGCTGGAATTTCATGTCGCCACTCCTTTAAATTAAAAGTAGTAATAAACACAATTATTTTCAACTAGTTAACTGCAATATATC
This sequence comes from Thereva unica, assembly GCA_949987705.1. NCBI lineage: Eukaryota > Metazoa > Arthropoda > Insecta > Diptera > Therevidae > Thereva > Thereva unica. Next base: position 129,923,706 of record OX465281.1, read on the forward strand.
GTTTTGAAAATATTTGAAATAAGTTTACATATCAGATTGTTTCAATGGTTTGAAATACATTGCCCTTTTATAACTGAAGCTATTCTAATTATTTCATACCAGTGATCGTAAATAACTATTATATTTGTATTTTTATCTTAAAAAATCAAATAGTAAATGGTCTGATCTGCTTAAAATTTATATTGGATACTCAGAATAACGCTGTTCTACGCTGTGGTGGGTTACTTTTAAATTGCATACTTTTATTATAAAACTTAGGTTTAATAGTTTGTATAAATTTTAGTAATCAAAAATAACAGTTATATTTAACTAAAAAAGTTTTAGGTCATTAAGAACACCAAGTTCCTTCAAAACTGTTATGAGAAGACTTTTATTTTTAAAATCAAAAATAACTGTTAAAAAAGACTTATTTTTTCTGTTTTGCATAAAAGTCTTTTTAAGATTTTTAATTTTCCAATTTTTCTATAAAAGTCTTTGAAGACTTTTATTTTTATATTTTATAGAAAAACTTAAAAAGACTTTTATGCAAGACAGAAAAAAATAAACGTCTTTTTTAAGAGTTATTTTTGATTTCAAAAATAAAATCTCATTTTAATTATTATTTCGAACAAAAAAAAAAAAAAAAAACAAAAATCATTAATAGCGGTTTTAAAAGATTTAAAACAATACTAGACAAAGATTATAGTTAAAAATAACTTTTAATATTCTCAATTTGTTGTCTTAAACCATATATGCTTCAAAATAATAATTAATTTCTGATTTTTTCGATATACTATAAGTTACGATACCTGTTTCATACACAACCAGAATGCAGTACTAGCTTCTCGCAATTGCGATGTCATCTATTCTCAACTCTAACTTCTTGCCTTCCTGATCTGCACCAGTCTTTCAGTGACGTTCTCGTCTCCTTATCACATAGTTTAGACCCTTCCAAAAAAACAGCAAGTTCCTGCCATGTCTAAAGGCCCCCACGCACGGTCAAATTTGATGAACATCCAGATTTTCATCAAACCCAGTTTGAAGATGTTTCTGTTATCAGAGATTTTAGAATTGTAGAAATGGAATTCACAAAAATAATTTACTATTTTATATTTTACAAAGACTTTGTTTCTTCTTTTTTGAAATCCAAAAATTCATTAATAATTTATAAAATGACTTAAATCCTGTTAATGAATTATTTTAATGTAATGTTTTTCGATGATTGGATGGAGCACCACGCCATTACTTGCACGCATGTTGGAGCATCGGTAACTAAGCCTTCAAAAAACCCAACTATGCCTTCAAAAATTCAAACCCAGTTTGATTTTCATCAAACCCATGCGCGCAAGGAGTTTTGATCGGCCGACCGGCTCACAATCTATAGTTTTGGTTGTACATCCGCACTTCTTCCGCAATTTTGTCCCAAATATCAGAATGGTTTCAAATATCAATATGATATCGTGGAGCAAAGATTCCTTGCTCTCTTACTCTGAGGCTGTTTAAAGCATATTAAAATCAGACTCGTGAAAAAGCTCTTCGTCGGTATTGATTCTTTTTCTTTCTTTAGTTTGTTTATTTTTGTAATTTTGGCATTATAATGGCACCTCGACTCATTTTAAGTATGTCATTTTACTGGATCAGTAGCAAAAAAAGTTCTTAGCACAAACTCATTTTATAATCATGGTCTACTCAACACTAATGTCATCTTTGTCTTCTTTTTCTGAATCCGTTTTAATGTATTTCGCAACCATTCCGGAAGATTTGCTGTGTACCTTTTTGTCACGAGCTCCTATTGACCTTTTCCACGGACACTGTTAAGTCATTCGCAGTTAATCAGTACGCTTTATTTTATTTTTAAAGCCGTTACTTGAGTTATCCCTCAAATTTCAATGAGATAATAAATACTCTTGATAAATACACTCCAAGGCTGGTGTCCACACATAACAAACGCTATTCAAAGGTTTGCCAAATGTTTGTCAAACGTTTATCAAGGGTCAAATGTTTGATATCTGTGGACACGACTAAACGATATCGTTAAATTCAATTTGTTTACAAGTTATACGAAATCAAAATTCCATTTCTTCCTCCAAGATTAAACGTAAAGTACTTTTTTAATTGCAATGGAATTTCCATTTAAACAAAACCCAATACAACATTAGCTCAATAATAATTTTAAGCCTTGTCGATTAGTTCAAAATGTTTTTTTAATATAATAAATAGACGCGCTAGAAGATATACGAAAACATCGAATAGGAATTTGGAGATGACTAGCAAGACGTAGAGACTAGAGCATTATAGAGACTTCGAGAGACTCGAGTCCTACAAAAATGTAGCGCCATTTAAAAAGACGAAACAGTTATAAGGACGCAATTCAAAAGCAAATAAAAAAGAAAGACAAAATATTTAAAACAGTGATTCAAAAATAAAGATATTGTGCAGACAACATAATAATGAACTGCTTATCTGAAATTATTTCCATACAAACTCATGGACCCAAAAAGTATAGTCCTATCGCTTATCCATAAGCCCCTTTTGCCACAACGGTTGCGCCAAGTTTCCATACCTGATTTCAATTTTTTCCTTTGAAATAAACTTTCCTGTTGTAATCATGTTTCCTGCTGAACGGAGAGCAGGTGAGCAGCAAGCGGAAAAGCGAAAGTAATTAAAAAAAAGAAGTGCGCGGGCACTCCATAAGACATTGCAAAAAACTATCTCGCCATTATTCAATTTTTAATGTGCAGATAAAAATAATATATGAATGTTGTTAATCGAATTGTTTTTAAACTATATACGACCGTAAGGCATAGACCATTTTTTCATGCCTAAAAATCAGAGATCGTAACTGTTATAACTTATATTGATAAAATCAGAAAATAATAATTATTTTGAGATATATATGATTTAACCCAACAGTAACAATTAAATTTTACCAAAAATAATAAAAGTTATTTTTAACTCTAATTTTTGCCTAGTATTGTTTTGAATCTTTTAAAACTGTTATTAAAGATATTTGTTTTTTCTGTCCGCAATAATAATTAAAATGGACTTTTATTTTTAAAATCAAAAATAACTGTTAAGAAAGACTTTTTTTTCTGTCTTGCATAAAAGTCTTTTTAAGATTTTTATTTTTCCAGTTTTTCTATAAAAGTCTTTGAAGAATTTTATTTTTAAAATATAAAAATAAAAGTCTTCTGCTGAAAACAGTTAAATAGTCCATTCAAAACGTTAAGAAAATCGAACCCTAATGGTCTTTGGGGTCGCTGATCACGAAAATCGGGGTCCTGCGGTCCTAAAACATGGGCGTCACCCTTAAAATTCTTTTTAGGGGTTTTGCGCAATTATTTCGATAATAATGAAAACTAATGCAATAAAATACACTTTTTTCAATATTTATTTACGAAGGTGGTTGATTTGTACTAAATCAACCCGAACATTATGATAAGGGGTGACCCTAAAGGGTTAAAACCACACCTAAATCGGCTACAAATAGAAAAAATTGTAATTTTTTTCCAAGTTTATGCTTCAAATTCGATTGTGGGCGTACTGTCAGGCAAAACTAAATTATTTTCAACCCTTAAGGGGTTAAAACTACCCCTACAATTATAAAAATCAACTTAATATAAAAAAAAAATGCAAAAATTTTTGTTTTTTGCTTTTTGCTTGAAATTTTGTTCAATAGGTATTATCAGCCAAAAATTTATTATTTTCAACCCTTAAGGGGTTAAAACTACCCCTACAATTATAAAAATCAACTTAATATAAAAAAAATTGCAAAAATTTTTGTTTTTTGCTTTTTGCTTGAAATTTTGTTCAATAAGTATTATCAGCCAAAAATTTATTATTCTCAACCCTTAAGGGGTAAAACTACCCCTGTATTAAAATTGTAATTGAAAAAAATTGAAATTTATTGCTATTGGAATTGACTCGCTCTATATAAGTGGTTTGAGAGTTTCCTTTCCGGCCGTTCAATTAAGGTGTTATTGGATGGTGTCAAATCTGAATCTCACCCCATCTCTGCGGGGGTCCCCCAAGGGTCCATTTTATCACCAGCGCTTTTTCTCATCTTTATAAATGAAATACTTTCCCCTCCAGCCCACTTATTAGCTTCGCTGACGACGGCACCCTACGTTACTCTTACAGCTTCAATACAAGACAGACTCGTGCCAGATGTCCAGCTCTATTAATAACAACATTATAGATATTCTAGAGTGGGGAAGCAAGATTCTGTCTGTCTTCTGATACTGTCTTATTTCATAAAAAGTTCAACACCTCTGCATCCTTGACAGTGGGTAAAGTTAAACTAATAGCTGACCCCTCCCTGCATGACATTAACCAAAGACTTGCGATGGAATGACCACATAGATCGCCAAACAAGCACCCCAGTGCTTGGGATTTCTAAAGAGGTGCAAGTTCCTCCTCCAGCCATCGGCGCGGGCTGTTACATCTAAGTCCTACATTCGGCCTCTTCTCGAATATAACTCCCTCGTTTGGGGCGGCGCTCCAATAACCACCTTCGCATGGTAAGATAAGGTGCAAAAAAGGGCCCTTATATTAATTGATGACGACACCGCTTGCTCCATCATCGACCCCCTGAGCCACCGTAGGAATATAGCAGCACTGACAAAATTTTATCGCTAATATCATAGTGACTGTTCCTCTGAGATAAGCGTTCTCCTGCCTCCACGGCACCCGCAACACCAGATTAGCCCACTCGTCTCATTCCGCCCACCTGCAACTCCCCCTTTCACGCACTTAATAAGATATGAATTCGTTTGTAAATAGAACAACTCGACTGTGGAATAATCTCTCGCAGTCAGTATTTCCGAGCTCCTACAACATCCAAGAGCTCAAACGCAGAGTTCATCGTCACCATCTTCAATACCCCCCCATACCTTTATAACCCCTCCAATCCCCTCCCCCGTACTAAGCTTACTGCTAGACATTGCACCATGACGTGACAAATTACATGACGGACTAGTAGTACAAAGAGTGATTCCTGAGCTTAGCACTGCCACATACAAAAAAAAATCTGTATTCAATGCCTCGAAGAAAATACCAGAGCCTACGCGGTTCCCAATTTTTGAGCCATCTGTGTAGATACATAATGACCCAGTGGGAATAACACCATCTATCCAGTCATCTCTGGCCGGAATGATTATATTGAAACCTTTCTAAAAGGTCCACGTAGGTGTTGTATAGTGTAGGTTGTCCGCAGCGGTGGCGAGCCTCCTAAGGATGGACGAGTGAGCATATGAATATGGAGTCCATCCAATAGAAGCCTTTGTCCTGGCGGCAATCCAGGCTGCCATTTGCTCTACGTACATGTCGAAAGTAGATAGATTCAAGAAGACATCCAACGCAGCTGGTGGGGTGCTTCTCATTGCACCACTGATACACAGCTCAACTGTTCATTGGACCCTTTCCGGTCGATACGTAATTTTCTGTAATGCAGTCCACCACACCATACATAAGTATAGTCTTATTACGGCTGTATGCAACCAGTGGACGATGATGGACCCAAATGACTCCCATCGATCTCTGGCATAAGAAGAGGGTTGTTTTGGCCTTATTGGCTCTTTCTAAAAGATTCGGCCTCCACGTTTGTTTCCTATCGACTATGAAACCTAAATATTTCGCATTCTCCTTTAGATGCAGAGTCTTTAAAGAAGGAAAATTAGGAAGCCTAATAGGGTTGATATACGGGCACAAACGAATGATCATTCTTCCAGCTTCATCCATTTGAATGATCATTCGTTTACATGCTGATACACGAGACAACAGTAATGAAGATACAGTGAATGACAGCAGTTGTCAAAATGGACGTGGCCAGCATTTTACCAATTGTTAACTTGCTTATGATGAGAAGAAAATCCAGAAAGTTAAAACGCTTAGCAATGAAAGCAAGGAAAAGGATATGCGTAAACATAATTAAAAGAAATTATTTAGTTTCGTTTTCCTAAAGGAAACAAGAAATCGAAATATTTGGACTATTGTGAGTTATTTTGAAAACGTCAAAATATTCTTCCTCTTCTTCTTTTTATACCAAGGGTACATAGCACAGACACATTTTTTAACTTCTAAACACTTTAAATAGTGGAAAATTTCCAGTTTCCAACTTCATTGAAGGCGAATTAAGTTCTATTTGCTTCATTCAGAAAAGAAACGAATGAAGATATTAATGTTCATTAGAACTTCATTGCATGTGATACACGAAGACGAATGATCATTCCTCTTTCAATGAACATTTGTAAAGAACACTACTTCAGTCTTGGCTGGTATAAAGCCTAGACCCTTTGTAGTAGCCCAGTGAGCAAGAGTATACAATACTTGTTGCATTATATCTCTTATTGCTGAGATGTACTTGTCGGTCACCACCAGCACAATATCATCCGCATAGACCACCTTGGTGCACCCATACTCCCTTAGAGTTATCAGCCCTTCGTTGACTGTTATATTCCAAAGGAGCGGCGATAAAATACCCCACGTGACGTTACCACTAAAATATAATCTTCCGGTATACAGTCTTTTACATTACCTTGTTTCTCCATACCGTGTGTACGTATGTATGTCAGTTGGAGTGCTGCCATAAAATAATAACTACTAATTATGATAAGCCCACAAGATTTAAATGGGAAAGTCTTACTATCTTTTAATCACAGTTACACGTACTTGTAATACCTTGCAATTGCTGATTAGCAATAATTATTATTAAATAACTGCGATCAATGGAATTATACTTCAACGATTACACTCATGCAACCGATAGGTTAACAAGTACCGGGAAATATATTGTCATATGAACTGACGATTTCCTGTGATGACCCTCTACTAGGGCAATAGCTGTTTTAAATATACATATATAATTCATTGCCATGTCTGCGAAACAGCCACATTATTCTTAAAGTGGATTTATCTTCCCGTCTTTCTTAAATTTGTTTGTCTAAAAATAAATTTAAACTCCTACAATACTCCCAGTTGTATATTTCTTTATGTAAAATAGAATCTTTTAAAGATTGCTAAAGCCATTTATGGATTCCCTGTTTACGAATTTGTTTTTTTTTCGCTTGCATTTCCATAACAAGCAATTTTTGAAGACACATTTCTTTAATAAACGCCGGCTTAATAGGATAACAAAGTTCCGTTCAGATCGGGTTTTCACCTAGCAGACTGCACACCACTTGTTTGAGGAGGCTGTTTCCCACTAACCCCGACTGTTGCATCCCTAGCTCAGCCGGCTGCTTAAAAAATTAACTCATAACATCCAAGATTTCAAACGAGAGGGTTCCCATCCCAGACCCTTTTATCCAATCCTATCCTTTTTCCATCCTACAAGCTAAGCTGACTACTGGACATTTCACCTTGACGTGAAAGACGCCTACAAACTTTTTTTTAGATAATTCATGTTTACTAACGCTGAGTGTGTGTGTCGAAGGGCTTTATTTTTGCGCTTCTACATATATTAAAATGAAAAAACTTTAATAGAAAATGAGGTTTCTGTGGAGATGTTTTGAGTTAGTATCCATTAAAATATTAGCAGCACAGGTGCAGAGGTAATTAGTTTTTCACTTATTTATTTGTGAACATTGATTAAATAGATTTCTAGATATATTCAATATTATGAACTCATAGATACATTGCTTTCGTACTTATTGAGAGATTTTTCCTTATAGTCCAGTCAAATTAGGGTTTCACCTCGGAATTTGAGGTAATAAGCTGAAAATTGGCATGAAGCTTTGTTTTGGCATTTTACATAATGTGTCAAAAGTCACATATAATCTCGTGTCCGCGTCTTGAGATATTAGAGGTCAAAGGTCACAAAAATCAGTTTTTCGCAAATATCTCATAAATTATCGGCTTTACGCAAATTTTGGTTGAGTAAACTTTGTTCATTAGACAAATCTGCATAAAACTGTCTTGTACAGAATTTACGTACAATCAATAGTTTTCGAGATATGGGGCTGAGAAAACTCGAGCATCGCGCTGCATTCTTTTCCTCACCACCTTGGAAGTAGAACTCAAGCAGCCTTTTTGCATGATATCCCCAGTAGGCCTAGTCCATAGGTTACAGGTTATGAAATAATTTTATTGATTATCTCTCTAACTCTTCTATTTCCACTTCTTTCATATTGCCATCTTCATCTGTAATCATCTCAGAAGAGAATAATGAAAGGTGGTCGGCGTTATCAACTCAGGGTTAATGGGTGTATCCTCGGACATTGAATTGAGACACGACGGGTCCCGACAAGAGCCATACGCTACGGAACATAACAATTTCACTTTTCTGCATTTACTTGTCAAATTACAGTTTGACCTCGGAATGAGAGGTAATAAGCTGAAAATTGGCATGAACCTTTGTTTTGGCTTTCTAAATGATGTGTCAAAAGTCTCATATAATCTCGTGTCCGCGTCTTTGGACAAGGCAAACTTTAAGAGCGACGATCTCAATGTCCAGAGAGTTTGAAAAATTAGGAAGCGTTATTAAGCAACAGTTGAGAAGGTTACTACAGGCAAGTAGTACACCACCTCCACGAGCCTCCGAGACAATATATCTATCCCTCCGAAAAACTTGGAAGGAGGTATCGAAAAGTTCGGCATTCAGAATTCCACTATGTAACCATATTTCTGTAAAAGCGATTATATCGAAATCGCTGGCCGACACATCTTGGGTTTTGGATCTGATTCCCCTCACGTTTTGGTAATAGAGGGAAAGCGTCTTAAGTTTTTTGAAACCTGTAAAGTGTCAGAAATACGCTGTACACGCGTGCGGGGAATAAAATACTTTGAAAAGGCACCAGGAGGCCAGAACGTCGAGTCTAAAAACTTTTCAGCACTATTGGGCGGTTCAGTCAGGACGAAAGACGCAACCGGTTTGGAAACATTGCTAATCTTCCTGCAGGAAACTGTAGCAGGATTAATAGCTTTAGCCCTAAGGTATTCTTTAATTGCCTCGCACGTAGTTTCACGGGAGAAACGCGAAATGAAAATATTTCGCGGTCTGGGTACCGTTATCAAATTGGCGCAGGTTGCCGAAGACTCAGCATCCGCTGTGCCCGACGGTTCAATGACATAAACAGAAGAAGTTGTTGCCGGATCCGCTTCTGGGGTATAGTCTGAGCCCATTGCGAATGAGGGGGTGGGGACAGACGAACTAGTAGAGGGGTTTGAAGGGGCAGCATCCGCAGCGTTGACTTTACGACTACGTCTGCGTTTACCATGCTTTCTACGGATTTTCGGGTTTTTAGGAGCCAGACTGGAGGCAGCCTCCACCGAAGGGGCCTGCTCAAGTATTGTGGTCGGGTCGTTTAAGGCTGTGAGGTTTAAAGCAGCTGCGTCATCCTCCGTTTGAGTAACAGCCGTGGAGCAGGGTGCAGAGAGAAGCTGCTCCCCTACCTACAGGGCGCCAACAGATACTGCCAACGATGAGGGGTTGTTAGTTACACAGGAGACTAAGACGGCACTGGTAAAACCGGTTTTATAGGAGAGAAACGAAGAAAATATAGAGAAAGATAGCCTATTTTCCACGTTATTTTCTTCGTTTCTCTCCCATAAAACCGGTTTCACCAATACGACTTAGTCTCCTGTGTAGCACCCCTCATTAAGCTCTATAGGCTTAATTTTTAAGCACCGTGACAGCATTTTTTTAAAGCAGTACTTAAAAAATGAAGTCTGTCATAGCAAAAAAACGTCTTTTTTGCTGACAAACTGACAATTTTCATTTATAAAATAGGTGACAAACCTTCTTCCAGAAAAAAATTAAGATGGTGTTTTGACAAGGCTCTTGCAAAAACCCTTTTTTTTAATGCTGTCACGGCGCTTAAAACTTAAATCTGACATGGTAAAATACATTATTTCAATGACAGGCTTATTTATACATATACGTAGAGGACATCTAAAACTTCAGTTGTAATTTTTTGGAACGAGGTGTTTTGAAATGGCAGTAATCAATCTTGATGCATTGTTGCTGCGCAATCAGAACTTAGTCTGACATATTTAGTAACAAAAATTGTCAGCCAGACAAGTTGTAATAGATAGCAGATAAGATCTGTCAGAAGTTAATTAACAAAAATTGTCAGCCAGACAACTTTTTTCAAAAATGGTTCATTATTTACTACAAATTGTATAAATTTCAAGCAGGTGTTTTGGAAAATAAAATCATTGTTTTTTAACAAAATTCTAAAATTCATAAAAAATAGCAATTAAGAAATTTTTACTAGTCTGGCGGGCTTTACATGTTTGTCATTTTAGCCAATCTCACTTTATTGTTTTGAGGTGTTCGATGAGATACCTTTTTTGTCATGGGAGCTTAGACACTACAATCCTCGTTACTTTCATTTAGTATTGCTTTTCGTCTGCAAATGTTCACTGTTACTTCATGCAGTTTTTCCATACTTTCCTCTCCCCTTTGTTTAACGAGTTTCGTGGGTATGCTGTCAGACACTGATGTGTTATTTTTTCTTAATGCTCGCACCGCTTGGCGTACTTCTTGTGTAGGGGCTAATTCGCTGTCATTGTCATGGAGACTATACAAGGAGTATAAACTCTTATGGGGAAAATGACAAGAAATGGTTGAGAAGAAATTAGAATACTAGTTCATTTTTGGTCCGATGTGCCCCACATGAAGTTAGCGGAATTTAACCCATTACGATGGAAAATCCAAAAATTGATTAAATGTGTATAATCGCATTGATTTAAATCGAAGCTGGTTTCTCAAATTAAGCGTAAACATACAATATCTTAGTAGCATACATTTATATACTTGCAGCATCGTCACTCTGGGTTTAAATTCTTTACGTTGCTAACACATATTTTGTAAAAATGAATTATAAAAATTAGCATTCAAATTGTTTATAATTTCAAAAGTAGCCGTAGCATAAAAATGGTCTCATAGAAGACACTCCAAGGTTTCTTATATTAAAAAGAAAATATTGGTTAACTATGTATTTTTTGAAAAAATTTTTGTTAAAAACAACAAAATTTTAACTTTGACGACTCACGGTTGGGAAATTCTGTGTACACTGATACCTTATTCATGAAAATATGTCATAGCGTTACAAAAATACAGGGTGATATTAGATATTTTTCCCGAATAAAAATAAATAGCAATGTTAACACCTTAGCCATAGTTATGGGATATAGCAACTACACAGAATTTCAATACTCATTATAACTGCTAATCTGAGATATTTTTCTTTTGCGCCGGGCCTGGGGTAACTTTGACCCACCTCCTTGCACATTTAAATTCAGGTATTGTCGGTAATTTTGAACATTGATTTATTGTTAACGTTCTCACATTTTTAAAGTTCTAAACTAATGCCAATTATTCATATTAAAACACAAGACAATTAGCGAGTGCTTATTTACAAGGGAACTTCTATTTTTATAATAATAGTATTAAAATTCTTTTCTCCTCGAGATAACGTGCACGATGGTTCCCAGATATAATTTTTCACACATCATTCATAATTAACTAAATTCTAAAATCAATAGGAATTTTAAAAGATTTGGTATCCAGTTACTGAAATGAAAATTTGACACACATTAACTGCAGGCAGTGTTAATTACGTGTTTAAATAGCAATGATATGGCAAATAATATAATAGAACTTTTTTTATTTATAGATAAAGCTCCAGTAAAAGGTGAAGAATTCAAGAAGATATTAGAGGACGTCGAAACCAAAATAATGCCGGGCGTTGTACACTGGAATCATCCACAATTTTTTGCATACTTTCCATCAGGAAATTCCTATCCATCTGTGATAGCAGATCTGATTACTAGTGCTATTGGATCTGTTGGATTTTCATGGGTAATTATAGTTTATTTGCACTTTTTACCTGATTACATATTTTTCATTTTTGTAGGCATCGAACCCAGCTGGAACAGAATTAGAAACCATAGTTCTAGATTGGTATGCAAAAGCACTTGACCTTCCAAGCATGTTTCTAAGTGATCATCCCGGCAGTCGTGGCGGTGGTGCATTGCAAGGATCAGCATCAGAATGTGCACTTGTCTGCATGATTGCTGCAAGAGCTCGTGCAATCAAAGGAATTAAAGGGGCTGATTGTGAACAGCATGACAGTCTTTTCTTATCTCAACTGGTTGCTTATGCGAGTAAAGAAGCGCATTCATCTATAGAGAAGGCTGCAAAAATGGCAATGGTCAAGTTAAGAATTCTAGACACTGACCATCGTGGACGTTTACGAATTGATGCATTAAAGGAAGCCATCAGAAATGACTCTAATAGTGGACTTACCCCATTTTTTGTGGTAGCTACTGTAGGTACAACTGGAGCTTGTGCATTTGATAAACTATCTGAAATTGGAAAAGTATGCAGAGAATTTCGAAGCATATGGTTTCATGTTGATGGTGCATATGCAGGAAATGCGTTTATATTGCCGGAAATGCGTCAATTTTCAAAGGGTTTGGAATATGCCGATTCATTTAATACAAATCCAAATAAACTGTTGCTAACTAACTTTGACGCTTCTGCACTGTGGGTTAAAGATATAATGCTTTTAAAGACGGCTCTTACTGTAGACCCTCTCTATCTTCAACACGAGCATTCCAAAGCTATTGATTACAGACACTATGGCATACCTTTAAGCAGAAGATTTCGTGCTTTAAAATTGTGGTTAGTCTTTCGATCTTACGGCATAATCGGTCTTCAATCATATATAAGAAACCATATTTCACTTGCGAAAAAATTTGAAACTTTAGTAAAAGAAGATGCTAGGTTTGAAATAAGAAATGACGTCTATCTTGGATTAGTTTGTTTTAGATTAAGGTAATTTGATTAAAACAATTAAAATTAGAAGCATTTTTTAAATATACATATGTACGGTTTTCTCTCATAGGAACTCAGACGAGATAAATCAAGAATTACTGGCGTTAATAAATCATTCTGGTAAAATGCATATGATTCCAGCTATGGTACGAGATAAATATGTGATAAGATTTTGCATAACATATGAACATGCCAAAGAAGAACACATTTGTAAGTTAGATAATTATTGCAATTGTAAAGATTCTCTATTGTAATATTATAATTTTAGCCGACGCGTGGAAACAAATACAATACTTCGCTGAAGAAGTACTCAAGGATGCTGAAATAAAGCCAGATGCAAAGAAACCAATGAAAAAGCTTACAAGAACTTTATCAAATCGTTTTGCTTTCACACGAAGTGTATCACTCGAAGTTTATGAGCGCCAAAACAGCCATCTTACAGATGGTTGTACACCAATTGTTGTTCTTGATCAAGATGATATAATTGCAAGCCTAAATCGAGCAACAAGACTTAATCTTGAAGGTAGAAATATAGATACAGATAGTGCCGAAGAATTGAGCAATTGACAATTAATGTGCTCGACGAGCCAAAAGAGAAATTTGTAAATTAATCCAATCATAAAGAAAACATTTTGTACAAAAATTGTTAACATGAATATTTTGTATATAGCTGAATTTTAGTATATAGAGCTTTATATAAAAATCCATTTATTTTTACAATTTCATATTTACAAATAAAATTATAGTATGTATCAATTAAAATGCTTTTACCTGTCGCGTTTTAGTAGGTTATTCGAAAAGCAATTATGGAATAGGCGTTAAATGAAATCCAGGTCCACTGCAGGTTTAGAGTAAACATCAACCAATAATACCTTAATTAAACGAGACATCTTTTGCGTAAAGATCTCCGAATGCTTGTTTAAAAGAATCAACAGTTTGTTATTAGTTGTAAAATGTGAACTATCAAACGGCATGCTAGAAACGGTGCTAAGTGTAACAACAGAGTTAAAGCCTCTCGGGCCTAAACGGGCTCTATGACGAGTATAGTACAGAAATCTGTGTGACGTCATTTTAAATCTAATATAGCGATCACTACAAAATGGTGAAAGACATTATATTATAATAGACATATTATATTATAATAGACTAAAAAAAGGAAATAAAAAATATAGTTTAAAAAAACTAGAAAATACGCTTTTATTTTCAAATTAACTAAAGAGTAAAAAGAATTTTTAATGTAAATTTTGTATTGCTCCAGCCAGTGTATGCGCTAGCGAGAAGTTCGTGTTAATAAAATAAGAATATATGTAGGTAAAGAGTGCAACGCTTGTTGACATTTCGAAAGGTAGGTTATTTCCATATACAGTACTGAAAGAAAAGCTTTTAACGATAAAAAACTGGAAAAAGGGTGGTTTTAAACGAGTTTTTAAGGTATTAAATCAAACCCCACATACATTTCATGAAAATGGATTTGTAGACCAACGCTTTGCGAATGAATGGGACTTTTCAAAATAAATCTAGGATCATTGTCGGCCTTGTTCAAACTTTTTTTTCCGAAAACTGATATTTTACAACTGATGTTTTGCGATTTACGCGAAAAGTTACTAACATATTTTCATGAAATTTTTATTATAGGTAGGCACCAGGAGAAGCCACAATTTAAGCCCTGTTATACGATAATTACAACTTAAGCCCTGTTCTACGATAATTGCACTACCGATAATTAAATATAAAAAAAAAACATATTTCGCGGTTATTCTTGCAAAAACCTGTTGACCGATTTCAATTGTACAAAACTCATATTTTTCGCTTAACGTTTAATTTTTTGCTTACCAAAAAAAAATTTCACCCCTAAAACGTGAAAACGTGTTTTCGCTACTATTATTAATTTTTTTACACCTGTTCCCCTGGACCAATTTTATTGAAAACACATTCATTGATTTCCTACGATTTTTCTCTTAATTATACAGTCAAGAAATCGCAGGGTAGATTTATTTCAACTTTTCCGCTATCAGTCCCGAACAATAGAGTTGAATTGATCAGTCATTTCGGGTTTTTTAATACTTTTCAATACTTCTTCTTTTACCAAAACACTGGAACAGCGAATTCTGCTTACGAAGAAGTAGAGCTGCAATTTGTTTTCTTATCTAACTTTAATTCGATGAGCTCCAGTTTATTAAAAAAAATGATCTGTATAACAATTTAAAAGTGGAATTATTACAATTTCATAAATGTTGTGCAAGAGCAATGTTTGTATTAATAGAAAAACAAGTTAGAGAGTCTTTTCTGAGAGCGCTAATTTTTCAGAGAAAACGCTTTAAATAAAATTGAATATTATCCCTTGGGAGCTAAAATTAGTAATTAATAATCAATTAAATGCTACCATTGCTATAAATAGTTTGAGACAAAGGTTCTCAGATTGACGAACAACAAGCCGATAGTAATGTATTCCAAACAATTCGTGAAAAAAAACCAAAAAAACGGTTGTCCTAGTTGTTCCTAATACTCATAAAAAAACTGTTTTTTTGCTGGCACCCCTTATGAAAAAACAAACTTTTATTTTATTGCTAGACGTTGTTCTAGTTGTTTCTAATTTTGTTCCAAAAGAACAAGTCCCTAAGATGATCAATAATCAAAACATAAAAAAACTCATTTTAAAAAATCAAGTTTCTGGTAACTGCAATAAATTGTTCCTTTTATTCCAAAAGGACAATTCTAAAAGTTCTAATTCAGCGGTGTCCAACACCATCGCCACTAGCCACATGTGGCGAATAGACTAGGTGAATGTGGCGAATGCAACATTGAAATATGTCATATTTCTTCGAGTAATAAATATTAAAATTAGCTAGTTTTGTAAACCAATTTCTCAGAAAAATCTTTTATACCAATCACTATTACAGTTATTTGAACTAGCTTCTCTCAGGATTACTTTGCCACCAGTTCTGAAACTAGTCAATTTCCCAGTAGTGCTAAATGTAATACTATTTCGTAAGAAGACAGTTTATTCCGTCTACGTTCATCATACTGGGAAGTTGATCGTGTGGACCGAGGGAGTCAAACACACATCCCAACTAGTTTATATTTATTTTCAATGTGGCGAATGAAATTATTTGAAAACAGCGATTGTGGTTACAAACGAATTTCTGTTGGACACCGCTATTCTAATTATTCCAAATGTTCTTAAAAAATGCCCTTCACCTTTGGCTAAACCTCTGCGCAAACTCTTCGCCCTTCTTACTTCTCCGGAGTTTTCTCTGACTCCTGGAAACTGGCTCATGTTCAGCCTATACCGAAAAAATGTGATTCCAGCGACCCCTCTAACTACCGCCCAATAGCAATCACTTCTATCCTCTCCAAAACCATGGAGACATTAATAAACAGAAGGCTTATGGAATATCTTGAACGCAACCAAATATTGGATGACAAGCAGTACGGCTTTAGATCGAAAAGATGTACTGGCGACCTCCTTGTATGCCTAACTGAACACCTCTACCAAAACATTCATCGCTTTGGTGAATCCGGCCTGGTAGCTCTCGATATCTCCAAGGCCTTTGATAGAGTATGGCACCCCGCTCTATTGAGTAAACTCCATGCTATTGGCATCGACCTTCTTCTAAAGAATTGGATTGAGAGTTTCCTTTCCGACCGCTCAATCAAGGTAGTATTGGACGGCGTTGAATCTAATCCCCACTCCATCTCTGCAGGCGTTCCCCAGGGCTCTATTCTATCACCAGCTCTCTTCCTAGTTTTTATAAATGACCTGCTCTCAATTCCATCCAACTCCCTTCACAGCTTCGCTGATGACAGTACTTTGCGTTACTCGTATAGCTTTGATAAAGCAAGACAAGCACGGGCCAGACCTTGTCTGCTTGATCGTGAACTTATGTCCACTTCAATCAACAGGGACATAAAATTGATTCTTGATTGGGGCCTCATGAATCAAGTTGAATTCAAAGCACAGAAAACAAAATACTGTCTCTTCTCTATGAAAACACGCTCCCCAATCCCTCCCATTAAAGTGGACAGTCTAGAACTGATGGCTGAACCATCCCTCAATATCCTGGGCATAACTTTAACTGAAGATCTGCGATGGAGTAATCACATATTCCAAATCGCTAAACAAGCATCTCAATGCTTGGGATTCCTTAAAAGATGCAAATTCCTCCTTCCGCCGTCGGCCAGAGCTATAATATACAAATCCTACATTCGGCCCCGCCTCGAATTCAACTCATATCTGGGCAGGGGCACCGAGTACCACCTTAGCGTGGCTGGACAAGGTGCAGAACCGCGCTCTCCAACTCATTGGCGACGACGTCATTTGCTCCAAAATTGATTCACTAAGTCACCGCAGGAATGTAGCAGCCCTGGTAAAATTCTACCGCATCTACCATAACGACTGTTCCACCGAAATATATAATCTCCTGCCTTCACGGCGATGTTTTTCCCGCAACACAAGCCTTGCCCATTCGGCTCATCCTCACTATCTACAGCCCTTATTTTCGCGCACACACCAGTTTAGTAATTCGTTCTTTTCGAGAACAACTCGACTGTGGAACAACCTTCCACAGTCAGTTTTCCCAAACTCATATAACACCCAAGAGTTTAAACGCAAGGTTCATCTCCACCTCCTCATGTACCCCCCAGACTCCCTTTAATCTGTTTTATTCTTTCTCTATCCTTCGAGCTAAGCTTACTTCCAGACACCTGACGTTGACGTGTAAGACATGACGGACTGGTAGTACAAAGGGTGACACCTGATCTTAGACTTTCACATAAAAAAAAAAATGCACAATGCATAGGAAGCCTTATAAATCTCGTGTCACCAAAGGATTTTCTTAAATTTAAAAAAATTCTTGATTATAAAATTTGAATTTATTGGTATTATAGAGTTACATACAATTAGAAATTATTCCTTCGGGAGGATCTTCTATAACTGTACATAAATACAAAAATTTACTTTTTTTGGTGATACAACGCAAACTGCTGCGGGCCGGGATCCGGTCCTGGGTTCTCGCAACTATTCTCTCCACCGGTCCCGATTCTGACCCGATATCATCCAGTTTAGCATCCCTAAGCTCTGAGCGTCCTGGTCTACGCCATCCTTAGAGCGAAGGTTGGGTCTCCCTCGTTGTCGCACCCCATAGGTCTTATCGCAGAGAACTTTGTGAACACTCATACGAGCTAGATGCCCTGCCCACCACAACATCTATCCCGCGATAGCGCTCGTATATCACGTCATTGTAGAGTCTCCCCAATCGTCCTTCCTCACATACGGATACGGAGCCAACAATCCTCCGAAGTATTTTCCCCTCGAACACGGTAAGAAGTTTGAGTGCTTTTTGCTAAGCACCCATGTTTCAGACGCATATGTGGGAACCGGTAAAACCAACGTTTTATATAGTAAAAGTTTAGACGTTATGGTTAGATGCTTGGATTCAAAGAGCCTTGACAGACTATAGTAGGCTTTGTTGGCTTTTAGCAGTCGTGCGCGTATTTCTGGCTCCATGCTATTGTCGACTGCTACTATTGATCCAAGGTAGGTAAATGATTTTACTACGTCAAACTCGTGGTTCCGCTACCTTGATTGTGGGACCAATGTTAGGTGTTCTTCCAGACGAGGCCACCGTTTACTTTGTTTTGCTTTCGTTAATGTGCAGTCCCAAATTTCCTGCCGCTTGCTCAATCTGAGTGAAAGCTTCTTGTACAGCTGTTGTTGTTCTTCCAATGATATCACTGTCGTCTGCATAAACCAGTAATTGGGTAGACTTGTAGAGGATTGTATCCCTTGTCACGCCCGAATCTCGGATCACTTTCTCCAACGCCAGGTTGAAAAGGAGGCAGGACAGACCGTCCCCTTGTCGGAGTGCATTATAGATGTTGATTGGTCTGGACAGTGTTTCGGATACCTTTACATGGCTTGTCACATTGATCATGGTCAACCTACATGATCTTGTCAGTTTGTTGGGGATGCCGAATTCTCTCATGGCTTTGTAGAGTTCTACTATGGTTATGCTATCATAGGCGGCTTTCAAGTCTATGAAAAAGTGTTGAATTGAGTTTTGAAAATCATTTTACCATAGCCTGCCTCAAGGTGAAAATCTTATCAGTCGTTGATTTGCCTGGGCTCAAGCCACACTGGTATTGGCCTATGATGTTTCTGGCATATGAGGCATATGTGTTTTGTAGGATAGCGGAGAATATCTTATACACGGTACTCAACAACGTTATACCGCGATAATCAGTGCACCCTGTGATATATCCTTTTTATGTACCGGGCATAGGATGCCTTTTCTCCAGTCTTCTGGTATCACTTCCTGCCCCCATACTTGCACAATCAATTCATGAATCGCTAGGTATAATATAGGCGCTCCACATTTAACCTCCTCCGCTGAGATGCCGTCTGCACCCGAGGCCTTGTTGTTTTTTAGCCGGCTGATGGCTCTGCTAACTTCTTCTAAACTTGGTGGCGGCAGCATAGCAATATCATCAGATATTAGTGGAGCCTCCGAATCCTCATTTAGCTCGCCATTTAGCAAGTCATGCAAGTCGCTCCAAGATGCCTTTAGAGTCCAGTAAATAGGTCCAAAAAAGCCCTTCGTAATGAAAAATACCGAACGCGATTTTTTTTACCAAATGATTTTATATATTTTTATGAGCTTAAATTCAAAATGGCGTCATCCGTACCATTATGCTTAACTTACGGTGAAGGGAAACGCGTTTAATTCTATATCTCAGAAAGTATACATTTTACGACAAAACTGTATATAATATTTTTTATAGATAAATAAGTGATTTAACTTTTTTGTTCAGAAATTTTTTTATAAGGTCAATATGTTCGGAGTTATAGTGCTTCAAACTTTATATATCACTTTCTTTGCACTATATTTCGTTAACGGTAAGCCCGTCATAAAAAAAAAAATTATTGTGTATTGAAGAACACAAGGCAGAAGCGAAACATCGCGTACATACTTATGTCTATATGTTCTTTATTATTGTATTTTTTTTCTTCATTTGCTCGTGTCTTGTATTATAATCTAAAATATGAATGAAGCCATAATATTTTAACTCAATTGATAAATCATAGTATAATGACTATTTTGAAAGTAATGCTGTACAGTGTATAAAACGCAACAAGCCATCTATTTTTAAGTAGCTAAAGCTTGAATTTCTGGCGGAAATTTTATGTGTATCGCCCAACGGAACTTCAGCTATGTAGTTTCAAGTTATAACACTTTCATGTACACTGCTGTTATTCACAGCGTAAGCACTTAAATTTACCCTTTTTCACTGGTTAGGTTGTTATTATGGAACACGGCCATAATCTGAATTCTGGCAATATACGTTGTTTTAATACAATTCAAATTTTATCATATGAAAATTGGAGATAATACATACATGTAAAGAAATTTTGCAATCCAATATCACTGAACAAATATCACTTGTCTAAATAGCAAACAATCCTGTTTGTAAGATAAAGAAAACCACTAAATGTGACAGCGGATCACCTCAAATACAAGTTAAATATGATATTCAAAATTTATTTTAAAAATATTTTCAAAAATGATCTCTAATATCAAACTTTAATTGTAACACTTTGTAGCTAACTAGCTGTCGATAATGACAGTTCGAAATTATTATTCCCTAATGTAATTGTGAGCCCACGAGATGACAATACTCAAGTTATTACATATGTACTCAAATATATATCCAAAAACACTTTTAGTATTAATTGACAAAAAATCAAAAACATTTAGCTGGTTTTACAAAAACTCTATCTTTAATAGCTCATACACAATCTTAATTTTTTAAATAACCGACTCCTCATATTTACTTTACCGATGCCTGCGCCATCTATGTACAAATTTAAATAAATTGTAAATATTTTCCTGCTGGTTTGGTAGAATTTGTTTATATGGCATCATTTAATGTAATGTAATGTAAATGAGTGAGAAGGCAACTTCCGTTTCGTACAACTGTCCTTGTGTTCGTTTCAGTTTTCTGAATTCACTCGTACTGGCTCGAGTCAATTCAAAATCCCCGGAACGAGAGCAAGGAAGTTTCACTTCAAAATCAAAAATATTTCGCTGCTTTTACAAAAATTTTATATTTAATAATTAATACACAATCTCATTTTTTTAAATAACCGACTCCCCATTTTACTTTACCGATGCCTGAGCCATCTATGACCAATTTAAATAAATTGTAAATATTATTCTGCTGGTGCGGTGTGTGTCGTCACTAAATTTCCGATTATGTAAATGAGTGAGAAGGCAACTTCCGTTTCGTACACCTGTCCTTGTTTTCGTTTCAGTTTTCTGAATTCACTCGTACTTGAGCGAATTAATTCAAAATCCTCAGAACGAGAGCAAGGAAGTTTCACTTCAAAAATCATTCGGTACCCGAAAGATGTTAGCGGTCTATCAACACATGTGGTTGCGAGTGGCTTCATCAGGATATCTCCAGGTGGCTTTATGGATATCTTCACGTGCAAGTCTAGTACTTGCAACGACCAAGTTCTTACTTGCTGCCATCTCCACAGAACGCTGTCCATTGTCATTAGTGTTTTCATGCAAGCTGAGGTTGCCGACATATTGCCTGTATATGGGCTCCCGGCCCACTTTGGCGTTCAGATCTTCCAGTATGATTTTTACATCATACCTGGGGCAGGCATTAAGATCCCGTTCAACTAATTCGAAGAATTCTTCTTTATCATCATGCGGGGGCTCTTTTGTAGGTGCGTAAACGTTTATGAGGCTGACGTTCTTAAATTTACCTACCACACGAAGGGTGCATAGCTTCTCGTTTATTTCTTTAAAGCCGATAATGGTAGGCTTCATTCTTTTGCTAACCATAAACAACACATGATGTTTTGAATAACAACTGTAATATACGTCATACTCAGGTTTTTGCAAAACACCATTTCCTGTCCATCTCATCCCTGGATGGCGGTAATGTCAGCTTTATACTTTGACAGGGTATCGGCCAGATGTTGTGTAACTTATGTTCTGTGCAGAGTGCGAACATTCGATGAGCGAATTCGTAAATCGTTTTGCCTTTTTCGTTGTAGTCGTCGTTGATTCCAGCATCCGAGGCATGTTGCTCGTTCCGTAATAGTAGTTTTTTATTTATATTAGACTCCCGTCAACCTTACTTGGAAGGGAGTAGCCAGTGGCGTTTCCTCTTTGGAAGCAAAGGAAGCACTGCTTCCCTTGACCAAATAGGCAACTTCATAAAAATAAATTTAAGATTAAAATATCAATATTTTTCCTCCTCTGGAAACCCTAAGGATGCAATGTACAGGTTTTTTCTATATAAAATGTACATACATACAATACAAATTTATCATACTACTGAAAACAAAGAGTAAAGCCTTAGTCACAATACGAGCGGTGAGCGGCAGAGTGGCGAATACTAAAGTGTCTCTCGCCGCTCTTATTGTGGCCGAGGCACAACATGGGGAAGCTGTCATATCGTCAGCTTCATTGCCACAGAAAATCAATGTGAAAACTCCAGCACATTCAAATGAATTGAACTCACACTCGAGCAAAGGTTTGCGTAGATTCAGTACCCTCAGAAGCTGAGCTAAACGCAGCTTCTTCGGGATCGAACAGCGGGAATTGACAGGACGAGGATAGAGAAATTTTCTGTATCCACCGTTTCTCTTTGTTTCGTTGGATTCGTTTTCTGGTAAGTTACTCTGGCTTCGAGCAATGTTAAATCTGCTCTTAAAATTTTGTTTCGAGATTTTGTTGGTGACTCTTCTTAAAATATGAATTTTCGTTTATTTTATATTGAATCAAGAAAAAAGAGATCGAAGATGAAGTTTCTCGTTGTATATTGTGGGGTGGCAGGCGGTATATATTGAATTTAAGCTGACAACTTTGTGGCTTCCATTATATTTTTTAAGATTCTCTTTAATGATGATCCCTTTAGAGAAAATTTCTATGAATTGTATTTTCGAGTACGAGTTGCCTTAAGTATTTTCTTTTTGCAAGGAGAATGTAATGATGGTTGGTGGGAGGTATAGGGGGTATATGCGAGGTATGCAGGGTTTTATTATTGCCATTTTTTTAGAGTTTTAGCAAAATCATGGATTTGTATGAAAAATTAAAAGATATCAAATTAGTAGTTGCAGTTTTTCAACGGTTTTTTGACGCTTTAATTAATCAACAGAATCTGAAAAAAGACGCAAAACTCCCTCTAGCAACGAAACTATTTCGAAACTTAAACTTAAAAAATTTTCTTACCAAAGCTAAAAATGCATAAAAGAACCTATATTTAAAAATAAGAAAGAAAGGCACTTTTCGATTTGCAATCACAACAAAAATTTAAAAGTCCTGCAACGATCAAAGATTGCTATGGCAATTTATTTGCCGAAATCAATATGCCTAGGGGTAAACTACACTACCGATCACTTTTCCATCAAATCGGCCTTGAAACTGTTTTTTAGGCAAAGGGTCGCCGGGAAGTGTGTGTTTTCTCTTTACTTGTGAATCTTAAAATTTTTCAGTCTCACCCTCCATGACACTAATACACTTTACGTTTGAATGACACATGACTTGCTTCGTACACAACTACATAAACATTGCAATCGTTATACAAAGTGAGGGCAGAAAAGTGAGTCCATAGTGTAATACCGATCTCATATTCAAAACGGTGTGATGTGATAAACGACTGATGGATAGTGTAGTTTACCTCATATAAAGATAATCCGGAATAAATGAGCTTTACGGTGATAAATTTTTCAGTTCTAGGTGGGATGATACACGAGTCAACGTGTTTATGCAACACACTGTCAGTTTGTTGCGCGGAGGTGATACACGACTCAACACGCTACACTCAACACTCTGTATAATTACAATGCGATTTTATAAGTGTGGGTGTGCATTCCAAATTATTTTCACCCAGAATCGCTTGACAGTTACGCATACATAAACATTTTTCATGCAACTGGAGGAAAAATAGAAATCGTTTCTAGTTTCAGTCAACACCGCAAACTTCACTCTTAGGCTGGCCGCACACTGGATACGAATTTGTATCGTACGTAAACGTACGTTATTAAACGTCCGCACAGAGTGCGCACACTGATTGCGTTTTTCTCCGTTTAAATGCTCGTATTCACTGTGACCTGTGACATCGTCGTAATGAATAATTTATATTTGCTAGATAGTTCTTCGCTGATTCGAAGACTGCGACGGCGTCCAATAGCCATCATGGGAGCATATTTAACAAGAGATGAATTTGGTGAATTCTATTATATTATGGCAGACCTAAATAATGAGCTCAACGAAACCTTTGAATATATTCTACTCGTCAGGTCTTGCGTTGATGGCCCCGTAAGTGATATGTTGAATCACTTTGATCCCATTTGTGACCACACACCAAATTAATTAATTTTTCCATATTAATATTAGGGTTTTAACGTACGAAGGCATAAAAAATCCGGGCATGTTGGGATTGATTTCGGATGTCGGAAGTATACGCACGTATGCGTACGACTAGATCGCACCTAGTGTGCGAGGTGCCATAGTACTCGGAGTATCGGGATTGTTCTGACGAATTCGTACGTGCTCGTACGAGACAAATTCGTACGAAAACGTATCCAGTGTGCGGCCAGCCTTACCCTTCCCTTGGCCTACGAACTGGGCAGAAAAAGCTAGTGTTGATCAACATGTTGACCCGTGTATCATCCCCCTAAGGTGTAGTGTAAAATGGGCATATTTGCAGTTGCTTTGAAGAGACTGCTTTGTTGCACAGATTATAATCAAATTGTTGACTTATAAAACTGTTTTCGAACACTTGACGCAATCGTCAAAATTCTGCTAGAACACTTGATTCAAATCAAAAGCCAGTCATTGACATTTTCGAAAAGTACCAAACTCATACGAAGCGATGCACAAAAATTATTGGGCAATCAATTTTCTTTGAAGTCAATTCTTCGGACTTACATATGTAAATAAGATATTTTGACTTGAAATTTTAACCAGTTATGGTTCACATTATAAAGTACAATTTCTGAAAAATCCATGAAAGTTCACTGAAAAAATCCGAAGTTATAACCAAAAAACTAAAATTTAGCAGGTTTTTAAGTTTTTTTATGTACAGATAAAATTTCATATTGTAACCGCTGATAGCCAATGAGTGCGTTCAGTTAGTAGCACAATGTAACATTATGTGACTAATGTAACACAAAATCGTTCAGTTAAGGTTCTATGTAAAACTTTTTTGACTTTTGTAGCACAAAACTTCCAGTTAACGACGATGTTATGTCGTTTATGTAACATAAACCGATGAAGCTATTTTGCTTCTCCAAATGTTGCATAATGACAGTTGACAGTTGGTCGTTAACGGTTACGATGTTTTTTAATTTAAACAATCTAAAAAATTTGTTGGTCTCGTAAACTGTAAGTAGAAAATAAATAAAATAAATAAAAATGACTTTGGTTCCGTGCACATTGGATGGCAGCATAATAATGGACGACGACGACAATATATTTTGTCAAAATACAGATGGTATTTATAATAATATAGACAAAAATTTGATTTAACAATTTTTTTGTAGGTACCTTTGTTTATGCAACGAGCGGCTGTCGTCTTTCGCGCGATTTCTTAGAAATTAGCGATAATCCGTAAGTATATGCATACAGTTAAATGTTTTTATATTATACCTAAGGAGTGTTCGTTCACTGTATGTAATAATTATAATGCAACTTTTACAGGATATGTAGGGAATTACTAGAAATTGGAGACGAGGCTCCAACGGAAAAAAATGAATCAAATCAATCTGCGGAACAAAGTAATTTTTCAATTCGAAACAAATTATTATTTATTTCATTTCCTATATTGTAGAGGCGAAGTGGTTGAGACCCAATATTTTGGCGCTAATTGCCGCCTAAAAAACAAAGAAAAATCTGTTTGAGTCTTCTGCTCTCATGGCGGAAAATGTATGGGAAAAAATAGCAGGCGTTTTGAAGAACCAAAATTTTAATTTTTCTGCAACCCAATGCAGGAATAAGTTTTCCGCCCTGAAGGTGCTGTACACCAAATCAGTGGATTTGTCAAACAAAACCGGTGGCGTTCCTCACAATTTCCCCTATTTTGAGGAATTTGAAGAAATTTTTGGGGCCTCGCATTTTGTGCGGCCTGTTGCTGTCGCATCGTCGTCAACTGCGGCCGAAATAGCTGTAGAAACTGAACAGCCAAATGATAAGCAGCCAAACCATAAGTCAAACAAAAAAGAAAGCCCCGTGGAAGAGCTTTTACACTTCCTCAAAAGAAAAAAGGATAGAAGGTTGGAGGAGAAGGAAGACAAAATTAAAAGGAGAAAGCAAGAGCATAGCGAGCGACTTGCTATAGCGAAGGAAGGAATTGCAGCGTTCGAAAAAAGTATGCAAAAATTAATAGATAAGCTATAGATTTGGTAAGTAGGTAAGTAAGTATAGATTTAATTTTTTTTTACTATTCTACGTTTTTATTTAGGTGTAGTTTAGGTTAGTTTAATATATAGTTTTAGTTAATTTTATAAAATAGCATAATTGTAGTAGGTAGTTATAGTAATATAATTTTTTTATTTTAAATAAATGTTTAAATATTAAAATATTTTTTACTAAAAAAACACAAATTATTTATTTGCAATTATAATGCGACTTTACATTAAAGTGGATGTTATCTGCTGCCTTAACATTTCTCCAGTTGGATTATTACTATAATTTTCATCTTCCGTCGTACTACATTCTTCTGCAGTCGCGCTTCCTTCGACAATGAATTCTTCCAAACTGTCATTGCACTCGATACATATATTATGCAGAACACAGCAAGCCAATATAGTGGCTGGGACCCAATCAATTCTATTCATATCGAGCATTTTCAAACGCCTAAATCGCCCAAATAAATGTGCAAAACTCCTTTCAACCCTGCCGGGTTGACGCATGTTGCTTGTTGAACCGCTTTTGAGCATGAGTTAATCTTCCCCGATCTATGTAAGGCGTTATTAACCAAGGTAATAAGGGATATGCTTTATCGCCTAGGATTACTTCGTTTGTTGGGAAACACTTTTTCCTATCTGACAATACACTTTCATACAAATCTGAATTTTTAAATATTCTGGAGTCATGAACGCTGCTAGGAAAACCGGTGAAGCAGTGTAAAAATTTCATTCTTTGATCACATATAGCTTGCAACGTCATTGATTGAAACATTTTGCGATTGGTATAACTTTGATATTGGTCAGCAGGTGGTTTTATTCTAACATATGTCCCGTCAATCGCTCCAATAATATTGGCAATGCCACCAATTTCCTTAAATTTTTCCTTCGAAACTAACATTTCTGCTGTTGAGGGCCACCGTATAATAGTTGGAGCGATCTTATTTAAGGCATTTATAATACGCACGAAAACCATAGAAAGAGAGGATTTGGCTATATCGAAGCGATCCCCAATAGATCTTTGAAGTGTCCAAAATGATTTAAAACTAAGGAGCAATTCCCACAGAAAATTACCTAAAGGAGTCTGGAGTTGCCAAAAGCCATAAAATTGCTAAAAACTGTTTTTCCAGATCGATCCGGGCGCGCCTTTGCTCTTTTACATTTTCTGCAACTAGACGCAACACTGTATCAAACGCGCTTCTGTTTCGTCTGAAATGCTGTTTGAATTCGGCATCTAAATAGTTGGGTATTATATTTTCCACGTAATTATATATTCTCGTTGGCTTTCTTTTCGTCAAAATTAAACAGGCCTTAATAACGCTCTCGTCATCGGAGTCATCACTTGAAGAATCCGACGTGGAGAGAGTTTCGTCGTTTTCCTTAAAAAAAGGCGATATCATTAAAAAAAATATAATATGTTACACTCAAGCTGGGTGAGTAGGAGAAATAAAATAAATTTAAAACATTAAAGCTTTCAAATCGGCATCTAAACAAGGTAATAGAGTAATTAAAAATCTGCCAACGCACGAGACACTAGGTACTAACTCTGTTCGGAGCAAGCAGGGCCATAAGGGCCAACAGGGCCGTCAGGCAGTGCAGGCGTAGACATGTAAGTAAATACATATGTAAATTTTGAAATTCCTGGCATAAATTCTATCCCCCCCCGAATACTGACTTAGCACGCCACCATTCACTCAAGAAGCTACCCTGCTTTTGGCGGGATATAAACAAACGACTTCGGCAATTTGTGTCCCTCTTCCACACTATTTCTTTCCTTTTAAACAAGCTAGCTTTTCCTTTAGTGTGATCGCTCATGTACAGGGTTTTTACACGACATCGCCGTTCCATGTTAGTTTATATTTCTATGGGTAGAATTCTACCCAGATGAAGGTCGTGGGGTGGAATCCCGGTAGGTTCAGATTCTACCGCGATAAACTACATAAATTGTACGATAGGCGTGGGATCGGTAAGCATATGAATAATGCTAGATTCGCCCCGCCCCCCTATAAGTTGAATGTGGGGACCATAGGGTGTGGTAGGTCCGGTCCGTGGTCCATAGAAGAATGAAACCACTGAGTACGTTTTACTCAACTCCTCTTCTCCTTCCAGATTCTGCCAGAACGCTTGACGAGTAGCAGCGAACATCAAAAAGAAAATAAAATAAAATAAAGAATTTATGAATCAATTTTTTAGTGTTTTTCATTAAATATTACTTAATTTTATAACTTACATCAAAGCATATACAATGAATATCATCCAAGAACTTTTTTGCAGCACAAGAAATTGCTACTATAACTTTTTCCCTGTTTTCAGTAATTTTAATTGCACAAGATGAGTTTAAATGACAATTGGGAACTTGACATTTGCGACATAACTCAACACAAAGCGTTCAGTTAAGTTTTGATAGATAATGCAACATTCAACCCTTCTCTTTCCTTTTGACAGATTTTACACTATGTTACATCGTGCTACTAACTGAACGCACTCAATATTATAACGAACTGCCTTTATTTTCATAACAATTCCTAATGTTTTGTTTATCTGATTCTACTGTATGTTACTTTTCAGTTTTTTTTTTACTTAAAGGCTTCGATACTTTTACTTTTATCGTTCGCCTTGCGCATTGGCATTGCTTCCCTTATCCTGAACTTTACGAACCGCCACTGGGACTAGCCCGATCTTAGCTTATCCTCTCTCATAAAATAGTTACCAGTGGCCACCGCTAGGAGGTTATGAAATGACTTTTAAAGAAAGGAATGTCATCTAAAGAGATTCAATAAATAACACAGGCCTGCAAGGTTTTTTCTTTTCAGTCCAATAGTCGTATCCCAAGTATTTTTTCGCGCTGAATCCGAATCCGTTGGCCAAATTGCCCTATCACGTCAGGATTTTGAGCAATCCTAACCTAAAAGTGCCAAAAATCGTGTTTTTTGCACTTTTGCGCGTTAAATATCTCAAAACTATGGAATGATAGGGCAAATCTGACAACGGGATCGTTTTCAGCATGCCAAAATCTACAGAAAACCATGTCGAAAGCGTGAAATTTGAAAAAACCTTTTTTGTAATACTGAAAAGAAAAACTTCTTGGCGCGAAATCGACGATTTTTATTAACACATGATATCATCGTTGCACCGAAACTCACAAACTGTGTAACTTATAAATACACAAAAATGTAAATTTAAATCAAAGTAGCCCTTAACGATAACTTTAACAAACGGTTGGGTGGTGCAACTCATTTTTACAAACTGGAACTTTAACAACTTTGTTATTGTTAAAGTTAATTTTAACAATAACTTTAATCAATGATTTGGTGCAACTCACCTTTAGTGTTTAGTGTTCTTAATTGTGTTTTTTTTTTGTGAGACCTGGAAAAAATCGAGCATAAATCGAGGAACAAGTTGAGGGCCCCTTCTTAGTATTTGTGGTATACTCACACCCCAACAAAGCGGAAGACAAAGAGTTAAACCCCCTTTCGATAGGCAGACAAATCAAAACATCGTCTCTAGGAATTGAACAAATTAAAATAGTGTCGCAAAACAAATGTGTAATCAGCTTTACCACAGCAAAAGATGCAAACAATTTTGTTAAAAATTGCCCTCTTTCCTCTGACAAAAGAGTGTACATACCACTTAGCTATATTGCCACGCCGATTATTTTACATGGTGTAGCTGTGGATTTGGACGAGAATGAAATCTTAGAAAGGCTAAGAGAAGAAAATCCACAAAGGACCTTTAAAAAAGTTTTCAAAATTAAATGGAAAATGAGATCAGAAGGTGAAGTTATATGGAAACCAACAAATAAAATAAAAATTTATGTTGGGGAAAAAAAAGCCCAGGAAAATTGAAGCTACTTTACACTCAATTCAACATCTCAAACTTCGTAGCCCCACCACAAAGATGCTACAAATGTCAAAGATTTGGTCACAAAGGCAATGAATGCAAGGCAAAATGGAAAATATGTGGCAACTGTGGCCACAGAGACTGTCAGGAGGGAAGAGAGTGTAAAAAAATAAAAAGGTGTGCCAACTGCGAAGGCAATCATGGTACTTATGAATATTCATGCCCAATATGGAGAAAAGAGAAGGAGATACATAGTTCAAATAATGAGAAGAGGAAACCAAACAAGAAGTGAGGCTTGGAAAATTCTCAAACTAAGAAACAGACAACTGAGAAGCACAGAAAAGAGCACACAGAGAGTTGAGAGAGGAGAACACAATTCCAGACAGTTATGGAGCAATATAGTGCAACACTCAAACAGAATCAATAAAAAAATTACCTCCCAGTTCTCTCCAACTAAAACACAAGAAAAGATGGGCCAGTATAAACGAACCCAAGTACTACACAAATCACCAACTGACAAGAAAAGTAAATTCCTAGATCCTAAGGAAGATTTGGACAGGATGATCTATAAATTTAAAAAGGACTATAAAAGCTTACTAGAGAAAATAATCATGAACACTAAAGAAGAAATACAAGCATATAATACTGAGGATAAACTTAGGATGTTGATTCAGATACTTGATGGCAATAAGCAAAAAAATGACAATGTTGAACAAATATGTTAAAACTACTTCAGATAAATATCCAAAGTCTAAAAAAAATTTAGAAGAACTGGAACTCTTTCTGAATCATAACAAGATAGACATAGTGATTATAGCTGAAACATGGCTCTTGCCATCGGAACATGTTAGGCTTACAAACTACAACATCATTCGACATGATAGACCTGACGGCTATGGAGGACTGCCATAGCAATACAAAGGCGAATCGGTTATAAAGAGAATAAAATAGTAAACTCAATAGATGCTTGCAGTATAACGACCACCAATCTTAAGGAAAATCTCACAATCTTTTCAATATATGCGAAAGGAAATACCAGCAATTTACAGTTTAAAAACTCGGTCCTAAAGCTGGGAAAAGTGGGCTCTAATTTTCACAAATCCATTATAGCAGGTGATTTCAACGCCAGAAGTGTATCCTGGGGTGATGTATGACTAACGTTAGAGGCAAAATCCTCTATGACATTATGACGAGCCTTGGCTTCGAAAATCACATAAATGGCACTCCCACCTGCATCTCCAAATCCACAGATCAGTCAAAATCTGTTATTGATCTCCTTTTAACCAACTTCAGCGACAGAGACATAAGATGCACGATCAAATACATTTCCTTTGGTGGCACTCCACACTTACCAATTTTAACCAACATATCTCTGGACTCAGTTACAAAGGCAAATCCTAAGCGTATATCTGTAAAAAAAAGTCTGTAACCTATTAAAGTCCGACGATTTAACAAATATTGGCTCCTCAGACATCATGGATGCAATAAAGGAGGCTATAAATATAATGCTATGCTCCAACTGAAGACGCTGAAGATGACATCAAGGACGAGTTCTATATGCGACTGAATGAGGTTTTTCGCTCTATTCCAAGGGGAGACATCATTGTTTTAATGGGTGACTTAAACGCTCAGATCGGCCGTGACAACACCGGCCTTGAACAAACAATTGGAAATCAAGGTCTAAGCCAAGTTACCAATAACAATGGTGAGCTTTTCGTTGACTTCTGTAGCTCCCACCAACTCATGGTAGGTGGAACTTACTTTTGTCACAAGAAGATACACAAAGAGACCTGGGTATCGCCCGATGGTAGAACGAGAAATCAGATAGATCACGTGGCCGTTAGCCGCAGATGGCGAACTATTAATAATAATAATAATAATAATTTATTAAAGGATGGTACACAAGATTTACATCTTTTAGAGTACATATAAAGTAACATTAACAGAAAGGATTTATATAAAGAAAAAGAGGAAAAAAAAAACTTAAAATTTAATTTAAAACAAAAAAAAAAGAAATTTGATCTAAAAAATTACACTTAAAATTAAAAAGTAGAATAAAATTAAAGAAAAAATAAGAGTAGAAGAAAATTAAGATTTAGATAAAGTAAGTAAGTGAAGGAAGAGAGATAAAGAAAACTAGCGAGAAGAAGAAGAAGATAGAAAAATAGATGCATGTCTTTTGAATACAGTGGCTGTGCTCATTCTCTGAATGTGATTTGGAAGGTTATTCCAGATTCTAAGGGTATGCACAAAGAAGGAACGACTACCAATTAGGGAAGTGTGAGCTGGAATCAGGAATTTTAAGGATCTCAAGGATTGCAGAGGAACGAGGAAGTCAGCAAGGTAGCCAGGGTTTTTGGAGTAAAAGACCTTATGCAAGAGGAGTAGAGCCATGAGATCAAGGAATTGAAAGAGGTCACAACCCAGTAGGGAATTTAGAACATCCGACACATGATTGGACCTTCTGGACTATTCTTGAGGATGTCAGGAGTTTCAGGGGAGCGGATACTGGAAGCGACCACCATTTGGTTGTAGCAATTATTCGCCTTAAAATCGCCGCAATCAGAAACGTGCAACATGATGCTATAACCCGTAGACGGTTTAACGTAGACCTTCTGCGGGAGAGCGTTAAAAAGCGGGAATTCGCTGGAAACTTTTTAGAATTATTAAACCAGAA
This sequence comes from Thereva unica, assembly GCA_949987705.1. NCBI lineage: Eukaryota > Metazoa > Arthropoda > Insecta > Diptera > Therevidae > Thereva > Thereva unica. The sequence goes on from OX465281.1 coordinate 129,956,406, forward strand.
AACCGTTTCTGACGACACAAATATTGAGGAATTGTGGAGTACGACAAAGGGCGCGATATTGACGGCTGCGGAAACAAGCATCGGTTATGTCCAAAGAAACCAGCAACACTGGATCTCGGACACAACCTGGCAAAAAATAGAACGCAGAAGGGCCCTCAAAAATAGCGTAAACTCCACAAACGACCCGGAAAGACGTCACCAATTAGAACGGGAATACTCCCAATTACACCGGGAGGTTAAGAGAAGTGTCCGGCGTGATAAAAGGCAGCAGATAAACGAGCTCGCAGAAAAAGCGGAAAACGCGGCAAACACAGGCAACAGTAAGGTGCTGTACCAAATCACTAAACAGCTCTCGGGAAAGCACTCTACTAAAAAGCATGCCGTTAAGAGTGCGGATGGAAGGCTGCTGTGCAGCGACGAAGAGCAACTCCAAAGATGGAGAGATTACTTCTTCGCCGCCCTGAATGGTACACTTACACAGGAACCTCAGGAAAACAGCAACAATGCACAGCCAATAAGAATCAACACCCGGGCCCCATCCAAGACGGAAATAGTAACCGCAATTCATGCGATGGCCAATGGTAAAGCAGCTGGGAAAGATGGCATCCCGCCAGAATTGTTGAAAGCCGACTCAAGCCTCATAGCAGATGCGCTTCAGCCAATCCTAGAAATAGCATGGAACACCTGTACCTTTCCGGAGGATTGGACGGAAGGTATCATAGTCAAAATACCAAAAAAGGGGACCTAACAATATGCGACAACTGGAGAGGCATCTGTTTACTATCTACAGTGGGCAAAATTTTGTCCCATATATTACTATCTAGGATAAGTGAGGCAGTTGACCGAACGCTTAGGAGGCAGCAGGCCGGATTCAGGAAGGGCCGCTCCTGTATTGATCATATTAACACCTTGAGAATAATAGTGGAGCAGTCTACTGAATTCCGATCCCCCCTTTACCTTGCTTTCGTAGATTATGAGAAAGCGTTCGACTCGGTCAATAGGAGCTTTATATGGCAGGCACTACGGCGACGTGGATTGCCTGATAAAATAATAGAATTGATAAAAGCCCTATATAACAATTCCAAATGCAGAGTTCTCCATAATGGAAAACTATCCGACAGCTTTGAGGTGAGCTCAGGAGTACGACAAGGATGCCTACTTTCGCCTTTACTATTTCTTATAGTAATAAATGACATCCTTGTCGGCGCTCTAGATAATCGAACAGGCGGCATACAATGGGGTTTGGTAGACCGCCTTAAGGACCTCGACTACGCCGATGATATCTGTTTGCTGGCCCACAGACACCAGGACCTCAAAAACATGTTGAACAATTTGGCAACAGAAAGTAGTCCAGCAGGCTTAAGGCTAAATCCGACTAAAACTAAAGAAATGCGGATAAATGCAAACACCATTGAACGGACAGCGCTGAATAACCGTGACGTGGAACTGGTAAATAAATTCTGCTACCTCGGTAGTGTTATTACCGAAAATGGTGGGGCAGAAGAAGACGTAAGTTCCAGAATAAACAAAGCACGAGGCGCATATGCATGCCTGTTCCGCATATGGAGATCAACGGAGATCTCAACTAACACCAAATTGCGGCTGTTCAACTCCAACGTTAAGGCAGTTCTTTTGTACGGTTGCGAAACATGGAAAGTCACCCAATTCATCACAGGGCGCCTACAAGTCTTCGTATCCTAAAAATCCGCTGGCAAGATAGAATTTCAAACGAAGAACTTTGGCGCCGTGTCGGCCAAGAAAGGATAGACGACCAAATCAGGCGAAGGAAATGAAATTGGGTTGGCCACACCTTGCGACGCGAAAACGAAAACCTAGCCAAACAGACCCTTGACTGGAATCCGCAAGGTTCCCGTCGAGTAGGAAGACCTAGAACAACGTGGAGGAGAACCCTACTAGAAGAAGTCGCAACAACTGGGAGATCCTGGTCGGAGCTGAGAGCTGACGCGCAAAACAGAGTCCGCTGGAGGGCAACTGTTTCCGCCCTATGTCCCATGAGGGATTAAAGGAGTTTAAAGAAGAAGAAGATGAATATAGCGACGTACAAAGTTAACATCACTCAAAAATTCAAACCTAAAGAGTGGTGGAATGAAATGATCTTTAGGAAAAAATCTGCAGCTCTCGCGAAATTTCTAAAATACAAACATCATTCGGACCTATTGACACACAATAAACTAAACGCACTGTTTATGAGAGAGAAGAGAAACAAAAAAGGGAATGCTGGTCCAAGTTCATAAATGAATTAAGTCATAAGAAGGATATGAAAGATTTCTGGAAGGCTATAAATAGATTCAACAGTAAATACACTAAGAACAGCTTTAACATACATCAAGTCTCAAACTCTGACTTCCTAAGACACCTGTGCAATAAGGTGGTAACTCCATCTCCCATCCCCCAACTTTACCCTGAAGTCGCCATCACTGATGGTTGGAATATCAACGACCTAAATGATATCCTTAACTCAAAAAAGACAAAAACAGCGCCTGGTTGAGATAGAGTAAGGGCCTTTTCGAAAACGTCAAAGATTGGTGGCAACGTCAGAGATTTTAAAATCAAGAGTGCGACGCTGGATCGTCACCGCAATATATTGCAGTCTGTATGCAAGGACTGGGAATTTTTTTAGAAAGAAAATGAACAAACCTTTAGTTCATATTATATTAAGTGAATTTATTGATTTTTATGGAAAGAGTGCCCTAAAAAATTTACTAGTAAACAAAAAAAGTATTTACAAAAAAATTTTGGGTTTTCAAGATTTAAAAATTGGAGCATGTAAAAAAAGCATTCCCAAAATTTCTAATTTCATGAAAACGATAAAGGAATATCCGGATGATATATTTAGGAAATATTTCCGTATGGAAAGGCTACATTTAAAGTGAATTTTTTTAAATTAGATTCATGTATTTAACAGTAACTATCAAATTTTAGGATCTTGTAAATCTGCTGCAAGCACACTGGCAACAAGAATGGACAGGAAGGCCAAAAATAGATGTTACAAAATCTCTATATCTAACAATATGGAGATTAGCAAATCAGACGCCATTCCGAATTATTTCAGATCGATTTAATGTTAGTTTGAGCACCGCACATTTAACTTTTAAAAAGATGACTAAGCTTTTAACCAGTTTTGTCAACAATTTTTTCAAGTGGCCAAATTCTAGAGAAGCAATGCAAAAAGTAATGGATGCATTTCAAAATCTCAGAAGAGAAAAACCATTTCCTAATGTTATTGGATGCATCGATTCTACTCATATTGATATTCAAACGCCTAAGGTAGATAGTCTTAGTTACTATGTATAACCGAAAAGGAAGGCACTCAATAATTTTGCAAGTAAATATGATTTTTTTTAGTTCAATATGCGCTTAGTAGTGTGGTGTGACAATTTAAGTAAATTTTATTTTTATAGGCCGTTTGTGATGCTGAATTGAAATTTATTGATGTGTTTTTCGGATATCCAGGAAGAGCACATGATGCCGCTGTCTGGGAGAGCTGTCCCTTGAAAGAAAAATTAGAAAGCGGTAGCATATACCTGCCAGAAAACAGCCATTTATTAGGAGACTCGGCGTACCCTATTTCCCATTATTTGATGGTACCCTTTCGGGATAATGGATTTCTCTCAACACAACAAAGAATATACAACTGGTACCATAGCTCAACCAGAGTGTGTGTGGAACAAGCTTTTGGGATTTTAAAAAGCAAATTTAAAATTTTAAGACAATTTCCCATTTACAAAATATCAGAAGCAAAGAGCATTGTAATATCGTGCGTAGTGCTTCATAATTTCATAATTTACAAAGAAGGTTACCGTGAGGAAGATCTTATATTGCCTGATGAATATGACGAGCATGTTGCAAATGGTCATTTTTATGAACCTACTAACCGAGCACGTAATGAGGCAATAGAAAAACGCGACAGGATAGCACATTTATTTATGTGCTAAGAAGAGCTCGTATGATCATATAAGTTTTAATAATGTATTTTGAATTTAAATAATGATTTTTATTTTATGTTGAAATAAAACATTTTTTGTTCTTTTAAACAAATCCTTTTTACAAGGAATTATTAATTTAATTGCCTCTTTCATCTGCCGTTGGCGAAATATATAAATAAACAAACACAAAACAAAGTTAAAATAAAACTAATCATTGCCTCTTTTATCTAGTCACTGGCAAGAAATATAAATGAAAAACTACTTTCTAATTGGTTTTATCTAAAAACTTCTCTAAAACTAAATGCAAACTCTTCAACTCCTCTATTCTTTCTTTTTCTATGTGTACAAGTTCCGTATGTCGTCTTTCCGTTTCTATTGCTTCTTCCTTCAAGAAATTCAAAATTTCGTTATCTCTTTTTGTTTTTTTGGGAGTCGGCTCGATATTTTCTAATTAGGAACTGGAATCCTCTAAGTCATCAAAATTTGAAATTAAATTTTCCGTTGGAGGAGCTATGAAGGATGACGATCCGTAAACAATATCGAAATCTTATAATAGTCCTAAAGGGTGGCATTTTTTCCTGTTTTTCTATTCCTCTTTTTTATTCTTTTATACGTTGTAAATAAATTTGTAAATTTAATTTTACATTCTTCCCTTGAAAAGGGAAACTCCTTATTGTTTTTTTTTTATTTCTGCAGCAACTAAATTCCACAAAACAGTTTTTTTCCTTTTGCCCTCGTTGAATACCTTTTCCAGCGATAGCCTTGCCGAAACCAAACACTTAGTTTGGTCTTTTGTCCAGCTTATATTTTCGCTGAAAACCAAAATAAATAAGTAATAAATCAACTTATTAGAAAATTTAAATGAATTTATAATAGAAACTTAAATTTTCTTACCCCTCTTGTAAATTCATAGCCATCTTTATTACGTTGCCGTTTATTTTTTGACATTGCATTTGGAATTCTTAGCATGCTTTTTTGCACAATATATTTCGGTCAAATGCGACGTCGGCAATTATTCGAAATCTAAACTTTGGCGTCAAAAACTTTTCGAAATCTTGATCTGAGTTTAAAACCGGTCATTGACGTTTTCGAAAAGGCCCTAACTTTCGAAATGCTTAAAAGCCTGTCCGATAAGAGTATGACTGCTTTAATCCGCTCCCTTAGAAACACCTTTACATCAGGAATCTGTCCTGAGGAATGGACAAAAAATAGGATTACTCCTATCTTAAAACAGGGCAAGGATCCCTCTGCTGTTCTTAGCTATAGACCAATTTCCTTGATAAGTGTCTTTATGAAAATCATAAACACTTTGATCAAGAACGATATACATAAATAATTTAGTTGAGATGAATGGCAGCCTTCCCAAACTCAGTTTTGCTTACAGAGCTGGGAGATCGGCACAGACGTGTTTAAGCATGATTAACCAAGCAATTCATAATAAAAAAAAGGAATTTAAGGTGGTTGGTATGCTAACTTTGGATCTAGATAGTGCATATGATAGAGTGGACCTGGGGCTACTTTACATCACCCTCCTTCAGTTTGAAATCCTTTTAAACTATATATAAATTGGATCATTAACTTTTACAAAAACATAACAGTGACAATGGGCAATGAAGCTAAAGCTGTGTATGATGGCATCCCACAAGGCAGCGTCCTAAGTCCCACTCTCTTTAATGTGTACACATCAAAGCTACATGAAGTAACTTCCTGGGATGTTGAATTATATCAATTCGCTGATGATTTCCTAATGATTGCTGGTGGCAACTGCGCATCCTCGGTCGAAAATAAGCTCCAACTGGCGTTAAATGACTTCCAAAAAATAGTACTTGAGAAGAAGCTGGCCATAAACAGTACTAAATCCCAGGCTATGTTTTTGGACAAATTCAAAAACATCAATCTATACCTAAACGACAACCCCATGATTAACTCGCGAAGTCTAAAATTTGTGGGATGGGTTTTCACTAGAAACCAACGTAGAAAACTTCAATTAAATGAGGCAATTGAATCTTTAAACAAAAATCACAGGATAATTTCCATACTTAGCAAAAAGAAATATGGCGCTGCTCCTGGAAGCATGATTCTTCTATACAAGGCACTCATCAGATCTAAATTGGAATATGCTCGATCCTTGTCCTATGATGAGTCAAAAACCTTAGAAAAAAATAGAAATCATTGCTAACAAATTTCTAAGGAGTTGTCTTGGACTCACGCATTCAACTCCGAATCATATTCTCCTTGCACTGGCCAATGAACTGCCCACTAAACTCAGAGCGGAGCTGATAACAGTTAAGGACTTGGTCAGAATTATATAAATAGTTCCCAGCTTTACAAACATGGTAGACGCCCAAAACGGCCTTAGAAAAAGTTAAATATAAGTATTCTGAGCTTTTTGATCTGCTTCTAGTGGATACGCCATTTATGGTTAAAACCACAAAAGTAACAGTCGATACCTCGTTCCTAGAAAACCTGGGAAACAAGGAGGAAACCCCTCGAGAATCAATCCAAAAAATCATGGCCGGAAGACGCAAAGATTTCCCAAGTGAAGCTTCAATCATAGCGACGGATGCATCAATAATCAAAAATGAAATCGGGATTGCCTTCTCTGTAACAAATACAGATACCGATAAAAAATTCAAATCCCTTTGGTGTCTATCGACCCTAACGGCAGAATTACTAGCCATTGACCTAGCCCTGAAATATTCTAAAACAATGGGCATAAAGAGTGTCATAATCCTATCGGACAGTCTAAATGGATGCAAAGTTATAGATAAAAAGAAAAAAAATCATGTTGTAGCCAGTATTCTCAATACTGCAAACTCTCTTGATTCAGTAACTTTAATGTGGATACCTTCACATCGTGGCATCACCGAAAATGTTAAAGCCGACATCCTAGCTAATGAGACTAGAGCTACAGGAGAGCTTTTAGCCCACAGACTTAGTTATGAAGATTTCATCCCGAACATTAAAAATAAAATCACAGCTGAAAGTGTTAGACTATATCATGAAGCCTCAACTATCAAAGGAAAGTTCTTTGCCTCCATCTTTCCAACTCTTCCTGGCAAACCCTGGTTTCATAATTTAAACATACCCCCAAAGATAACCAGAATGATAAACAGGATCTTAACTGGACACGCCTATGATGAAGCACACCTGGCCTCTTGGAAATTAATCCAGAATGGGATGTGCAACACGTGCAATATGACAAGTGACACTGAACACATCCTAAAGTGCCAGAAATATCAATCCGCCAGGACGAATCATCCCAAAATAGTAGGTGCGACCAGTCTTCTGGGGCTTCTAACCCCCTTTAATATTGACAAGATTCTGGATTTGGCGAAGTTCTTGTCTAAGGCGGGTATTTCATTATAGCACCAAAGCCTTTCCTTTCCTAGTCCTATTCCTATATCTTCCATAACTTCCCTCTTAATACTTGCCCTGATGTTGCTGTCCCCTTTCCCTCATTATCATCCTCGATCCTTTCTCCTTTCCAAGCAATAGACTCTACCAATTTCAAGCCTTTGACTTCCCTAAGTTTAGCATTACTTAATTTTTGAGGGTAAGCACTTACATAAATCAATGAATATTGTCAATAATCTATGTTAGCCTGATGAATTGCTTGACTGGACTGTAATGACGAGACTCCTCCCTTATTCAGTAAGGGTTCAACGATATCGGAGAGAGAGTTTATATTGGATTTTATAACCAATAAACCATAAAAGCGATCAAAGTATAAAAGTATAAAAACTAAGCTTTAGGAAAATATTTAGTAATACTTGTTTGTTTGTTTTGTTTATTGTGAATATATATTATTTCCAATTCTTTTTCTATTTTTAAGACAGAATCTTGCAGATGCTTTGAAGAATCATTAAATTGGACAAACTTTTTTAAAACATCCAGCGCATCTAATGCTTCTGCTATAGCAGGAGGCTGAAAATCCACACTGTCGTCATCATCTTTTTCATCTTTATTTGAATTTGAACTTATTTGAGCAGTTTTCACTATTTCTTCTAAAGTAGGCTCTTCAGTTGTTATAAGATTGTCATCAATAGCTACGAATTCTTCCTAGTTTTCTAAATTATCGGCAATGTCTGCAGTACCAAATTGTTTTACCCATTCTGAGAGCGGGATATCATCTTCTTCTTCAAATCCTTCCGATACCGACAAATTTCTGCATTCTTCTGACGGCAGTAGTCCTGAATGTTTAAAGCAGTTAACAATTGTTTGAGAACTCACTCGATTCCAAGCTGTGGCTACCATTTCTATTCCTTCCAGCAAGGATATCTTACTTGTTTGATTTTTTTCTGCATTGCGGATGATTTTTAACATCATATTTCTTCGGTAATGGCATTTAAGACTTCTAATTACTCCCTGATCCATTGGTTGCAATACAGATGTTGTATTAGGCGGTAAAAAGGCTAATTTTATTGAACGAAGATTATCGATATGGGGATGAGATGGACAGTTATCGACAAGAAGTAAGATTTTTTTATTTTTTTTCTTAAGTTCCATATCCCACTTTTGCAGAAACCCCTGAAAAATTTCTGAGGTCATCCATGCTGTCTTATTTCCTGCATAGTCAACAGGCAGAGACTTCACATTTTTTAAACATCTGGGTGATTTAGACTTTCCAATTACCAGCAAGTTTCTTTTTTCCGAACCATCCATATTAGCCGTCACCGCCACCGTTATTCTTTCTTTTGAAAGTTTGCCTCCGATACATTTTTCCCCTTTAAATTTTAAAGTTTTATCAGGTGTTAATTTATAAAATAGCCCAGCTTCATCCATATTAAAAATTTCGTGGTCCTGGTACCCTTCTCGAAGTTTTGGCCACACTGATGCCAACCATTCATCACAAATTCCTTGCTCAACACATTTAGCTTCTCCGCAAATTTTTCCTAAAACAATATTGTGCCTTATCCGAAAACGATAAACCCAACTTTCGGTACAATGAAAATCTTTACCAAAAAGTTTCCCAATCTCGTTAGCTTTCAATTGTAGCATTGGTCCAGTTATTGCTACATTTTGACTTCTTTGAATTTTAAACCACTTCACTAACGCTTCTTCTATATCACAATATTGCGAAGAACGAATTTTTTTTCGTTTAAGACCATCACACTTATTGTAGAATGTGAGACCTAAAATTCTTTAGCCAAAACTGAATTTGGAGTACCAGTTTCTAGTCTCCATATTATCCCTGCTTTTTCTTCAACAGTAAAAGCCTTACGTTTTTTCACTGATGATACCCCGGCCATTATTATATAAAAAACAAAAAGGTTTTATGAAAATAATATTAAAAATTGAAAAATCACTTTTAGCACTTTCAACTAAAAATACGTATGTACGCGCTCACAAAATTTATGCTTTTCAAAACTTGCTAGCCCGGACAAATATCAAAATAAATTCTGGTGATTCCTAGAAATTTAGAACCGCAATAACGGTGTTATAACGAAAATTTTTACTTTCAATGACCCTCAAATACGTCGTTTTAAACGAATTCGTCGTAAAATCCAAAGACGTTATAAGCAAATATTTTTCTATTGAAATAGATTAAGAACCATTTTTTACTTCACGATTTCGACGTTATAAACGAAATGTCGTTATAAAGGAGGTCGCTATAAATGAAAACTACTGTATATATATATATATATATATATATATACATATATATATATATATATATATATATACATATATATATATATATATACATATATATATATATATATATATATATACATATATATATATATATCTATACATATATATATATATATATATATATATATATACATATACATATATATATATATACATATATATATATATATGGGTGATTCCATATCAGATTTGCAATCGATATTGTAAATTTCGATGAGATAATTTTTTTTATGCTTTTTATCGAAAATAAATCGACACGTATTTTTTTATATAGCTAAAAAAAATTTTTTTGGCGGAATTAGGATTTTTTGAATTTTTGATGAACTGCCTTTTTCGCAATGAAAGTCGCTTTTTACAGCCCCAATAACTCGAAAACCGTACGTCGTCGTAGAGAAAAAATGTATTAAATATAAAAATTCGGTTTTTTCTTCTTCTTTGCAATGGTTTAATAAAATGATTTGTTTTAACAATTTTTTAGCACCAAAAGTTAAAATATTTATAACAAATTAATTTTTCTCAAACTTGGGCCATTTTTATTTTCTTTTTTTTAATCTCAATAAATTCTCCAAAGTCTTCCGATAAACCTAAACACAATTTCATAATGGTATCAGAAGTAGATCTTGAGCTATAGAATATCAAAGACCATCATGCACCGTGCGTGCGCCGACCAACGACTCCAACGAGCGTCAATTCACTTCGCGCGCGCCTAAGAGACAAAAAAAAATGAAAGTTACCTGAATTTTTCCCGATTTGCAGTCGGCACGATGTACATAATACATCGTTTTCTTTCAAAATTGGCGCACGCACGGTGCATGATGGTCTTTGATATTCTATAGCTCAAGATCTACTTCTGATACCATTATGAAATTGTGTTTAGGTTTATCGGAAGACTTTGGAGAATTTATTGAGATTAAAAAAAAGAAAATAAAAATGGCCCAAGTTTGAGAAAAATTAATTTGTTATAAATATTTGGCCATTATTAAACCATTGCAAAGAAGAAGAAAAAACCGAATTTTTATATTTAATACATTTTTTCTCTACGACGTACGGTTTTCGAGTTATTGGGGCTGTAAAAAGCGACTTTCATTGCGAAAAAGGCAGTTTATCAAAAATTCAAAAAATCCTAATTCCGCCAAAAAAATTTTTTTTAGCTATATAAAAAAATACGTGTCGATTTATTTTCGATAAAAAGCATAAAAAAAATTATCTCATCGAAATTTACAATATCGATTGCAAATCTGATATGGAATCACCCATATATATATATATATATATATATATATATATATATGTATATATATATATATATATATACATATATATATATATATGTATATATATATATACATATATATATATATATATATATATATATATATACATATATATATATATATATATATATATATATACATATATATATATATATATATATATATATATATATATATATACATATATATATATATATATATATATATATATACATATATATATATATATATATATATATATATATATATATATATACAGTAGAGCGTCGATAATCCGGATTAATTGTGACCGGACCCTGTCCGGATTATCAAAATGTCCGGATTTTCGAACAGGACCAAAAAAGGTCGTTTGAGTTCATAACAAAGAGAAAACTTGCTAAAACCGTTAATAATTCCCTTTTGTGGTTAAATAATTGAGCAGATAAATAAAACCATTAATTAATATGAACTAGGTAATTCCTGAGCTTGGCCGTGCCACATAAAAAAATGTCTTCACTCGAATTTTTTTCCACTAGAATCGAATCCGGATTATCGACGGTCCGGATTTTTGACGTCCGGATTTTGACATATATATATATATATATATATATATATATATATATATATATATATATATATATATATATATATATACATATATATATATATATATATATATACATATATATATATATATATACATATACATATATATATATATATATATATATATATATATATATATATATATATATATATTTTTTTTTCCTGGGGGTAAAAAAGCATTCGCTACCGGCATGACTCAAGTGCCCCTTACTGGCCGATCCCGCATGACGGTTATGTTTCACGTAAATCCACACATACACACATATGGACACATAAGTGCACATACGCATATATGGGTCTATGAACATGAGAACTAAAAAAGCCCCTCCGACGTGATCCACCCCCGCGGGACTGGCTAATAAGCATTACATCGCGGGGGTCGTTCAGCTTCATTCAGCTGCTTCTGCTCGCGGCATTTCTGTGCCTTTCTCTATTTCTTACGGCTTCTTCTTGCCTTAGCTTTCTGTGAATGGTCTTGAGGGTTGCTTCCACGTCCCTCCACATTTCCTCAGACCTCATCATATGGTCTAGGATGTTTTCGGGCGTTAGTGGCTCCTCGACCCTTTCTTCTAGTTTCGCCCTTTCCTCGGCGAATCTCGAGCAGGTAAAGAAGACGTGTTCTGCGTCTTCCTCCGTCGCTGGGCACACCGGACACAACGGTGAATCATCGTGCCCAAAGCGGTGGAGGTATTTCCTATACCCCCCATGTCCGCTCAGGAACTGCGTGAGGTCGTAACTTACTTCCCCACGCTCCCTCGTAGCCCATATTTCCACATTAGGGATAAGTCTGTGGGTCCAACGACCCTTAACAGACTCGTCCCACTTCGCCTGCCATTCCCTTAAGGACTCACAGCGCGCAATCTGCCGCCGCACCCTTCTTGGCTCCCCTCCACCATATTCTGGATTATAGAGACGCATACCCTCCCTCGCCAGAATATCTACGGGGATCATCCCCGCTATCACGCACGCCGCATCGTCGGACGTGGTCCTGTACGCGCAGCAAGCGCGTAGTGCACTTAGCCTATATGCGGCCTTCCATTTCCTACAATTTGCCGTCCTGTTTAACGCTGCTGCCCACACTGGCGCTGCGTATAACAGGACTGAGCTGACCACCCTCCCCAAAAGGAGGCGGCGACTCGGTCTAGGGCCCCCAACATTGGGCAGCATTCTTGCGAGTGCTGCACAAATCGCAGACGCTTTGTCTGCCGTGCCCTCCAAGTGCGCTTTGAAGTTTAGCCTCCGGTCGATCATCACTCCCAGGTACCTTAGTGCGGGCTGTGAGTGGATGATCTGTTCCCCTACCTTGATCCTCACGGATACTGGCTTTCGTCGCTTGCTGATCAGCACTACTTCCGTTTTGTGCTCAGCAAGCTTCAACCCCGCGCGTTCTAACCACGCTTTAATTTCCCAGATCGCTTCGTTTGCGTACAGTTCGATGTCATCTGGGTGTTTTCCTTCGACAACTACCCCGATATCATCTGCAAACCCGATCGCCACTGCTTCCTTTGAAAGACGAAGCCCCAACACATCATTGTACATTGCGATCCATAGGAGAGGGCCCAGGACGGAACCTTGCGGGACACCGCATGTTGTCCCGAACACTTTAGGACCATCATCCGAATCACAATGAAGCGACCTACCCTGGAGGTAGTCGGCCACTACACGCACTAGGTACTTTGGTGTGCCTAGCTTGATCAACGCCTCAACTATTTTGCTCCACCTCGCTGAGTTGAAAGCATTTTTTACGTCGAGGGTTATCAATGCGCAGCAGTGATTTTTCTCTATGGCGGCTCTTGCTATGCCCACCACCATATTGACTGCATCAGTCGTCGACCTTGCCTTTCTAAAGCCGAATTGCTTGTCCGACAGGCCACCTACCCTTTCGACGCTAGGGAGAATCCTGTTACAGATCACCCGCTCGAAAAGTTTGCCTATACAACTAAGGAGGCATATCGGTCTGTAGGACGATGGGTCCCCTAAAGGCTTGTTCGGCTTCGGTAGGAGCACGAGTTTCTGCTGTTTCCATCGCTCCGGGAAGATCCCCTCTCTCAGGCACGCTGTGAAGACTTCAGCGAACCTGTCTGGCGCTATTGAAGCTGCTAGCTTCGCCGCTTTATTTGGTATGCCATCCATGCCAGGGGCCTTGTTGATGGCTACCTTTTTTGCAGCCTCCTGAATCTCATCTGCGGTCACCGCAGGTATCTCTTCTGGGTCCACCTGGAGGGTGGGTAGATCGACCGTGCGTACGTTCTGTGGAAACAGGACATACACAATACTCTGGAGCAGCGCGGGGCAGGTGATCGGCGGAGAGCGTTTGCCCTTGACCGCTGACATAACCATTTTATAGGCTCCACCCCAGGGGTCCGAGTCTGCTTCTCTGCACAACCTTTTGAAGTGCTCGGATTTGCTTCTAGCGATGGCCTTGTTCAGCATTTTTCTCGCTTCCTTATATCTCTGGAGGAGTTCATCGAAATCCGGACGGTTCCGGCCTCTCTGAGTTTTCCTTCTCGCCTTCAGACAGGTCCTTCGGCATTCATCGATCTCTGCATTCCACCAGAAGTTTGGTGAAAGCCTACGATTGCCGGCGCGCCGTGGCATGGATGCGTCACATGCCCGTTTCACCGATTCTTCTATTTCCTCTGCACCTTCCCTGGCACCTCCTGCCGACCTCGCATCATGCAGGAATACTTCCTCGAACACCTCTGTGTCGAGTTTCTTAACGGCCCATCCTCTAGCCGTTCCGTACCTAGGATTCCTCTTTCCTATACCCTGGCCTACCTCGAAGATGATGGCTTGGTGGTCGCTGTGCGTGTACAAATCGCTCACCCGCCACTGTAGGTCCTTGGCCACTGAATCGCTCACGTAAGTGATGTCGATCACAGACGATCTCCCACCCCTTTGGAAGGTGTTTTCGCCTCCAGTGTTGACTAACACTACGTTAAGTCGCGAGAATACTTCTAGAAGTATGCGCCCTCTTGCATTCGTTTGTCGACTGCCCCATTCGACAGCCCAAGCATTAAAATCACCCGCTAGTATTACCGGGTGATGGCGACTCGCGTCGGCGGCTAACCTTTCCAGCATCGACTCGTAATCGTCTAGTGTCAGGCTTGGCGCCGCATAGCAGCTGTAGACGTGTATTCCGCCTACTTTTGCCCGCGTGAAGCCATTCTCTGGGCTTCTCATGGTATCTTCCATGGCTCGGCTCCCACACGTCCATATCGCTGACGTGCCGCTGCTATCGCTTATCCAGACGCCACTGTGCAGATTTCTATACTGCTCGCAGACGATCGCGACGTCGATTTTTTCTTCGAAAACTGTCTGTGCCAGCAAATCTATATAAACTCTATCCGACCATACAAAAATGGACCCCCCAAACAACCCCCTCTTTGGGGGGTGGGGGGCAACTTTGGAAATTTAAATGGGACCCCCCATTTTTTTGGCAGATTCGGAATCTTCATAAAAAAATATGAAGATTTTGTCCCAAGCATTTTTTACGATTCGCCATAGATGGCGCTGTAATCGGAGGAAAACATTTTTTATGACTTATTTATTTCCGCCGATTACAGCGCCATCTAAGGCGAATCACAAAAAATGATAAGAATAAAATCTTCATATTTTTTCATGAAGAATCTAAATCTGTAATAAAAAATAGGGTTTTTTATTTTGTTTTCAATTCTGCATCCCTTCCCCTCCAAAAACTTGGGGGTAGAGAGCCATTTTGATTATTAACTTGAAAACCCCTAATTTTTATTGCAGATTTAGATTCTTCATGAAAAAATATGAAGATTTTATTCTTATCATTTTTTGTGATTCGCCTTAGATGGCGCTGTAATCGGCGGAAATAAATAAGTCATAAAAAATTATTATACATAATATATTATATATAGTCCAGTAGAGTATAGGTAAAAAGGCCTTCGTAATGCGAAAAATACCGCACGCGATTTTTTTACCAAATGATTTTATATATTTTTATGAGCTTAAATTCACTTACAGTGAAGGTAAACGCGTTTAATTCTATATCTCAGAAACTAGGCATGTCACGACAAAAATGTACGTAATCTTTTTTGTGATTAATAAGTGATTTAACTTTTCTGTTCAGCATTTTTTCGGAGTTATAGTGCTTCAAAATTTATATATCATTTTCTTTGCACTATATTTCGCTAATGGTTAATTCTACATGAAAAAATCCTTCGTAGGACTCGACGGCCGCTTGCTTATTTGTGATTCCGAAATTATTTTCTTAAAGAGTCACAAGGAAGCTGTCAACCAATTTTCAGTGCTTTTGGAGTTTAGTCTCCTTTCGTGCGTTTTGTTTTTTGCTTATTACTCCGGGCTATACGTTTTTCTCCAAAAATCCATAAGCTGCCATCCATGGGGCTACCTTGGCGCCCTTATCCAGTCACTCAATGAAATAATATTAGTCCGGGCGCTGGAGCATTTCCAGTGGTTTTGGCGTGATGTAACGGACTTTTTTGGTGGAATCGGTCAGAAATGATATCCTCAACAATATTTAGGGGGTGCGCAGGCATGAAACTCCCAGGAAAACTTTTGGTAGCCCAAAAACTGAAAATTCCCTGTTTTATGGCCTTTCTTGTTAAATATCTCTTAACGAAGGCTTCAAGGCGAAAAATTTGTTGAACATGTTTTGTTCGTTATTAGATTTGCTAAAACTTACCCTAAGGTGGATTTTTTAAATTTGAATTTTTGCATTGCAAAATAGCCGAAAACCGCGAAAAAAGTACCTCACTTTAAAGTTAGCACAAGGAAAGGAGAGACCATTATCTTCAAATTTAATTTTGGAATTAGATAGTTAAAGGCATGATTAACTTATATCCAAAACGCGATCACGGTCGGTCAAATAGTTTTTGCATAATGAATTTTGCAATTAAGTGAATTTAAAAAGTAAATTTGTTACTGCGCCAAAAGAAAAACTCCCATGTAGGTCCTGATTTTTTTACGTATGCTCTAAGACAGGCCTGTCCAACGTGTGGCTCTTAAGCCATATGTGGCTCCTTCGATTTATTTTGTGGCTCCCAACTAAATTCTGCATTAACAAGTTCAAAAACTAAATTTCATATAAAAAAATCTAAATAAAAAATGTGTAAATGGATTCCATAATTTAAAATGCCATGAAAGCATTTTTTACGGTTTACGCGATATAGACTAAGTGCCCGCGTCCTGGCGTACGCAGATGATGTTGTTATCATCAAAAAAGGAAAATTTCCTCAAGTCCTCTGTGATCTCATGGAGGCAGCGCTACAAACCCTCTCAAGCTGGACTGCTACCCGCGGACTCAGCGTTAACCCAGTAAAAACGGAGCTGGTCCTCTTCACAAGGAGGTACAAGACCTCTCCGTTAACACCCCCCGGCTTAACAAAGTTAGGCTCAAAATTAACAACAGTGCCAAATATCTGGGAGTAATCCTGGACAAGAAACTCCTCTGGCATGAAAACACAGAAGAGCGCATTAAGAAAGCAAACATCGCGCTTTTCGCCTGCAAAAAATCCATTGGTAAGAAATGGGGCTTCTCCCCTTACATTTTGCGATGGATCTACACAGCGATCGTCCGCCCAATTCTCCTTTACGGGGCTTTAGTGTGGTGGCCAACTCTGAGTAAATCCACCGTGTTAAACAAATTACAGAGAGTACAAAGATGTGCGGAGTCTAATAGGAAATAGGTGTCTATCTAATACTATTGTAACTTATTCTATTCACCACCACTGTTGAGATCAAATATGTGAAACTAATACTTAGTTTATAGCAGAAAAATTAAATCGATTTAACTCAAAGCTACGTCAAAATTTCGATTTAGCGTATAAACGGGTATTAAATACATATTATGCATAACGGAGCACTTCGCTCCACTCCTACAGAGGCCTTAAATGTTATGTTATACCTCCCTCCTTTAAATCTCGTGGCAAGGGAAAGCGCAACCATCGCAGCCCTTAGAATAAAAGAATCCGGTTTCTGGACTGGAATCAGGGGAGAGCACACGAAGGTACTGAACTCAGTTACTATCCCCACAAAAACCGACTTCTGCATTCCCGAAATTACCTTCACGAGGAACTACGGAGTCCACATCCCTTCACGTCGTGAATGGATAAATAGACCACATAGGTTTCAGGATGCCATAAACGTTTTTACTGATGGCTCTAAGCTCGAGGGTCGAGTGGGAGGAGGAGTATTTTCCCCAGAACTTGGGATTGAAATCTCCTTCCGACTTCCCGATCACTGCAGTGTATATCAAGCGGAGATTCTAGCCATACAAGAAGGTGTTCTGCAAATTAACCAGCAAGGCGATGGGAACCGGACTGTCTACATCCTTTCAGATAGTCAGGCAGCTCTGAAAGCCCTGCGCTCCTGCACAAACAGCTCTAGAACTACCTCTGAATGTCGCAGATCTCTTAACGAGATGGCTCAGCAGTTCAGGACCCTCCTCGTTTGGGTGCCCGGTAACCGAAATATAGAGGGAAATTGCAAAGCTGACGAACTGGCTAGGAGAGGCACGACCGCTACTCTCCTTCCAGAAAAGGAAAGAGTTGGTATGCCTTGGGCTTCCTTTAAACTCCGATGCAAGCAACACACAATCACACAAGCGAAAAAGCATTGGAGGGATCTCAATAAATGCACTTTGGCCAAATTAACCTGGCCCTCCTATGATCTCAGGCGAACTACCTTATTACTGAGCCTTGGGAGACAAGAACTCTCAGTTATAGTGGGAGTCTTAACCGGACACTGTCTGATAGGGACGCATGCGACCCGTTTAGGTCTTGAGACCCACGATTTCTGCAGAAGCTGTAAGAACCTTGACGAGGCGGAAAGTGTACTACACCTCCTATGTCACTGCCCGGCCCTAAGCAGGATAAGGCTAACCACATTTGGTAAACCCTTTCTAAGCAACCTTGCGGAAATCTCGAAGTTTGGGATCCCGCAACTTAGAAGATTCATTACTTCCTCGAGATGGTTTAACGAAGAAACGACATTTTAACATCAAGTTTAAAGTGGGATCACTATGGTATCACAATGGGCCTATCCCTTCTGGCCTAAGTGTATGGGCTTGAACCAAAGCTCAGCCATATCTAACCTAACCTAAGGACACCTAGTCTACCACCTTTTGCTCTGCGAAAATTCCTGAAACCGTGCCTTTTTCCCTCCAGGCTGCTCGAAAGTCAACCTTTTTATGGTGCCCAAAAAATTTATAGATACTGTTTTTTTAACAATCATAGTCGCATGAGATGGCGATGATACGCGTGAAACAAAACTCGTCCGAAAAAAATGTTGGACCGTAAAGGATGTCTACCACCCCAAACCTGCTAAGTTATGGGCTTCCAAAAATTTATTAATAACCATCTGATTTTTTCAGGATCGCTTAAGAAAAATATGTGGAAATACATGGTATATGTGTCCGACAAAATTTGTTTGCCGATTTCGTCGTCCGACGAGTCAAAGTCCTCTATTTCATGAAGGGATAAAATTTATAGATAACCGTCGGACGAAAACAGTATTATGTGACAAAAGCTACTGCCTCTTGTATGATAAAAATGTCGGACACGTTAATCGCGTCTACTCCATAGTCCGACAAAAAAACAAAATTTTTATAACAATGACATTATAATGTAGTCCGTTGACCTCCAACGGCCCCGCCCTCAAATCCGTATCTGCTATCAATGTCTTCTACTAAATCCTAGCTAGATTATACCCTCTCATAATGTCTTTATGTTCCCAGTAGGGGTTGCACAGTGTTGAAGTATTTTTTCACACAAGAACAAACAAACCTTTTTTTTCTGAGCAGTTTCTTCAGTTAGTAAGCCATACAAAAAGAGTGACTGATTAACATTCCGCCTGAACCCAAAATAATTGTATGTTACAAACAAGCCGAGAATGCAGCAAGGCAACCGATATTGTTATACTTTATAAAGACTTCGTATACTCGAGAAAATTAGAGCGAGCATCAGTGTTGCCAATTTGAGGGAAATTTCCCTTTTTAAGGGAATTTTCAAGTCGAATAAAGCGAAAAGGGAAAAAGGGAAGAAAATTGATGCACAGAAGAAAATTGAGGGAAAAATCTATAAAGTTATTATTCAATTCTTAAAACAACAGAAAATATGTTTTTTTCGCTTTCGTACAATTACTTTTTGGTAATCTAATCATTTATATTGCTGAAGAGCTTGTGATTCTTATGAAATTTGACAGCTTTCTAGGATATAGTCTTTAATATGAAGAAACTAGAAGAAGATGTTACAGACAAGTTGTCAAATGTCATTTGTCACATCATTGGCGATGACGATGCCGGCTTCCTTTTTGGCAAAATAATTACGTGCAAAGTAAAAATTGTTGATTTTTATTGTTCAGCATTCAAAGGTAAGTAAAATACTTATTGCAAGTATACATTACAATTTTTGAAGTGTACAGAAATGTGAAATTTAATAATTTAGAAGTAACAATGGAAAATAAGAAGAGGCAAAGTAACACAGATAAGACACAAAATGTTCCGCAAAAGAAGCAAAAATATGAAAAGAAATTTCAGCAGTCGTGGCTAAATGAACCACAATTTCAAGACTGGCTAAAAGAAGATAAAAATGAAAAAATGGCATATTGTCGCGCTTGTAATGCGTCTTTCCTTTGCGGCCGTAGTGAAATTGAGAAGCACATGAATGGAAAAAAACACTCACTTAAGGTACGTGAACTTCAATTACCTTCCGTAGCTGACATATTTAAATCAAATGTAAACGAAAGTCATAATCACAATGTAAAAAAAGCGGCATTATGCCTTTCATCCTTTTTTGCGGAACATAATATAGCTACATTAGCTGTTGATCATTTAACTATACTTCTAAAACGAATCTTCTCAGATTCAAAAATTTGTCGGGACCTTAAACTGGGAAGAACTAAATGTATGAAGATTATTCAAAACAATTTAGCTAAAGTGGAAACAAATGAGCTAGTGGAAATTTTAAAAACCAATAATTTCTCTATAATGATAGACGAAAGTACCGACATCAGCAGCGCCAAGAATTTATGCTGCGTTGTTAAGTTTATCAATCCATTCGATAATTGTTTACATACTAGACTACTAGATCTCATAGAAATTGATGCTCGCGATTCATCTGCGGAAGTACTTTACGATGCCTTTAAGAAAAGTTTAGAAACAAAAGGAATCCCAATTTCAAATGTTAAAGGTTTTGCTTGTGACAATGCATCTGTAATGCTTGGTAAAAATAATTCTTTTTTTACAAGATTACTGAAAGATTCACCGCATATAATTCTTCTTAATTGTATATGCCATTCATCTGCGATCATAGCAAATAACGCCTGCGCTGAATTACCTAAAGAATGTGAAAAGCTTGTGCAAGGCGCAGTAAATTATATCACTGCAAGTCCAAAAAATATGTCCTTTTTGGCAGAATTCCAAGAATATTTTAATGTGGAAAAGAAAAAACTACTTCATTTGTGTAAAACACGTTGGTTGATTTTCCATGCTTGTGTAGTAAGATTTTTAGAAAATTGGCGAGTGCTTGAACATATGTTATTACTAGATTCAGTAGAATATAAAAAGGTGAAAGCTAAAGAGCTTTATAATTATATGACAGATAAGAAAATCAAAGCCTACCTTCTTTTCTTAAAATATGTTTTGAACTATTTTAATAAATTTAATGCACTGTTTCAAAATAAAGGAATAATGATTCATAAGTTACATTCTGAATCAAAAAATATTATTATGCAAATAGCACAAAACTTTATTAAATCAGAATACATTAGTAATATTGGAGAAAACCTTTTTTTACAAGAACAGTGTCTTTTGTCAATTGAAGATATATTTACTGGACCAGAATGCGAAGTTTATATGAAAAATTTACCCGTCGAAGAATGTCTTCGAGTAAAAGCTAATTGTAAGAAATTTTATACCACTGCTTTAAAAGAAATTCTCAAGCGTCTACCAATAAATGATTCATTTCTGAAGCAAATCGCATTTATAAATCCTGGCATTGCACTCGAATCATCAAATCGCAATATCGAAGATGAATTTGATATTATAGCTTCGAAAATGCAGTGTTCCACTGGAGATTTAATGGTAGAGTGGCGGCATTTGCCATATTGTGTTCCTGAAGAAAAAAAGCAACATCTAGTGAAACTTGATGTGGAATTATTTTGGAAAGAAATTGCTAATTTAAAAAATTTGGATGGGACTATAATGTTTCCACTATTGATTCGTGCAGCACAATTTGTTTTCATACTTCCGCACTCAAATGCAGATGCGGAACGAATCTTTTCTATGATAACTGATATAAAAAATAAAAAAAGAAATCTTATTGGAGAACAATCTTTGAATTCCATATGTATAGTTAGATCATCGTTTTCTTCAAAAAGTATAAATTGTACTAACTTTGAACCAAAAGCTGATCATTTTAAATTATTTTCTGCAGACATATACAAGTAATGGTAATATTTTTAATTGTGAAAACTTAATTGTATTTTTATAATAATATCATAATATTTTTTAGGATTTGCAAAATATAGAAAAACTAATTTCAGAATGGAATTTTCACAGTTAAATGAGACATACATTATATTTATTTCGTAACATGAGCAATATTTATTTTTTCATTATATCAGACTGAAATGTTATTTTTTTCATAACTTTTATGTGAAAATTAAAGTCATTTTGTTGCAAAATGCTTGGTTTTTATTTTAGCCCACCCATATGTTATAAAAAAGTAAGCGTATAAGATATTTAACAAATAAATAAGTACATTTTGGACGAGGGAAATTTTGTGGGAAAAACTGTGTTACAAAACGGGAAAAAATGCATTAATTTTTACCATTTTGAGGGAAAAAACGCAGAAAAAAGTTGGCAGCACTGGCGAGCATATACAGAAAGATGGCGTATAACCTAAGTTACACTATCCACCTTTTTTTATTATCTCCATACACAAACTGGTTTAACAGGGGTTTTTTCCTTACCCGCATCCATCACACTAACACAAGTATAACATCTTCAAATTCTCATTCGCATCTATTTTACCACTGCACATGCATCACAATCGTTACACGATGCCTCTCTTTCGTGAATTCTTAGTATAATACCTGCATCATACACAAACCGTTTTAATGGGAGGACCGAGTGTTGGACAGTGTAATTTGCACCTACACTCAACATCATAAGTGACGCAACACCTAAAAATTTTAACTTTTGCCTTGAATATCTTCGTCATGTAAAAACGGAAAATAGTGTTTAACATCCTAAAATAATGCTTTATTTATCAACGAAATATTTTATAAAATAATTCATTGCAATTGTAAAATGTTAAAACATAAAATTCCAAATTTTACCTCATTTTTGATTGATAAGTTTAGAGCTTTTTTTGTTAAATGAAGTACAGTTTTCTTGTTTTAATAGTTTTAATAAAATTTTGGTGAAAAATAAAAACAGGATTATTTTAAGATATTAAGCACTATTTTCAGTTTTTACATGACGGCGATATTCAAGGCATATGATAAAATTTTAGGCGGTCCCGTCAGGTGTTGCTGCCAGTTTTGCCATAGTAACTGCAATGACTGATGTATAACCTAACGCCTAAGCTGATGACTGATGTAATTATTCGAATATTTTGATTTCCATCAATCACGACTGATGGAATTGATGGATGACGAGTGAAATGGACACCTTAGGTGTTGCACTACTTTTGACGCTGACTGTATAATACACTTCGTGGGAAGTGTATTAAACATATTTTTATGAAGCCGTTTGGAAAAGATCAGCTGGTTATTTATTTTGGTTCCTTTTTCCACGTTAAAGACAATGTTTTTTTGTCGGACAACGTATATGGAATGTTTGTTTTTCTATTATAAAATTAAATAAAAACGAAAAAAGAGGTTATGTATAAATTTGTTCCCTTCATGAAATAGAGGACTTTGACTCGTCGGACGGCGAAATCGGCAAACAAATTTTGTCGGACACATATACCATGTAATTCCACATATTTTTCTTAAGCGATCCTGAAAAAATCAGATGGGTATTAATAAATTTTTGGAAGCCCATAACTTAGCAGGTTTGGGGTGGTAGACATCCTTAACGGTCCAACATTTTTGTCGGACGAGTTTTGTTTCGCGCGTATCATCGCCATCTCATACGACTATGATTGTTAAAAAAACAGTATCTATAAATTTTTTGGGCACCATAAAAAGGTTGACTTTCGAGCAGCCTGGAAGGAAAAAGCCGCGGTTTCAGGAATTTTCGCAGAGCAAAAGGTGGTAGACTAGGTGTCCTTAATCCATACAAAAAGTTTCAAGTGGTTATGTATGAATATTTTTTTTTTGTTGCGGGCACTTAGTCTAATAGGAAATAGGTGTCTATCTAATACTATTGTAACTTATTCTATTCACCACCACTGTTGAGATCAAATATGTGAAACTAATACTTAGTTTATAGCAGAAAAATTAAATCGATTTAACTCAAAGCTACGTCAAAATTTCGATTTAGCGTATAAACGGGTATTAAATACATTCTTATAACTGTGGCTTCAGCCGAAACTTTTCGGTTTAAGCCATAATCCGAATTACCTCGTTTATAGGGTAAAAAGTTTTGGATGATCCATAATTCGAATTATTTTTGGAATAGCTATAAACTAGGTATAAGGCCATCTCAAATACTCGGGATGGCCTTGGTAAAACCATAAATTCCAAATGTCACTACATGGATGGAACCGTTGAAATTTTTAAAAAATAATAAGAAAATCCAAAAATCGTAGGCGTATATTTAAAAGTCAGGAAATAAAATCAAAAATCATCCTTGTTAAAGCTTATATTTTTTTATAAAATGGATCTTTTGTAGTAATTTTGTTAACTGTGTAATAGGATATTATTCAATTTGCCAATTATCGATATTGTTTATAAGTATATTTTGTTGATTCTATAATTTCTATGTTGCCGATTTCATCAAATTTGCGTGTTTTAGAAATGGCAGGGAAACGCAACTGAATGAAAATCGGCAATATCAAGAAAGCTGGGAAAACGATTATTTTAACATTATGGTTAAGGACACTGTGGTTTGTTTAATTTGCAGAACTACATTCCAAACATGTAAGAGTTAAAATATTAGGAGACATTACATGGCTCGGCATACTAATTTTCATCATCTGGTTGGAGAAGAACGAAAGTATAAAATTTCATCACTGAAGCAAGCTCTGAGCTTACAACAAAATTGTATGAAAACATCTGTACAACAGCCGACTAATATAGTCAAAGCTAGCTTAGTTTTATCGAACTTGATAGCAAAAAACATGAAATCATATAGTGATGGTGAGTTCATTAAAAATTGCATTGTATCTGCTGTTGATAGTCTTTGCCCTGAAAAGAAGAAATTATTTGAAACAATTAGTTTATCTCGCCAAACAGTTGTTCGAAGAATTGCAATTATAGCTGAGGAAAATATAAAAATTTTGAAAGAAAGAATTCAAAAATTTAAATATTTTTCTTTATGCTTAGATGAGAGCACAGATATATCCGATAGCGCACAACTTGCAATTTTTATTCGAGGCGTTGACCATAACTTTTGTATTACTGAGGAACTTTTGAATCTAAAAACTCTCAAAGATACCGCAAAAGGGACCGACATATTTAATGCATTTTGGGAAAGTTTCACCAAATACGAGTTAGATCCAGCATTTTTATCAGGTATCGCGACTGATGGAGCAAAAGCTATGGTGGGTGAAAATATTGGGTTTTTAGGTTGCTTAAAAACTAAATTAGTTGATCTTAAACCTGACGTAAAACAATTATATATATTTCCCTGCATAATACACCAAGAAAATTTATGTGCACAAACCATAAAAATGCAACACATTATGAAAGTTGTGATTAAAACTATAAATATTATTAGAAGTCGTGGTATGGTTCATCGCCAATTCCAAGAATATTGCAAAGAATTAAATGCCCAATATGGAGATGTAGTTTATTTTAGTAATGTGAGATGGCTCACTGTTTAAAAAGATTTCTAGAATTAAAAGATGAAATTGACTTATTTATGAGCTTACGGAATGAAACTGTGGCAGAATTATCTGATCCTAATTGGCTTGTCGACTTATGCTTTCTCGTGGATATTACTGCTCATCTCAATGAACTAAATTTAAAGCTTCAGGGAGACTAATTATTGATTCTTGTCGAGAAATAACGTCGTTCAAGTTAAATTACAATTATGGGAACGTCAACTTCTAAATGACGATGCATCTCATTTTTACGAGTTAAATAATTTTTATTTTCCTGGTAACAAAAATTATAAAAAATATGCCGAAAATATAAACAATATTGCTAAAGCTTTTGAGTCAAGATTCCAAGAAATAACTACTTATGGTAATAATTTTAATATATTTTCATCACCATTCAATATTGATATTAATATAGTACCAATACCATTACAAATGGAACTAATAGATTTGCAGTGTCATCCTGAGCTTCAAGGAATATTTTCTGAAACTAATAAGATAGATTTTTACCGGAAATATATAACTGAGGAAAAATATCCAAAATACGCAATTTTGCAGCAAAAATTGTTAGTGCGTTTGGTAGCACTGCATTGTGTGAATCATTTTTTTCGAAAATGAAATTCTGTAAAAACAAACATAGATCGTCTATGATAGATTTTAATCTGGAAAACCAATTGAGAATTTCAAGCTCAAAACTTGAAGTTAATCTTGAAGAATTGACTAAAAAAAATTGAAAAACAAACTTCTCATTAATATTAAATAAATAACTTAGTAAAAATAAAGTCGAATAGAAATATGCATTTAATATATAAAAATAAATAATAAATAAAAATAAAATAACTAGTTTTTTTCATTGTGGCTCTTGCAAATCAGGATAATTTTCAGATTGGCTCATAAGCAGATTTGGGTTGGACAGACTTGCTCTAAGACTCTCTTTACAATATCCAATCATTAAAATTCTGGTTTTTAAATTTTTTACGGCTTTTAATTTTTTTAAGATTTTTGGCAAAAATTTTTTCCACAAAAATTGCTAACTCGGCGACGCCAGAAATGCTAGGCGCGTTTCAAATTCGCTCGAAAAAGGACTCAGTTACTTTCCCTAAATATTGTTGAGGATATCATTTCTGACCGATTCCACCAAAAAAGTCCGTTACATCACGCCAAAACCAAAAGTTATAGCTTTCACGGCTCTAGCGCCTGGACTATATTCATTGAGTGCCTTGAAACGTTTCGATCAACGTCGTTTCGATCTGCGTTTACATCTTTCGACCACTTCAAAGTGGTTTTCCCAGGTCCCAGAAATAGAGAATAGGTAATGTAATTTTCTTGACTTTGGTAAGGATATTTTGCGTGTGTTATTATAAATTATTGAAATGAACCCCTACCTCTTTCATATCATTATTAAAAGAAAATTCGTCATAGTTTATGCTCATATTGGATTTTGCATCCGCTATGTTGGAACATTTTACATGAGCTTTCTTAGAAATTGTAGAGGTTGTTTTCATAAAGATGGGCATAGACGAATTTCCGACCTAATATGGAACCTTGCGATACGCCAGCCAACATCTTAACTCCTGTGAAAATGATCCGTCTATGATTTCCATACATGCACATCATTATCAGATCGAAATGCCTTTG
This sequence comes from Thereva unica, assembly GCA_949987705.1. Lineage (NCBI taxonomy): Eukaryota > Metazoa > Arthropoda > Insecta > Diptera > Therevidae > Thereva > Thereva unica. Next base: position 129,983,490 of record OX465281.1, read on the forward strand.
CATGCATGTTTGAAAACTTTGACCTCGAATCGAACTTTTCGTCCTTTGCCCGGCAGACATGCTATAACTCTGGTGAAAAGTCCCAGTCTTAGCATGTTGCGATCAACTCGTTTCAGGAGGCATAACACTCCAGGGAGTTGCTTCTCGATGCCCCGATGACAAAGTCGCCAGTAATGGTTGGGAGTAGGTGGACTGCAAAATATCGCTGGTAGGTTGTGACAGTTCCTTTCTTCCCCGACTAGAGCTGCTGTTCGACATTGCACTCTATATGAAGAAAATAGATTGTCGACACAGTATAAAGGGCCGTTTCCTGTGACTCTAGTCTTTCACATAAAAAAAAAATCGCAATTCTTCCTATGGTCACGAGTTATAAGAGGAGGAGTGCAACTTTATATGCAAGATAATTGTTAATGCATTTCCAAAATATTTTACTAAGCATCTATTAGTTTATTCAAATGCAAAACGCATCGAAGCAAAATACATCAAATTGGTATGTATAACTATTTTAACAGTTTTAAGACAGTAGTGTGTTATTTATTATAGATAAATAAAAGTTAAGCAACTTTAAATCACAAACGCCGTTTCAAAATATATTATGTTTTTAACAAATTCAAACGACTCTGCATCTCTTTCAGCTCTTCTTCATTTTCTTCATCTTCCGGTGAAGCTGTTCTCTCCGCTCTTGATTTTTACCGGAAATATATAACTGAGGAAAAATATCCAAAATACGCAATTTTGCAGCAAAAATTGTTAGTGCGTTTGGTAGCACTGCATTGTGTGAATCATTTTTTTCGAAAATGAAATTCTGTAAAAACAAACATAGATCGTCTATGATAGATTTTAATCTGGAAAACCAATTGAGAATTTCAAGCTCAAAACTTGAAGTTAATCTTGAAGAATTGACTAAAAAAAATTGAAAAACAAACTTCTCATTAATATTAAATAAATAACTTAGTAAAAATAAAGTCGAATAGAAATATGCATTTAATATATAAAAATAAATAATAAATAAAAATAAAATAACTAGTTTTTTTCATTGTGGCTCTTGCAAATCAGGATAATTTTCAGATTGGCTCATAAGCAGATTTGGGTTGGACAGACTTGCTCTAAGACTCTCTTTACAATATCCAATCATTAAAATTCTGGTTTTTAAATTTTTTACGGCTTTTAATTTTTTTAAGATTTTTGGCAAAAATTTTTTCCACAAAAATTGCTAACTCGGCGACGCCAGAAATGCTAGGCGCGTTTCAAATTCGCTCGAAAAAGGACTCAGTTACTTTCCCTAAATATTGTTGAGGATATCATTTCTGACCGATTCCACCAAAAAAGTCCGTTACATCACGCCAAAACCAAAAGTTATAGCTTTCACGGCTCTAGCGCCTGGACTATATTCATTGAGTGCCTTGAAACGTTTCGATCAACGTCGTTTCGATCTGCGTTTACATCTTTCGACCACTTCAAAGTGGTTTTCCCAGGTCCCAGAAATAGAGAATAGGTAATGTAATTTTCTTGACTTTGGTAAGGATATTTTGCGTGTGTTATTATAAATTATTGAAATGAACCCCTACCTCTTTCATATCATTATTAAAAGAAAATTCGTCATAGTTTATGCTCATATTGGATTTTGCATCCGCTATGTTGGAACATTTTACATGAGCTTTCTTAGAAATTGTAGAGGTTGTTTTCATAAAGATGGGCATAGACGAATTTCCGACCTAATATGGAACCTTGCGATACGCCAGCCAACATCTTAACTCCTGTGAAAATGATCCGTCTATGATTTCCATACATGCACATCATTATCAGATCGAAATGCCTTTGCATGCATGTTTGAAAACTTTGACCTCGAATCGAACTTTTCGTCCTTTGCCCGGCAGACATGCTATAACTCTGGTGAAAAGTCCCAGTCTTAGCATGTTGCGATCAACTCGTTTCAGGAGGCATAACACTCCAGGGAGTTGCTTCTCGATGCCCCGATGACAAAGTCGCCAGTAATGGTTGGGAGTAGGTGGACTGCAAAATATCGCTGGTAGGTTGTGACAGTTCCTTTCTTCCCCGACTAGAGCTGCTGTTCGACATTGCACTCTATATGAAGAAAATAGATTGTCGACACAGTATAAAGGGCCGTTTCCTGTGACTCTAGTCTTTCACATAAAAAAAAAATCGCAATTCTTCCTATGGTCACGAGTTATAAGAGGAGGAGTGCAACTTTATATGCAAGATAATTGTTAATGCATTTCCAAAATATTTTACTAAGCATCTATTAGTTTATTCAAATGCAAAACGCATCGAAGCAAAATACATCAAATTGGTATGTATAACTATTTTAACAGTTTTAAGACAGTAGTGTGTTATTTATTATAGATAAATAAAAGTTAAGCAACTTTAAATCACAAACGCCGTTTCAAAATATATTATGTTTTTAACAAATTCAAACGACTCTGCATCTCTTTCAGCTCTTCTTCATTTTCTTCATCTTCCGGTGAAGCTGTTCTCTCCGCTCTTGCAGTTTCAGCTTCTGCTTGAGGTGGTAGAGGAGCTTCGCCAAGCTTCCCTTCAGTTATTTCCCAAAGAACTTTATCAACTTCGGACTTTGCCTCCTCTTCGATTTCTGCAGAATCTTCAATAGAATCCATAGTTTCATCCAACATTTCTTCTATTATTCCAGCTCTCATCATTTCTTTTGACATGTCTCGCATAATACCTGCAAGTTCTGGATACCTTACAAGAGACTGCATGGCCTGCATTACCTCTGTCGATTTTTGTAAAGAGCCAGCTACTCTTAATGTTGCTGCAATAACACAAATTATAAAACAAGAACATTATTAAAAGCATTTTCACAGACCAAGTTGGTTCTTCATTTGCAGTTGAATAGAATTCAAATGCGCTTTGCTAGTATGTATGCGAGTTGTCGCTTTCCTTGCGCGAACAATTTCTTTAGCTAAAATAACACAAGCATCTCTATCGCCCTTAGCTGCTGCTTGCTTTAGAGAACGCTTTACTTTTTCTTCCTCACGTTGTATACTCCGTATTTGCCGGTCTAATTGATAACCTTCCTTACGGATTTTTTTCGTCCAGTCGTTTACCTAGGAAGCATCGAAATTTTAAACCATATATCAAGTCATATTTAATTCATAAAATGTTCGATACTATCTTCAAGTTCTTTTGAAATGCTTTGTGAGCAATAACAAATTTAGTTCTTTAACAATTTTTTATGGTTTTTCAATTTTATCCTGCAATTTCTGTTTGCCTGAAGAACAACATTGATTAAAATGAGTTTCAATTTATGACATTCTTTTCGTTACTCGAACAGAGTTTCGAACATTACTATTTCATAGTTCATAGCACCTACCTGATCTTTGGGATCTTTTTGCGTTCTTCCAAAAAGATTCATTGTGCAGTCAAGGTTTTTGATTTATGCAAATTTGAAGCAACTCAGAACCTGTAGCACATTGCACGTATTCATTCAGATCTCTTGGAATCCAATCCAATTTTAATAGGCTGAAGCCTTAAACGAGTCCAGTAATCAAAATTTCGCTCTAAGTTGCCGTCCAAGTAAATTGTGAGATTCTGAAATAGGTGGTTGTATAAAAAATAGTGTCGTATTTTGTAAATGATATATAACACAAACGGTAGAAATTTCAAATGATTTAGTTTGTCTCTTACTTTTGGAGAAACCCATAACTTCGGCAATTTATTTTAATAATTACCAATCATATATGCCATTATACAACTAGCTCAATCCCGTGATTAATATACAAAAGTGGCAGAATACTTGGCTTTAATAATATTTAATAATCGTGGCTTTAAGTCGATACATAATAAGTCCATACATAATATTTACAATAATAAGTTTATTGCTCAACAAATCTTTTTAAATTGAAATATTTGATTGATTTGCAATGTTTAGTAGTAAGTTTATGAAAAGATGAGAAAGTTTATTGGTGAGCCCATAAATAATGCGGGTTTTCCAAATAAATGAACTGAATGTCGCGGAAGACTTGTTATAAAAGCAGGTAATAATTTTGCCGGCCGTAGATTCTTCACCGAAGTAAAGCCTCAATTATTATCCAGGCAAGGCTCAGTTGTGGCACGACGTAAATTGATTGAATTGAATTGTCTTTTCACATAGAATGGGACCAGAGATAGGTTCGTGGTTGTTTTTGCGCAAACAATATCCAGAACAGAATGAAATTCAAAATTTCCCTTGATTGTTACTTCTTTCTCTACTTTCTTTCATTTCTTTACCTGTAATGACAGTTCAACTATGGAGAGAAGTTCTCTCGTTTCGCTATTCTGGAGTTAAGCGGTCGTTCGGTTGATCGACGTTCGGACAATCTACGCTCTACCAAAAAAGTATAATCCTCTCACTCATCCATAAGGCGGGTTTTATCACCGAACTCAAATGTTGTTAAATTTCGTGTTATAGTTCAATGCATTCAGTACAGAAATAAAATGAGATAATACCAAACTGTACACTTTTCCATTGTCTTAAATATTTTTATTCTTTATTACACTCTTCACTTTTAGTCCATAGTACTTTAACATTGCAAAAATGCTGGACAAAATTTTATTTTTGGGTTGTGTAGGGGGGTCGGTGTAATTTTAAATGAGTTTTCGGGATCCGTGGCCCACCCATTTTGCCGCCATCTTGGAAAAGGTGTGCAAATGGGTTTTCCCCTATATCTCCCTAACAGTACATCTTACAGAAAATTTGTAAGAAAATTTTTTTATTTGAAATTAAATGAAGCTGTTTTATCGTAAATTTAATAATTAAGAAGTTATAAGCACAAAAATTAGTTACAACATTTTCTATAACTTTTTGCAACGAAGTTCCTTAACGTGGCTTGTGGGTAGAGTGAGTTGGGAGAAATCGTCACGTAAGAAAATACGGTATTCTGTGTATGTATCGGGCGAGTTTCGATCCCAGTAGGCAATTTACGAATTTACGAAATCAGAATACAGTGTTTTTCTGTAGAAATTGGAGCCAATTTGCACCGATAGCTATAGGAAGAAATGGTAATGTTAAGTGTCATGCATGACGAACGTGCACACTTTTTACTTTGGCCATTATCGAGGAAAGATGCTTATGCTTTCTTATTGAAATAAATGGAAACTCTCTCTCTCTATCTCTGTCTCCTTTAAAACGATTTATATTAGCTTCACCTGTATCTTGTGTGTAAACAAATCTTGCAACTTGATGTTGACCCATTTTCACATAATCGATAAAATTCAAATTTTGCACATACATATGCAAAGTTCAATGACAATGCAATCTGACCATTTTGTAAAAAATCAAAATGGCGGTTCCAAGATGACGGACAATTGTTGTAATTGTGTTCTCCGATCCCCAACATGGGTATCAAATGAAAGGGTATGTCAGGTATAAATGGCGGCCGACACAAAATGGCGGAAAACATATTATAGACTAAAAATATACAGATTTTATTTGGAGTTACATTCGCCGTTGTAGAAAAATCGTAAGGAACTTCGTTCCTGACGAGGGTCCCAGGACTTCACCTGTATTTTTTTCCCCAATTTTAACAAAAAAAAAATGACAAGGAGGTTAGTTCACACTCTAGTTGTTATAAAAATTATTTTAATAGTCGTACGGAAGACAGCGTTCGTTGTCAGCAACAGTTCAGTATCTTGTACACTAGAAGCTTCCTGGATTGATTTTAATTTCCTTACCAGCTGTTGCATTTGCTCTGAGACGATTATTATTCAATCAAAAGGTTCCTTAAATCGATAACGACGTGTCTGTAATGAACGAACAATTCATTTAAAAATGCGGCTTTGACTTTATTAAATCGTATTCCAAATGACGTCGTTTAAAAATCTCCAGATTAAGCTCTTGTTGGAGCTAAATATCATTACGATTGCAGCAGACTGTTGTTCTTAAAAAATAAACAAAAAATAAAAACACGGAAATATTCCATAGATGAAGCCTTGGAATTCTGGAATTTAATTGAATTTGGATTAAAATGTACCATCGTGTGGGAAAATTGTTTTGGTGAGACTTCGAAAAATGTAATGAAAATCTCAAAACTAATAATTGAAGAGGAGGTGAAAGAAGAACTTCCAACCTTAATACCATTGCACTCTGCTATAATTCCGCAGCAAATCGAAAAATACTCAGTTATTGATCATGAACCGCAGCCCTTCAAAAATACCATAAATGGAGTAGATAGAAAAGCAGCATCTTGAATTAGGCCTCTTGGGAATACGACTTAAGACAACGCGTCGACAAACTCTACCTCGCAGGTGGTGTGGAAATGAGTTGTAAAACTTACAAACGCTTGTCACAAAATGAATAAGTCCGCATTTCGCTAGTTATCACAGCTGATCGAAGCACTTTTTTGTGCAGTCCTAACACAAAATATTTAAAAATACCGGAGTAACTAATATGTACATGTTATTATTCAAAGAATTTCATTTTAAACTATTGGTACCATGAAAAATTTTACTTTATATAAAAATTCAAAATAAATATCTCTTTCTAGGTTTTTCGGTGTGCTAAGTACGATTCTGAGGTCAGAATTTACCCATCACCCTTATATTTCGCCCCAGCACCGCCCAGTACCCCCCAAAGGGTCAAAATTTTACTATATATAAAAATTAAATTTTCAGTTAATAGAAGAATTTCGAGTTCATACAAGCGCAAATAGCAAAACCGTACATTTCCCAAGTTCCCTTTCTATCATCTTTTGTATCTACTTTTGTAACTGGGACACCTCCCCGTGGTGAAGGGGCGCAACGGGTCTTTCCGGCTAAGTTCCCAGGTGAGGGACAATGCCTTCATGGCACAGGTATGCAAAAAGAAGTTTACGATGCAGGGGAGGGATACCCCAGTATCGGCGGCTGGAGAGGAGGAGAGGGGAGATACTAGGGTAGATGGGGCGTAAATATGTTAGCAGACTATTATTGGATACTAAAACGAGAAACTACAACAGACGATGAAAATTACCGTCGAAACCAACTTCACAGGTCATTTGAGGAAAAAAAGAATCGTGATCACCGTAAAAAATAGAAAAGAATTTTGATTTAGTAAAATTGTGACCCGTTGAAACCTTGATTTTTACAGTTTTAGATAGGTGGGAGTATTCTGCATAGATTGCTGCCTTATACATGAAAATATTTAATAGGGTTACAAAAATACAGGGTAATATATAAACCTCTAGCAAAAAAATTTCAAAACGCCCTAGCGGGGCGGGGGGTACTGGGGGGTGATGGGGCGAAATCTAAGGGTTATGGGTAAATCATGACCTCAGAATCGTTCTTAGCACCCCGAAAAACCTAGAATGAGATATTTATTTTGAATTTTTACATAAAGTAAAATTTTGACCCTTTGGGGGGTACTGGGGGGTGTTGGGGCGAAACCTAAAGGTGATGGGCAAATTATGACCTCAGAATCGTACTTAGCACACCGAAAAACCTAGAAAGAGATATTTATTTTGAATTTTTATATAAAGTAAAATTTTGACCCTTTGGGGGGTACTGGGGGTATTGGGGCGAAATCTGAAGGTGATGGGTAAATTATGACCTCAGAATCGTAATTAGCACACCGAAAAACCTAGAAAGAGATATTTATTTTGAATTTTTATATAAAGTAAAATTTTGACCCTTTGGGGGGTACTGGGGGGTGCTGGGGCGAAATCTAAGGGTGATGGGTCAATTCTGACCTCATATTCGTTTTTAGCACACCGAAAAACATACCGGAAGGAAGTTCACCTTTCTGTATCAGGACTTCGATTTTTTTTTGTGGTCCTGTGTTATTATTACTTGCTACTGCAACATAATGTTTTAACTGTAAATACTTGTTAACTGTAAACACTTGTTGTAACTTTTCCAGTGTAGTTAACTGTCATTTAAAATATTGTATATTATAAGGTCCCTTGTTTATTCGTTACCCTGGTAACCAAATTGTATAAATACCGGGTGCTATAATGATGTTAGTCAGTCACATACAGAACTCCAAGTGAGCACTAAGTGGCACCACCCTAGGTCCCGACGGTCTCACTGCGAGTTATCTTATGCTATACAGTAATAATTAAAAATAAGGCAATATCATTGAAAACGATTTGTTATTCTTTTTTAAAATATCAATTCATACACTACTTATTATTGAGAATTTCTAGGGAGATGAGGTGGAAAATCGTAAAAAAAAATATTTAGAAAATCTGTCATTTTGATATTTTCGGGGCGCTGTAAAACCCTTCGTAAGGAATGAATAACTTCTTAATTATTTAATTTACCACAAAATGACATGTATAATAAGTTGTAGATAATTTAATTTTAAATAAAAAATCTCTTTACAAATTTTCTATAAGATGTACTGTTACGGAGAAAGCCCATTTGGACGGCGGATCCCGAAAACTCAAATTTAAACTTACACAACCCAAAAATAAAACCATGTCCTGCATTTTTGAAATGTTAAAGTACCATTTCCATGGACTATTTCAATAAACTACAAAAAAAGGAACTTTGCAGTAAAAGAATAAAGGTAAATAAAATTCTGACATGATTTTAAGCATAAAAAACCCACCACACCAGTTGCACGGTCTTAAAGTTGTCATACCTGATTTTTCTTTTTCTTTTAGACTATCAGAACCTAATTTTCAAGCAGCAGTAGGACTACAGGCAGAATGCTGCCTTTTAATCAGAATTAGCAGCAGCAGCAGACTTGATATTTAAGATTTGCCTATATAGTTGCTGGATTTTGAAAAGTCAAAAATGTTGCCGTCTGACCAAAGCAGCACAATTAGGATTTGAAATGAAAAAACTTTAGACAATAGTAAGGGGTGTAGAGTAGCCAGGTTAAGAAATCAATCATGTATACGCCCTACGTTTTTACGTTTTAAATCTTACAAATATATTACAAATTCACAATCACAAATTTTCAGGACTACCTGTATGGTGTTAGGAATAAGTATGAGGTAATCATTTTATAGTTCCTTTTAAAAACGTGGAATATTAAATAGTTTTTTATCTAAACATGTAATTATTTTCTGCTTTTTAGTGCTGTGTGTGAAATTTTGCAATCGATCTTGAATATCTTGATGATATTGTGATGGATGGATGCCGATAATTGTTACCTAAATCTACTAATAATATATCAATCTGTTTATTTTTGATATTGATGAAAAATTATATAAAGAAGTAAACTAAATTTATTTTAAATGATTTTTAATTCAATATGAGTTGCGTCCCTTTTCTAATCATTTTTACTATTTTCACTCGTGAGTACTCGCAACGATCAAATAACAGGAAGTATTCAAATTTCTATTGTAAATTTGTACCTTCTTGAGACGGCCGACATGGATATAATGGCATAGCTTGTTGTATTCTACTTATCATACCTTTTCATTTGATACCCATGCCGAGGGGGTTGCGAAGAAAATGGTAATCCGCCGCGAATTGAGACGGCCGCTATGAATCTTACGACATAGCTTATTGTATTTTAGTTATCATACCCTTTCGTTTCATACCCGTGTCAGGGGGTTGCGAAGAAAATAGAAATCCGCCCTCTTACGAAGGCCGCCATGGATCTGAAAACGGTACATAGAGTATTCTATTATTACATGTCATCGGAGCTATGGATCTAACTGCATAGCTTTTATATTTTACTTATCATGCCCTTTCATTTGATACCCATGTCGATGGAGTTGTGAAAAATATGGTAATCCGCCCTCTTGAGACGACCGCCATGAAACTAACGTCCTCGATAATCCGAACCCTCTCTAATCCGGATTATTCAATAATCCGGACAAACAATTCAATTGCATTGCGTACTTTATAATCCGGTTTTGATAGTACTCAGTAATCCTGCGTTTTTAACGTCTGCATCATTCAAACTACATATAAATATGGAAAACCTGACTAGTGAGAACGGCCAATTTACAGCATTATTTCTTTCATCAAATTGTGCAGCCTATGGACAAAAATACCATCAGATACACCATATTATTTGATCGGAAGTCTTTTAGCCCATATTTTATCTAACAACGAAGAGAACGTATTAAAAAGCATTGACGCTCTATGTTTACTCGCAAGCCTTGCATAGTCTCCTCCCAGGTCTTGCAGAAAAGCTGGCACAAAATTATGGCTCAAGTGGCATGATAGTGGCAATTAAGGTCCAGAGTTAAATAATTCAAACAAGACTGCTGAGAATAGCAAGACATTTAAAAATTTCAATATATGCATAAAGTGGGCAGAAGAAAATAATATCCCACTACCCTTGAATTTCAAAGAATAAAAGAAACGGCTTTTATAATGAATCCGAAAATTATCAAGCAAACAAAATTTACAAATTAGTTTACAAAATAATATAAATTTTAATAAGTTTTAAAATTTTTCGTCTGTATAATATTTTCTAGTTGTTTTCTATGAAATGTTTATATTCTCAATAAAAAAAAACTATCCTGCTTCCGTAATCCGGATTATTCAGTTATCCGAATCACCGCGGTTTTAATTAGTCTGGACTAGTCGCACTGTATTGAGTATATTATATTGCATTGTCATCGGAGCTAGAGCTGTGCGTAAAATTGCAGTATGATCGGATAACCGGAATTATTCAAAAATTCGATTGCAAGATTTGTAACGGAGAAATGGTAATCCTCCATTTTGAGACTGACGCCATAGATCCACGACATACACTGATAAAAAAATCATAGCTTAAGAGACTTTTTCTTGAGCCAAGCAAATAATGTTTTGGATATAACGAAAACAAAATTGCCTCCGGATAAGCAATACTCATAGTCTTGGTTTCATTGTCTTGGATGAAGACAAAAGTAGACTAGAAGCAAAAATTACCCACAAAGATACGACACTCTCAAAATTTCCCATAAGCTCCCTTGCGAGTGAATATATCAATCGAGAAGGTGCAAGCGAGATAAAATTCAATTTAAAAACAAAACAAAAATCGAAGAAAGAAAGGGTAAATAAAGAAATGTTATTTCACGAAGTGCGAAAGAGACGCACTGATTTTTCTTCTCCGCAATTTTTTGTGCCGTCTGGACTTTTATTTTGCTTGTGTGAATTCATGTACCATTTTCGTGTACTTCCTGCGCTGCATGTGTTTGTGTAGTTTGCCGTTGCTCCGCCCTCTCGCCATTCCGGAGCGCGATATGAATAGAGAAGTTGATCATAGATTTTTACTTCCCATTTTCTTCGCACAGAAAGGATTACATTGTCGTATCTTTCTGAGTAATTTTTGCTAGAAGTAAAAAAAATTCTTAGATTGAGATACTCATTTTTTAATTTAAGCAATTCAACTCCTTAGTCAAAGAATATCAAATTATTGAAGCAAGCAAATTAATTTTCTTGACGGCTGTTTTGAATAAGGACTCATATTTGTTCATATGCTAGTTTCAAATTGACTACAGTATTTCCACGTAATAAAATAGTGAATTTCCTCAATAATAGTGAATTTCCTCATTCTCGAATTAAAACTTCATCGTGTCTTGATTTAATACAAATTTAGTTTTGAATAAAAAATATTTAGTTTCTTGAGTAAAAAATTAAAAAATCTTATTTCGTAAAAGACATATCTTGGTCGAAAAATTTAAGTATTGAGCGAAGAAATACAATTGCAGCACCCTCATGTTAAGACTGTACTATTGTATTCTACTTATTATACCCTTTTATTTGATACCCGTGTCGAGAGGGTTGGGAAGAAAACGGTAATCCGCCCTCTAATTGGGTATACTATATTGTATTGCCATCGGAGCTAAAGCTGGGTCCAAATTTCAGCATGATCGGATTATTCAAGAATTCCATTGCAATACCTTTACCGGGAAAATGGTAATCCGCCCTCTTGAGACGGCCGCCATGGATCTAACGAAATAGCCCTCTTGTATCGATCGCTTTGTGAAGCAAATGGTAATCCGCCATTTTTAGACGGCCGCCATAGATCTAACAACATGAAAGTGGTAGTGATATGCTAAGCGAGTAAACGTACTATCGGAAGCTCTTGGTGAATTTGCCTAATCTGCTAATTTTTTCTCCAAATCGTGAAGCTAGTAGTCGAGTGTGCTATGAATATTAGATTGCTCTGACTATAAATCATTAATTTTGTTGCGGTGGTAACTGTGTTTTTGAAATATTTAATATTTCTTTAAAACCAACGGTTTAAGCAGTATGTCGAAAAAGACAAATGTAGCCTTGTCTCAAATACATCCATCGAGAGTTACGAGGAATACTTCAAAGTGTCAAAAACAAAATGTCAGCATCTGCTGCTATATCAACGGATTCTGCCGTGCTGCTGGAAAGGAAATTGCAAAACAACTTTTCGCAAATCACATCGGAAAGATTTAATGCAGTCCAGGAGTATCTCACAGATATGATCAAGGAAGTAACTGCCTCTCTTACTTCCGAAATATCTAAACTACGCGATGAGTTGGATAGCGTGAGGTCTGAACTTTTAGCTGTGCGGAGCGAACTTGCGGATGTACGAAGTGAACTGGGGGACGTGCGCAGGCGAGAGAGACTGACAGCCGCGGTTACCACTGGTGTGTCTGCAGTTGAAAATAAAAGTCCTTCTCAAATTTTGGAAAATATTTCAAATAAAATCCGTCATACACTGTCACCACATGCTACTATTTTTCGTGCTAAACCAGGGAATCGTGGAATGAGCCATGCTTCCAAAATTCCACCACTCATAATAAAATTTTCTTGTATTAACGAGAAGAAAATGTTGTTCCTGAAGTTTAGACGTCATGGCATATTTCCCCTGAATTCAGACTCTCCAGCGTTTATTTCTGACAACAGAATTAGCGGGTTCGAGAGTCTTTCTCAAAATAATCAACCAATACTTCGCCAAGCGTGCTGGGGTGGTAGCACGTAAGTTGTTTCAATCGACCTCTTTATACAAAAATTCAAGTGTTACAAAAATATTTGTATAAAGAGGTCGATTGAAACAACTTACGTGCTGCCACCCCAGGGGGATTCCGTGTTTACCACTGATGGCATTGTATATGTTCGTATAAATAAAGATGGCCCTCCCGTTATGATTGCTGCCGTGAGTGCGCTGGATGATATTACTTCAAAGGAAGAGCTTAGAAACTTGTATTTTATTTATTTTTATTCGTGATTAAGTAGTATTAGCTGTAGTAATAGTTTCGTGATTAAGTAGCAGTAGTAGTTGATATTATCGTATTTTAAATTTCTAGATTTTTGTTTATTCTATTCTATGGCATTATTAAGTGTATTTTGGAATTACTTTTGTATAAGGTATGACATGTGGAGCATATTGATCGTGAAGTGCGTTCGTGTTGTTAGAGCACACAAAAAAAATTTTCATGAACCAGAGGGGAGACCCCATTATTCTTAGGTTTTTGGGGTCGCTGAAACCGAATATGACAATTAAAACTAATTTTAATTACCCGTTTTCCCGCTAGCACCCCCTTAAGGGGGTGAAAATTTCAATTTTTGTATAAAATCAAGATGGATGTGTATTTATATGTTTTTTGGAATGCTGGTACCGAAAATGATTACTAAAAATAAATTTAAGACCTCTATCACCCATTAACACCCCCTTACTACCCCTTAAGGGGGTGAAAATTTCAATTTTTGTATAAAATCAAGATGGATGTGTATTTATATGTTTTTTTGGAATGCTGGTACCGAAAATGATTACTAAAAATAAATTTAAGACCTCTATCACCCATTAACACCCCCTTACTTCCCCTTAAGGGGGTGAAAATTTCAATTTTTGTATAAAATCAAGATGGATGTGTATTTATATGTTTTTTGGGATGCTGGTACCGAAAATAATAACTAAAAATAAATGTAAGACCTCTATCACCTATTAACACCCCCTCACCACCCCTTACGGGGGGTGAAAATTTTAATTTTGTATAAAATCAAGATGGATGTGTATTTCTATGTTTTTTGGGATGGTAAAACCGAAAATGATAACTAAAAATAAATTTACGACCTCCATCACCCATTATCATCATTGCGCTCCTTTAATCCCTCATGGGACATAGGGCGGAAACAGTTGCCCTCCAGCGGACTCTGTTTTGCGCGACAGCTCTCAGCTCCAACCAGGATCTCCCAGTTGTTGCGTCTTCTGCTAGTAGGGTTCTCCTCCACGTTGTTCTAGGTCGTCCTACCTCGACGGGATCCTTGCGGATTCCAGTCAAGGGCCTGTTTGGCTAGATTTTCGTTTTCGCGTCGCAAGGTGTGGCCTACCCAATTCCATTTCCTTCGCCATCACCCATTAACATCCCCTTAACACCCCTTACGAGAAGTGAAAATTTCAATTTTTGTATAAAATCAAGATGGATGTGAATTTCTATGTTTTGCAAGATGCTGAGATAAAAAATGATTATATAGTATAATGTAACCTTATTGTATGCATATATTTGTTAATATGATGCTAAGACCGAATCATGACTTTTGTCCTATTCTTAACAAGTTTTTTCATTTTTTATGTTTTTTTTTTGTTTTGTTTTGCATTGAATAAAGCTACTTATACTGTTAACCACCCGTCAGTCTTATAAACGCTTAAAAGATGCTGAACCTAATTCTATGCCTCCGAAATAGAATTGTTTCTCCATATTTTTGCGACTAAGACACCTCCACGCGGTGAAGGCGGGTAACAATTTAACTGGCTAAGTTCTTAGGTAAAAAACATGCCTTTATGGCACAAGTATGGAAAAATTTTACGATGCAGGAGAGGGATACCTCAGTATCGGCGGCTGGTCTGGGTGAGCAAGCGGGCCCGTAGGCGTCGTCATCAAGCTTCCGCAGCTCTGAAGTAGTGGGCAACTTGGCTAGTTTTGAGTTTAAAGTTTCAAGAAGACATATGAATCCTAAAGTTGTTCTGAGTCGGTGCGATGTAGAACTCAAAGCAGCTCTTGATGATGGACCAAGCAACCACCCAAGGATTACATGTAAATCGATGACTTATATGAACATTTCAGATTCTTCCATTCACACTTGTAACAAGGACAATTCGTTATTCTGTTACGTATGTGGTAACTTTGAATCGCAAAAACTTCGTAGGATTTTTTCACAATATGAGGATAAATATAAGTCTGTTTTCTCATTGCAGGTTGCAAGTTATAAAGGTGATACGTGGGTACCAAGCAGTATCTGTGGGAAATGTAGGAATATATTAAATCGTCAATCATCTAATTCAAGTACCAAGAATTCTATGAAGTTTCCTGCTGTGTGGAAAAAGCCCGAAACTCAAGCAGATTGCCATATTTGCATGGTTGAATTCAGAGGTATGCTCACTCCAAACCATGCCGTATATAAAACTACTTCATCCTTTACTCCACCAATTTATAATAATATCGATGTCATTTCAGCTAGTCATATTGAAATGAATTCCACGAGTAATGTAATCGAAGATGAAAATGAAATGGATGTTAATGATTGTTTTAAAAATGATAGGCCAATAAAACCATGGGATCAAAAAAAAAATAAATGATATGGTGAGGGACTTGGGATTAGCAAAAGATGCTGCAGAATATCTTGCGTCGAATCTCAAAAATGATGGACTTTTGGCTAAAGGCACACGTGTTACATTTTCCGGAATCGGGAAAAAGATTTTCTTCCTTTTTTCAAAAAAGAAGACCCTCTTATCTATTGCACGGATATCCAAGGTCTTATAAATGTTTTAAAACCAAACACAATAGTAACGAATGGAGGCTTTTTATCGACTCATCCACCCGCAGTCTGAAAATAGTTCTTCTACATAATACTAATGAGTTAGCTTCGATACCAATAGGCTATTCCGTGGAGATGAATGAAGAGTACCAGTCATAAAAGCTGGTACTTGAAAAAATAAAATATACAGAACATAACTGGCAAATTTGCGGAGATCTAATAGTACAGTCAATATGCAACGAAAAGAGGCTTGCGCTCCGAAAAATGACAAACCGACATTTGACCTCGAAAGTCGTTAGGGGGGCGTGTCAGGAGCCTACTGAAAAATTATGAAAGTCTCGGTGCATGCAGATTTTGAGAAATTCAAAAATTTAATAAAAATATTTTGAAACGCGTTTTTCTCAGAAAGTATAGGTTTTAGCGAAAAGTTTTTTAAACAAAAAATGTAGAGGTCATTGCGAACTACACACTCTTTGTCATTGGAGTGACGTCATCCGACTTGAAATACAAAAAGTAGATGGCGCTAAAGGATCAAAAAAGTGTTTCTTTGTCATTTTCACTAGGAAAAATTACTTTTTTTACAATAATGTAAATGAGAAAGTTGTTTGCCATAAAATTATCTACAACTTTTGTTTAAACAAAACTTAGAGCCCTAGCTATAGTATCAAAGGATGTGTTGTCAAAGGCTCCCTCGACATCGAGGAAGGCCGTCAGCGCAACTCCTTTGTTTAGAGCTGCATGTTCAAGCCTGAGCACCAGATTGTGCAGTGCTGTCTCAGTAGACTTGCCCGCCTGGTACGCATGCTGATAGGAGCTTAGTGGTTGGCTTTGAAGATAAGTTTCCCTTATCGCCCGGTCGACAATTTTCTCCATTGTCTTCAAGGCAAAAGACGAGAGACTTATCGGCCTGAAAGATTTAGTCAAGGTGTAATCCGAACGCCCTGGCTTAGGTATAAATGTTATGTTGACGTTCCTCCAGACGGATGGGATGTAGCCATGTGCGAAGGAAGCCCTAAATAATTTGCATAATAAGGGAGTGATTAGGTCGCAGCCTTCCTGTAGCAGAATGGGATAGATTCCGTCTGCTCCAGGGGACTTCCTTGCTTTCTTGGGTTACATAATTGTTTAAACTAATTTTTTCACATCTGAAACTGTTACCTGAAGCTCCCTTATAATATATTACATTAAATTTACAGTTTTGCGCCACTCTTAAAGCTTTATGTCAAAGAGAGATAATAGCTAAGTTTACGGAAAAATCGATATTTGAAAAAGGATGTTTTTGGTTTTTCGAATTTTTATCGATGTTTTTCTATTGTGACACTATCATTCTTTTACGCCATCTTAAAGTAGAGGATTCAACGAAAAGAACCCCGTCTTCAAAATTTTCAAAATCAAAAATTCGTTCCCCAACTTTTTTGATTGAAAATGGGGCCTTTTTTTAAATTAAGGTCATAAAAACAAAACTACACAACCAATCGCTTTGAAAAAAATAGGGCCTTTTCGAAACATGAAAATCTACATTTTCCTCAAATTTCATTAAAATTGGATCATTTTTGTGAAAGATAAAAATGATAAACGAAAAACTCGGTTTTTGACGTTTTTCTCCATTTTTTGAGGTTATGTCGAAAAATGGTTTGAACAAAAGCTCTAGATCTTTTAATTATCTACAACGTTTACATTTAACGTTTTTCGATAGGAGGTCTACTTTTCTCAGAAATCGCAAAAAACACGTTTAACCCCCTAAAACTCACATTTTGGCTCCCCCGCCCCCTTTCCGGTCATCTGCTGCGGTGCTCTCGATTTTTCCTTGTTTAAGTAGCATTTATCCTAAATTTTCCCACCTTCCATATACTGCTAAGAATTTTTCTAGTTTTTGGCTTTTCAAAAGCGTATCTGCACTGGTCTATTCCTTTGCTATTGCTCCGTGTATTTTCGGGAAACTTGCAGCAAAGCTTTTGGTTGTAGAACCATGATCCCTCGTGTATGAATAGCCATAGGGTAACAGTTATGATTCGCTCGGCAAAAAGTACATACTTTGCCGCTAAGTTGAACACCAATCAGCCTTCGAAAAAGTTATGGAGGAATATCCGCAACTTGGGAACACATGGCAGTGATGATAACAAAACTGCTATGGACCCAAATGTGCTTAACAATTTCTTTGTGGATAGGAGCCTTCAATATTCTGACATTTTGTGTCACAAATCAAATTATCTGGCTAATGTGGGGTTTAGTTTTAGATGCACTGAGGCCTCTAAAATACTTACAGCTCCTCAATCAAGTCGAATGCCACAGGACTCGACTCTTTAACACCCGTATTCTTGTAATTGTTAGTGCCTTCTCTAGTTCATGCTTTCAACTTTTGCCTCTCAATTCCCGACTGATAGGAAGAAGGCATTGGTAGTTGCAGTTGCATCAGTCTACTATGTCTCTTTGCGAAAGCTTTTGAAAAAGTTATGCACAACCAAATAATGGAATATATTAAACAATACAATCTCTTTTACAAATGGCAGTCTGGATTTCGACAGAATCGTAGCCGCGAGACAGTCTTATTAAAAGTTACTTCGGACATACATGAGGCGCTCGATAAGGACCACTTAGCTGTATTAGTTCCGCTTGACTTTAGCAAAGCCTTTGACTCGGTAAATCACCAAAAGCTGCTTAGTAAGCTTAAAAGGGATTTTTACTTTTCATCTTCGGCTGTGAAGCTGATAGTAATTTTCTGGCTGGCAGGTCCCAAGTTGTTAAAGTGGGAAATGACTTCTCGTTCGCTGCGTCTCTTTATTTGGGTGTGCCTCAAGGCTCTATTCTTGGCCCACTTTTATTCAGCCTGTACATAAATCACCTACCAAAAATAGTTCGAACTTGTGCTATCCACTTAAATGCCGATGACGTCCAATTGTATGTCACTCGTCCGATTGGGCTAATAGACGACTGTATTGTGCGAATAAACGAAGACCTGCAATGTGTTCATGAATGGTCTCAGACCAATGGCCTGTTGCTTAATCCATATAAATCAGTCTGCTTAGCTATTTATAGAGGCATTATAGACACAAGAGACTTACCACCTATCGTATTAAATAATGCCTAAATAATGCCGTTATTGACTAATTGCATTCTGCGAAAAGTTTGGGTCTTCAACTGAACTCTAACTTTAATTGCTGCAGTCATGTTCGTTCGACTTTGGATAAAATTTATAGTAGCTTAAGGCAGCTGTGGATTAGCTCGGTTAGTGTACCTTCTGGGTTACGAATGAAGTTAGCTGAGGTAGTCGTACTACTTCACTTTATGAATGGTAGCCTTGTCTTTTCTAAGTTGGAGTCTGTATGTGCGCGAGTTAAAAAATTTAATTATATCATTAATAAAAAAAATTAAAACACAAAATTTATTTGAACAGGATTTAATCTACTTTCATTCAACGGTACATCGAGACTGAAGATAATCGACATTTATGTTATCTTCTTCTTTATTTGCAAGAAATTGCCCAAAAGTCGTTTCTTTATTTTCTGGATTTTTGACAAAATTATCCCCACCATGCAAGTAAGTTTTGGCCCAACAAATTTTTGCAGGAAAAGTACTGGAACAGACCTAGTGTTTTTTTAAATTTACATCTTGTTTTGAGAAGGTAAACAAAAAATAAATCTCTGATAAGTCTTGTTTTGTGTTTGTTGTGTTGTTTTGAATAAAATATAAAATAAAAACCTTTCTGTAAAAAATGCATTTTTTGAATTGAACTTTTATTTTAAATCTTGTGCTATAGTACCAGGATAATTAAATTAAATTTACAATTTTAAAAAATTATTCCCATGTGAAATTTATAAAAGTCTAATTTAATATTTGAAAATTATTACTCATAATAATACAAGAACTCGATAACCCAAGACCTTTCGACTGCTTTTCGTCGGCTTCAGACGAAAATTTTCAATTTTTTCGACTTACGCGAACCCGAGACGAAAAAAAAAATTCGTTTTCGACATACACGAACCGGTGTATTGAAAACGTGAAAAAAAGTTTTCACTTGACGTTTTACACACCTTTTTCACTTTATCACTACACTCAACCTGAAAAAGCGATTCTCGTTGCATTCGTGTAAACTTAATGCTGAATAAAGGCTGATTTGAATTTGAATTTTTGATTTGATTGAATCCTAGCAAGTGACAGTTTATCACTTCTAGTAAGTACATATCTAAAGTGAAAACTTTTCACGACCTCACTCTAAATTTCACGGTGTAAAATTTTTTGATCGTGCAAAGTTTTTAACAGTGGTTTGCACGGTATAAGAATCGCAAACAAAGGTGTAAACGTGTAAAGTGTTTTCACGTTTTCACTGCACCAAATTACACCCCTGGGCCTGTTTAGACGGTTCGCTTCCAGGAACATTCCTCACGAACTTTGAAGATGAAGGGGGAAATGGGGATGATGAGTAGTGCCATCCCACTTCTCCCCTCGTCCACAAAGTTCGTGAGGAGCGCTCCTGGAAGCGAACCGTCTAAGTAGGCCCTCTGACATTTTTACTTTTACCTCTCTTGCTTCACTTTTTGGGTAGGGGTAGAATCATTGAAATGAGCAGAAATTATATGAAAATCTCGAAGCAAAAATCTCGGGTAACTTTCTGTACGAGGGGAGTCAATTTTCCTCGCATGAGATAGTACCGAGACAAAATTTTCGTAACTTCTGGAGAATTTGTGTAAGTTCATGTAATTTAATTATTTCTAATTATTTAAATGTTTTTTAAATCTTCTGAACTAGCGCCCTCGATTAATGGCGCCCGGTGCGAGTGCTCCATTCACACCTATGAAAGCGTCGCCCCTGAATCCAGCACTGCCAGGCCACCAGGGCAAGTCATGACAAATAAATAACTGGAACTACCAGATTATTATGAATAGTATTAATGAAGTAATGGTTTTTAAGTGCATATGTACTTTTAATTAATAATTCAGTTCGACATAAAATTTCCTATGAGATTCAGAAAATTAACGATTGCTTTAGAATTAAATAATTTTTCATTGCGAGTAAATAGTTATTAAAATGAGTTATCTTCTCTACTAGCAACGTAATGGGATGTATATTACAGTATCTTAAATATGAGATATATCTTACAACCTACTTAATAGTAGAGGCAGTGAGCAGCGATTCGAATTCCGCTGGTTTTTAAATCGAGTGAATACTAATGGGGAGAAGTCAGGTGGGTTTGAAGGGTTTGGGATTTTCCCGAGTATATCAAATGGGGATAGTCAAAAGTTGTTAGAATAGGAATTATTATTGAGGTTTAATGTGTAGCAATTCCGGATCAGCAGATTACTATGGCTTGAAATTTTGGAAGCTCTTTATTTCCAGAGAAGTTAGGCATAGGATAAAAGAGGGGTGGTCTTTGCATCCTTGTAAAGCTCAGTGTTAGAGTAATACTTATTTCTGTTTTTGTATCTTTGAGAGCAGCAGTGTCTGAGGATGTTCCTTTCTACTAGTTCCATATACCTGGCCCAAGTGGTGGAGATATTGATCTAGCAGGGGAAAGCATATACCCAGATTGGTCTTATAAGTTGTTTATACTACAAGAGCTTTGAGTCTTTATTGAGTTTGCTACGATAGTTTATCATAGGGTTTATCATAAGGCTAACAGCATTTTTTAATAATAATAATAATATTTTTGAAGTGAAGGTTAAATTTTAAGGCGAGGTTCTTCTACTTTGGGTGAAAAAAACATTTTTTTGTACATTTTTTGAATCTGTAACATATATCCCACCAAAAAAAACATTAAACATGTGAATTAGAAATTCGTGGGCGCGGAAATTTTTTATTGGGACAGTTTAAGACACACTTATAACAAAAAGAAGTGATATGGATATTAGTCAAGATGAATCGCTAATAGCATGTAATAATTAAACACGTGCGTTTACGAACGAAAGTCCATCTGATGCTGGATCGATGTCTCCACACTAGGTAACATATCATGGCCAGGATTATAATAGATATTGTTGACCAACTGAAGTACATTATGTCGCTACGTTGATCGGATGAATGTATGTTTCTTCCCAATAGACGTTTGGGTTGTCTCTATATGTTATTTGGTTGATGTTGACTTCGCAGTCTCGAAAATTGATTAGGATGGTTCCTTTAACGGTTTGCTTCTTTACTCCGCAGGTAGATTGGACGGTTATCTCGGGAGAGTTTATCAGCAATATATAATTTGGTTCCGGTTGGATGATTGCTGTGTGTGTCTCTATATCTTCCATCTTGCAGGATGCAGGT